>JAVKLA010000093.1:39483953-39510646 GCA_034782735.1 Sagittarius serpentarius | reverse complement strand
CCAAGCTCCAGATCGTCCTCCCTCTATTCATGGCCAATTCGGTTTCAGACAAAATGCCAAAGAGAGGAAAACAGACTGATGCCAGAAATACTTTTCTAAAGTGACCAGGGCTTTTAAGTGGCTTGTTGATGTGTTACAGCATTTCTAGCCTCGCCCTTAACAAACATGGGATATAATGGCTGAAAATATGCATCTGCTTAAACAGCCAACTAAGAAAAGGGACCTATGAAATATCTGTGTGTCTGTTAAAGCTGCAAGAGACACTCAAAACTTTGCTGCTGCTTCTCTTGAATGATGCATCTATTTACTACAGTTACCCAGATAAGGTATTTGCTGCATTAAAAAACAAACAAACAAAAAGAAAACACAAACCCAAAGAAAACACAAACAAAGTAACAACAAACCTGCAACCAACAACTGAATGTTCCCGCAGTATCAGGAATAACTTATTTGAAAATACCTATTTGGGAACCCAAACTCCCTCCCCACAGCAGCACTAGAAATTAACTGCTGTTAAAACAGGCAAGCTTGGTTTTGAGGCTTATTTACACTGTTACATTTAATAGCTATTCACTTTAATAAGCCACACTTATTGATCATATGTTCCGTTTGCCTATTCCACCAAATAATGCAAAGAAATAGAATTAAGACCATAAAGATCTGGCATGTACTAACTCAGAACGTGGTAGATACTTGTTCTGGGATATCCGCTATGAAATGCAATCCTCTCTCCTGCAACTTGAAGGATATTTATGAAGTCATATGGCTTTGTTGTTTGGCTTTTCCTGTAAGGCTCACATCAGAAGAAGTGAGAGGAAGTTTTCTAACTGAAAAATAAAATTGTCTGCAATTCTACCTGAAAGAAAAATATTAATTTGACTTTCAACATCAGTTACACTGAAAGTAGCCTCATCTTTGCTTTGATTCCTGGAAGAACAGAAACTTTAAGATTTAACAGTGACATGTGCACATTCATTTCCAACCTCAAAACTCCTATAAAAACACAGGCTGTTTCCAAAAAGCCTGCAACTTTACAGGACCTGCATATTGAATTATTTGTACGAAGTTTTTCCTGCATTTCAGATGAAAAAAAGTTTTCTTTGATTAAAATTTAAAAGATTAAAATGTTTTAGTAACAAAAACAAACCCCAAAGTTCTACATAAGTAAAAAAAATAAATAATATTTTAAACATAAGCAAAGTCCATCTTAGCAATCCATCCCAGTACACAGTAGCAACATGATATCCTATAGAAATCTGCCTGTCCTTAAAACAGGTCTTCTAGACTATGCATATGAGCGCGAGCCCTCCCAACTTCTCAGCCTCTTTTGTTTGTAGAGAGAAGACCGACTGAGCAAGGATTTACCATAAGCTTTTCTTGGCAACAAAGCAGATAAGGTGGGGGGGAGACACCAAACCACAACACACAATGACAATTTATCACTTCAGATCCCACGGACACAGGTAAGTCTCCAAAACTACTCCTAACTTAAGAACTATTACAGAAAACCACTTCAAAACAGTAACACTTCTACAGTAGGATGCCAAGAGCAGAATGCATAATACAACAGATACCAAAGAAAGAAGCCAATTTCCCACCCCCAATCTTAAATACAGGGAAAAGGGGTAGACCACAACCCTGACACGGACAGGACTGACGGCAGGGAAGTTCCCAGGTGCACACCTGGACGTTCGTGCATATGCTACAAAACCTCCTGGGGCACAATCTACACAAATTTTGTATAGAGGAACTTGGAGATCAAAAAGTTCAAATAATTACCTAATAATGGCAGCTCTGTGAACGAGACAGATAAAAATTATGGCATCTAATTTCCCATCACAGCAGGTACGTAATGAGTAATCACTGTGTAAAATGTTTGGAAGAACATTAACTTATTTGCGTTTCTTTTAACATGAACTCATTGCATGTGCTTGAAGCCTAACAACCATGAGAGTGTGAAGGTTCTTTCTATTATTCAAGTCTAGGGGAAAAGTGAGTCATCTCCACTGTCGCACTTAGTTGGCAGCAGTCATCATTTAATATGGTTTCACATACCCTATTCAGGATTCAGTTTCTCCCACATTCATTAAATAAATCCATTTATATATAAAAGTACAAAGCTGCACAATATTTAAACCATTCAATTTGCATTTAAAATGTCTGCATTATTAGATTTTTATTAAAGCACATAATACCAGATAATGGAAAGATTACTTTGCTTAGAGTCAATCTTGGCATTGCAGTGGCAAGCTGAACTCTGTAAGAAAATGCCATCCTAAGAACAATGAGAAAATTCATTTGCACACTGATGAGTAGAGCTTGTTACTTTTGTTGAAATAGCATTGTTTGTTTCAGTAACTATAACCGTAAAAAAAATCCTATTAAGCCAATATCTAAAAGAAATTTATCACACACATGTACCAAAAGATCAATGTCTAGAGAACAAACAAATTAAAGCAATATATTAAAGTAAATCACATTTCCACAAGACAAAAAGTGTTACAATATTTTAAACAAACATAGTTTAGTTGTATGTTACTTATACCTTTCCAAACTGCAGCATGCCATAAAATTTCAAGTCAAGGATATAATGAAAGAGCTGTATTTTGCTTGGCTCAGCACTGGATCAAGCAAGAGCTGAGAAGTGTTATGACAGTATTCACATTCTGTTGATTATCAAACTCAGCATTCAAATTCCCTTTTACATGGATCAAGGAGGAAAGATTTTGGTACATGTAATGTTTCATACCAAAACAAGCAAAGCATCTGAGAAGCCTGAAATCAGTCCATAGCACTGTAACACATGTACCCATCTTAAAAGAGAAACATAAATTATTTAAGACCCAGGTGACTTTCAAATTCAGATTAAACTTCTTTTAGCAGCAGGCTCTTTTGCATTACCCAAGGGTATCCAAAAAGCATCTATCATTTCTCTAACGCAGGGTAGATGCTACAATTGATCCATACAAATAAAGCTGTGTGAACATCCATCTTCCATAGAAAAGGAAATGGTTATTCAACAGGTATCAATCACATGCATCTTCATTCACATCTAGCATTGGTTAATTCTGTGTTCATTAGAAATAATGTGTTTTGTCCTTCAGCAGGAAAGTAATTCATTACCTGATAACGTGAGAAGATAACGTCACAAATAGAAAAGTAATGCAGTTCTAAATGTTTGCATGTAATGCATGTAAATGTTTCTAAACGCAACTTTTGCTGGCTTACCTTCATATGTTTCTAAGATGTGCACAGTGTCGCCTATTTGTAAGGAAAGTTCATCTGGTCCCCTCGCGTCGTAATTGTAGAGAGCTGGACAGAGGAAACACTGTTATTAGCACATGCAAGACAACATAGCTTTCAGGATTTTTGCTTCTCCACATAATTGTTTTCATTACTCACTGTTGCTATTCTCAACCTTTTCGTAAAGGATTTTGTAAAAAAAAATTTGTAAAATTTGGCCAAGTCCTTTAAACCATTAATATCTCCCCTTGTCAAAAAGCCACAAGTCCACTTTCTGAAGTTAGTCCCTTACTCCGTTTATAATGCTTTGCTTCTTCATAACAATACATTAATTTTTTTGTTGTACTTGCCTGTCTTCCAGCACTTTGTGTCAATTTTGTGCAGTTCTGTAATGAACTGCACTGTCGTCCACTGTCAGCTCAACAATCAGAAAACCTACAAGGTGTCTTTAGAAAACCCAAATTACTACCACTAATATTAAAGAATGATTTCTCAGTCACTTCATAAATTTACCGTATGCACACTATATTTAAAAATAACATGATTTCAGAATACCTGAGTGCCAGCGGTAACTGCATCTACCCACTGTATTCATGGAAGACACTAGTCCTACCCCCCATTTTATAGTATTATTATCAAGCTAGCATATTTTACTCATTAGCAAGCCTTGACAGCATCCACGACCTGCGCCACCACAACCTGCAAATTCACCAAATGCATTTATTTTCACAAATATTTCTGAGTGGCTCCAGTCACAAGCAGGGTGAAGAGTGACAATGAAGTGAAAACCATTTCCCTTTCCAGTGCGGAATTCAGAAAAGCCTGGAGTCCTACCATTCGGTATAAGCAGCAAGAGGCACAACGTGTGAGAGATCTGAAGGACCCTCACACGTTACACACAGCTGGTGCCAGTACTGCAGACCTGAACTGAAGCAGGGCAGAAAGGATTCTGGACTGAGAGAAAACTGTCAGATTGGTTTAGATGCACCTAAATCGCAAACCTCACACCTGCATATATTCCAAAAGTGACTTCATTGTAGGTCACGAGTTCCAGCTCAACCCTTCAAGGAGGGTCTGCTCATCACTGCCCCTCAAACCCGTGCTCAGCCTCCACCCATGCCCACCCACATTTATCCTCCTTGAAGGAGCACTGGATGAACGCCTTCAGCCGGCAATGAAGTCAACTGCAAAAAACGAATGCTGGAAGCGGCTCCTGCCTCTCTGCCACCGACCCGCAGGCTGCCCACGCTCAGCCAGGCTCCACTCCTGGCCAGGGGGTAACTTGGAAAGAAAAAAAAGTTGGTTTGCTTTGAAAAAACATTAGCCAGGTATATACTACCAGACATAATTCAATGGAAAAGGTGCATTAACCTGCTCACCAATTAAATAACATCATAACCAATAAACAGAAACCACGGGGTGGGTGTGGGGGTGTTGGTTTTTAAAGAACTGGCTCACAAGAAAGCAGAATTTTTGAGAACTGCCATCTTCAGAAGATAATAAACTACAACCAAAAAAAAGTAATTCAAAGATCACTACTTCCTACCCTTCCCAAAAGAAAATGTGGAAACTCTGAGCACGGAGATCAGCAACATCCAGAAATTTATCTGACAAATAAAGCTGCAAACTACTTAAGTTGGAAAAAAAGTATTAATAATCTGAAAAATAAAACAGTTACGACTCCTAAAGCTAGATTTTTACATTTCATATGGAGCAAACTCTCTGTAAGAAAAAATCTTCCGATACCAAGTAGGGTCCTTGCGACCGAAGGCAGCAACTCCAGTATTTCACAAGACTGAAGTTAATGAACTACACTCAAGGTGGACCCACAAAAGGTTCCAGGCAGTTCTGCAACTGCGGTTACTCTCTCCAATGAGGTTACCGAGTTTAAAGGCATTTTATACGCTATTCTTAACAACTAATGAAATAGCAAAAGTAGTCTTCCTCCTTCAACATGAGGCGCTACGTACTTCTTGTCTTCATGTTTCCAGTACATAAAGGGCTGTCCTTCTTTGAGTACAGACCTCCTCTTCACAGTGACAGCTTCCAGGATGCAGTGTCAAAGCATAGCTTTTTAAAAATATCCGAGAATCAGAATTTCTTACTGTTTGTCATAACTCTTCGGGGAGTGAAAGTATTTTTGTAATGTGATAGTCACCTCAAAACTTTCTACCACCCCTCAGATAACCACTTGCTTTTCTTTCTACATTAGTTTCCAAGGACAGGGTTGGTGTGCAGCGCTGGTCCGAAGTGCTCCAGGCGGACTCTCAGATACTATTATTGGAACAGAAAGACCTGGGTAAGTTATGTCTAAATCGCCTTCTCGCAGGAAATCTTCACAGATGTTCAGACCAGAAGAGTTCACAGGACATTAATGACATGTGCCGTGCTCATTACAGGTCACAAAGCACTTCCAAAAAAAACTTCAAACTTAAAAACCTACAGCAAAAGGCCACAAGCCGCAGTTACAAAGGCAATGAGACATCGGACCCAGGAAACGCCCTCACCTGCCCAATTTTCTCCTATTCCCAAGCGCTCCTAAGCAGCAGGCCAGAGCCCGTATTACACAGAAGATCAACAACATAAATTACATCTGTAAGAACTGGTAACTGGAGAAAAATACTTTCTTGACCTCAAATCTGATAATCGGTTTAGCCCCGAGTGCACGAGCAGGAAACATCCAAGCGGGCATGTGAGAAGGTCTAATCCCACCACGAGGATGGGGCACAGTGCCCGGCACTGCCTCCAACTGCGACCATGACTTCATTTTCAACCTCCAGGAGTTACTATTTATTCTCCCCAAAATTCATCGAATTCCAGATAACAACAACAAATACATGATGGTTTGCCTTGATCTTTTTCTCTGCAGTATTCCTCTTGCTTGACAGACTACAGACTTTAGAGTTAGGTAATAAACAAATACATCTGAGTGCAAAAATGAAAAAAAATACGAAAAAGCAACTTGGAAGAGAAAGCATAGTGTACAGTGTAAGATTATAAATAGAGGAGAGGACACTTCAGGGTAAAAATAATAAAGGTCAAGTGCATCGCAGAGACTAGTATCAACAGTATTGAAATGAAGGCTTTAGAAAGTAATATCATTTTATTGACATCAAAACAAGCCAAGCTAGCTATTCCTGTTTTAATGTTTTTGTTAACTTTTTCATTATTAAAGAGAGATAAACCCTCCCTCCTAGGTATCTGGCAGAGAATATTTGAAAGCCGTAATTGCTATTCTGCGGGAGAAGAGGGTTCTGTGAAAAACACATTAACAAAAATTAACATTTTAAACTGCTCTGAGCAGAGGGATGTTAATGATGGTGAATACACGGCACGTGGGACAGTCTGCTCAATAACACTCATTCAAAATGTCTTCAGTTCAGTTTTTGGACACACCAGGGAAGACAAAGTTACACAGTCAATACTAACTCCTCCAAACTTGTGTGGTTGGAGTTCAACAACTCCACCCTTCGGGTATTTGCTTAGATCTCTTCAATGCTCACAGCTGTCACTAGAGTTGAGAGGACCCATGGGTGCTCAACACGTCCAAAAGTGAATCCAACTCGAGTCTTCCACCATCAGGACCCCGACGAGCAGTCTCCCTGCCCCATACCAGACATCCCAGTCAGTAAAAATTTGCATTATGACAGATTAAAAACAGCCCTGTACTCAATTCACACTTTCAGCTAAGCATTTCTCAAACATTTAAATGGAGTAACACTAAGGATCAAAGGTAGCTATGAACAAAAGACATCAAAATTTATATCCAAGAGTGCTACCTGGTGCCTGTCATAATAAGGAGGGTCACATAACAGCAGCCTCACTGTAATGACCAATTCTTTCGAGAGAAGATGACAAACAGCCTTCAAGTTGTAATTACTGCCCACTATACCTCCCGCTGACCTGAACTGAGTGAGGAGCAATGGCCATGGAGGGAAGATTTACCTTTAAAAATATGTATGCCTCAAAAATACAAAAAAAAATTTTTGGCTTGCAGCAGCATTGACAGATCATGAAGCAAACAACCAAAATAACTATAAAGTGCACTCCACCCCTGTGATTACAAAACAAGGCTTGAACTACACTCCACACTCCTGCGTAAGCTAGCAGATAACTCCCTCTCAGGGTACTTTTTTTAATGCAGAGTGACATCAAAAGATGTTATGACAGATAAAATGTTTGATTGGAGTAAACAACAAGGCTTTAATTAAAGGAAAAGACAAAATTTGGAGGAATAAATCATGAAACTAGTATGCTTACATTTTGTCTGATCAACCATATTCTGAGACACCATTTAAAATATTTAAAAGCCTGAAGTATAACTTCCAGATTATTTTTTTTAACTGAAGTAAGTTTTGCTTCATTTTGAAAATCCAGTTCTCAGCGTGACAGATTTTCAGCTTGGAACGCTCTAAGCTAAGTGAAGCATTAGGAATATTTACACCAGCTAACATCAGGCCTCCCCATCATGCTTGAACTGAGAATTAAGGCTCACTGTTTTGGCAAAGGAGTTACGCAGCCTCTTAAGTTAGAAAAACCTTTGATACAATGCACAAGCAAGATAAGGAGCACGGTTACTCAAGCATCAAAAGAATTATGACTAAGACCTAGCCAGTGCAAGTTAACCTTATGGTTAACACTAATACAGCATCCAGATGCCCTTCATCCATGCACAGATATTTTTTTTTTCTTTTCCTAATAAACTTCAACTGAAGAGGCACAGCTAAGCTTCCCTATTGCAACCAAATACTCTCATCCCTTATCGTTTACAGAAATGCTATTTACAACGTGTTTTCTGCTTAAGGGATACGTCTGTGACAGAGGTAACTTAAGAGACCATGCAGAAGAGATACCAGAAGCTCAGGAAAGATGCTGCTTTCTAAGCTACAAACATGCTGCCTTTCCACGGAAGGAATACAGGAGTTAGCTTGAGAAGACCCTTGAGAAGATAAAGGGGGCAGTTGCTCTCTGATGTCTCTGGCATGAGCTATGAACCTCCCACACACCTGCATCTGACCAACGTTTTCCAAACATAAGGTTAGCCTGCAGAAGGGAATGACCACAACATTTCTCAAAGTTGTGGACAAAGAAATAAAGAGCTTTATTTTCCAGTTCTAAGCATCATTAACTATGACTGATTTAATCTAGAGCTGTGGGGGCCTATTATATTTGCAAAATCACACCTATAGACCATATTTCCTTGACAATCATGTTATGGGTACACTTGCACCAGCTTCCAAACAGACCATTTCAGGTGCAGTCTCATCCCTAACCTACTTACAAAAACTGAGGTAAACCAAAACTCTTCACGATAGGGAAAGCACTTAGTAATTTTAGGGGACTTGCTACTGATACATAAAGAACAGTTGTGGCTCTTGAGATCTACAACGAACAAAGCCAGTAGCACAGGGATTTAGGACGTCTGTTCACTAGTCGAGGTGGCTTTAGCTGACATGAAGGATGAAGAGCATGCAGCAAATCTATCAGTGAACTTTGGGTTTCAGCTCTGAGGTGTAACGAGCAGAACTAGGATGGCAAAAGAGAAAACACAAAGAACAAAGTCACGGTGACAAAACCATCCTGAAGCCACCTCTCATCCCATGCCACAGGACAGAAGGTTTCAGCGCCAAAGATACTTTTCCTTGCCAGCTGTGCTTTCAGCCAAGCAACTCTCTGGGTAAAGGCTCTCCCTGCTCCCCTCCTCCCCCAACCGCAACCACAAACCACATCTACACAAAAGTACTGAAGTGCCAAAAGCAAAGGATTAGTGTGGGCATAGGAAGAGCAATTTTTTCAACTCTAGGAGTTGATAAAGAAAGGAACAATGAATAAGGCATACAGTAATTGCACTAAAACCCCATTTACTGCTAAAGAATACAAAACAAACACCTCTACTGAACTGCACTCATTAATCTGTGTGCATTAGAAAAATGAGTGCAACACTAGAAGAATGGGGGGAGGCGGGGAGGAAAAAGCAAACAAAGGTAACATCAATATATACTGTAAAAGCTTTTCTCTGACTGAAAGCTGAGATATCTTAAGATACCATAAAAATGTTACAGAGTAATATTCCCTGGAATTACTTTCCATTAAAGGCTGCATTAATCATTCCACACTCCTAAAAGAAAGCAAACTATATTTAACACATGATCAGCTTTATTCTGCACTGTCTTTTAAAAAAATCCCAAAATCATACTTGTGCTTCTTCCATAAAAGCAAACTGAAACCACAGAGGTGAAAGCAAATTCTCTTGCAAATTCTCTACTACTAAAAATAAAAGAAACCTGAAAGTTTTCCTCCTATTTTCTCTGAAAGGGAAGTGATTGCTCTCAGTATTAGGAAGACTCCTTAGTCCTCTGTTACTTACCCAGACAAGTTTCCAATTTTTACAGCTGAGGCTAATGGAGAAGGAAGAAGAAAAAAGAAGCGCACGAGTCAGGAGTTGCACCTAAGATTTGTTAAAGACTTATTTCATGCGTGTATTAACTGAGGGTAGATCTTCCTGCCTTACTGAAGTCACCTTGTGTTTTGTCATTCCTGGTCTCACCAAGCTTGGGTGATGGCTCTTTCTCAACATTCTTGTCATTCTGTCATCCAAACATTCACAAAAGATGAATTTCCTAAAGAGAAGAGAAGCCTGAAGAAACTCTTAGACTTGAACAGTTACCACCAGGCTAACTAATTAAATACAGCTTGTGGTTCCTCCTCCCCAGTAACGCATTACATCTTACTGATTAAATCCATGAACATGACTTTTATCACAGGTATCTCTCCAGCAGGACTAGACTAAATCCAGCAAGTTTAAGTGAATAGTAAGGATTTATTCTCATTTTCCCTTATAAAGGGGAGACCATTCCTTTCCATCCCCCTTCCACATGAGCAGCAAATTCCTGAAACACATCTTGGTTCATCTGGAAACCGTATTCCTATGCAAGTCCAGGAGCACTGCCTCTCCCCTATGAGCTACACAGGGCATCTGGTGAGAGTGAGAGAATCCTGAACCTGAACTCTGGCACCCCTCAAACTGAAATCCCTACAATGACAGCCTGCCTTCCCTCCTCCAAGGTGAGGACACAAAATGCTCAACAGGAAACTAGTAAACGTACACAGGAATAAACTCTGCATTTAGAGGAGAACCTAAGCACAGGTGCGGCACCGACTGTTGGTTCAGCACAGCTCAGAAAGAGCGAAGGGCCACCCAAGCCTCTATAACATAACTAGACACATCAGGTTTTATAACAGATAGCAACACAGCGGAGCAATGTGTTTTGCAACACATCTAGTGTCTTATCACTACCCAACATGAATTAATAAGCTGAGGAAACTTCGTAAATCCAGAGCAATCCTGAAACTTAAGTCACGTTGCCTTGCAGAAGTGTAACCACTGTTCACAGTTGCTGAATCCTGCAGGCAGAGAGTTCAGGTAGGACAGAACAAGATGCACACTTGTCCTTTCTGCACTAATTAAAAAAAAAAAAATAATCAGCAGTTCTGGACCTATCCAAGATTTCCAAGAAACAAGTTCAGGTTCTTGCTTTTCTTTCCCCCCTCCCCTTTTAAGCCAGATACTTTAATTTAGGGAGCTAATGAAGTAAGATGCCAATTCACTCTTTTAACAGCTTTCTCCCTCCTCCTTCTTGCTACTTAATCTGCATTCAGAGTACTTTACCACTAAGTACTGAGGGTATAAAGCTGAAACTAGCGTTAAAAAAAAATACCATTATTGACTATAACAGCATTAATAATGTGTCATAATGCACAGCTAACAAGAAGCACAATCAAGAACATTCAAATCAATTTTTAATATTAAAAAGTCCATTAACTGAAACACATTGTATGCAAGAAGTAATCACACCACCCCAAGCTCTTAACACTGGCTTTTGTCGAAAAAGCAAGATGCTGATTTAGACAAACAGAAAACGTTATCTAGAGGCAGATGTCTTGGCATCTGTCTTCTGGTAACGCAGAATCACAAAGTGAGTGAGTTTTGATGTTCCCTTGAATTTCCTGCATTTCACTGGAGGACACTAAGAAGTGATAACTCGGCTCTTGCTACGGTGGGCCTACAGGCAACATCCTCAAAGGCAGCAAAGACAGCGTCTGAGCATGCACTACGCTTACCATCATGTATCTGAAGAAAGGACTTCTGTGCTTTTAATTAACTGAAATTCAAAATAGCCTCCACCTGAAGACCTTCAATATTGCTGTGCATAAAATGCATCAAGGTATCTGCTGGGTATGAGAAAGAAGGAAAGAAGGAGAAGAGTTAAATGCTGGAGGGGAGGAGGACCTAGTTCAGCCTACAGTCAACACTGGCAGAGGATCAAATGTGTATGAAATGGTCATGAGTCAACGTCAGGCTGTATCATTAGACAGAGGTTCCCCAAGAGATAAGTGACCAAAGCTGGCAGCGCTGCAGCTCCACACCCACTCCTGGCTGATGCGGCCGCAGCTGCACGTCCCTGCCCCTTCCCTTGCACCAGCACTGCCGCCCACCTCATCCCTCAGCCAGCAGTTCCAAGGATTTCAGCTTGCTCAAAACCTCAACGCTTTTTCTGCAATAGCTCCGTAAACAACTCGGAGCAATCGGGGAAAACCCGCAATGGCCGAGCAGTGAAGGCAGCAGCACGTGGCCAAGCATGGAAGGGCAACAGCATCAACCTCAACCGACACCGACTACAGCCTTAGGAGAAGGTCTCAAATAGAACAGTGTAGTTCAAAACTGTCCTGCCAAACACAGAAGAAGGTGAAAACATCCCCAACTGAGCAACAAGCTCAGTCTTAAAACCACCTTATGAAAGGGACTATATTAGAGTCACATCCATAATGCAGGCAAACCCTTAAGTCCTTCCCAATCCACTGCTCCAGGCTAAACCAGCACAAATTACGGTCCAAGTCTGCACAGGCACCAATGCTCAATCACAAGTTTCCAATTCGGTGCTCAAGTAGGGCACACAGCTTCCCAAGCGGTTGGGAGCAGCGCCTCGAATACAGGTTGGGTAGAAGACTGGTCGTGGATGACGGACGTGGATGAGCTCAGGACCTTCCTCCTTCATGGAAGGAAGCAGAACCTTTATGAAAACACCTTTTTCAGCTTTTGGCAGCTGCTACGCAAAAGCCAACAAGAATGAAGCCCAGCTGTATCTGCATGAGGATTTTAACAAAAACAATCCACACTGCACTCACGTTAGCTCCATCTGAAGATGCCTGATCCATCAGCCCCCTGCTTCTTCAAGCTCTTCCCTTGCCATTGCAGCAGGTCTCTATTGCACTGAACACAATTTTGCAAAGAGGGTGTCTTTTACTATGCATTTCTATAGCAGTAAGCTTAATGTCACAGCTATATTTTAATAGTCATTTCAATGACTATAAAAATCAAGTTCAACACAATAAAACTGCTATCACACTACTGTGGAAATATTTCGCAAAAAAACGGCCCCTGCAAGACACTATTCACTGCAATATAGAGCTGATGATGCAGAGAAAAAAGCCTAAAGCAAGGGGAAAATGGGGTGATGGGAAGAAGTTTTCATTTCCTAGTGTTCTTCCTCCTCAGCATTTCTACAAGGGAAAACAAAATCAAAATTCCTCCATTGCTTTCTCAGGAAAGCTTATGGAGTGGGGAAGAGAGAAGGAGTTTTAGGCTTTTTACACATCAAACCTTACTCGATTCATTTTTACTTGCCACCCCTTATTTGTCTCTCAGTCCTTCAGGTTATCTTCAAGAGCAAGAACTACAGAGAAAGAGCACAGATCCAGAGTCAAACAATCCCCGAGGAACTTGTTCTGCTTTCTTAGAAGTAATAGTCAGAGAGAAGAATTACCTACCAAGAGCTGCAGTTTGATCCACCAACACTTTCTCTCTTCCACAACAGCTAGGCTATTGCAGAAATTGGAAATAAGTGATATTTTTCCTGAAGTTGTATCTTATACTGGAATTAATGGAAAAACATAACCATAGAAGCGAGTCAAACAGCACTGAATGTATTAAAAAATTAGAGCAGCATTTTGCAAAAACAGGGAAAAATTGTTTTTCTCCATACCAGTAAGAAATCACATGCCTCGTGCCACTTTCAGAAAAGTGACAGAGTTGGCTCGGCAGCTAGCCTTAACAAAGAGTCACTGTCCGGCTCGCTCCAGGCTGCCGAGTCGGTCTCTCATCATCAGCTCCCTCCATTAGCAATGGAGTTTCCTCACAGTGCTGTCAGAGGGAGCCTGTATCCGTACAAACTCCATGTTTCCCACCTACGGGGAATCCTTTGAACCCATACTAATTTTGGTGTTCATTCTGGAAGAAATAAGGAGAAGGAAATGTAACTGATATGGTATTACTATTCTTTACAGACCCAGCATCACATTTTACTCTCTCCGTAAATCAAATATACAAACTTCTGGGAAGTGGGGAAAACCAGAGTAGAGGAACATACAAAAGATCTGCTTAGACATTGAACTCCACAACTTTTTGTGCAATAAGAACCTAAATTTAAGTGTTGTGACTATAGATTTATCATGAGTTAATTTGATCCTTCTGAAGCCTCTTCTGTTCTGATTAAAGTTGATCTAGCCCAATAATCCATCACAAACGAATGTGGGAAATCCCCAGATGAGAACTTTCTGCCAACAGCCGTTGAGTCCTGCCCTACAGACCAATCTGGTTCCCCAATGCTAGGGCATCCCTCAACCTACTGAAACACGTCAAAGGTGACCCCTGTAACTACTACTCTTACTCCCCCAAGTCTCAAAACCACCCCTGTTAATTCAGAATAGCTCAAGACCGTAACAACTTACCTCCTAAGCATAACCACCTGAAGAGAGTATACTTTAAAAATGCCGCTGACAGTCGCGTACATTAATGCTAGTAGGGTGTTTAAGGTGCCACTAAACCAGCAGCAAGTTGCTAACCCGTTGCTATCAGAAAAAAGTATTTTAACTCTTCTTTCTTTTTCATGTTATCTTCCCAGCATCATTCCAACTGTTCACTGAAGAGGGGTGAAGCATTAGCACACAGCACATGCACGCTGGTAGCCCAGGGTAGCACCAGCCAACCGAGGAGGCAAGAGCCAGCTCCTGGCTAAAGCAGCAGACTCAGTGCTGTTTCTAGCACTGCCCCATTGGAAACAACGGCTTAAGGAGAACCATTTCCCTGCAGTCATGTCCAAAGCAACACAGAAGACACTAAACCTGCTCAGATGTTTGTATTTGGCAAGCTCCAACAAGTAGCACAAGTTTGTGCTAAACTGGACAGTGTATCTGTCCTCCACAACCACTTTCACCTTAAAACATTTGTTTTCCACACTGTAAAAATACTCCATTAGTCTAATAAGCAGTGGTTATTTCTCAGTTATTCAACTCATTCAGCACTTTCAGGACCTCTACCTCAAAACAAAACCATTAAAAAAAACAAACCAAAGTAATGATAGCTAGTGCACTGTACACTCAATTCAAGTCCTTATGTCCAGAAAAACAGCTTGTTTTTAGTACATACTCATCCCATTCCAGAGCCCGCACACTGAGGACGGAGGGGTGTTGGAAAGGGTGGGGAGGGGGAGAGTGTTTGTGCCTTTTTCCTGTAGGAATCCAACTTACCCCTCTGGATTAGAAGCCTTCAGTGGTCTGAAGAAAAACAGTTTAAACTTTAAAAATGTCCCTTGGTCCATTAGTGTCCCAAGAGCAAGGCTGTGTTGCTGCATGCAAAGGTAACAGCAGAAACGCCTGTGATGTGCAGATGCAGTAAGAAGGGAAACACAACAGTAGAGCCCAAGGCTTCACTAATGTTCACCAGTATTTTACTTCTTACTAAATTTACTTGGTCATTTCTCAGTGTTATCACTATCTTACCCATCTTATCTACACTTGAGCTGGTATTCAATTGTTCTATTTCACCTCCGCAAAATTATTTTGTATTTTCTACACTCCTTACGTAAATGTTATGGAAGCATCAAGACACTATTATACAAACATAATACATGAACTCCTGATCGTTGAGTTTATATCTTGATGTAAGAACAGCTCCCAGATCAGCACGCTGCATTATAGATGGTATCACACCTGGACTGTAAAAGCTTACACAGTTATCCTAATATTTTAGATATTTAAGCTCTAATAGTATTAAAACTTCCAGTGTTCAGCCAAGAACACGTTCACCTTCATGCGCTTTAACTGCAGAAACTGGCAACTGTTGCATTACGCTCAAACTGTACTTTCTGTATTTAAAGCACAAATCTGAACCAGTCACACCACTCAAGTTATCACAGTTCAGTAAATATAAAGGCTTCTTTTGCAGCAAAAGTTATTGAAAAAATCTGTTAATAAATCATTTCAAAAATGCATTCAACTAGAAAAATCAAACACATGTTGAACCCACACAAAACTTCTAAAAATGTAAACAGTACCATAACAGAGTAATTCTCTCAAGTCTTTATTAAAATCTGCTTATCTGGCTATATCCAGTCCACTGCTTTATTTTTTAGTAGTAAGAACTCCCACCCCACAGAACATGAAGCAAGCTACTTTAGGCACTCCTTGAAGACTCACTTGCTTCTTTAAGAAGTTTTTTTTCCCCAAATAAAACCTTGCTAATGGGACACACTTCCCATTATGCAGGCAGCACACACTGACTAAACGAGTAACTCCCCATCGATGCTGCAGGCACAACTACAAGGCGGCACTGGTTTAACAAAGGCTTTGTTATAATCACATTAAGACTTGCACATGTCCTACCTGCGTCAACATCCCAGTAGCGTGATTCAGCAGAAGAGAGACCAGATGGGACTAAACAGAGTCCAAAGTCCGGTTTCCATAATCAGCGTTTGAGAGACACCCCGAGACCTTACAGCAGGCAATTCTGTATTAGCCAGCACTCAAAAAAATTCCCTCGTCTGTCAGCACCTTATCAGCCCTGGAGCTGTTTAGGACAGTAATGCTTAGCGTTAAAGCAATCCCATCTAATGTAACTGCAGATGTCCGTATTATCCAGATAAATATCTAATGCTTTTTTAATCCTTTTAGACTCTTAGTTACAGGGAAACACTCAAAAACAAAACCACAAATAAAAATAAACACAGCATAATGTAATAAATACCAAAAGAATATTTGGCTCTCCATCAAAAGTTTGGAGTTGCTCTTTTGTCCCATTTGACTCACACACTATGGGAACTACTGCCTAAGAAATACCTCTGCGCCACAAAAATATCTGTTCTGATCTCCAGCCATGAATACTTGTGAGTAAGAACAACTGTTTTCTCATCAGAAGAGCTCAATAACTGAAAACCCTGGGAAAGGGATCTTTATCCACTGCTTCAATCCCTTCCAGTGCTTTGTCATATGTCACTAAATTCATTTTAAAAAGGAGTCAATGCCAGCTGCTGTTTTTGTCAGCAAGTCCCAGTCTTACACGAATTCTGAGTTGCTCCTCCGCATACTGCTGCCCATTGCCTGCAAAGTCCATAAGAAAAAGGTTGTCTTCATTGTGCCCAACCATTAGTGAGCAGCATCAGAAGAGACACAAAAAAAAGTGCAGAACAGGCTTGACCAAGGTCACACAGAGGTGGAAGACAGATTGTCAACAGCTAGAGGCATTGCTCTGACAGGCTGTCAAGGACGGAGGCAGAGTTAGATACTGCCAAAGACATACCTTCTACAGAGTAACGCTGATTTGAAATGGAAGCCCAAATATCTCCAAAACTAAACTAAAAAACAAAAGCCACAAACCACTTTTTTTTAAACCAACTTAGTAAAAACACTATCAGTTAAACCACTGTTTTAGTTACACCACGTACCCTTTACACTGGAAACTTCAGAGATCACTCCACAGAAGGAAAAAGAAAACCAAAGCAAAAAAAAAAAAAAAAAAAAAAAAAAAACCCAACCAAAACCCCAATAATACAGGACACACCACGCTCAGATGGGCGGGAAACAAAAAAAGTCTCTCAAGTCTACTCCACTTAAGACTCTTGCTCAAATAAGCAACAGGAAGGCTATGGATTGATGGTGACACAACCAACACCTACTAGTCACGATAAGAAAAAATAACAGGCAAGAGTCAGACGGCACAACAGCAGGAGGTGGATGAGGGTCCATATCTACTGCACATGTCATCTGCTAGTGACAGCAGTGCTCATATATTTGCCATTTACCCCAGTTATAAGTCTCCAAAGATAAACACTATTTCCCATCAACATGAAGGGTGAAACAGGGGTAGCCAGGTGAGCAGGAAGGAAGGAATTCCAGCAGGGACAACAAGATGACATGAGACACCTGCAGAAAACTGGGGGGCATTTGTATATAAGGACAAAATCCAAGGAATAAAGAAAAAGGCTTGGAAATCATTAAAAATGTAGAAGCATATGACAGATTAAAAAACATACAAGGGAAAATAGCCAGGTAGCGAGAAAGCTTTCATGTATAATTGTAGACAGTTTTGTATCATAATTACATTTTGCCCAAAAGATACAATGCAATATACATGGCTATACGCAGCACCCAAAGCCACCAGGCCATCCAGCAGCCGAGTCCAGAGGCCAGGCACCAGGCAACATCATCATTACCTCACATTAGAGAAAGCATACTACAGGCTTGAGTATAAGAATTATCTTCTATGCGTTGGAGCTACAAATGAGCCATAGCTTGTCTGATATAAACCAGCAAAAATGTTAACGTGCTCCTGTGCGACCCCAAAGCAGTAGGAAAAAATAAAGAAACTGAGAGGACCAGCTTTTCAAACCCAGGCTGTTTTGCAAGGCAGAAACAAGCATGGAGAGACTCACAGACCGCCGTACGACAACAGTCTCCATAGCAGTTAAGGAGCGAGTAAGTATGGGCTCGGTCACACCTGTAGCTGGTCCCTTCTTCAGATTCACTGACCAACAGGAGGTCCATGCAAGTCAAACAAAAGCTGATGAACAAACCCTCTTTTAGCTCTTTCCGTTACTTAAAAAAAGGCAATAACTAAAGTAAAAGTAAAAAGTCCACTTCTTGCCATCTTGATGTTAGTTTTTATTCATATGCTCATATTTTGGGGACAATAATCTTATATTTAGTCAAGAGAAAGTTGAAAGGTTCCCACAGACCCTTATCTATAACTTTCCTGACCCAAGTAACATGCTTAATCATATCTCTACTTAGTCATTAAAACTGCAGTGCAACCCCTCCTTTAGAGGACAGTATTTATAGGACATTTCAAGTCACTGCCTTGATAATCTGCAGCCCTTTCAGGGTCATGATTTGTTCACTGAAGTCATATGCAGAGCAGATTTTTTGAAAGCAAGTGTCCTTTTAAATTGTCCCCCATCTGCATCAAGATTTGGAAACTCAAATTATCATCAGCTACTTCCATCTGGCCGAGCTTTGAGATATTTCCTGTTTCAGGATCCACTATAGGAATACATTACTAGCTGCTTTCATTTCACTTCATTTTTGATACGCAGCCTTCACTACAGATAATACCATACACACACTACGCTGAAGCAGAAGAAACCCCTCAATAAAAGCACTCGACTGCATTCACTGAACCATTCCCTAGGGCCAACATTTTTTCCTGCAGACCAGCTGGCACGATCAGGAGGATGTTAAAGGCTAAAGCATCAGCTGGGAGGCAGGCAGGCAGGTATGCTGCTGGAGATACACGTAACGCAGAGCTTTCCATGATCCCGTGTCCCTGCCCCCTTCCAATGACTCCCTTTAGCCTTATGCATGGACCACAGGCACCACCAGCACCACGGTTTGCCAGCTTATTTCCTCTCAATTCTTTTATATTTTTTTTTTATTCCACATATGGAAATTAGGAAAGCCCTCCTCTACTAACACAGCACAGTTGAAGGTCCTTGCATGTTAGGTTTGGGTACGGTCCGGCGTCATCAACTCCTGGTTTGGCACTGGTTACCTCCTCCTGGGACCCACAGGCTATTCAGCTACGTTCCCTAAACATATGTTATTTTATTACATTCAGCTTCAAATTGAGTGATGTCAGTACTTCCGTCCTTTGTTCGGAGTAGAAGGAGAAGGCAGGCAGAGCAAACACAAACACCTAGGGACTTCCAAAAGGTCTGTGGATGCTTGAAGAGGCTCTCGGGCACTTCACGCTTCATGTGCTCTCACAAATCCCAATCATCCACCTGCACTGCCAGACATACTTTCTCAAAGCTGCCAGGAGCCGTGCTTCCAGGAAACTCTGCCAGCACTTAGGAGCTCACCACGTCAAGCCACAAGGTTCTTCCACGTGGAAGACAATTCTCCACCTTGCCTCAAACGATGCTCTCCACACATGGAACTCCTCAGGGACTCCTGCTTTGCTACAAAACCCCTGTACCCAGCTCAGCTTGGGAGCTGCCCAAGCAGCTTTTCAACCTCAACATTAGTTAATTTGTGTAGTAGAAACACTGAAGTGACACAGCTACTACAACAGTAGAGATGTACAGAACAGAGTGCCTTGAGAAAGCAAGTGCCTACAAGCATATATACTGATTATGTACACTTGTACTTCCATTTGTGTTCATAAATTACACAGCAAATCCTGTATCACTTACTTGCTGGTATTTTCTATTGGGTAATAGGAAGACATTTTGCTACTCCAACACCCTTTGGTAAAATCAGCCACCACAAACCTCTGAGAACATGTCATAAAAAGGTTTGTGCTAAAACACTATGAACAGTACTCTAAATAAAGCAGCAGTGCTAAGAAATATTATTTAAAAAAAACAAAATTCAATTATCGTGGCCAATAGTTATTCCGTTATTCATCCATCTGTTTGTTTTGTTATGTATATGGATACATGATTACACATAATAGTTCTCAGTGTAATTATTTCAGTTTAGTTACAAAGCTATATGGAGCAGAAAAATATTTCCAGAGATATTTCATATTTTGCTGATGAAACTGAAATTCAGCAACTGCTGCTTCTTGTGTTACAAGTCTTTACATCAGAAATCAGATTTAATGCACAAATTACATAAACATGGGAAGATAAATAATACTATATAGATATATAAATGTTTTCACAACTACAGCCTGAAAATGTAGATAAAGTTTCAGAATTACAAGAATTATCTCTTTTTGAACATTCTTTTCATTTAGATAGGGCATGATTTCAATTTTCCCCCCAAGCTAAAGGGGGAAAGTATTCCAGTAACTCATTAAGGAATTCATTAAAGCCTTACTGAGAAAACAACTACTGTCAGAATAGCCTTGGGATCTACCACAGGCCAGAAAACAGAATTAAAATTGTTTTTAAGTTTACATTAAAACAAAAAAAAAATATGCTAACTTTCCAGTGGTCCATCTCCCTGACAAAGAAGACCCATAAAGAAGAGCAGCCCATATATTTCATAGACGGTGATTAGCCACCGCTGAATGTTTTGTGAAAGTTTCAGACTTGCACCAAGTAGGAGAGGCAAGACTGACATCTTTAACAGAGTTAAATACTTTAAAACTGGATTAGCACTAGCTTCTCATTTGAGCTTCGATTCATTAACGTAAGTCAGCTTTTAGCTATCTAAAGTTGGACACTTCTACAGGTATTTAAACAAGATGTACTGGATTTCAGTCCTGAAGGACTACTAAAGGATTAGACAAAGCATATCCCGCATATGCTCTACAGCCAATACTGGACAGACTCCAGAAACACAAATATTTCAAAGAAAAATTATTGCAATGCTTATGCCTGTAGTTGCAAGCTGAGAGAAAGGCTTCCTGGAGATGTTGGTTTAACTTTGAGTTGCATCCAGTTTACTCTCCCCTTCCCTGAAAGCCTTGCCTACAAGAAAGGAAAATGCATTTATAATACAAAGAAAGCTGTGCTGAGTATGGCAAACAGTCTAAAATTAACATCGTATTAGTGCACCTTAAATCAAGCATTTATGGCAATGAGAGACAAAGAGGGAAACTACAAAACCCACCAAGGTACTACTTGAAATTCAGGTGGAAATTCAGAAATGGTTTCCCCCCCAAATTAATACCAAACCAAAAACCTTAAATCAGGACCTCATCCTACTGTCACTTCCATACTCATGTACAATGTAAAGTGTAAATCCTCATCTTGTTAAAATTCCCCCTTCCCTTTTATTTTCTAGAAACAAGAGTGTTAATTAACAGCTGAAAAATCCCTACAATGACTGAAAACTTACTCCACAGAGTTAAACAAACACTGTGTATTACACCCATAGGCAGCCAGCTGCCCATAGGAAGTCAGTACGTGCTCTGTGAGAGGGAAAAAAAAAAAAAAAAATTTATTTCTGGTAAACCCCTACTACAGGAATCATTTCTTGGAGCAATTCCTGTTTGTAACGTTGTCACTGATGTGGACGAAAGCAAACAGGAGTAGATGCTTGCTTCCACCTACCCGGTATTTTTATCCCTCTCCAATCTGTTGCTTGCAACAAGTGTTTATTGACAGAGAGCAATAGCGACTGCTGAGTAAACTGAGCGTAATCAAGCACATGCCTACAGTCAAATTAAGGTCATTCATTTAGGAAGTACACTTCATCTACCAGTCCCTTACCTCTGCTTCATGAGATGCCAGGGACAGGGGAGCACAGAAATGCATCCCCTCAGCAAGCAGGGAACTAAAAGGTATTGTAAGATACCACAAAATAAAACTCTAATCTGGGTGTACAGTAGGGTATGTTATCTCTAGGAGACCGAATTTGCATGTGCTTTCTCAAAATTGTAATCCACTGATAAATACATCGGCAAATATTACAAGGGCATTTTTACTCCATCAGTCTGGGACGTGCCAGAGCGCAGACCTGCCGTCAGTAACAACACAAAGGTAACCGTCTTGTCCTGCCAGACGGTTGCAAACCTCACTCACAACACAGCATCACTAAAATTCCAAGATGCATTCCTTTTTCAATTTCCTAAAAACGTTCTCTTCCCTACTTCAGAGCACGAATATGCAAGCACAAGATCACCAGCTCTCTTAGCAAACAAGGAGGAGTCTCCACGTGCCACCAGCACTCACTGCAGCTGTGGACTGTAAACCCGGGATTCCACAAAAGCCTTAAATCTGTCCTAAACCAGCGCAGTCCTCCCTCAAGCAGCAGAAGGGAAGCAGCAGTGCTTGACCGTAGAAGCTCCTGTGCTTTCAACGGCACTGCTCTTACCAAATTCCTAATCCCCCTTTCAAAGAGCCATTACAGGAGCAGAACTCGGTTGCAAAACTTATATATCGTGACCTTTGTATCACCACTCAGTCCACCAACTCGTTACAGCCCTCCCCTAGTAATAAAATATATATATATATTTCTGTGTGCCTGGTTTGAAGATACTTCTATATGCACCTTTTGAAAAGCTATCCCAATCTCAGAGAGGCAGTAAAATACCCTCACCTTGAAATGTGGCCAAAGTCCATCCTGTTTCAAAGCATCTAAATCAGGCTAGTTATGATTTGCCCTGTCGTGACACATAACAAAAACTCACCAGTAACAACCAAAAATACAGGAAGACCCGACCGGTGTGGCTCACAGTAAAATTGTTTTAGTTTGTGGGTTGGTATTTTTGTTTGCTTGCTGTTGTTGGTTTCTTTAAACTAATGCACACGTAGACACACACCCTACACAGTACAGAGTGTATCTGAGCAGCTTGCATGATACTGGCTAAGGACTGAGAACCACAGGTACCGTCTCAGGTACCTGCAGCACCCTGTCAACTTGGGGGAAAGCTTGAGTGCTTTCCCCTAGATGTACCACAGAAGTGCAACAGTTGTACATGCACAGTCACAGAAACACAGGACTGTTTTTAAAATGCTAGTGTCCTTGACATATACATTATATCTTTGACCTAACACATGCCATTAGGAAGCACCTACCCAGGCATCACGTGCTGTCCTGAAATAGTAACACTCAATGCAGCTCCCCATACAGATATCCAGCCCTTTCTTCATCAAGGCTTTGAATTTATGAAGCTCTCCAAAGCCAGGAGCACCTTGCCTGCCAGGCAGAGCCCGCACTGGCTTACTGATCGTGATAAGGGCATGACTGTCCATGTTTTCCAGTGACTCATTAGGAGTAGCAGAGCAAAGTAGAGTCAGCATCCTGAAAATTAACTGGATCTCAGACAGCACAAGCCCTGTAGCCAGGAAGTTCTCCTTCTACATCTGACCATGCACGGACACACATGGCACTACGTTTCTATTTCCCCATTTATTAAAAGAAAAAAAAACAACCCCAAAAAACAGATCAAACTATCACAGTGGTGGTGTAATTACTCCATATCTGCACATACTTTTGAACACAAAGGCATTTTAAATACGGTATTTGTAGTAACCATAGTAGCGCAGTTCTATCTCTTACTGCAGTTTTAAGCCCAAAGGAAAAGGGTCAAGTAATAGAAGTCAAGAGGATTTGGAAGATACTAGAGCCTCTTTATGCTCTCTCAGAAGTGCTATTCAGGCTCACCGACTTCCTAAAGCAGCTCATTACATCTCCTCTCCGCTGGCCTAAGGAAGAACACCAAAAACAAAAAATCACAATTTTCACATCACACTAGAAGTAGGAAATGCGAGACTGAGCAGCCGCTTGGGACACCGAGGCTACACGGCAGACATAAGCAGCCTCTGGGGCTCCCTGAAAGCCTCTAATGTCCCTTCTGAGGAAGCTGTACACCCACGTGGCCATCTCAACATGACCATATGCCTCCCCATCAGCTCAGGGCAAGAGACGAAAAACAGAGCTAGGCGCCGAGACGAAGGAGAAGGATACGCAGCATTGGGAGTGGAGAAAAGCTACTGCAATTAAGCTGATGGTTTTCCTGTTTCAGATGGTTCCCCGTATGTTAATCTAATAACTGTATTATCCCATTATTTCCACACCCATTCCTCATCCAATCTCCCCACACGCCAGGCCCTAAATTCTCTCAGGAAGCGGAGCTGAGTCATGCTCACAACTGCCTGCTGAGATAATGCCTATGCACTACACGGCAACGCTCCTCATTTTAAGGCAGTAAGTTAAGTTTACACGTATGCTGGACATCCAGTATCATCTTCAAACCCCACTGTGCAAGGTGGAGTGGGTTAAGCAGGAGAGGCGCTTCTTAACGCACTTATATCCTACCACAGTTTCAGTATAGGTAGGTCACAATAATTTATTCCCACTGCATCACAGCCAGCAAATCTTCGGGGCTTGAGATGTTAAAAAAGCTGAGTTGTGCACAGGCACACACTACTCAAGAGGAAGGAAAAAAAAAAGCATATATATGTATTACATATATACGTACACATTTTATATATACACATCGTATAAACATACACACACGTATGTATACATACACAGATTTCTGAGCTTCCATAACTGTCACATAAGTAATATAACCCATAAGAATAAGTATTTTCCTGTTATTTCTGCTTTAGTGAAGCATACACACCAAGTATACTACACATGTATCACTAAGATGGCAGTTCAATTAACTATCCTATTTAGGAACAGGCAGATATTTCTGTTTCACTGTCAGACAATACCAATCCGATGTCAGTCTCCAGGACTGGTCATGGCAAATAGTTAAGAAGAAAAATATTAATGTTAGCATGTTCAGCTTAACAGTGCCTTCTCCATTTCTGTTTGGGACTACGTAACTGCAACATCAATTCTTCACAACCTGAAAGTTTCATAAGCAGCAAAAAAATAAAACATCAGAAGCCTCGCGGTGTACAGAAGCGTCCTTTTTTAGCAACACAAAGACGTGTAAAACACATGTAACCAAGCTGAATTCATCTTCCTCAGGAGGAAACCCAGTGATGCCGAAAAGAAGCTATCCCTCCCAAAACAGTGTCTAACAGCATAGTACGGGCCAGTGAATCGTAACATTGAATTAGCCCTAAATCCGATTTTATCTCCTTGCAACACTATGTCTACTTTCAACTCTCACACGCCTGCAGTTCAGCAGAGAAATACCCTAATTTTGCTGAGGTTCATCCCTCTCAGCTAAAGAAAGAAAAAAAAAAAACAAACCACCAAACAAGAAACTATCATAGAAAAACACAACTATTCTAAAACCATGACAAACTTCTCTCCAAAGTAGTGGACACGAACAAAATGTATCAACTGAGCACATAATCTCGCGCTTTTTGAAACTGTGAAACAATTTTTTCTTCTTATATTACATTTAAGTCTAGTTCTTTTATTACATGTACAATTTCCCACACTGGATATCCGAATAGACTTAAAGTATATTTTAAAATACTCACTTTATTCCACACTTACTCTCCCACCCTTTCAAAATCACCTCCAAGACATCGATTCCTGGAAAGCCAGGTCCGGGCAATCACCTCTGCCACAGCAGCAGAGACGAGCTGCTGCAGAAGAGAAACTTGCTCTCGAGTATCACTGGGTTATAACACTAGAGCACAGTACGTGATAGTTTAGTCATTCCAGTCTTTCAGAAATACCCTACCCATCCCACACCACGAGGCCGGTATTTGGAAAACTTAATGAGCGACGGCCATCTGTAGCATTTCTGCTTTCTTACATTTGCCCTGCATCCTCAGCCCTGGCATTGCTCACATCTCTCACTCAGTGTAAATGGACAGCTAGGATTTGCTAGTAATTTACAAGTCATGCTCTCGTTTTCTAGGGATGTACACACAGAATTTAAAATTAATTCCTAAAATTCACTCGGGCTCTACTTAGACCCAGAAACTGCCTTCTTCCTGCTCACGTTGTTTATACAAGGCTTAGCTGTAGCTACATATGAAAAGTAAGTTGTTCTTCACAACCAACAGAGTGCAAGAACCATGGTGGACGCTGAACTTCGTATTTCTAACCAAATACTCAGATTTATTATTTCCTTGCCCAAGACAAATGCTCTCACTCATGCCAATAAAGTTTTCTTCTCCATAACCCCTAAACAACGCTTTTGATCAAAGCGAAACATCCTCAGTATCAAGATAAGCCCTCAACATTGCCTCAAACCACCGGAGTTTGGTTCAATTTAATCAGAGCGGAGACGTTTTAACTACCGGCAGAGAACAAACCCGCTCTGTTTGAGAGGGACGGAAGAAGCGGAGTACGAAATGGATCCCCGGACAGCAGCGCACAGGGGAAACCCCTCATCTGTATGAAACTCACACTCCCTGCAAAACGAAGAGCCTCTTCCCTTGGTAGCCTTAAACCCTCCCTCTCCTAAGGAGGGATACGAGAGGAGGGAGCACCGGACATCACCATGGCGCAGGGCAGCGCTTCCCACCGACCCCGCACAGCTCCCACCAAGGATCCAGCACTGGAAGCGTATCCTGTTTAGATGCCATCGGGGACGGGGGGGGAGACGGGACACGGACGGACACGACAACAACAAACCAATGCAAAAATTACTCAAAGCCCTCTTCTATTCAGACAAAGTAGTACTCGGGAAGGAAAGAACATACAGGCGAAAAAGAAAAGGCAACTTTTCTAGCGAGGATGACTCAAGCGCAGGTTGCCCGGCGTCTCCAGACAACTTCCAAACTTTCCCTTAGCAAATCCCC
>JAVKLA010000093.1:39473245-39483368 GCA_034782735.1 Sagittarius serpentarius | reverse complement strand
CTCAGCAGCGCGGCCCACCCCACCCCACCGCACGCCCGGGGTGCTGAGGGGGGCGGCGGGCGCCCCACCAGGGAAGGGGCCGGAGTCCCAGACGACCCCCTCGTCCTGCTGACGGGAAAAGCCGCCCGGGTCCCGTCTAGCTTCTACACAAAGGAGAGCGGGACGGGGTGGTGCCTCCCTGGCAGTCTCCCTAATTGTATAATTAACTCCAGGTACACCTGGCCTTACTCCGGGGAAAAGTGTCTTTACCTACGCAAAGCCAGCTCTGTATAAAACCAACACGACTTTCCTCAGTGGCACCTTGCCGGGCAGCTCCAGCAGAAGGGTCCCGGTCTTCCTCAGGGCGCTTGCTCCTGAGAAATAACCCGTTTCTTGGTTGTTTTTCAGCTCCTGCTCTGGTCCCTCCAGCCACCTGGCCCTCGATGGTTTCTGCCCGCTTCCTCCCCAGAGAGGCGGCACTTAAAACAAGGTTGCTGCTAATGTTTAAGAGTAGCAGGCTCTCTGCACTTGGGTATAGCTGTGTCGGTGAGCACACCATTCCAAGTAAATCCTGCCTTGGCCATAAAGATTAGAAACCTTCTGATTTCTAAACCTAAATCAAAAACCTCCTCCAAACTTAACAACTCCTGGCTAATTAGAGTGTGGGATATGTGATTACGAAAGAATGAGCAAAGAAAATGAGCTTCCTGATCCCAACCCCCATACTCTTGGAGAGACCCAGGACCGTGATTTAAAAAGAAAATTTAAAAAATGGACTTCAGCACAAAGAAAAGAAACTCTGTAAAAAAGTCAGCAGGAAACAGAAGGATAACAAATAAAGAGAGATGAAATATCTGGCTGGCTATCGTTTGTTAGGATTAGTCCTCCACCAAAGGAGAAGCCCCGCACCACAAATTCAAGAATGAAAGTAAGACCTCTTTTGAGATCAGAATTGAATCTCTTTTCTCACCTCTAATTTTCTTGTATGGTTAGGAATGCAAGGGGCCAGTTTCTGCAACAGCATGCGTTATTGTCAGGTTTTGAGATCAAGTAAACAAACATCTGAAGGAGTCTAATCCTCATCCCATGTACCTTCCCTTTTCCCATCCTTGGGATTTGTTTCTCGGGTCAGCACCTACACGTTCAAACTAACCTAAATTTCATTGCTCCTGTCCTGCAGAATTCAAAGGCCACTGTGATAGAGGGACCTACTGCACCTTTATGCATTATGCCCGTGAGTGAGAAGATCAAAAGAGTTTCGAACTCAGCTTCATGGCTGATCATCTTTATCCTACATTAATGGGTAAATGATTAGAGTCTTACAGAAGACAACTTACAAGTGAGCTCTTTGATTTAACAGGTTTACTTCTATAAGATAAATCAAAGTGAATTAACTGAAATAATGGATGATCTTGCCCTGTTCCTATAGTCATCTTTGGTTTTCCACACAAGGCAAAGGAGAAGTGGAATGGAAAAGCAGTGCAGCAATAGTATTTATTTCTAATGATGAGTATTTTGCAGTTTTATACAACTGATGCACTATTTTTGTGGTGCTACTAAACATGTGCAGGAAAACTGCCGAAGCTGCCCAGGCATTAGATGGTTTAGAGATTTTTAAGACCGTTACTGTAATAATCTGTAAATCAGGGAACCTGACTGACTTCATTTAGATTACTGATAACCAGGAATCACTTCCGTGAACGCTGTGGTGGCTTTGCAGATACGGGGTGTAAATAGGGGATACCAAGCAGTAAAGCGTGTTAATTTAAACCTGCAGATAGCTGTAATTAGCTAATAAAGTGAGCTATTGCTGTATTCTATCCTTTCTGGGCCTGGAGGTTCAAATCTGAAGCTCAAAATGTGGTATTTGTTTCTGTTTTGAGGGAGGCTAAAGGAGCATGTTTCCCTTCATGACAAATGTACTGCCAACAACCTTTCTTCGGGTGTTAACTAAGGGTTAAGTTAAATTCTCGTATAGATTGGCACTCCTTAGTTTCAGTTTACATGTATATCTGGACTAAATGGGAATTATGTATACCTAAGCACACTCCTAGCAGCAGGAAATACCAGATTCAGTAAAATGAAAGATAAAAAATGACTTACAGCTTCTGCATATTAAATCCATGTTCTGTATTACAACAGCAAAATATATTTTTACATCAGTGGAAAAAGAGGTTTGTCTTGTTGTCTGATCATGGTCTATAACAGAAACAACACGAGTAATCCCATGACCAGCGTTAAGCCTCACTGATACCAATGAGGGTGTATATTAATTTTATTACTTTCCACATTTTCATTTTTATGAAAACATGTTACAAATAGAGCTAATGCCATTAAAATTTTGATAACCAGTAAAAGATACTCCTCCTAATTCACAATACATAAATATCCCAGTGCTGGTTTTTTTACAACTAGGAAAAAAATGGTGAAAGGATAGGACTGTAATATTGAGAAGATAAAAGATTTTTATTTTTCTCTGGCAAACATAATATAGCATATCCTCCTGAAAAGTATTTTTTATTAAACTGTAAAATGTTCAAGCTGACATTTTACATACTTAGGCATAACATGTTTCTTCACACTGTGCATATATGTTTTTCGTTTATGAAGAGAAAACTGAAAAATGCTTCTTTCCATAAAATCCAAAAGTTTTATCACATCATTATGTCAACTCTTTGGATTCTTACCTTATTTTTTAATGCATCACACTGAATTGGAGGCACTTCTCTTGGAGCAAAGAAACATTCCTTTTCATATCATTAACTCCAAGAACTCCAAATGCAGTATGTGGCCATGAATGATATTTGAAATTCTTGTCACAAGATTAGGAGTATCTTTGGAAGAGGATGAATGGAAACAGAACTGTTACCCTGCATGAAATATATTTGCAATAAATAAGAGAGACTCTATAAACGTACAGATGCAATCAAGTTATATTTCATACTTATTGCATATGACTACACGAGAGGAATGTTTGTTCCATCTCAGTTAAGTATCACAATTTTTGTAATAATTTTTTTTCATTGTCAGGCCTGGTAGGTAAATTCAACATTTTCAGTCAAAACATGTAAATATTTATTCTACACACACAATGTGAATTCCTCTTGGAAATATTCCTCCCAGGAGGTGATGTGGAGGACTTGTAAAATCATACAATAAGTAACTGTTTTGCTTTTCTTTTTCTATTAAAGTTATTCTGTTGGAAATGTTATTGCTTCCATTCCAGATACTCATCATCTATTTTTGCTATGCAATTTTCATTTGGGGTGAATATCCTCTATACTCTAGATCATTTCTATGATGAATGGCTACCTGTGTTCCATGTTTGGGTATACACAAAATAAGAGATTTTTATACCTGATGGAAAGACACTTTTAAAAAATACTGTATTTTTATAATGTATTGCTCTTAATTAGAATGGAAATAAAATTAAGCTTATGAATTTGTGTTACAAAAATGACTTCAGCCTTGGTCTTACATGTACCTGATGTATGTATGATTACCTTGGGGCTCTCTTGCAGATGAATGTGGACAATTTTCGGGGAGAATTAAGAAAACTGAATTTCCTTTGACGTTCCTATTGTCTTCAGTCAGCCAAGGTGTGGTATTTATAAACCTGGACTGAAGTTTGAGAATAGCTAGAGGGATGTTTTGTGCTCTTCCAGGCTTTGCCCATGTGTTTTTGAAGTATGCTTAGTAATCTTTAATCTTCCTTTTAGTTTTATAGAAGGATTTTGATTATATATGGGTGTGTCTTAAGCTTTTCTTCTAGTAGGATGACGTTTGTGATAATCAACATGCTGGATGCAGGACTTCAGTTGCCAGCAGAAATACTCAGAAGGCAACATTTGAGTTTATATAGCTACTGTGACATATAGTGCATTCATTGCACTGGTTTAGTATCTTTCAGGAGGGCTAAAGAGAGCACCTCTCCCTCCGTTCTGCTGACTCTTAATCAGCATTTACTTCCTTCTTTCATTTGAAGTTTTATATTTACAGATTATGGGACTATTAGGAACATAAAGGCAGATTAATTATTTTCAAGTTCAGAAAGGAGATAAAGATACTCAGTTCGGAAATGAGATAAAGATACTCATTTATTATGTGATATTTTTTTATTAAACTCTTCATGTTTTAGCCTAAAGAATGGGGCTTCATTGTATGTAGTAAAAGTGATTGTTTCAGAAGTTATGTTCCTTGGAAATACTTCAGACTGTTTGAAACCGATATCATGAACAAGACACCTTCAGTGGATTTGATGTTTAAATGCAAATGTGTGAACATCTCCTAGTTACTCTTTATAAATACACAAGGGTTTCCAAAGTGATGTGTTTTAGGAAGGATATGATTATCATAGGTACAGCTTAGTTTATACCCTGGTATTTCATCTTGTGCTCTAGAATAAAAAAAAAAAAATTACGTGAGTTTTACAGTCCTATAATAAATGTAGTGGCTTCATTTCTACAAAAGGGGAAAATCTGGGTTTTGAACATGCTAGAGTGCAAGATTTTACATTCCTCAGAGAAAAAGTGCAATGAGATTTCGTGATGGGTCAGTCTCTATTCCTGTGTGCTCCGCACAAACACTATTTACATGAATAGTACTTGTTCTGTCAAAAGCATCATAGGCATCACCTTAAGTAGCATGTTTATTTGATTGACAGTGTGTATCATCTTGGACATTGGCAAATAACTAGTTAACTTTGGACACAAAGGTTGCCTTGCTAAGGAGAACTTTCTCTGTAGGGTCCTAAAGCAGTGTATTTACCCTTCTCAGGGAGGATGTTTATTCCTGCAGGACTGAGGCAGCTGAAGTACCTCGGAAATAACGTTAGCAATTTCAGGTTTATCCAACTTCACTGCAGCCCAGCATTTCACCCAGTCTAGGTTTACTTTTTTATTTCCAACTGAAATACTTAGCAACATGAGCAAGATACACTCACTCACCTGACTGTTAAGTTGCAAACTCCAAAGCACAAAAAACTTAATTTTTCATCAGTTCCTTATGCGAGCTGGGCTTTAACCCTTACTTAATAGCAACAGACTCACACCCATGAGTAAGTGCTCAGGAGCATCATTACAAATTTTACAGTCAAGCCCAAAGCAGTTAAGGGAAGGGATAGTACAAAAGACCCCAAAATACAAGCTAGCATTTAGTTTACTGTTGCTTAGTGGCAACTTACTCCTCTTTGCAATAGCTTTAAATAACCAACAGTATAAGGTTTTATGTGTTGTTTTTTTTCTGTTTAGTGTTTACTGGTACATTTTTCATATATTTAACATCTATACTCAAAATGAGATTATGAACTCAATTTACTTTGGCAAACTCAAAGATAACTGGCAAAACAAAATGCTGTATGTAACAAGTTAGGGAAGAATCATTCCTAGAGACCAGTTAGTTTAACTTTATGAGCTCCAGCAGATCTGTGATTTTAAATCTGACACGTTACGTTCAAGTCTCATAATTAAAAATAGGAACATTTTCCAACAAGAGTGAGAAAGACTATATCCTGGTAAAATTGATATTTATTAGAAGCTAGATAACGATCCGATAGAAGAGTACAAGCTTGAGATGAAAACATACATTATTCTTGTTAATAATGCTTACCACTTACGTAGCACTTAACATTTTGAAAGCACTGAAGAAATATTAACTCTCTCTTGTGAGACAGAAAGGTGTCCTTATCTCCATTTACAACTGAGAGGCAGCGGAGCTAAGGCCAGCTGTTTTAAAATGTGACAGGCATTCAAAAATTGAGAAAGTCAGAATATCAAACCACTTCTGTCACCTCTTGATTATGTGATTTTCCTAAGGCCAAAAGTGACATATTAGCCGGGGCAGGGTTAGATTTTATGATTTCCTTGGTCTGCAGACAAAGTTACCTCTCATCTTTTGATGAACGACATGAGATGACACTGAGAAATGACAATGAAAGAACATGATGTACTAGCACCTGTTGTAAGGTTTGAGAAACTAGTTACTGAAATACAAAGTGTCCAAAGCAATGATGAAAATGATTTTACGGGAACAAAGAAGTAGGCAGGATACACAGAAATGGCCTGCATATATAAAAAAAGTGTTACTTTTTAAAGAAAAAATAAAAGCATCCTATCAACTTTTTATCTAAATTGTATAGCCATTTGAGCCCTTACAGGAACAAGTTAGAAAGGGATGGGAGGATGCCCAGGAGACTGCATGTAGTGTAAGAACCTGACATCGCTTTCGACAACGGCTTGATCTAAAGCAGTCGGCAAACCCTGCAACAGCAGCTACTGCCAAGCGCAGAGGGAATTGTGCAGCACTGATAGTCATGGTCCAGGGGCAAGTGGTACCCATTATCTCTTCCCCCGTCTGTCTGCTGGCATGCCTCCAAAAACAGGTTTCTAAATTTATTTCTCCCCGAACGGACTGGCAGGCTTTCCTACCGTACTGTAAAGGTGGCAGGATTGGTTTTCTAAAAAGCCTTTTAAAAGCCTTTCTCAGATGTACCACAGAATAACAGCTTTTGCTGCTTCCCCTGGCTTTGGATAGAGTCCTGCCATTCGACCAGTGTCAGAGTAGATGATGGGGTGGAAACTCCACACTTTCCAGCTGTGTTGGCACGGCAGGTCCAGTTCCACGTGGAGAAAAACCGAACGTTTCCATTGAACCTTGTACCTCACAACTGATTAAAGTAGCTCAAAACAGTTTCTCCAAAATGAGGTATTATTTATTTACCTGGGAACATAGAGCAAGCACTTGCTTTTGATCTTCTGTAAATGTTAGCCTTCTTTTCCAGTTTTTTTTTTCTATTTTGGCACAGTCAGAAAGTGTAAAAATTAATCTTTTTTAAAGCTCTCTATCCAAATAAACCCCACACGGTTACTAGCTCATGCTATTTTAACTTTGATTTTTTTCTTGTCTGCATTACCACCAAATTTTTAGTAATTCTGATATAGTCTCCTTTTGGCTATTAACAATAATCGTTAGCTGATAAATATAAAATAGTTTGTGACCAGGTTCACCAGGACAATTTTGAAATCAGCCATAAATATTCCTTTCTGAAACTAGCTGCATTTTTCTTCCAATCATGTAAGGTCCAGGATCCTGGAAAAGTGAAGACAGATAGAAGATACTGCCTACCTTTTGCATGGGTCCCAAGTGGGAGGCAGGTTCAGTTTTCCACATTGAACACGGAGCTATTTTGCGATTGTACTGCAGTTGGCTACCAAACATTAAATGGTGCATTGCTACGCCTAGAAAAAAGAGAAGAGCTGGTCTAATCCTCAGTGCCTTCCTTTTGTCTGACTTAGAAAAATGTCTCAATATTCTCTTCTGTCATGCTGGAAAAATGTCACTTTTTTATTTTCATGAGGATACTGCACTGAGATGAGTCAAATACAATAAAGGTGGTTCCTGAGCTTGCTCTGGCTATGCCGAAACTTCAACTTGCAAACTATTTATGTGGAGTTGTTTGGAAATAGAAAGTTGTGAGCGCTGTTCCTCACTCCGTAATCATGAGTTGTTTGTGTCACCCATAGTAACTACTCACATACATGCATTGGCAGTGGTTGAAATGGAAATACAGAAGTCCTTGTCTGAAAATGAGGAAGGCTTCCTCCTCATCAGAAGCCTCCGCCTGAAAAACGATGGCCTACTTATTTGATAGAGAAGTACTGATAAAATAAACCATTTCCCCAAGCATTTTGTATGTTCGTCATCTATCTGTATATGAATATGTACATGTATCTATAAAAAAAATCTATTTCCATGAACTGCAATAAAAGTATTAATATTCTGGACAGGAATCCAATTTTATCTTTAAGTAGCATTTGCAGGGGATTGTTAAATCATATAATGGAAGCTTTGTCTAGACAGTTTTCTCACTGGCCAACTTAATTTTTTTACTTTGATTGTTTTTAATGTATTTCCTGGAACAGAAAATCCCAATAATTTGTTTACAACCTTTTCTGGAAACTATGTCAGTTTTATAATATTCAGAACTGATAATAATTTTTCTAACCCAAGCCACATATTCCTGGAGTCTGAATGTTCTCAGAGAGAACTGTTAGCTGCAAGTTCTCTCGGATTGTTATAAAAAAGTTATTAGGTTTTTTTCCAAGTGAAACATTATCAAGTGTGTTACTTGGAAAGGAGCAAAGCTTTCTTTCAGTGACTGTGAGATGTTTCCATCTGATGATTTTTATGACAAGTTACTATATATAAAATGACTCAGTGTATTTCACAGTGGAAAATCCAGATTATGACCATTATCAAATCCACCACTGCTGTGACAGTCTCAGCATCCAGGCAGAGACCATGACATGGCTTAAGGTCTCAGCAGTGGTCGTCGGAGGAAAGGGTAAGAAATTTTTGAGCAGCATTTTTCAAGCTGCTGCCTTTGTTCTCTCGACCCTGGCCTTGGTCCAGGCTCTCTGAAATCAATGGAAAGACTCACGCTGATCTTGGTGGGCTTTAGCTCTAGACTGGCTCTTGAGTGAACAGGTTTCAGACTTTAGATCTCTAAGTCACAAGCATTAAACCAAGCCTGACAACATGTTACTGGTTTGAACAATGCTGCAGGTGCTGTTGCTAAGGCCTGTGTTATGTTTTCGTTTATTTTTGAAAGTGCTTGAACAATGAAGTATTTTTTCTTCCACTCTCAGGGTGTGTACCTTTGAATCAACTCAAAGCATAAAAAGAATGCTGAGACACTTTCAAAAAGCTGAAATAGATGTATGAAGCTGAGTTATCACCAAAGGGCACGGGTTCATTTGCAACACCTTTTTTTTGGTTTGGATTGCGAGTTTTTTGACGGGAATTTTTCTTGGCTTTTCCCCCATCATTTTTTTTCTTTTAATTTAATTCTCTTTAGCTTCAATGTCTCTGCCCTCTAAGAACCTCTCCATCAGTCAGAGAGGAGGAAGTGAAACCCATTAATTAGATGAATAAAGCAGAATTAGTCTTTCCAGGAAACTGAGCTTCCCGCCTCCGCAGAGCCGCCCGCAGAAGCGCCGGGAGTCAGTCCCTCCTCGAGCAATGCGGAGCACCTACCCTGCCTGCTGCAAAGACCCCGCGCACGTCTTGATGCTAGGGAGGTCTGCATGAAACGACGGGAGTGAATTGGGACACGAGGTGCTTGCTGAAATTTGCCAAACCTGGTAAAACATTTAGAGGGAAAATGTTGTTCTCCAGGACTCCAGCCATCCTAGTAAGTGCCTGCTGGTGATTCCGCCTGGAAGGCGGCAGCCTGCTCTGGAAGGCTCCTTGGGTTGCACTCGTACACCGGGTACGTGTGCTGTTACGTTTTCAAGGGCATACCACAGATTACATCACCAGACACCTTTGCTTACACAAGGGAGCATGGCTTCCATAGCCACACTGCCATCCTCTTCATCTCACTGCCTGCGAATACCACCGCTACCTTAAGATGCAAAGGATTAACTTTCCAATTTAGAAAGATCTGTGCTTATGCGTGTATCAAAATTGTCACATTTTGATTGTTCTTTTAATGCTTTAAAAACTGAACTTTTAATTCGACTTCAGAGTTAGAAATACTTTTTCTTGAACTCTTTGTATCTGCATAGCTATCTGTTTTCAGATTAGACAAGCAGTTGGTGGGCTGACCCTGGCTGGAGACCAGGCGCCCACCAAAGCCGTGCTGTCACTCCCCTCCTCGACTGGACAGGGGAGAGAGAATGTAACGAAAGGCTCGTGGGTGGAGGTAAGGACAGGGAGAGATCACTCAGCAATTACCGTCATGGGCAAAGCAGACTCTACTTGGGGAAAATTAATTTAATTTATTACCAAGCAAATCAGAGTAGGATAGCGAGAAATAAAAAACAAATCTTAAGGGCACCTTCCCCCCACCCCTCCCTTCTTCCCGGGCACAGCTTCTCTCCTGATTTCTCTACCTCCTCCCCACCGGCGGCACAGGGGGACGGGGAATGGGGATTACGGTCAGTTCATCACACGTTGTCTCTGCTGCTGCTTCCTCCTCAGGGGCAGGACAGATCACACTCTGCCCCGGCTCCAGCCTGGGGTCCCTCCCACAGGAGACAGTTCTCCGTTAACTTCTGCAACGTGGCTCCCTCCCACGGGCTGCAGTCCCTCAGGCACAGACGGCTCCAGCGCGGGTCCCCCGCGGGGTCACAGCTCCTGCCAG
>JAVKLA010000093.1:39403927-39473092 GCA_034782735.1 Sagittarius serpentarius | reverse complement strand
GGGTCCTCCCCGGGCCGCAGGGGGAGATCTGCTCCAGCGTGGGCCTCCCCGGGCTGCAGGGGCCCAGCCGGCCTCACTGGGGTCTGCCCCACGGGCCGCAGGGGAATCTCTGCTCCGGCGCCTGGAGCCCCTCCTGCCCCTCCGCCTGCACCGACCCGGGGGTCTGCGGAGGTGTTTCTCTCTCATCTTCTCACTCCTCTCTCCGGCTGCAATTCCTATGCCCCAGCGACTTTTTTTCCCCTTCTTAAATCTGTTATCCCACCGTCGCTGATGGGCTCGGCCTTGGCCAGCGGCGGGTCTGACTTGGAGCCGGCTGGCATGGGCTCCGTCGGACATGGGGGAAGCTTCTAGCGGCTGCTCACAGCAGCCACCCCTGTCACCCCCCCGCTGCCAAAACCTTGCCATGCAAACCCAATACAAGCAGATACAAGAACTGTCTTGTAAAATTGTAGTTTCCCTTTAATAAGCCACTCTGACAGGCAATTACTCATGCAGTCTGCTCTGTGCTAAATGTTTTTTCATGCTGTGCATCCCTGTCTCTTGATTGCAGGAATACGCTCCTGTGAATTATAAGTAAATATGAACAGGTATGTATGAAATGATTTACTAGTCCTTCCACTGCTACATGATATTGATTCTGTTCTTCTGCATTATAAAGATACAGGAGTTCTAATGAATACATGTATTTTCATTCATTGGATTTCTAAGATTGCAGTTTAAGATTACTGTAAGTTATTTTGACAGAGGTTGAAGATGATAAGCATCAAGAATTCCTTCGGTGACAAATTATTTGCTAATGTTTAAATTTCAGGACAAAATTAAAAAAAGGTGTTAAACTTTGGTCCTGGAAAAATGAATATGTTATACAAATACGACAAGGTGAGTCCAACGCACTTCTATAATTATTCCATTTTCAGCTGATACTTTCAGCCAAACAAAATGTTTGGTACTGAATGTTGTCTTCAGGTTTGGCAGCTTTCAAAGAGCAATTCAGATTATTGGCATCATAGTTTTTATTTTTATTATGTAAGAATTTTGTGTAGAACTTCTCTACTTGTAAAGAGTTGGAGCCTGACTGAAGCTAGTCACCTAGGGTACCTCGTGGCCGGTGGAGAAAGAAGATAGCTGCAGAAAGTCCTCGTCCCCTTTATCTCAGGTCTGTCAGGATAGGATAAATCATCTCCTAATGATGTCCATCCTTCTCCTTAACTAGACAGCCTATATGGATTATACAGACTATAGACTGGACAACTCTTCAGGTACTAACATTTAAAGTATACTTACCAGTAACTGAAAATTCTGTGGGATGAATATATATGTATAAAGTTAAAAAATTTTCTGCTGGGGAGAGATTTATGCAACCACCATGTCATATTTAACTAATAAAACAGGCATTCACTCACGATAAAAAAAAAAAAGTTCTGATCTCACGCTATATAGATCCGTGTATATTGGGGCCACACCAAGTACAAATCTAGAAGTATATAAAAACTATATAATAATGATGTGCCATTTTGTTCTTTGGCTTCAAAAATGAGCTGTGTGATAGAAATGCATCAGGAAAGCACAAAAATAGAAATAACATTCAGGGTCTTTTAGGATATAAAGTATTTTTACTCTCGAGACAAATACTGTTGACTCAAAAGTCATGCTTCCTCAGAGAAAACATTTGAGGTTATGTAAGGTTCACACTCGTATTTAATTTTAAAAATACTATCACTTACATGGGTATGTAAAGAACAAATCATGCCAAGCAAAAATTATTACTTTTTTTAATTAAATTCTAAATTAGTGGAAGAAAGGAAGGAACTACATTAAAGCATCTAGATTTTACTAAAGCACTTGACACGGCGTGTCTCAAAATTGTGTTTGACAAATGAGTCAAAATGGATTACGTAGAAATGCAATTACAAGTACAAGTAATTGGCTGAGGAATGTACTAAGGAGTAATGATAAACATGAGAGTGAAATCCTGGTCCCACGTAGGACTGTATTAGGGTTTCGTTACACCATGTGGAAGGAGGTTTCTGGTAATACGTTGCAGAAAGAATTTAACTTACTCACTGGGCTGTGTACCTGGCAGAAATGAGGATTCAGGAAGTTGCACAAATATTCTTTCCTTAATTCCTGTAATCACTGCTGCCTTCTCTAACTGAAGGTGTTCATGGGCAGCAGAGATCTAGAACTTGGCTCTGATTGCACATACACCTATTTTGCACCCATTTAGCCCTACCGATTCAGGAGAATTCTTTTTCTGATTTACAGTGTTGCAGACAGACTTCAATGCCCAACATCACCTCCTATGCCAGGCTGTCACCTTTTGAAGCTATTTCCCCACGGCTCACCCATGAAAATACTAATTAAACCATCATATTTGCTCATGACAGGGCAGCAGTAGCTTACAGACCATGGAGTTTTCTGACCAAGCATATCCCTGCTAACTGGGTGCTAGGAATCACAACAGAGAAGAAAATTTCTTTGCTATAAGAGCTGTAAGGCTACACAAGAAATAAATGCAAGTCGCTATGTGTCAGCTTAGCGATTGCCTTCACAGCGAAGAGCAAACCTGACTAAAATACAAGCTTGGATTACATATCAAGGAAGCAACAGGCTGGGGTGAAAATAATAATTGGCCTATTTCACAGTTTCACCTTCTGTGTTCAGTTACAGCCCTGCAGAGAGAGAGTGCGAAGTATTGCAATTTGGGGTTGTGTGTGGTCCCAGTTTTCCCCTTATACAGTTTTGCTCTAGTGTAAATGATTACGCAGGTGCAGAGGTGGTGAATTTGGCTCTGCAAATACAGTGCAGCTTTGATGAGCAAGTTGGGATGTAAAAAAAAGTCAGCTCTCTGGAATATATAAATAGATGAAAATGAAGCAAGAGCTATATCTTAGTGCTCGGGCTACAGCATCACAGTGGTCTATTGAGCAGTACAGAAAGCTCTGAATTGTTACCTAAGTGCTCCATCGGTTATAATGGATTAAAAAAATACTGCGTCCAATATGGGATGAGGTGTGGATTCTAGACATTAGATTGTGCTACAAGGGCTAAATGTGCTCCTTAAGGGGAATTTAGCGGCATTTATGGCAGCAGCTCTGATTTGAGAGGAAGGGCTAGGATCATTCTCACCATTTCTGTCAGAACAGTTTGGCTAAGATATAGCCCATCTACCTAAAATAGTTCAAATGGTAAATATTTAGTCTATGTTCTCATCTAGTCTCCCTCAGCGATCAGTGAAGGGAGGATAATTCATCTCATTTTAAAATACATGCAAAATAGGTCACGTAGGTAGCATTAAGTCGAGCCATCTTTTTCTGTTGCGGGAAGTTGGCCTAAACAGCTGCACCCAACAGGGAGCTGCTCTACCAGCCGGCGGAGGTGCGTGCAATTCGTAACGTTTGGCAGTTTTGTTACCCACCTCAGCTCTGGTTTACTTACTAATGAGGTTACAGAGAGTAGTACATGCTATTTTGTTTTCTCCCCCCCCCCATTTTTTGCCCTACCTGCAAACCCTGGTTCTGTCATTTGCCCCTTCTGTACTGCAGGGATCTACATTTGAGGTCTTAAAGATGATCCTTGAGGTCCCTTCCAGCCTGGTATTCTATGGTTCTTTCCACCAGCAATAAGCTCGTAGAAAGAAGCCTTTCATGTAAGAATGCTTTATATATAAAAGGAGAGCATTTGGCCAGAATATTTCAATCAATTCAATTAATATGTTTCACTCTAGTAATCACAGGTTGATGGAAAAGCATTAGGTTTGGGGAGATGCTTTAAGTTTTTTCTGATTCCCATGAGCATAAACCAGCTCCACCTGCCCACGACTGCGGCCACCTGGGCTGGTAAACTGCAGAGATGAGGCCTGAGCTGACTAACATAGATGAATTCATAGTACTTTAAAAAAATTAACTGCCTCTGTATTCGACAATCAAATAGCATAAGGAGCTCTAATGATCTAGTATTCCTCATTTTTGTTTCTAGATCAAGTAGGCACCAGAGCTGAGCAATGTATTGTCACAGTTGTGAGTAATGACCCTGAAAAATGGACACTTCCCTAATTTGCTAAAAATAAGATTTTGCGTCTCTATGAAAGTGGTCTCTCTTTCCTTTGGATGATTAAATAGTGCACTGAGGTGTTATGTTACATTAACGTACAGCCTGGAGAAGTCTCTATTTAAACAGAGCAGATAGGCTTCCTAAAGTTCAGTCTTTAATCCTGTTTCATGTATGGTGGTCTCACAGGGAGAATATAAACATGAATTGTAAAGTCATAGTCATAAAATAAAGAAAGTAAAAGGGCTTAACATTGGGACTATGAAAGCAGTTTTCAAGCAGTCCTTACTGAAATCAGTTTTTAATCTGGTAAAAATAGAACACACATTTACAAGATTCTGTTTAAATGGACTGAAAATACTGTGAAATAGAAAGCCCCATAGTTTATCCAGTGTGTTACTGTTTGCTTTTATGAGAATTTTGTCATTGACAGAACAAATACTGTAAGCGTTTCCTGATTTTTTCCTTCTACTTGGGAAATAACAAAATAAAGAAATAATTCTTTATTTTTTCTCTGCCTGTTCATTCTGATATCTCTCTCCGAGTTATTTCTCTTCATCTTAGTGATAAATGGGACTTCGCAGGGAGCAGTCATAAAGCTCTCATAGTTTTTGTCGCACGTTGCTTACATGCGTTTTAAAAGAACATTGTATCATAATAAACATTCATGAAAAACTGTATATACTGATCAGTTGTGGTAACAAGTATTTGTAAAATAAATGTTAAAATTCACGTACGTTTAATACTTTCAGTGGATTCTGGTTGCCAGACTGTAGTGCAAGGATTTTATTTCATTTTTCTTTTTTTTTTTTTTTTTAATTCAACTTTGGATATTTTTAGACTTACTTTCCCATACAATTTGAAAGCATATCATCCATCCATCTGTCCGTCCTTCCATCCGTCCGTCCATCACTCCCTCCCTGCTTCCAATGGCACTAAAAATGGGATTTCTATATGTGTGTCTCCACTGAATTCCAGGGGGTTCTTTCCATTTATCCTGCTGTGAGCTATGTGGGCGTTACTCAGCAGTACAACGTGGACGCAAGCTCAGATTCTGACCTGTGGAGTTATTTGGAGAAGTAAAACAAGATATGTTATATCGTTATGTTCTCTCTAATGAAGTTAATCTCCATTTTCCAATTAGGCTTTTCTTTTTTATCAGTTCACACAGTTAATAAAATCTACAATTACTAATATAAATTTTAGTTAATAGTGTCTATTAACAACTGACTTTATAAGAATTTATCTCACATTTAAATATCTGTGGTCATAATAACTGAAATAATTTAGGACTAAATGAGTTTTCAGCCTTGAGCATTTGATAGATTTCATTATTTCCTTTTTGTTATTTATACAGCATCCTAAGTACGGGTGGTACTTTATCAGGAGCTCACAGTTTAAATTACACCTAACACACAAGTGGTTTATGAGGATCATAAACAACATATAGGAGAGTGCTGGAGTTTTTCATTCTTGTGCAGTATTCTTGACAATTCCTTTTTAATTTAATTAGCAGGGATGGTCTCTGAAATGATGGGCAGGAAGGAAGATCAGTGATGGAATGCTGACCAAAAGCCATCAATTTTGAACAGAATTTGTGTACACCAACATAGGCAGTGCAAAGGTTTGATACCTACATGTATGTCTGAATCATGTTTTCCTGTTCTGAATATAGGTCCAAAAAATCATTTTTCTTCCCACATTCTTGTTCAGTTCCTTTTTTTTTTTTCAATTTCAAGGGGAATTTCACATGTACGATTTAATAAAGCAAACGGAAGATCTTTAACTTCACTCATAAACCATCCTATAGCTGGTTAAAAGTATAGAGAACTTAAAAACATATACCTGATGAGAAATAGCACTTAATAGGCATGCAAATGTCTTTTTCATGTGTCACTCACCTGGCAAGGTACTTAATGGCTGTAAGGCCAGAAGAGGTGAACACATACGCTGGGGCTCCGCAGCACTGACAGAGCAGAGCTCTGTGCAATCCGGTTCAACAGAGACCTGAATCGACCAGGAGCATCGTGTACGGTGGAGTGGGCTTTCTTGGGCAGAAATCAGTAAAGCTAATCAAGAATAAATTGGCCTATTTTTGCTAGGGTAGCAAAAGTGGGAAAGGGTCACTATCCACTTATTTAAATGCACAGAATAACAGTACTTTTGCTGTAAATCCCATTTTCTTTCAAAACGGAGCAGGTAGCAGGGTTGGTCCCTCCATTACATAGGACCAATATTGTGTTTTGTATCCCATTTCAAATGCATCTAATAATGTTCACACGTTGTTGCTGTGTCGATTAACCAAGGATACGTCCGGCAGCAGCACTGGTGTGGCATCAGGGGCAGGCTGCCTGCGCTGCTTCAGCCACAGCAGAGGTGAGGTAGCAGCCCAGTGCTGGACCGCTTGGCCGCACATGTTGCTGCTTGCAGATCTGCGGGCGAGAAGGTAGGGTCACTCCACCCGGAGAGTTGTCTGAAATGGTTACTACCTTATGTTCCCTTCCTGAAGGGCTCCCCTTGAGTTTCGTGTCTTTAGCCCCTGCCTGCCAGCAGACCCTGCTCCCCTCCGTCGCGGCTGCACGCTGCTCCCCAGTGCGGCTCTCCAGGCAGACCCTGTCTGTACCATTGATGCCAACAGCAGTACCAGCAACTTAATGTTGCTTTTCTTAATCTGAAATGTTATCCTTCTCTACTACCAAGTGATCCGAAGACAGAAGGGGACATTAGACGATGAAGAGATTTCAGTGCAGGTTTGGTACCTCTCGTAAGTTCCTTTCTTGCTAGCATCTGTACTGCTATACCGTCATATTTCCATTCAATTTTTGGAAAAGCTACTTTCCTAATGAAAGGCCATATAGTTGCTACCATTTTACCGACTGAACAAGCCTGGAAATGAAGTACAAAAAATAGTGCCGCGTAGAACAGACTCCTGAACAGAAGGTAATTCGCTTTAGTCCCAGCTGATACCGGCTGGGCGCTTCCACTACCGAAATTTCTATAACCGTCGTTTTTAATCAACAAAATGAAACATACAGCGCAGTCACATGAATTTCATAACAGATCAGAAGAAGGCAGTGCGTCACAGTTAATCATCTGGTTTTGCTATATTTCTCAGCGTTAGGGCCAGATCTTCTGCTGGTACCAAACAGCAACTCTTTCTAGCTTCAGATAGTTCATGGGACTGTGCTGGTTCACACTCACTGAGGATCTTCATTCGCTTTCTGTCTAAAAGAAAATGATATAAAAGTAAAAAATTTCAAGGCCAAAAGCTGGTGAAGGACCTGACCTTCAGGATAGATTGGAGTGCTGTGAAGTTTTTGCCTGTATTACAAGTGCAAAGCACTTTCTGAATGTTTGGGGTTTTTTTCCTTCCCATTTTCTCTTTTCTTTATCTCTGCATTCTGTTTGCTTTTTTTCTCATTCATTGTATTTCTTTTTTCACATTGGTGGTTAATGTAACCTATATTCTTTTACATTTTCCAGGGGCATTCTTTCCTTTTCTATTTTTCTCTGTTTATTTTTTTCTCTTTACTTTTTTACTATTTCCCATTTTTTACTCTTTGTATGAAGATTATATTAAGTGACAAGAATAATGTCAAATAAATGAGATTATATTAATGAACAGATCTCGTCACGTTTCCACGATTCACAGGAAAAAATATTCACACTGGCTGATTTTTCAATTAAATAATTTGCTGTGTTATCTGTTCAGCATATCTTTATGAATATGCATAACTGTAATGCATTTCAATTGTTACAGGTCTTTGTTAACCTCAAAAAGCCACAAGGTGCCTACTAGCAAAATATGGGATTTTTTTGCTTTTTGTGTAAAAATCAGAATACTTTGTTTTAGCCTTGATATCTTTTTCAAGGAAGTACAGGGGATTAGATGTTTGAGAAAGCATCTTGATTCTTTCCAAAGATAACAGACTTATGCTTTAGTTGTTCAATTTATTTCATCTTAAAAGTATTATCCTTTTTTTTTTTAATATTTGCTGTAATGTCTCTTTATCCCATGAGGACTCTCACCACTACCGAGTACATCCAAAAATGCCTAGTAAAGAATCTGTAGAAAATTAGCTGTAACTTCAAAGATATCAGAAGTATTAATTTTGAAGTGAAAGATTGCTACTACCCACATACAAAGGGAGCCTTTTGGGAATGAAAGTTGCGTTTCTTGATCGTTTCTTTCCTATGGCTGTGAAAGAATTACAAGATCTGGCACACGGTTTACTGGCAAGTGCCAGCATCTCTTATTTCAAAGCCTGTAACATAATGTTGTATAGCTGTTGCAGTTTTAAAATGAAAAACTTTTATCATCAGCTGAAAAACTGTACTGTCATGGGCACATTCCCAGAGGTTTTCTTTACTGAAATTACTTAAATTGGTTCTCCAGTGAGATATCACTGAAAATAAGATAGCAGTACCTTCTGCCACACGTGCCATGAAGGAGCGAGGAGGATCTTTTTCCCCTTGAGGCTGCAAATGCAGGACAATTTGGAGGAATTACACGGAAAAAATTGCGTGAGCTGCCACTTGTTTACTGAAGGAAATCACAGGGTATAGATATACCTTCTCCCCAGGTTCACCACTCTCTTTCACTCTTCAAGGGCTTTCCCCTTTGAAAGCTTCTCTGTATTTTGATTACTCTACTAGGGACCACATTAAAATTAAAAAATAAATAGAGGATTAAAACATTGCAGCAGTACATGTTTAATTCAGCATGTAATTTTATTGCAGTCACGTGCAATCTATGCTTCCACTTTATATGGCACAGAGAGTGCTGTAATAATTTTTTTTTCTTTAATGGAGGGTTAACATCTTTTCAAACTTAGACATTATGTCTTTCTGTATGTAAAATACAACCATTTGCTAATGTGGAAAATATTTTTTCGTTATAAAACATGGTATTTCACGTATTTGATAAGTCTAATCAGAACAGCAAAAATATTGACTAACAATCTCCAGACTGTTTTATTTGAGATTTTCATGGAATTCATCAGAAAAATTTGGCTGATACCTAAATAAATAAATAAATCCTCATCATGTATATCCGCTGTATAGCTCCTCAAGTACATAAATAAGGAGGATATTGAAAAATATTGGCTTAATATGTTGTAGGAAAATCCAGAATTAAAAATATTACATGCAACCAGTATTACTGGTCAGTGACAGGGCTGATAAATAACATTTTTGTCCCTCCAGTGGGAGAACAGCAATCTCCACTGTGGCCTGCTGAATGAGATTTTGCAGCACGTTGCGGAAAACACTTCCCACTAGTAACAGCAAAACTAATGGGACATATGGTTATAAAGAGAGTAAAAGAAAACATTGCAAGGAATATTCTATCCTATATTCAGGAATATTAGATTATAAGATTAAAGCTAAGACGGCTGAATATATTACGGGTGAAAGGATAGAGCCCAAGGGCAGATAAGGCTCACGGGAAGCACAACCACGGCGTTCCTCCTTCTCTTTCTTTCATCCTGGTCGAAGCTGCCTTCTTTCCTCAGCACACATGTTCAGGGCAGATCACCCTGCCCTCACCATCCCTCTGATGAGGATCAGAAGTTTCCACTTCCATCAGTCAGTCTTCTCCTACTCTTCCGTCCCCTCCAGGGGAGAAGGGTCTCCAATTTCAGTGACCTCTTTAACTCTCTTGGATACGGGTCATTCTCCCAATGTCTTGACAGCAAAACTGCCCTGCAGACTCCAGACTTAATTTGTAGGCTGATTTTTTAAAACAAGCTCTAAAAGACGGGAAGCACGATGTGCACCCCATTTGTGTTGAATAGCAGCACTTAGCAAGATCAGTAACGACCGCAAACGGGAAGCGGGGCAAGATACAGAGATACAAAAAGTCTCTGTGAGCCTGATCTGGCCACCTTTGCTGTGACAAAACTCAGGCGTAGGTTAAACAGAGCTTTCCTCTCCACTGGAGTTTTTCCGTGTGTCCGTGGGTGGCCGTGGGTATTGCTACTCCTCTTTGTCCCAGGCTTAGTTAGGTCAGATGACTGCTTTGACTTTGTTTCAGTGGACTGCTTAGGCTATAATTAGTTTCAACATCTCTGCCTTTTGCTGACCCTTCTCATCGTATCAGAAAGAAATGTCACTAATCAATATCCATTATTCTGTTAAATTCATTATTTCTTAATTGTTGACAGGGTGCTTGCCCTGCTGGAATCCAAATAATGCTCTTGTGTCACTGCCGGAGGTGAAGTTTTTCACCCCTACTCTATTAACGCTCAGGATGGATGTTTTGGTGGGAACCATAACACAATAACTATAGTTTTGAAAATTGCATCACTGTATATTAAAAATACAAGTAAAATTGACTTTCTGCCAGGAGTTTTTGATTTTCTGGGAGCGCTCTTCCCTAAAATATGCTTGAATTTACACCCTCAAGGGTTTAAACAAAGAAGATAATTAAACAGATCTTTCAAAGCAGAGACCTACTGGTGTGATGGAAAATGATGGTTAAGCTCATTCTTTTATTTGAAAACTGTAACTTTGCACATAGTCCTTTTATCTTTCCTCACCCATGTTTTATGCTTACAGAATTATTGTATGCTAATAACAGCCAAGTCAAGTTTGAACTCAAAATGAGAAATACGTTCTTTGGGTTCCATCTCAGGACTCAGAGTATGAACTATGCTAGCATAGTCCAAAGTTTTCTTCTGATCCTGAAAAAACTTCATATGACAGGTCTGAAATGAGAGCATCAGAGCTTGTTAAAATCCTGGCTATTCTGATGCCGTCAAGCAGTAGGGCCACTGGGACGACGCTGGTTGTCCACAGAGGTCACCAGAGATGTACGTGCACTCTACACAACGCCCTCTCGCACCCTTTCCTTGGGTTTTAAAAATTGCAGGTTTTAAAAATTGCGTCAGTTCTTCTGCGAGACTCTCTTAGGATCCCCGTCCATTCACTGGTTTCTAGTAGGCAGGAGAGAAAGAGAAAATGCGGGGGGTGGAACAAGATTCCTGTACAGACTAATGTGAAAATAAAGTCAGTTTTAGTAACCAGCTGTAGGAAATTAACTCTCAAGTCTTGACTGCCTTCTTTGAAGGTATAATTATTTATATTTCGAAATAGTATCTTTAAATTACTTGCAAATATTTATTGAGAATAACTACATGATATTATAATGCTCTTCTGTGACATTCTCAGTTACGGAAAAAATAAACCCATTCATTATCAGGAGAGTTAGTGGGCTTCGCATTCTCAAAGCAGCAAATATCCCTTCTTTCCCTCCCACACGCTACAGGTATGATACAGAATGACATCATACTTCGCAATCTTTGTTACTGTTTAGTCAGAATATTGTACAAACAAAACCAGATAAAATTACAGAGATATTTGTAACTCTCAATATTTGAGCACTGTTCTTAACAGATGGGCAAATAAATAAGGATTTAAAATCCTTGATTGTTGTTCCTCTAATTATGTAATTAATTTCAAACCTGATCTCGTAACTTCTTTTAGAGATTAGAAGAATATATGCACTTTACTGGGTCTATTTAAATAGACTTCAGCAGAGCTGAGAAACAAAAGTGAAATCATGGTTTCAGTGGTGTCAGTGGGAATCTTCCCCGGGGAACCAAAGCTCCAGCACACAGTTTACAGGCCTGTGAGAAATGCATTCCTACGACACAGAATGCACAAAGCAGCCTTTTGAAGAAGTTTTCAGTATGGTTACAACCGTAACTTCATGTGAATTCAGTGAAAATCTTCCTAATGACTTCATTGGCATCAAATTGTACACACTCAGCAACAGAAACCAGTGCCATAAACCATCGTTCCTCACCTTTCGTCAGCCTCCACGGGTAGAGGAGCAGGCTGGGAAATAAAAACAATGGTAAAAGCTCCAGGAACCCGAGTTTGGTTGGATTCCATCATACCCACACGCATGATCTAAGTAGCGCTGGGACTGTGGACTAAAGAAACGAGTGGTATTTGGAAAGCTGCCTAACTATAGATGGCACGCAACATGGGTTGCTCTATGTGATATATTAGCTTTGTACCTATTTTTTGCTTAGCTTTTGCCCACATGAGCCATGGGAGAACCTAATATAAGGCCAGGAAACCGCTCTTGGATGCCAGGTTTCCGCTACATGTGGGGGAAAGGGAATTTAACTGGAAATTAAAACATTGACAAAGAGTTACACAAAAGGAGTGAGAGAAAATGGGCAAGAAAATGAGAGGTGCAAGTTTGCTAGAGTTTAAAGTAGCTATCTTTGAAGATTTTTATGTTCCACTCATCTTTTCTAGTGCAGCACGTTGGGAATCTGTGCATGGTAGTTCAGAGCTTCATCTTCACGAAAGATGAAAGGCAAAGCCATTCAGTGGCGGGAGCCCGTTTCTGAGAAGTGCATCCAACCCCACGTAACCGCAATTAAATTATAGTACATAACATTACTGGTTAAGGGGCAGCGCAGTCCTCAGTGCTGTGCAGGGTAGAATGAATAATAAGTTCTGAAAATAGTCATAGATCACATAAATTTGCAGCATTGGTAGTGCTAGCTGAAAAAGGAGTTACCGGGGATTAATTGGGAGAGTACGCTGTTATAAATTAAAGAGGCACATGCTAAAGATCATCAATAAAGGTTAAAAAAAGGCTTTTTCAATTAGCTTTCTAATTGATCAGGAAACGTTCCGAGAAAAGATATGAAAGGATTTGAGCAGCTGAAGTCTGTAAGCACATACTGGACCTTGAAAAGCCTTGGTCTTCTTCATAAATGAAGAGGTATGCAGAATCTTTCTCCAAAACTGACTCACCTTGCTGTATTTCAGCTTACGGAGAAGCAGAAGTCAGTGACTCAGGAAAAGGAAATGTTAACTCATTCAACGGGTACTGAGAATTAAGATGTTTTCCTTTCTTTTTTGTAAATATTACAAAATGCAAATAATGCAAAAGTTTTAGTGTTACTTTTGCTTGCTGACGTAACCATAGATTTAGAGGAATGAAGAATAATTTTTGTGCAGAAATAGCTATGTGAATGTTTAAGATCTGGAAATATTTTCCCTATTTTATCTGAGCTTCTAACAGTATTGCAGAACACAAAATCAATGAGGTTTTTTTCCTGTTTGTTTTTGAGTTTATCTTCCTTCCTATTCAGTTGCAACTTCATTCCGAAATATGGGCAATTTTCCTTTACTTTCAGCTGTGCAAGATATTGTGGTTTAACTCTGGAAATATCCCGGTCTGCTGCGTGCCGTGGAGCGTGCAGGCGGTGACGTGGTGCCGGCCGCGCTGAGGAGTGCTGATGATTCATGGAGTGGGCATCGTCTCATCTGCAGCCTGGGACTAGCTCGGAAGCCGGCCGATATTTTGCCGGCAGCGAGGACTGGCTGAGCTCCCCCGCAAAGGCATGCGCAATTTCTGCTGAGGCTGGTTACGTGCTATTTGAGTGCCGGAAAGGCTAAAATAAAACTCATCGGCTGTTAAACATAAACAGATGAAGATAAATAGAAGTAGCAAGCATCGGTGGCCACATGAGTTTTTTCTGTCTTCTGAGATCTTGTCATTGCACTGAAGTTTTAAGGCAATTCTAAAAGGAATCATACTTCGGATTTATAGTGAATAAGGCTGCAAATGTTCACACTTCTTTGCCTGCCTTGAGGTGGCATTACAAAGCAGAACAAGTCGTCTTCATTCCCTGGCTCATATTCCTTCACCTTTTCTGCCAGTCACAGCACTTTCAGACATCATTGATCATGTCAGGATAAAAGTTCACTCTGCATATATCTTATTATGCTCAGAGTTACTTCTGTTAGCTTGTTACAGTTAGCTTCTCATAGGTCAAACGATAAAAGGAGATGAAAGAGCAGGCATTAAGGATGCCTCTTCTAAAAGGGTTCTCCTATCTCCTCATGTCCTGCCATCACATATTTCTACCTGGGAGAACAGGAGAAAATTGTAATCCCAGAATAGGAAAACAACTATCTGCCTCCTAACTGCCACCCTGGGGAGCATTTAAGCACTACTTAACCACAGGTTAAGCCTCACTGGCTTTACAGTAAAGTTTAAGTACGACTTGCTTTGAATAAGTACAGGGTCTGCTCTCGTGCAAGTGCCTTGAGGGCAATCGTCTCTTCAGAGACATCAGTTGGTAAGATTGGCTGGCACCTGAACTGCCTGCAAAAACTTGTTCAGCAGTTGAGTTGTTGAAGAGTTCAATAATTTAAAAATGGAGAAGACGTACTGAATTATCTAGGTAATTTCCTGATTATGGGTTTAACTCAATTTGCTATGTCTGAAGCAAAGCAGTGCCCAACATTTCCCTTGGGACCCATCCTAATGAATCTCATTGCCAGAGAATTTTCCCTTATATTCAACCTAATTTTTCCCCGTCTTAATTTAATCCCATTACTTCTGCTTATGCTCCCTCTTGCTAGACTAAATAATTCAGTGTCAGTAATTAGGTACAATTATAGATGCATCAATTAACGTTCATCGGCGTGGCTACAATGCTACGGGAAGGTCCGTAAGATCTGACTGAATTTGTGGAGTTCCAGGAACTGATGAACATGGATGAGGAGGTTGACTCATCTGGTCCCTTCCAGACTTTCATCCCGTTCCCACTTCTGCTCTGTATATAGTTGAAGTTGCTGGGCAGAATAGCGGAGATATTCTTATCAGCTTTTCATTATTCTGATGACACGGAACTCTGTCACACCATCCCCCAACCCGGTACGTCCTCTTTATGCTAATAATTAGCAAGATATATCACCACAGTGCGTGTGGATATAAAGACATAGACATACAAAATCATCACCAGTTGTAAGAAATACCTTAGTTTGTATTAACCCATTTAACGTGTTGAAAGAGAGCAGTAATGCAAGTTCAGCTCACGCCATTATACCCTGCGCTGCTTTGGTGAATTTTTACTATCTTGAGATGGAACAGTGCGCGGTACTGGTTTCTCTGTTTAAGGCCTGACGTTTCCTTTCATTAAATGACAACACACTGTTTCTCTCATTTCCTCTAACAGTTACTGTAATACGATATATATTTTAACTGCTGAACACTCAGCTGGAAAAGATTGACTGTAGTAGTTTTTATAAATATATTTGATGCACAGATGTTCTAAGAACCTACTTTGCATGCTTGCCCAGCTCGGTTTCCTTTCAATTTTTTGAGGGAGATTCCACCTATTATATCCATTTGCAACTCTTCTACTCTCTTGCCGGTGAGGAAAATGACAAAAAATCCTGACCTGCAGTTTCCTACAGTTTGGTTTAATGGATCCCACGGTAAGCTCAGCAGATGGGCAGCGTGCAGCTGGCGGAGCCAGAGAGAATTCGTCCCTGTCATCAGTCAGTAATTCAAGACCCTTTTTGGATAGGAAGTGTCCCGTCCAATATGACAGTAGATCTGAAAGAAGTGGCAGGAGCTGGTCAGCCAAAGGACGGCGCTCGCTGGCATCTTCCCTGGTTCCATAGCCCCAGACCCACCACCCTCGCCCCCCTGCAGCGAGGAGGCACGGCCTTCGTGTTGGACCGTCTTGGACCGTCCTTGAGACTCTCTGTTGGTAACAAAGTTCTCTGATTCCCACACATTTCGGACGGCATGAAATGGTTTGCTGAAACTTTCTTCAGCATACCAGTTCACTTCTGTGGGAGTGCTTCAGGAGAAGCACGGAACAGGGTTGTCCTCAAAACTGCAAAATCTGCAGTTATTTTCTCCTTCGTCCCTCTGTTACATGGTTTGAGGGGTACCAGACACAGATGTTAAAGCCTGTCCTTATTCCAGCTGATGACCCTGGATCTTTCCAGAGAATGAGACAGCAGTCTTATCTGTTCCCTTAAGCTATATTATGCTTCCAGTTCAGCAACATAACCAATTCTGTAATGCTATTATTCCATATAAATTGGCTTATTATCCTTTTGAAAAGCCTAAAGATCTGTGTTTGCTCTTGTTGATATTTCAGCAGAAATCCACATGAACTTATTTCAATGCATTTTAAATCTTAAAAAAAAAAATAATCCCCAAATAGCACAAGTGAATGAATGGGAAACGACTGTTAATTTTTTCGTTTTAGGAAAAGAAAGCTACTCCAGCTGGAAAGCAAAGAACCTCGGGGTGATTTTGCCAGAGAGGTTCTTATGTATCTTGTTCTATATACTATCACCAACATAACAGACAGCCTTCCTGACCTGAGGGGGGAAAACGACAAGGTGCTTAAACTTAATGCATTTTAAAGTAATTAATCATCTACTATATATGGCTATGTTCAAGAAACAGTAAATTGCTTTTTATCTTTTATCAATGAAAGCATAATTTCAGTTTTGAGAGCAGATAAATCTAGGTCAAAGGATGGATTTTCTTTGGTTTCTCTGACATTTGAATAAATTAAAAACCCATTTTGAACACTGAACAAATCAGTCGCAAAGTATCCAAAAACGAATATGCCCAGAAAAGAAATTTTGGGATTGGTCCTTTAGCAGTTTGCTTCTGAAAGCGTGGGTTTAGTCACAATTTCATAATAAACATATTTTTAATTGTATTATGCTGTCTGACATGGCCAAGCTACTACTTTAATTGTGACTTTTGGGCATGTAAGGAGAGAATTTCTCTGGTGTAACTTATTTTGGCTTTTCCTTTCTTGAAGTCAAACTGTGGCTGTCGGTTGTACTTTTCCTGTATCGTGGCAATGCCTCACGTTGACCTTTGGTATAAGCATCCGTGCCCTGGTCAGTTATAATTAAGTCATAAATCCATCAAATTTCAGCAAGGTTAAATTGGCTTTTTCCTGAAAATTCGCTTCCTACACCTGACACTTGTAATTCTCTGTCTTTTCTTCCTCCCCTTTCCCACCCAGCACCTTAGCGCCTTTTTCACAAATGGTGCTGTCTCGGGCTATATGCAGCAGCATAGTTGGTCCTTTGTCACCTTTAAGTATTTTATGACAAAACCGGGCAAACGTCTGTCAGGTAAAAGGGTACCTGCTGACCAGGACGCATCGCTGCAGCCTTCGTTCCCAGGGCTGGATTCGCTGCTACATCAGAGTTAGTAGAAACTCCATCAGACTGAATTGGGGGAGGCAGGGATAACTGCCCTGTGGGACCAGACAAGGGGCAGGAAAGGGCAGAAGAAGAGTCTCCAAGCTAGTTTACCTTTCTAGGTTCATAACAATACCCGAGGGCGTCCCGCCTCGTGCTGAGCAGGGCAAGGAAATCCCACACTGCGTATTTTTGGCACCAGAGGTACAGCTTCTACTTAAAGGGTTGTGTGCAATGTCTCCATTACTCCTGTATCTTCTTATAGGTATAAATTATTATTGGTGGTACAAATAAAAGGTTGATTGGAAAGCAGAAAAATGTTAGGACCTTTTTTCCCTGTTTTTTTTTTGTTGTTTTTTTTTTGATCAGCACTGGTTTTATATGTTCTTATCCATTCTAAGTATTTCAGTTTATAGTTAGAACTATATTCTTTGGTCATTTATCACAGACAGAAACGCAAGGTAGGGAGAGATATTTCTTCTGTGAAATGTGCACAAGTACTTACCCAAAACTAAAATCAGAAAGTGGGTCTGGAAGGAGCTCTCCCACGGTCCAGATCAGATGATGCTGGCGTCGCAGCCACAGATCTGCACGCTCCTCCCAGGGCGTGCAGGCAGTCCCTGAGGCTCAGCTGAGCAGTCAAAGCAGACATAAAAAAGAAAACCTGTGATCACACAGTCTCATCCTTTGTATTGTTTACTTGAATCGGAAAATAAAACTTACCTGATGCTTTAATTGACCTTCAGTTAAGGAAAGGAGAAGGAAAGGTAACTGTAAACTGTGAAGGAGCCGGGGAAGGAGTGCTTCAGAATATGTGCTTAGTTCTGTCCTGGCTGGACTCGCCAGAGGTGAGTGAGGTATGTTTATTTTTCTGATAAATGACTATATAGTGTTTTTGTCATCCCTCGATGGCAGGTTCTCTTCAGGCACCCATTCCATCTTCAAAGAACCCATTAGTGGAACATCTTGTTCCAATTATTTTGTAGGCTGTTAAGAGACTTATTCTAAAACATGAAAAAACACATCTTCCCCGGTTCGCTGGCTGTCTGAACCAAGCAAGAAGACTTCGGACAGCATTTCTCTAATTTTATTGTGGCTTTTTCCTTGTACGGTGCAACTCCATTTTCCCTGAGCACACCCCCACCCCCCTACCCCCCAAATCCGGGCTTCCCACTTACAAGATCACACTTGAAAGAGGCTGGAGGATTTCGTTCTTCACCCATTGCCCCATTTCAAGGCTATCAGCATTTGTCAGCCACTGGTGAGCTGTGGAAGGAAAGGATTTTGAGTTTCTCGGTTACCAGTATACTACTATACTCTGCTTTTCCCGTGGGATGAGATTCTCCTTTGGTGTACAGGTCCCGTGCAAGGGTAAAGTTTTCACGTGGAGACGCACAGGTTTGGTCGATGCAAAAGTGAGTCTGAGCAATCCTGTAGAGAAAGTGAGAGGGCACCGGGAGATCCAGCGGCATGCACACCGACAAGGAAAGACACCGCTGCTCCTGCATGGGCGTCCCATGAGTGGAAGAGGATTTGCCCCAAATGGGAAAGCGCAGAGCTTCAATTGAGCTTTAGAATTCATCTGAAGAGTTTCAAAGCACCTTTCTTATCCTCAGCTAAACTGGAGCAAAACAAGAAGGAAGCTGAAGTTTCTTACTGATTTGGAACTCGCAAACTACGTAATTTCAGATGATGGTAGGTTTGGAAATTTTAAGACAGATTTCCTGGGAGACCTTAAGGGCAAACTTTATCCAAGCAAAAGCAGAATGATGGATGTGCTATCTAGGACACACAGCTCCACATCTGTGGATATTTTAGTAAAATAAGATTAAATGAGGAGGAACTATATTCTTTTTAATTTCCCTTGGGTTTGGTTAAACCTGCAGAGACAAAAAGCTTCCCTGGAGGCACCAGACAACTGGAAAAAAAATCAGCCTCCCAACTGGGAAAGCGAGACAGCACATCCGCATCTAAAACTTCCTCTGCGGAAAACTGGAAGGTGCTGAGGGATGGACCCGACACAAGAATCCAACACCAAAAAGGACGTTACTGTCTTGGCCCCCGTGCAGGGAGGGTCTCCATCGTTCGACTTAGGCGGCACTGTTTATCTGCAGCACCAGCCCTGCGATATATCCTCGCCTGCTGCAGCAAACCTTGCGATTTCTCCAGACGTACCCTGGCTGCTGATTTACTCCCGCCAAGGAGAGAGAACTGCGCTGCCGCGGGGATTTTAACAGCTCCTTTGCTGTCTCTGAGTGCCGGGGAGCCTGAGCAGCGATGTAAAGCGCAGGGTGAAGAGTACAGTGGAGCCCACCGGAAAAAAAGCTGCAGTCATTAATATGGATTCCAGGGTAATTTTATATTTCATGAGCTTCTTTTCTTTTTCTCCTCAAGCCCCCAGGAGATGGCAGATGTTTTCGGGTATCACGTGGAGAGCAATGTGTCTTTTTTCTTTTTTTTTTTTATTGTGAAGATTCCTCCTCACTTGAAAGGATTAAGAGAGGAAAATCTTTTTTCTTTTTTTTGTTTTTTTATCAAATGCCTAACTCAGATCTTCTTCACCAAATGCAATCAGCATTTCTGAAAAGTTTGCAGTCATACTGCCTCGTAGAGCATTTGCCTTTTCAAAGGTATGAACTTGTTCATTAAAGCTGGCTACCCAGAAAGCTTGGATCCCTTATCTCCTTCAGGGGTACAGCCCATATGCAATAAAATACCAGATCAGTGGAACTGCAAAATGTTTGTGCTGTTCTCAGTTTGTGCATTTATTCCATATACATTATTGTCTCCTTCTAAACCCAAATTCAGAGCAAAACACCTTGTTGAATCAACTCTATATGTAATATTTGAAAAATTAAGTCTAATCTTGAAGTCTGCAGCTGAAGAAAGGTATTAGAAATAAAACCATTGCAAAAGCCACATTGAATTTCTTCTGGTGGAATCCGACATTAGCAATAAACCACCGTAACAATGGGTAAGATCTCAGAAGAAAAGTGAGGGAACATAAAATCTCTATTTTCCTCACAGCAGCATTACTCTATTTCAGTATTGCGCACGCATCTATTGAACTTATCTATAATTGTCCCTTCAATTCCTTTCTATTGATTTCTAGCTTTTCTTTAACAATAAAATAATTTTTTCCCTCGTCTGCATACAGAAATAAGGGTGGTAAGATGGAGTACATTTTTTTCTGAAAACCTGTAAACAGTACAGTCTATTAATTCATTGTACCCAGTACTTGCCTAAATACAGAAATATCTACCGTGAGAGGCCGCACCACCAGCTGCGACTGCGTTATGTCAACAGCTGATGAGCTCTTAGCACCAAGGTCTTTGCACCGTGGATTTCTCCCCAGCTCCTTCCTTCCTTCCGTACCTGGACCGTGGCTTTCGCCAGAAGATGCTGCACCCTTCCAGCCTGAAGGCAAGACCTCTACACAATCACTTTCAATCACTAGATGTATTCAACCAAAAAAAGCAAGTTCAAAAGACTGGTCATGCATCCCTGATGCATAAGCCTGCTGGAAATCGCACCTTTTCAAAACTAAACCACTCAGAAGTGTTTTAGGACCGCCCCGTGAAATGGGGATGGGGACTAATATTGCAAATCTTGGCTGTGTGGGTGCTGTTGGCGCTAGTCACTGCATTGCTGCCAGCGGGCAAGACTGGAAACGTTTGTGAATTCTCTTATAGTGTGAGTATTCAGTGAGGGTGGGTGAATGCTTAAAGGCAGTAGATATAAATACAGCGAAGGAGCACCAGAAGAAATGTCAAAGTCCTACCAACTCTGCTCCCTCACCCAACTTTTATTTTAGCTTAAAATGTAAGAAATAATTTACTACTTAGCGAATATGGAGGCCAATTCATAAAGTATTTATTTCCCCCTACCTTGGTGTTTAAGGTGGCTCTATTTTTTTTTTTCTCCTGTTTCCAGGGAGGGGAACAGACAGCTAACACTCTACTGAATGAAAGATATATGAACCATAAAATTGCCAGAGAATCTCTAATGTACATGTTCAAGTCATCAGGTTTCAGTTCTTTTTAAGTGTGAGTAAGGACTCTGACTATTCGTGTGTTTGGCTGACATTAGAGGGTTTAAAAAATTATCTTAAAGGACAAAAGCTAAAATAACTCTTACGTATTTCACCCAAAGTAACCAGAAATATTTTACAGAGTGATGAAGATCATATTTCCTAAACCTAATAGGAAGGGTCCCCCAAACCAGACCTCATAATATTGGCTGCAAGGAGGAAAAAAATACTCATTTTAATGTCCCTTCACAATTTCACTCTGCCTTATCACCTTCACTTGATGCTCAGAAAAATGAATTTATTATGGATGTAGCAAAAAAAATCCTTTTAGTATTTCTCATAAAATGAGATACATTAGGCTCTATCGGAGTCTCCTAACAGTTATAATACTGTTATAACATCCTGAAGCCCTAGACTGATTTTACAAGAGTTACACAATGAGAACATAAAACAAAGAAAGAGCTGGAAGGAGGATAAGATGATGATGGAGTCCTTCCTCGGTATGTGATGTTCCTTTGCCCGTTCCCAAGAAACAAGGAAGAAAACTCTTGTAAAAATTGTCAGCAATATGAAAGCACGTTATCTGGGACACTAAAGAAAAAAGACCATAACTTTTGCGCTGTATCCTGTCTATTCCCCTGGTGTCGAATGATATAACCTTAAAATACTCTTTTTGTTTTGTTACGTGGAAAAGTGGAACAAAGTTACAAATCTGAAGTTTTAGATAACTATATTTTAAAAGAAACCTCTAATAATATTTTTTGCTTATAAATGGCCTGATGTGCAATATTGCGTTCCCTTCCTGGACGCAGGGGGTAAAGCTTTGCTCCTGGGGTGCTCTAGGAGGTGCCCAGCTTGCGGGAGGCAGAAAGGGCTGCGCGTCCTGCGGTGGGCTGGGCCGGAGGGGAAGGGATGGAGTCGGGGTCCCCCTCTGCTCTGACCCCCAGCACGGGGTCTTTACGCCTTGGTGTACCGGAGGGTGACAGAAATGGAGGTGAGGAAATCCTTTCAGCAAACAGTAAGTACATGGAAAATATATAAGCAACAGACCTGAAGATATCTCAGTGCAAATAAGATTTGCAGAACTGAGAGGTGCCTGCTGGAAGTGGGGGAGTGCTGGGGAAATCCGCCACAGGGCAGCTTTAGGGCAAAACGTGAACGCGTGCATGAGCTGGCGAACATGCAGCTGTCTATGAGAACCAACTAAAATATCAATCAACCTGAATATTCTTCACCCTCCAAATAATTCACTTAAATAATTTCATTTTTTTCCCCCCAAGGGAGCTTCAGACAAACCCCACTACATGGAAGAAAACCCCAAACCCATTAAATTAGCTGCCGTTGCCCATGCAACAGTTTTCCCTCACATTGTACACATTAGGAATACCTGAAAATAATAAACTGTGTGCTCTAGCACAAAATCTGACCAGGGCAGCCGGGATGGGTTCCACAGCCAGCATGAGAATCAGGCACAGCACTCCGGAGAAAAGGTGGGGAACCAGAGCAACGCCACGGATCATCCGGCAAAGGTTTTGTTTGCCGCTTTGCAGAGGCTCTTAGGTTGGGGGTGGGGGGTGGGGGGTGTGTGCGTGTGAGTGTGCGACGCGTGACTGCTGTGGGCCTCCCACACGAGAGTCAGAAAGGCTGAACTCTTTTGCAGATGCAAGGCAGCAGTACATGAGCCTGAGGTTCAGTGAGCATGCAATTATCTGTGAGATTCAATTATGGGCTTTTGAAGGCATCCCTTCTTCATTTTGACCAGTATTTATGTAACTTCTGCGTGATATATATAGTTCTTCTTGCTTACTAAACTAGAAGAAAAATCCCCATCAGAATAAAAAGTTCCCCTGGAATTTGATTCCTGATGCATTTTTCTTATGTAAACAGCTTCTGGGAAGGGAATAATCTCCGGAAGGGGGTTACTTTTCTTTCCACATTGATTTAAAAGAAGGGATGAGAATTCTTCAAAATACAGTTCATCATTTCCTTAACCATGGCTATGACATGGTCTGCTGAGAAAACACACACTCATTCTATCATTTCACATCAAGCCTGACTTTCAAATCACATTTCACTGTCACGCATTTTGCCTTAGCATGCACTCCACAGTTTATTTTGACAGAAATATATTTCCGGCCCCTTTTCGCGAGGCAGTCGTTACCAACGGGTGCAGTCCATAGGAAGCACGGGCCGCGTTCAGCCGGTGATGCCGGGACAGTCGCGCTGAGGAGCAGAGGAATGGCACAAGGTCCTGTTGTATTCTGGCTAGGAGCCCCTCTCAAAGGAGAATTTATAAAAGATATGCAAAAAAGGTGATTTAAACCATGAATTCTTCATAGAATTTAGACCAATGTCCTTCTTTTGCGTGTTAGAATTGTAAGTTTTCTCCCATTTTGCAAAATCACAAGAACATGCTTACAAATGTAAATTATTTGACCTACACAGCTCATCGTATATATACACAGAGAGACAAGCAGAGAGGAGCAGAGACAGTCAACCACACTAATAAAGTCCATTGATGACAGAAGCTGAGATAAGGACCTAAGCTGATATGACAGAAAGGATTTAAACCTGCCTCCTTGTCCTGTATCGCTGTGTTTGAAATGCGGAGGTATTTCCAGGACCTGCGGGTGGATTGCCGAAGTGCTCATAGCAACAACGTTTTGCATATCGCTTTCTACTCCCGTGCACTTAGAGGAATTAAATGCTTCTACAAATAGGAAATTGGGAAACCGAGAAGTGACGTGATTCCTTCAAGACGAAGGGCACTTGATCAGGAAACAGTGACTCGGGGCCAGGAATAGAGATTTCGGTTTTGGACTCAGTCCTATGCCCAGCCGTTGCACGGTGGTTTTTCCTGCCCCCGCGGAGTGCTGCACGCCGAGCCACGCGAGAGAGGAGGAGTCCCTGTCTCGCCGTGGAGGACAGCCTTTTAATGTCTCGCATAAATGTGCTTTTACAATAGAAAATCTTTTCCTCGGTTACTTCTGATTAGCACTTTTTGTCTTCAACAATAGTGCTTACTACAGTGAATGGAAACCTTTCTTCAAGGGATATATATATACATGGACCACAGGTTAAGCACATGCTGGTCATAATTACAGTTTATGATCTCAAATAAGTTTTTTAAATGTAATTCATCAGTTAGCTTAACATATTGTCTGTTGTCTGAGTTCTTTTTCCTTGAAGATATTTAATTATTTTTTTTTTTTACAAATAGGAACATTCATATTTAAAGAATAAAGTAAAATAATATGCTTGTATTTCAAATTTCTTTTTACTCGTTACTAATTTTTTTATAAATACTTCTAAAAACCTATGCATTAAACAAATCTCCTTAAGCAAGGGACTAATATTGGTTACCTTGAGAGGAGAAAACTCAGGAGAAATAATAATAAAACGGGAGCAATCATTTGAGGCTGGTCCATAGCCATGGTCAGTAGGAAATGCTTCACCAGAGAACGTCAGATAATTCCTGCCTGCACCAGAGGAGGGGGCCAACTCAAGGACACAGGAAAAACAGAAATGGAGACAAAGCATTAAATGCTCTTTGTTGTTAAGTTCTCTCCAATGCTCATTTGTTACAGTTTTCCTGATTGTGCCTCTTTTTTTTTTTTGACCGAAAACTGGAATTTTTTTTTTCTGAAATTCTGTTATTCAAGTGTGCGAAGAGTTAAGGAAGATTAAACGCTGATGGAGAAAGCCATCATCTGGGCAGCGGCACAGATATTTAAGTGAGAAACGAGGTTTCTAAGACCAGACCTCTGAGGTTAAAATTTATCTGTTCTACAGGGCCAGTGGCAGGAAAGCACCAGCTGAAGAAAATGAAGCTTTTGGGGGAACAATATTGCAACACGGTGACTTTCAGATGGTGGCAGTGTGAAGCGAGGGTGTTACAGTTCGGCTGCCTCATTCCCGGGGTCCCATACAGGTGAGAGCTGTGGTTGCCCCCCGCCCCGGGCAGGTCCCTGGCATAGGGGGGCTTTTCAGGTACAGTCGTGGACAGCAGTGTAAAACATCATCCAAGTGCTGGTTGTTTCACTCCAAGTATAGTATAATTGTCTAGGCAGGATTTGTGCCTCATCTACACCAGCTCCCCTGAGCTGCAGGAACTAACTGCATACTCTCATTTTTGTCAAGTGGTGGGTGGGATAAAGCATGATCACACCTTCTTAACTAGTAAGTGCTATGGGCTTAAGTTTATAAACTTGGCTCATTCTTCATTATTCTTCATTGTATTCCCCTTCTTCTGTTATTGCTATCAGTGCAGTGTGAGCCTGTGATGTAGCCAAACCAAAGTTTTTACAGCCACGTTGTCATTCTGCACAGACAGAAGTTACCATACATGGTGTATGGCAATGTAGAACGAGGCTGTTGAGCTTTAGTTCTGCCTTTGAAACAATTTAATCGTGAAGGATTTAATGCACATGAACATTTTTTCTTTGCACAGGGAAGAATAAAAAATACAGATTGTGTTCTCATATTATAGTCCTCTGCTAAAACACTGCTAAACAAACGAACGCACTAAACTGTGCCTATAATAAGCACAAGCTCTTGATCTAAAAAACAACATCAACCAGCTTTTTAGAATCCAGTTAATTATTAAACGACCCATGAAGATTTTGAATGCATGACTGGCTTTTATGAGCCCATCTGATGGACTGAATTTCTCTGTTTAGTTTACACAGATAACTTCAATTTCTTCTCTTTTCTTGAAAATATATCTTTATGGATAGGTGAGATCGTGCATTCATTTTGAGTAAGGTATACTTTTATGAGGCATGATGGAGAAGTGAGAGCCCAGAAACGTTAAAAGCAGAATAAGAGGATTGCAGATAAGTCCATTTTTGGCACTAAATAAAGGTCAAGTTCAATTATTATTAGAGGTTATTAAGAAAATGCTGTAGGCAAAGTAAACACATTGGCTGACATACTAAGGAAAACCAGGTGTATAATCAGATGGTACTTACAACCAAAACACATTTTCACTAACAAGTTTAAAAAAAACACATTGCACTTGTGTGCAAACATTCTCCAGCTTTCTAAGCCCGGTTTCGAGAAACCAGTACAGGTCTGTTGTTTCTGCTTTGTCCCTCTGGTCGGTTCCCATATTTTTTTCATTGCGCTTACAGAGAAGCGACAGTACAAAGATATTTATCACACAGCTCTGATTGCCATTTCTGGGCAAGGACACCAAAAAGCTGCTGATGCTACTTTGTGTGTTGTGCGCCGTCCCTGATGGTGTATAGCTTAATTCGAAAAAGCATGTAATTAAGTGTGTGTTAATTTTTCATTTCCATAATGAGCTTTTATAATTCTGTACAGAGCATGAAAAAAACATTTCCAAAATAGAAGTGATTTACATCGCAGGCCTTCCTGTGGATTGATTGCTGCTCTCACCGAGCTGCTGGCAGATGAGCAGCGTCCCTTCACCGCAGAATTACTTAGCGCTGCTATCACGGACGTCGGTCCTACTCCATTACACGAGCTCTGTCAGAGGGACCCCCTTATCTACTGCTGCTAGGTGATGGGCACGGCTAAGAAATGAAATCTCTAACGACAGAAGAAATGGAATAACTGGATTGTAAATAAATCCATTTTGGACACTTGAGAAAGGCTAAGCTCTCTGATTATTTCTACAGAAAAGGAATTATTATTTCTTTGGTAACTGGACCCTGTTAAGGTAGGTAACGAAGTGAACCCAAGTCCGAGGTGAGACAACAGCTGGCATATAGTCAGAGTTACAGACTACAGTGATTAGCACATAATTACTCTTCCTTTTATTTTTGGGGGGTTCACAGTCAAATACCACTCCTGCCCGCACAAAGCCCGGTTGAAATCAGTGAAGTACATTGCCAATAAAAAATGACTGTACTCCAAAGTCACTATTGGGAGCCTTAGTGGTACTTTAGTGTTTTAAGTACTTGTTTTGATACAAGGAATATTTTCAAAGGAAGTTACGGGAATGGAATATACTCGTGCAGAAAGAAGGGTTATGTATTACCATAGCTACTTCAAAAAATCATTTTCTGAGAAAGTACATTATGCTCGAAGAAACAGGTACAAGACAGGATAGAGATGTATATGCATGCTTTCCTCTTTTTGGTACAATACTCTTACTTTGTTCATCTCCAGCAGATCGATAGGGAAGCTTGGTCCTCTCTCTTTTTCCTGCTTCAGTTATTATTATCCTCTGATTCAGGTCTCAAATATTGAGTAGATTCAAATCACAATCAGGTTTCAAAGTGATAGAGGTGTGTGAGGAAGTGTTTTAAGTTAATTACGGGGGTTCTTAATCAGAAAAATTGGAAGCATTGTGTGATTTACTGAATGATAGGTTGCACATATTAAATGGCTTTGGTGTGAGCAAGAGTCAGACCTGCTACTCCACCGGCTTAAATCAACTCAGCCGCATCAGGCAATGCGGAGTACATATGTGAAAAATCTGTAGGCAGCAGCTCAGTAAGGACATAAAGTGCTTCTGAACGCCGGAAAATGAATCTGTAGTAAACAGGGATGGCCATATCGGGGCTGCATGATTATTCCTGTTGCAGTATCTCACCTTGTTGTTTACTGGTTGATAATAAGCACATATTTAACACCCTAAGCCTGCAGTCTTGGCCCTGTACTATACGGGCTGTAAAATGCTTTCAAAGCAATGTAAAAGTTCGTCTTTGGACAATATCTAGAATAAGACTTGTAATTTGTTACAGATGAAAAAGAACTTCTAGGTTTTGATCCTGTGGTTTACCAGTCCAAAGAAGTGATTTTATATTCATGCTTGAAGGTATCCTCATTCTCTTCGAGCAGATGTTGAAGCTGTAGTTATAATGGGAACAAAGCTCCAACAGTTTCCTGAGCCTTTATCTGCTTTTTTCCCCGTGCCATTGTTAATATAATACAGACATTTTAATGCTCTTTAAACACTGATCTTGCTTTTGATTGCCCATTGATCCTAATGTCTAAATCCATACCTGCTTCAGTGAGGTATATCTTACTGTATATTGATAAATCTATATTTTTATGATCTGTTATCCAAAAGAAGACTAAGTTGAATGTAATGCATAGGTTTATGTTACACTTTTATTTCTGTATAAATAACAGTGGAGCTCAGGACAATCTGCTTATCCTGCCTGTATGCTATCATTTCACAATTCATGTTCATACTTTATTCTTACGTTTTGCATGCTTCGTGAGTAATCAAAAAAAGTAAGCCAGACGTCGATCCTTCGTATATATTAAAGTGTAGTGTTTTCATTGCTTTATTTTCTGTTGTAGAATGCAGTACTTTATCAGCGTGTAAATAATCTTCATTGATTTGTTTTGTGCTTAAATATCTTCTGGCTTGAGATCTTATCATGTAGGGAGACAAGTCTTTTATTCTTAGCATTGGTGTCAGCTGCGTGGTTTTTTTTCTTTGGAATGAGATTTTTCTCAACCAAGTCTTTACCAAAGAGGTCCCATTTCCAATGACATTGAGAATACATGGCTGTGGCCATGACGGGCTACGGCACCACTGGTGCTGTACATGGTGGGAGCCAGAGAAGAGCAAGCATCCTTGGAATGGCCCAAAGGAGGATGCTGCCCATGGGTTTTCTTCCTAACAGAGCTGTTTTGACATAGGATAAAATTCTGTTTGAGTCTGTCTAACATATTTCCAAATGTTCTTTCCATCCCGGAAAGTGTGTTTGTTAAATCTTATTAAACTCGGGCTCAACAGTATCTTATGGCGAAGAGACGTAAATGCCAGCTATGCATGAGCTGAAAAATTAATTCTATTTTATTCATAATTTCAGTGAATTTTCATCCATTAGGACTTTAGGCAAGGCATAAAAGGAGCTTGGAAAAAACAGAACTACATATTACATGCCAGGGCTGAAATTAACTCACAAACTACTTACCTAATTATTTCTCTGAGTTACGAACATTGGTTTGCATTTAGAGAACAGAAAAAGAAGCCTTTTCTCTTCTGAATTCCAGCAAACGGGCTAATGTCCCAAAACATGATCCACAACACGTTTCTAAGAAATAGCTTAAATCAGAGGCGAGGAAGATTTTGATCCAGAGCAAATTAAAATCAAGAAACAGATATGCCTGAAGGGCAGGGGTGGCTTCAAACCAACCACCCTCTTCCCTCCAGGGCTTAGGGATCCAAGGAGCTGTGACCTGGAGCAACACAAACTTTCAACCCTGCCCACGGAGAAACCCCTCCACTGACGCACAGCCGCTGCTCTAGCTGCTAAACACATGAATTGCAGCGTGGCTGGCTTATAGGCAAAGGTGCTGCTGGTGCGACGCTTGTTGTACTTGTGAACCTACTCACACGGAGTACGGTTGCAAAGCCATTTAAAAAAATATTTTGCGACACGGACCGTGTAGGCAAGGAAGGGTGCTGAAACAGCTCTACCATCGCCATTACACAGATTAAAGCTGTCAAGAGGAAACTCCATGGCTTCATGCCCGTGACAGCCAGAGTCCTGTGATGCTCCACAGCCTCTCTGCTCACACCCCTTTAACTCCCAGATCCAGTCCGTGTGCCCCGTTCAGGTATTGATCTCGTATGTGATCAAGGTGGGGAGGAGTTTTGGCTACGTCAGGATTCTCTAATGGGGCAGAACTCGACACCTAACAGCTCCCCCATTTTTCCATCTCTCAGAAGGGGAAAAGCTGGCCAAGTAATGGACAGAAGCCCCCAGGTAGGGCAGTTCAGGTCCTGTGGCTTGCTACAGCTGGACATAGTGGCTTCAAAATGCAATGTGATGCTCCGTGGACATTATAACCCTGAGAGATGCTATTTCAGGGTAAAACTTGGTAAAACAGCACAAGCTGAAGCCCTGAATCTTATATTCTGCATGGGGAAAATAGGTTATTTACCCCAAGGGCCAGCACTTCCCCTAACTGCAAAAGGTACGTACCAGTCAAGTCCCTAGCACTGCTGTTACAAGAACCTTATATGATCAGCATCGATCGCTGCTGTAAGTTCTTCAATAATTCAGTTTTCAGTAACTGCCCATTATTATTGTCCAATTTCCTGCTAGGATGACCGACTATAGCTGCATTTTATATCTTTTTCTTTCAGTCTATGAATCTGTGCTGCTTTTCATGTTGTTTTTTAAACTGATTAATAGGGTTTAGCTCTACATTTATATTATCTTGTCTAACAGTTGCTTTTGTTTTATCAATCAAGTCACTTAAGGTAGTCTAGCACAGAGGAGCATATTCTTCTCAGCATTATTTACTTCTAGCATTTTTCATCCTGGCTGCTCTTTACAACTTATTTTGCTTTAAAGGTTACGTGGATAGCCTGTTTTAAGAAGTAGTGTATTAACAACTACTTAAACAAGATGCCAGCTGCGTAATATTTTATCTAGACGTTAATAATAATAGCAGAGAGCTGGTTCTCCCTTCCTTGGTGTCAGGAACACTCACGTGTCAGTTCAGTTCTGCTGTAACCCATGTACAGGACCAGCACATATGCAAATGTGGGGGTACGGCAGGCAATTTATATATTGTCAATCAAAAGCGGAAAGGGTTTTTTGGAAGTACTTGTGTCATCTTTCCCTGTAAATTGGACATAGAAAGGAATAAGCTTCTGTGATGACAATGACTAAAACATACCCTAAACAAAACCTTGTGATTGTTAGAAGATACTGAAAATGGCAAGGAAATGGCATGGAAATGGCAAGATACATTTCCTAATGGCCATGTATATTAGGATTCCTTCTCTTCTTACCCAAATATGTGACATATAAAATTAGAACATAGTACAATATCCAACACCATAAATAATAACAATTCTGAATGTTGGTACTCCATTTCATTTTTAAATTACAATGAAATGAAAGTAAATTTAATCACCCTATCCTGTTTTATAACAAATAAAGTCATCGTGATTAGTGTTACTACACACAATACCAAATTAATTTTAAATTACATCACTCTTGCAGTAAGTTAAGCATCTACAACCAAAGACAGCAGCCCTTTCTAAAATGATATGCCAACTAAAATGTCACTAAAATTACTGATACCGGACAAGGTGCAATACAAGGGGAGGAGGCAGAGCCTGGACAGAAAGCTCGAGCGAGCTCAGGAGCAACTCCGTTCATAGGCAATGGAAATTTTCAAATGGATATATATGTATATTCCTTACTGAGATGAGCTGGATTCAGAGTGCATGCATTTCTAAGTCGATCAACAGATCACAGCTGCAATTCTTACTTTACCTCTTTGGCCTCCTTCTGCTTGTGGTTTCCGCACTGTCAGGTCCATCAGTTTTCTACATTTAACTGTAGGGTGACAATTTTAATAACTACTTCTTCCTTTTGAGGTGGAATATGTGAAGATCTGGGGGCTATGGGATTCTGTCTTCTGCCCTTGCTTGCTGTAACTTAGTGTCTCACCTGCTGTAATGCAGCACACTGTCTCAGCTCCTATTTTTAGCAAGAAAGAGTTTGTAAACCAGAGGCTGCCCAACATTTTTGGTATGTGTGTGCACGTTGTAAATACACTCAGACCAGCAACGGTTAAAGCAGTTTACAAAATTAAGTCCATGAGTGGTAATAAAGAGTTCCTCCTCCTTTTTGAACCAGAAGTTTGATTAAAAGCACAGAAAATTTAATGGTTTTATAGAGTATTTTTGATTCATTAACAGCAACTTAATAATTTTGAGGCCAAATTTAGGACTGATTTTCATTTGAAAGCAACGTCGTTGCTTTCGCCACACGAAGGGCCGTGGCCAGTTCTGGGATTCAACGAGGCACTTTGATGGGACAACTCAGGTAGTTAAACAATGTTGTTTTGCAAAGGGGCAGCTCGAACGCCTAACTTTGCTCCTCCCGCCACATTTCATTAGCCTCCAAATCCAAATCTAAAAACACTACGACATAATATTAAGTCAGAGCAAACAAAAGCAAATGAGAGCAGCTGTATCTGAATTTCTGCAGTCATTGTTTTCCCAGGGACCAGGAGCGGAACAACATGACCTACAATACCAACCCTACTTTCTGTGAAGGAACAGTGGTCCTCTGCCACCCCATCTGCGCAACTCGCTCTTTCCCCTGCGACAGAGCTGCCTTTGTTCGCCGAGGGAAAACACAGAGTCATTTTTTGTGCTGGGATTTGTAATATGCTGTAAATTGTTCGAGATTGTAGGCGATTTGCAGAGTCTTCCAAGGAAACTGTTTTAAAGAGATACAAAAGGAAAGTATTTTCAGGCAAAAAGGTTGGACAGAAAAGTTCCTAAATATGATAATGACTGTTGCGGAATTCACTTGAAGCTTAATGTGAGAGCAGCAAGAGCGAAGCTCTTCTTATCTCTTTGTTTTAGAGCGTTTGGTAGTTTTAATGTTTATGGCTGATCCTCTCCAGAGGATAAAATCTCCACATTTTCTATTCAAAATACCAAAAGCATTAGAAGTTTTAAAAGATTTCTGTTCTTTAAAAGGCAAACACGAGCAGGAAAACATGGCAGCGACTCTCATTTTATGATAGTCATATACACTGAAACTGTTCACAGTTTATTTATCCGACATGAAGGCATTACTTTTCCTTAGCTGATGCATCAGGATTTCAATCATGAATTCAACAAGAATTCAACAAGCCAAGGAGGAGTTAGTTCATGCCCTCTCACGGAAATTATTATCTATCCCTTCCCTCTGTCTCTCTCGCTTTTCGGTAACAATACCCGTCTTGAGCACCGCAGCGTTGGGAGGTGCCTATTCACATTATGATTCTTGCAAAAAACCAAGAAACCATTGTTTCCCGACGGGTTTGGGGAGGCTGGAAGAGACTTTTGGCTGGTGCAGCAATTAAATAACTATAGGTGAAGGAGACCTTGGCATCATAAAAAGCACTTGCTACTAGGTGCATTTTCTGCCTCAGGGACTCTGTTTCTGAGAAGGTGACAAACTATATGAAGCCACATACCTGACTATGCCCATGAAGTACCTAGAAGTAAAAAACTGCATGTCATCAGCATTTCAAAAGAAATGAAGTTAACATTTTGTGAATTCAGGGTAATCTATTTTCCTGCCGCTTAATGCTTTATTGGATCCGCACAGCCCCCTGCAGATAAGCACAGAAATGCTGCTTAACCTGCAGTGGAAGATCTTTCATAGCACTGAATGTTAATCTCATTATAAAATAGATTAAGAATTCAGAGGCATAAATATCTGGCATAGAGCACCTGTTGTTATTTTGCTTTTTTAAAATAATTTGTAATTTAAATGCTTAAACGCATATTAAATATTGCAAGTTCTGTTGCATTGCAAGAGAAAAAGACTAGATTAATCCCCAGTCACTGGAGCTTATGTGCCTTGATTGTGCACTGAAAGATAAATTTGTGAATACGTTCTTCTTTCACAGGGCAAACTATGGAATGGTTTGGAAGACCACACATGTTTTTGGACCAGTGCAGGTGTAGGAGGACTAGAAAATAAAGCAGTGCCCCTCGGCCATCCCTGGCCATCCACGCAACGGACGTGCCATAGCACCAGGCTGCTGATGCAGCCAGACGATAGGTTTCCCCAGGGAGAAATGCAGAGGAAAAAGTGATCCTGTCCCGCACTGTACCCTCCCCAGAGCTTATTTAACTCCGTGAGAGATAAACGATGACTGCTATGAACAAAACTTCTCTTTCCCCTGAAGCTGCTGTTGCAATGTCATTGCCCCCTCGCACATGGCTGTGCTTTAACAGAGCAATATGTCTCTTCATTTAAGAAGCAAACCAAATCATAGATTTGACGTCTTTTCCCTGCTCTTTATCCGACGTTAGCACTTGGCTGGTTTCCTCAGGTAGTAGGAACATAAGGACGTAGCCCGGAAACACCGCCCAAGATCCAGGACATAATTAGAGCAGAACAAAACGCTGCATTTCACAGCTCGCGGGGAAAGCCTTTCCGCCAGCACCGAGGGAAAAGTTTCACACGTAGCAGCCAGCCCTGGTAATTCAGTGTGTAAAAAGCAGGGGGGTAAGAGTATGGTCAGCTCTCAAGGGGCAGGACAACTCTTTTCTTTCCCTGGACACCCTTTTGAAATAAATTAGTACACCAACTTCAGTCCAAGGGCAGATCAGGAACAGGCTGTATCATTCCTAACAGACACAAGTACAATGCCATTACAGAAATTACATTTATGAATTAATTTTTTTGACAGAAAGAGCAGATTTCCTCAGGTATACAAAAGCTACAGTCCCTCAAACCGACTGCACAACCAGATGACCCTCTCTCCTCCGCTCTGCCCTGGGCAGCTCACTCTGCCTCTGTGAGTGGTTCCAGCACAGAAATCCTGGGGGTTTGACACCATGGACTTAATAATTTCGTGGAACAGTATTAGTGTATTTCTCCATGCATATGACTTGTTGCTGTCAAGTTCTATTTTTTATCTGTTTGTTTGGTTTTCCTGTGCCATTTTCAATTTTAGCATGGAAAATAGTCTGAAATGGCCCAACATCTACCTCAAAGCAAGACATACACCTGCATCAAATCTTGCAGCATCCTGTGAATGTAGCCAGAGTGTACTGTCTGTAAGTATACAGGCCTTTTTTGAATACATTCATTGTGGAAAAACTTGTTCTGCTGCTTCATTGTATTATCACAAATGTTTTCGCTGACTTCAACTCCTCTGATGACTCACACAGAGGGAATTGGTCTCCCAGAATAAAACGCTGTTGTAGCAGGTCTTTTCACATAAAAGACAAGTGTTTCAGGGATCCTGCTTCAACAGGATTTTATTTTTTAATGTATATCATGCATGCTCAGTGTAATCTCTCATTCATTATCTGGCAGCTCTAAGTTTGCGTATCGACCAGCAAGGACGGTCTCCCACTGAAGACGTGTGGAGAAGGAAGCCACACACCTGAATAGGCCATCTAAATTTGGATAAGTGAATTTGTCTCCTGAGACAGCATTATCTCTATATGGTTTCTATGGTTGCTAGTTAGGGTCATTCGTCTCCTCCTCATGACGTCTCCCTCTCTGAAAAAAAAAAATCTAATCTTTTTTAAAAGATGGAGTAATACTGACATATTCATATTGTAGCATAAAAGTATTTGACATGAGTGACTGACATTTTTCAAGCCATGTGACTATATTATACTGGACACATTTGAACTGGGAGCATTTGTGAACTGATGAAGAAATGCTACTTGAACCCTAATGCCCATGTCTCCTGACAAAAAATGGTGTCAGACCGGCAACAGGAGAATGAGATGAGCCACACAAGGGAGGTGCTGACTGTCTTTGAAGAAAGGCAGTTCCACCTAATGACGGCAGCGATAGGCAGACCCTGAGTTTCACTAGAGTCGCTGCAATGAAAGGACTGGCTTTTTGTTTGTTTTTCTTTAATTTTTTTTTGCCAGGCACTTCAAGTGATGTCTGTCTATTTATATTTCTCCTGCTTAAGTGAATCTGCCTGGATTTGGCACTGAATTCTCCCCTGTAGACCCAACAGCCGCAGTCCGTGGACCATCCTCCCTGGAACTCAGCCACAGCAGCACTTCTGCATGGTGGGGGAGAGTGTATGTCCTAGAGCAGGCAGCAAAACTCTGTTTCTTCTAAATGAAAAAGTTTCACTAACCAACTTCATCAGCAGACAGTATTAACCAAGGTTTCATTTGTCTTTTTTTTTTTTTTTGCTGTGACCCTTCTTTGCCTATGCAATCCATTTGGGCTTGTTGCTCTAGACCTGTTGAAACTGTAGCTGTTTGCTTTGGTACAACGCTAGCATAAAGACACGGCCTCTTGGAGACGATGAAGCATCAGTGACAATGTAAATTAAGAAAAGAGGGTTTGTTATTGTAAATTGGAATACTTTATGGGAAATATCTACTAATACAGTTCCGTGAATTTGTAAGAATTCAGCTGGCCTGCAAGCATACAAGAGTATACAGAATTTGTTATTGCAGCATTGTTACACGACGCTCTTTCATTAAAGAATAATTTTACAAAATGTACGTCGTGTGGGAAGTTATTACTTACTCAAGTACATATATTTTTTTAACTGTAAGGACACTGCGTCTATTATATGCGTGTTCACTTATCAGTGATATTAAGGAAAAAAGCTTTTGCAGAGTTCTGCAGAACTCCAGTGCTCCGGAGACTTTCTAAAAGACATTTCAGAATTATTTAAAATATAATAGAAATATAATAGCCAGAGTTTTGAGGCTGAAAAATACAGCTACTTGCTTTGCAATTAAATACGTCATTTCAGAGTATCTTACTCAGTGTGAAATAAGGTCACACCTTTGAAACCGGAGTGGTGGGAGATACCCGATAACCGTGGGACGATGGCGCAGCACCACAAACAGGGGGTGAAACACGGGCCGGCCGATGCTCTCGAGGACTCGGTAGGGCCGTGTAATGCTGGGGATGAGGCATCTGCATGCCAAAATATCTCTCCGGAGCTTTAAATACAGCAGGCTTGAGAAAACTTTACCTCACGGTTTGAAAGTAATTGGGCGGGGAGGTTAAATGAGCGAGTTTAACAGCAGCTCCAAAAAGCTTTCAGCACCTGAACCGACGACAAAGAGGGGTCTGTTCCTCGGCCGGGCTTCCCGACAGCAACAGCATTCCCTCTGGCATGAAGGATTCGGGAAACTCTGCTGCACCTGTTGCAGGGAAGAGTCTTCAAGCAATGCTGATCGTGCGCTCAAGAATCACCAGGTACGATCCTCTTGTTCTGAAGACATTCGTATGCTGAGAACCAATTTTGTGGGAATTAACTGAAAAAGGAACACCAAAAAAAAAAAAAAAAGGTTTCATCTGCACCTGCCAGGCACTGGAGAACAAAGACATAACAACGAGCAAGTAGAAGGTAAAGATAAGGGTAAACTTGTAACTGCAGGGGGAAATGTCCGTGGGTTGAAATCAGAAATGTTTAGATACTAGTAGAAGCTTCAGATACTCTAATTAATGCTGCAGCAATGTGAGATCCTGAATTATAAAAAGTTTAAATTGCATTTTTCTTTTAGATAATACCTTGACTAAGACGATGAATGTGAGATAGTTTGCATTAGTAGCTATTTACCACCATGGAGAAGGAAACGGGTGTACAAGGGCCCAAGTTCACAGCCGTTTACTTGTCAAGGACCTTGCTCCAAGAGCAAGGGTTTGCAGCGTGAGGCTCTGCACATTGCCACTTATTTATGAAACAAGGATTTCTCTATTTCTAAAACTTCAGCATGTCACTTCAGATTTAATTAATTTTCCTATCCTTTAAAGCTCTGGGAAGAAAATAAACAATATCAGAAATACAGATACTTTTACTATGGGTCCTCTGTTTCACTTCTGCATATCTAATAAACTTTCAGATATATTGTAAGTCTCAAACAAAGCAAGTCTTCTCATGTTTGGGAGAGATTATTCTCGCAAAAGAGAATCGCTTTGTCAAAACAATGAGAATAAGAAAGTTTTCAAGATTAAAATGTCAGGGAGATAAACACGTTACTTTGAACCGTATTTGTATTCCATAGCTAGTTCAAACACTCAGGCAGTTATCTTTCAAAAAGTAAACATGCATGAAATCTGATCAGCTTTTTATTGTACATGGAATAAATTATGCAAGGCATTGTAGTAGACTCCTATATGGCTCATTTACACATCTTTTGATAAATGTAATATGCAGATTCCTAGTCCTTTGTGAGACATTAACCTTTGTGCATATTGATGCTGTTATTGTGAAAGATGACAGGCATTCAAAGACCTTTCTGTGTCTCTCTGAAAGCAAGCAAGCCTCCTTATGGGGAGGGACTTGCCCGGTGATGTAAAAATGAACTTTCTTTAGACTTCAGTCTTGTCAGAAATTTTCTTCTCAATGTCAAAGAATTAAAAGTTTCAAGTAATTTGAATAACGATATAAAGTGGTCAGGATAGAAGACCTGAGGTTAGTGCACTATTCGGAGGGATGTCAGTCCTAATTCACCAGCCACAAGAATTACTGGAAAGTTATTTTCCTTGTGCTGGATGACAGAACTTCATGTTGAATGGCTGAACTCTTTGAAGATAAATGATTTGGGATATTTATCTCAGTTTCAGACACCCGGCAAGGCTATTCTTCAGAAAGGGAAGAACTCCTTAAGTATCTCCGTTTGGCACTCCATACATGAACTGACAATCCCCACTTGTGAAATGCTGGCAAAGGGGACTGCTGGAAGCTTTTCACAAGTACCTGCGTAACAGTAGCTTTTGCCAATACCTTGTCTGACAGGGCTACAAAGCAATATAGGCACGTCTTGCTATGGAACATTTGCTGATATATGGGATTGAAATGATGGGTACGTTCTTTTTGTGCAAAAATGCTCCTTTTCCTTATTTGGCAGCAAAAAAAAGGATACTGCACTCTAAAGGTGAGGCTTTTTAGATTTTTATTTTGGAAGAAGCAAATCCTAAGGAAATCTGAGGGCTTACATTTATATTCTTATTTAAAGTCAAGACTAGTAAAAGATCTTTTGGCGAAGGAAAGAAAAAAAAAAAAGCAGCATTTCATGACACGTACTGTTCCTTGCTTGGGTTAATTATTGGGTCAGAGCACTTTTCAAACATCAGCCCACCCGCTGTCCCGAAGGGCAGTGCGGCACACCGCAGTCAGTACCGTCCTCGCGCTGAAAGGTCCATTTGGCTGCGCCTCCGACTGCAGGTTTTAATAACGTCGGCTGGATGAGCGGCTAAGGGGCTCCTTGGCCGGGGGGGGCTAGACTGGGTGGTGGGTGCATGTCCTCACCTGCGGCTGGGATCGTGGCTTTGCTTAACTGATCGGTTACATTTCGGTAGCAGAGAGCGCTGATGGGATAATATCAGCAGTAAAATAGAATAGCATTGGTAAATTGACCTCTCTGAGAAATTTCCTCTTGGTTTAGTGTCTCCTGTGGGATGAGGCCAGCATGTGTGGGCTGGTGGATGCAAAGGGAGTGGGAGTTTGCCGAATTACACAAGTCTCCTGCTAAATAAAACAGCTGGAGGACTGAAACAGAAGATGTAATTTGCTTGACAATGCAATGATTATTTCACTTGGCAAGGTAGGGAAGGACTTTGCTACAAAACATCCCCAAGCCTAGACCTCTCCTCTTGATTCCTGGTTTCATTCTGGCCAGGAGGAATTTGGGAAGGAACTGAGGAGCTGGGGAGGGAGCGAAAGAGTAAATAGCTTTTTCCATGAGTCTTTAGAGTATTGAAAAGTCAAGCTATTGCTGAGAACTTAACAGAAATGTTCAAAATAAGTTAGAACTTGGTGAAACCTCCAAACAAGTTAGGTAACTCTGCTTTATGGCAAAGGAGCCTCTTAAAAGCCACAGTGCCATCAGGGTGTCATTGCCTTAGTCCTCATGCAGGCGTGATAAGAGCAGCTCCACCAAAGAGCTTTTCAGCCTAATTAAGTCTCACTCAGACTTCCAGGACCTTCAAGTCCTTTGCGTTGCTCTAACACTAAAAAACTTCTAACAGACTTCCCAAAAAACCTCTATAAATTGTGAGTCACACATAATTCTCCTTTTAAGTTTGCAGAAATATAGACAGAGATTTTAGCTGATATATTTGGCTCGGCAGTGCTGTTCTACAGATGAGAGTAAGTTTCTCATCTTTCCTCCATTTGCAGCAAAGCTGTAGCCAACATGCAGGGTGAGAGCAGTAATTCCATTAAAATTGCTATCAGGTCAACCAAAAAGTTATTGGCTCAGGAATAATGGGATTAAGATAATTATATGTATGCAGATATATAATAAATGAAACTATATTAATTATTTTCTGGGTTTGAGTTTGTAGGGTGCATTAACTCGAAAAACCTGGAAGCGCATGCACAACCCTCTGGGCCTGGAACAGACTTTCATCCTAAAACAAAAAAAGGAAAAAACAAGAACAGGAAAGCAAAGGCCAGAGCGCAGTCACTCGCCTTTAGGAGCGCAGTGTTAGGAACACATCTGCAACGGTGAGACTTGGCAACACCGCGGCAGTGCCAGAAAACCGCATTATCAGGGGGATTAATTCCCGGTGTCTGCCTGGCTAGAAATGCTTTAAAGACCATTTTTAATGGGAAAGGATGGACTTGAAAGGAATCAGAGTGAAAAACAATTAAACAAACATGCTATTTTCTGATTCCTTTTATGCCAAATTCAGGATTAATGAGCAAGATCAGCCTACGGGCCCCCTGACTTGGTAGAACGTTTGATAACTACACATTTTCTGTTAAATCTACAGCTCAGTGGATGTGTTTGGTGCTTGTCTCTGAAGGGAAGAATTACTCACTTTCAAAATTACTTGCTGGCTGCTGGCATGGAAAAATGTTCTTTGTATTTCTCTGCCCTGGACAGGAAGGCTTTCAGATGTTTATTTTAGGTACCAGTATTTCCCTGTTAAATGATATATGAACATCTGACAATCTTTTTATGTATGCATTTTCACAACGCTCCTGTGAGATGAGTAAGTGTGATTAATCTATTCTACAGGCAGGGAACTGAAGCAGAGAGAAACCAAGGCTCAGATCTGTGGAGATCCTAAAATGCCCAATGACACTCCGAAGTTTAAAAGAAAAAATGCCGGCCCCCCCAAAACCCAACCTCATTCAGTAGCTCATCAAAATCTTCCAGCATCTCCCGTGGTAGCTTCGTCAACAGACAGTCCTGGACAAGGAAGGAGATGAATCTCCCCTGAAAGTCAAACTTGGCACATCTGCTAGAGTATCTAAGCAGATAATCCAAAACAGCTCCAAAAGAGGCAAATCAGAAACAGAGAGCAAAATAGTCTAAACTTTATCACCTTTACCATCACGACTGCTGCTACGCCACTGCCCATCTGTCAGGGCCCTGCTGTCAGCAGTACCTACAGCTCCAGAGCAGGCAGCTGAAGGTAATTAGTTTTACACTCCTAATTAACATTCCTCTAAATGCAGCGGTATAGCCAATGAGGTCTTCAGAAACCCAGAACCTCCCTCAAATCAGGGTATCTCACTTTTTTTTAGAAAGGTACTCACAGACTATTTGTTTATATAGTTCTGTCCTGACCTACTTTGAAAGACATTTCTAAAATAGTTTATTCTGTGTGGCAATAATTGAGTAGGCAGACAAAAAAATAATGCTGTGGTGCCCATTTTCCATAGTTGTGCAAGCACTATAAAAATGTGCTTATTAATAGGAAAAAATAAATTAATCCTTTGTTCTAGAGGCATGAAATTGTCAATAAAAGCTAAAGAATAGAACAACATTTTGTAGTCTTCCATGCAAAAAGTACCTTAGGATATTTTGGATTATAAAATAAGAAGGAAAAGTATAATTTGGGAGGAGGAAAAGGCAAGGATTGTCTCTTTGCTGATTCTTTTGGTATAACATGTCCTTTCATGCCAAACTTGCTCAAGAGAGAGTAGCTTGGGCTCTTCCTTCCTTCTGCCCTGTATTTTGGCAGTAGCTGAGCAGGAGCGGAGGGTACGTTGTACCGTCTCCCTCGGCACACCGTGCCTTTCACGCTGTACTGAAATGCTTTATTGCTTCAGCGAGGGTCCTCTGCCTTAGATATTATAGCCAGAGGAAGCTAGAGTAAAATTTTTGCTTTTAGCTGTCTTATTCCTGGTTTTAAAACTGCGTACTAAAAACCCCATCGAATATAGAAATGGAAATCTGTACTATCACAATGGCTAAGCTAATTTAGGGACAAAAAATATCCAACCCAAATTCCAAATAGGATATAAAAATTGCAGCTTGACTCGTGAAGATTAAACCAAGTGCTGTATAATGTACCTATTTTCTCACCCACTCCACAAGTTGAATGCAAAAAAAAGGACTCATTAATTATGGCACTTTGCAGGCAGTAAATCAGGTTCTTGATTTAAGACTTCTTGTTGATAATTGATCTGCATAGATAAGCGGAGGGTGAAAGTGAAGAGGCGCACTTAAGGTACGCTCCTGACATCCAGGCTGAAATTATCACAGGGAGCAGGGAAAAAAAATCGATGACCAAAACCTGAGTTTGCTGGTTTTGCCAGGCTTTCTTTAGAACCGTGGACCTGTTTGAACAGTAGCTCATGATGTATATAACAATCTGAAAATTATTCCCCAGTTCCCAAGCAACCACTCATTTGGAAGGTGGGATATGGCATTTTCCTCTGACCTTCATGAACCAATGGAAGTTGTAGAAAGCTAAGAGGAGTAGAGTTTTATTCTATTTCTTCAGTCAGCTTTTTCTACAATAAACAAAATCAATACAGTATAGAATCTACATGGAGTTTTGGATGAGTGGGCAGTAAAAAAACCCGACTGAAATGTTCAGAGAAGGTCAAGTAAAGAACAAAAAGGCAAGACCCACATGGCAAAAACTCACCAATTTCTTCAGAAAGCATCCTTTAACTCTTTGCGCCGCTTCGGTGACTGCGGTACTGGCTATGGCTACAGTTTCACAGCAAATGCTTGGCAGAGGCATATCACATTATGCAGACCCCAGAATCTAATACTTTGGGAAAATTTTTACAGCCATTTGCTCTGCTCCTGATGAAGGTGGATCTACTGTCTTGTATCTCATCTGGTTAACTAGTGGCATCCTGCCCCACTAACTATGTGACAAATCACACTTCATTGGCATAACACAACGTGCATAAAATTCTCCAATGAAAAATAAAGAGAGCTCATGTTTTGCAACCTGATTTTTTTCCTCCCTTGTATAGTGGTGGATATAAAATTATAAGAGATACAGGTTGAGGAAAATCTAAGTTGCCTACAGCAAAAATTTTGAGATGGGCAAATATTTTCCTCCCCATACTGTGGATCTGTTATTATAGAAATACTGCAAAGCATTTAAATGAGTACTTGTGAAATGTGCAACATTAGGTAAAAATGGGCATTACAGAGAAGAGTTGATTCTGAGTTTTTGTATGCTGTGCTGAAAGGTCACTTTGACCAGCCTAGATTTACATGCGTTTAAAAGCTCTGAAACAAACTTGAGCAAACAGGGACTCTGCAAAGGAGGTTGTGGGAAAATCGAGGGACGTTCCGTAGTTGAGACATTTTAGCACCATAAAAGACTTTGCAGGGAAAGAAGTGCCACGTTATGTGCCACGAGATGGCAGCGGGTGCCACAAACACACCCCATGCGTACATGCACGCAAAGCCACCACGGGTCCTATTTGCAAAACACGGGCGGAGCTGGAGCTGGTGGGGCTTACCTCCGGACCTGGGCGCTGCTTACAGTGAATGGATGCTATCTTTAAACTCAGAAATGTAACAAAAGCCCTCTGTGAGGCAGGGACCCATGCGCAGGATCTACATCCACCTGAAAACAGCCATGCTTAACAGCACGTTAAGCAAAGTTTATAACCCTGATGCTGCTGTAACGGATTTGATTCGACCCAGGCTGGTTTCTCCTCCATCCACACCTGAAGGGCCGTGCGAGAGCGAAGTCAAGTCAGGTCCTGATGGCGAGGAGCTTTTCACATCAACTTCTAAATGCCTTTGAAGTCAATACTCTTAGAGCAAAGAAATTAATCGTGGCTATAGCCAGGCTGGCTGAAACGCAAGCCAGGACAGCGATTTTGCACAACGCCCTGTGCTGTTCAAACCCACACGCGAAGCTCAGGCACACGGCGTTTACAGGAGAGGGAGTTTTGCCCATAAGAGATGTCAGGCAGCTGTCAGTTTATTGCTGTAAAGGCTCTTACCCACGTGAAATGAGTACGCCGTGTCAATTCGAGGTGAATACCAGGCACGGTCTGGATACGGCCATTGGAAAAGCCAGCGTGTGTAAAACAATTTGTCTCAGTGCAGCGGCAGCATCTTTCTAAATACTGATTTTCAGTCTGGCCCCCATAGGTTAAAATAAAATAAAGACTGTCTAAATATTACAGTTGTAAGCAAAGGCATAAAGGTGAAATTACATGCAAGGGCCATGCTTTATTTAAATAATGTTACATTATCTTGTCTGCAGAAAAGAACCCCAATTTGTGTTGAGCTTTTTAAAGGCAAATAAAATTTAGGTTAGTTCCAAAAACTATGGAGTGACAACATTTTTATTCATTGTTTTTAACCTAACAATTCTACAATTTAAAATCAGACAAGGGATATTATCTTTGTAATAAAAGGCAATTGAGAATCTAAATGAGAAATCAAATGCTTTTTCATGCTGATTTATTTTAGATTAGAAAAACTTAAACCAGATGTAAACATGAATTGCTGAAGCATGAAAAGGGAATCACAGTAGAGTGATAAATATCTGAGTCGTGTTGTTATAGGTGCAGATCTGCATTAACTAAAATAAATTGAGCTGTAAGGTTTTCTAAAACTTAATTAATGCTACAGAACAAAGCTGGAGATCAATTATCAGCTTGATATCTTGGGACAGATAAATCTGAACTAAATTAACCATCCAAAAATGTATGTTATCAATATCATATTGAAATTATTACTGTCATAGGACAGAAATGGATCCCAGTGCAGCCTGAACACAGAATCCTCCATTATACCCAGATGTTGGAAATGCAGGACGTATGTCCATAAACTCTAATTTTTCCTTTGCAAAATGTGCATCTTCTACTGAAATGAATGAGAAGCAAGAGGCTAGTGATGTACAGAGATAATAAGTATTTTTCTAAGCCTCCTCAGGAGCAGGCACGACTAACTGGTTTTTTTTCCAGAATAAGAGAATTTACTGTTGAGCTGGTGGACAGCTGTCATGAAATTGTTAGTTACTGTCAGGAATTTGTTGGCAGTATTGAATTAGTGAGACAAAGATGTAATTTCCTTGCATCTGCTAACTCTTCAAGTACTTTCTTGTGCGGCTTTTTTCTGCTCCTCCTTTAGGCTAACTTTATCTGCTTGTAGGTCTGCAGTGTAATTAGACTTTTTTATTAGAAGTTTGTACAGTGCAATGTTGTCTGCATCATGAAATGAACATAAGAGATGTATGCAGAAATGCAGATTCCTTGGTTAGGAAGTTCACACGTACAGATCAAATGTTCAGGTATACTCCAAGGTGAAAAGTTGTCCTGAAGGACATACTTAAAATTTCTCTGAATTCATTAATTTACTGCAATCACAACACTATTTGTAATGAGGGCAGGCCTGAAAAGTCCTAGACCAAAGCATCCCAAATGAGATTCATGACTCCAAGACTGCATTCAATATCAGAATTATAAATTAATAGTGCATCGAATCCATTGCATTTGAATCTACATAGATCTTCACATGTTAACATGCTCAATCTGAATTTCCTCTTGTCTTTACAAGAAAGACAGATGAGAGCTCTTTCCAGTTCAATCGGCACACGACTTGGTATTCAGGTAGGGATGGATGGATGGATGGATGGATGGATGGATGGATGGATGGATGGATGGGTGGATGGGTGTGTGGATGGGTGGATGGAAGAGTGGATGGAAGGATGGGTGGGTGGGTGGATGGGTGAGTGGGGAGATGGATGAGTGCATGGATGGGTGGATGGATGGACGGGTGAGTGGGTGGATGGATGAGTGGATGGATGGGTGAATGGGTGTGTGGACGAAGGGTTCTGTGCTTTCCTTCTCATCTGCCAAAAAGCTTCTTGTGGAAGCTAAAAATACATGGGTGTCTTGTCATCGGCATCATCTTCTTCATGTTCACTAATCTTCCTAAAAGCATGACAGGTTCACCACCTCCCTTTCACACAGTTTCATTTAAAGGCAATGGCTCCATTTGAAGTTTTTTTTAGTGCTATTTCCCCCCATTCTAAAAGTGCCCAGCTAAGGGTGTAGGAGGCTGTCACGCACTTCAACCTCTGCTTAAGCAAGGCATTCCTAAGTTTCCAAGACAGAAATAAAGTATCCCAGAGATGGGTTTAGATCTCTTCAATCAATTGTATTGATCAAACAGTGGTCCATTTTAAATTCTGAGCCAGATAACCCTAATTTGTTTATAAAAAGTCTCTTTGAAGATAGTCTTAATTAAGTAGAAGGAAAAATAGCGTGTCATTAATTCGAAGACAGCAATATAGACAGCTAAATAAATATCCCATCACCAAAGACACCTGCTAGCGCTAAACCATTTCAAAAGAATGATTAGGGAATCACTAAATATAAAGGTATTTGTCCTTTGATCAAGGACTTCTGCTTGAGTCCCAGCCAGATAACAGACAGCTTCCTCATTTGCTGTATTCACTGAATAGCAATGAGAGCATGCGTGCAGTGCACTGGAAAATTCAGCCTCAAAAATGTAATTTGTACAAATGTTTGCATACTGCCCAGCACCGGGGGACCTGTTCCCAGCGGGCCCTCAAGGAGCTGCTGTAATTCAGGGTAGCCGCAGAAGTCCTGTGACTCGTGGGGGCTGGTTGAGTCAAAAGTTCACTCTGATCATTTGCCTGTAGCCACCACCCACAGTGAACTAGATTATAAATTAAACGCAGCATCTTCTGCTGAGCTAATAACTGTGTTAACAAAAATGTGAATAAATAGTATTTCACCTCTCGCATGCTGTTGCATTGTGTACTGTGGGTATACAACCACGCTAGCTTTATTACACCTGGTAGAAAAATACTATGGACTTGGAGTAACTCTTCCCCCTCTAACAGTTTTTCTCTGTCGTAGAGTATTTAAGAATGTTGGTTGATCATGGCTCGTTACTTAGTTTTTACAGTTCCTTTGAAGTCATCAATATCCCAGCTTCATTTTGTGGCAGAGTTAGCTCAGGGGAGAGGAGGAGGAATGTATGATGCATTCAATTCCACAGCTAACTGCTTATTGGGAGGCTGATCCTGTAACCCTTCATCAAGCAAAACTGCTGTCCTTAGTGAGAGAGGGTGAAAATGCTCCAGGATACTTCTTTGACTTGTTTTCATCCTGATACTCATTATTTGAAGATTACATATCCCGTAAGTGCAAAAGTAGGGGGTTGTTTTTATGTCCCTGCAAGAGAGTCATCTCATCTCGGAAAGACTGCTAACAGAAACGAAAGCCTTTCCCATAAAGTGCGGTGAATTGCTTCCTAGCTACAAGACCAGCTTGTGGAGCTTTTATTTCCATTTCTCTTATTAACTATTAATAAAGATATATGCTTTTTGAAGTACACTCTGTTTACACATAAAGAGCATAATGTAACAGCAATGACAAGGCGTAAGGTAAATCTGGATTTCTAAACAAAACATTTTTAAATGATAAAGCAGTTACAAGCAAAACAAAGCAAGAAGAATTTTGGTCACTTGGGGTACTGTTTCTGACTTTGGGGACTATTGGAAGATCACTAACTAGATTAGATTAAAATCACCGTAGCACACAATTAAATTTTCATGAAAAAAAGAATTTTAAATATTGATGACAATCTTTTCTTACAAACCACTTAAAAAATAACTAGCAGCACAGTAGCATCCCTGAAATGACGTGACACAAGTGAGAGTTATATGACTAGTACTATCCATTCAGTGCGTCAGCGTAAATGACTTGCAAATGCACCTCCATTCCTTGAGTGAGACCAGTGTCATCTGTGTGGGCCAGACTCTCCAACGCGTGGTCACACTTTGCTATTAGGTTAAAGGAAAGTTTCAGTTCAGAGGCAGATGGTGTAGAATAAGACGTGTAGCCAGGACTCATATTCTTTTCACTGAGCTAGTCATCTCAAACTGTTGAAGATTTGAGAACTTTTCAACAGGTCCCAATGTCAGACGATGACTTCTCTGATGGGATGGAAAGGTTGTGGTTGCAGGCAATCAGTCCTTGTTACCCTTTGAAATGAATCTGTCCTGCTCTCTGCCTGACATCTCCCTCGCCGTGCCCTAACTAAGCCTCCAAGGAAGATGGAAAAATACGCACAACAGATGAGAGTTACGCAACTTCTTGTTACAACACAAATCTCTACCCTGCTGCCGACCAGGGAGCTCGTGCTTTTGTCGGGTCCGTGCTCCCACGCCTTCAGGTCTGCTCGACGTGGTTTTGCTAAGTTCTGATTCAATAGGCACAAGAGTCAGCAGATTAGGGGCAGAGAGGTTACATGCAGGGAAGGAACTGCAGGTAGCAATAGCTTTTCTGTGTGTTTTTTTTCTTTTTTAAGAGTCTCAGGCGTTGTGAATGCCTGAAACTGTGGAATTACTCAAGTCCTACCAAACAGGTAGAAAAGCAATGTTATGTTAGCTAGAAGGTAAAATGTACAACCAAAATGCATTTATAGGGTTTTCATATACAAATATTTAGCATATAATTTAAAAAGTAAACAAGAAACACAGAGGGAGATTACTAGAGAGAAGGAAGGAGAAAAAAAACAGAGATGGAGACAGTCCTCTAAGTGGATGCAAGCAAAATGATTTCACTGAAGCTAACACCATGCCACCTTCTTAATCTCATATTTCTCAAGGCAATCCTCAGGAATGAGCTCCATGAAAGTCACCCGAAGAGGTAAAATGAAATCCTGTGGAGGTGGTGGGGATCTGCCAGTGCAACCCCTGTGGCAGCTCTCTCCCAGACAGCACTCGCATTGATGGTCTAGTGCCCACCTAACATTGGTGATGTTTGAGTGAGATTTCTAACGCTGAAACCTCGGGGCATCACCCCTTTAAAGCTCAAAGATGACTCCTGTTAATGCATTTAGGTGGGTATAAGCAAGAAAAGACTCATTCTTTCTTTGGCGTTAACTTACTGTCCACGGTCATCCACAGTTCACGTGAATTAAAAGCATGAAAAAGCATCTGCACAATTAATCCAAGGGCTACTTCAACAGTATTTGTTTTGTAACTCAGAAGGCAGCAAAGGAAAAAAACCCCACCCAAACCCTGAAATGAAAGCAACATGCACGTTCTCAGGTAGAAAACGATGGCTTGTTTCTCAGCCTACCCTTTGAACAAGAACCAAGGTAAAGGGCTGAAATAGTTCAGGCAGACTTTTTCCTCCCATTCCTACAGTAGCCTTAAGGGCTGAAATAGTTCAGGCAGACTTTTTCCTCCCATTCCTACAGTAGCCTTAAGACTCCCGAAGACCTGCTAGTCATTTAACCTGAAACTACGCAAACTGAAGTTATCAATGAGAAATGGAGGCAATACCAACACAGAAAAAAGACCACCCAAAACTTTTATTAGAATGAAAAGTTTAATTCTTGGGACTGCTTTGCTCTTGTCCAAAACTCACTGTCAAAGGCAACCAGCATTGCCCCGCACGCACACGGCCTTGCACAAGAGTCAAAGGAATTTCACCAGCCTGATAATAACCTACTGCCAGTGACTGGGTCTGCTGCTGCACCTCCAGAAAAGTGTTAAGATCAGAGAAAATCCCGCTGGGGAAAAATAGCACCAGCCTCAGGGGCCGTGGTGGCTGCCCTGACCGCAGCAGCACCGACGGACACCGGATCGGGATAGCAGCCTGGGACGCGGGTGGGGAGGAGCAGAGCTACCTCGGCAGCCGGGTGGGCAAGAGGAAGCGATAAACTTGTCAGCCTGTCCAAGCTCCGCTCGTCTCTCAGAGCTCTCGCTCTGCCCACGCCAGCCGGGTTTAGCTGTTTGAAGATGGAATCACTGAACTGCGAAGTGCTCTGGTTTTGCCCGTAAGTTTTCTTTGTGCGTCACTGGAGTCCTTTATGCTATCGGTGCCGATTAAACAGTTCCCCTTAATACATTAAGGATGAAATCTGGTGAAGTGATGCTGCTTTCTGGAGGTATTTCTGGGCACTCACCTGGTTCTTCGGGTGAAAGAGCACAGAAGAAAAGGTGATGAAACAAATGCACCGTCTAGGTCAAATCTTGGCCACTGAAGTTATTGGCAGAAAGCTCTTTGACTTTCCTTTTGCTGTTTCAGTGGGGTCAGGAGTTAATCAGGAGGAAACTGAACTTTGTATCTCAGGTTTAAAATAAAGAAAAACCTAAACAACAAAAATCGGTTCCTACTGTTGCACTCCACTACAACAAGCGAGAATACTTTGAGCAGAGCAATTAACAGAATATGCTATTTTCGTTTTGATTGACAGCTGAGCTGAAGAAAAACACTGGATTTTTTTCATTGATGTTAACTGTGCCTCATTCAAATAACTTAAAAATAAATAATCTACCACTGTTCTTTTCTTATTGCTATTTTGTTAGCATTCATTGCAATGTACAGCTAGTTCTTGTTTCTGTTGCTAGGGAAGTCTTAACACTTACCGGAGAAAGTAGTTTAAAAAATGGAGATGGAAGATTGACTCAGAGACATTGATTGTTTCTACAAAGTGCATTACAAATTCATTCTCCTCTTGCTATATACCTTTTTTGATAAGAAAATAGAAAAATAACTTAAGTTTCAAAGTTATATCAGAACGGTTACATCAGAAAAGAATTATCTCAGTAATTATAAGAGATTTTCTAAAAATTCTGGGCAATATAGACCTTGAAAATTGTAAGGAGACTTATGAATGAGGAAAGTGTGGTGTGCAACTCACTGGCTTTAACAACCCAGGCAGTAAAAATATCCAGAGTTTTTGAAAGTCTTTTTTAAATTTACATCCTTTAAAGAGGAAAAAATAGCTTATTTCAAATGATGCAAAGAGCTCAGAATTTTTCTGTTAGGAATGGTACTCGGGAAAATTAGGTTTAAAGCTAAGCCCATCTTGACTTATAAATTCTGTACTGTCAAGAAATTAGTATTATTTCCTATTTGTAGACTTAAATCTCAAGATTTGGAGAAAGTACTCTAGAAACCCCATTTTTTACATACTACATATAATGCTTGGGTTTTGTTGGGTTTTTTGGCTGTTTTTTCCAAGAAGTAAATGTCTTAATTCCATGAGGAGAAAAATACAGCACTGAAATTGGCTGTGAAATTGTATTATAAGAATCTCTCGGACAAATTAGCTATAAATCTTCTCATGCAGTCTGATGGCCACTTGAAGGTAGGTAGGTATGTCAGTAGGTAGACAGGTAGAGCAGGGAATCTAAAGACTTTTAGCTTGTGCAATATATAGACTATTTGTAGCAACTAAATTGCTGTGTTATTCTTGATTACATCGGAAAGCTGGGGCAAACGTTTAGAAAAATGCAATGCTGGAGTCCCTTTGATAATCAAATTTATGTCCTTAAGCTCCTCAGCAACTTTTGAAAACGTATTATAAGCAACTTGGACACTTAGGTAACAGTCATTTCTTAGGAAAATACCCTGAAACCCCCAATAACCCAGCAATAACATCAGCCCTTAATGGAAAACGAGAGAAAGAGGAAGAAAAACCACATTGAGCAGTGCATTCACAGCAGCCCTTTCACTGCATGCTATAGCAACCTGTCCCTGTTGTCCTGGATGCCTCGCAGCCAAGCAGAACGAGTCAGTAATGCAGCATGACTTTTTTGCACCTATGTTGCTTGACAAAACTGTGATTCCTGAGCTACTAGTCCTTGCTTCACTTGCACAGCTTAATAATCACAAGCCTCTCCACTTCACGGTGCACAGGCATCCTCTGGTACCTCCTGCTTCCCTGCCCTGCTCCCGTCTCCATCCTTCACCTGAATATCAAGCTTACCTTTTTCCTTGCCCATCATTGCTTCAGCTTCCAGCCTGATGGGTGGAATGGGTGGTTGCCCTCCTAGAGCCATTCCAGTGAGGAAAATATCCATTAAAATACTCTAAAGCATTCTCTGGCTGTAACATGGCTTTTGAAACTACCTAAATTACAGCTTGCAGATCGGTGCTACTCTCAGAACCTTTTTGGATTCTCTTGTTTATTTGGACACGACATCATGCCTGCAACCTTATTTTGTTCAATCACCAACGTAACAAACAAGTTTTTATGCATGATTTGCTCATTAGTAGCTGCTTCAAACATCCCATCTCCTGGTACATAATCCAATTTTAAAAATAATTGGGAAAATGATGTAGTGTAATTAGCATTCAGAAATCTGTTTTAATCCATATGGCTCTAGGTCAGTTCAGGAGAAGTAATTTCAATTAGTCATTAATTGTTTGGGTTGGGCGGACCAGGGGGAGTTTGAGGGTTACACAATCCTGCGGTATCACCGCCTGCTGTGGCCAACTTGGCCGAGCGGCTCCATGCGGCAGGGAATAAGATCTTCCAGAAAATACAAACTTGCCAACGATTCACTTGGCAGAGCTTTTCTCTTTGATTTATTTCAGATGTAAGGATCTGATCTTGCACCTTTTAAAGGTGGAGCAAGTTTAGCAATTTACTTCAATGGAGGCAAGATTGGAGCTTAAATTCCGGGTTAATGCAGAGTGACGCAGTCGTCGGAACTGGGCTCATTAGACTTTCTGTGGTTCTTCCGTGTGTGTATGCATGCATGCACGTGTGAAAGCGGAGTGCTAATGTCAGTGCTTTGGCCACATACCAATTTCAGTAATGCCACATAACTAAAATTCACCCCAAAGCCTCAGCTGGAAGAGCTCTTCACAGCCAGGCTTGTAATGCCGTTGGTAAGTAAGTGACTCGTCTGTGGCGTTGCGGAAGAGGATACTCTTCTGTGCGATCTCTTATTTAGTTTATCGGGATAAGTGCCTGGCAAAAAGTAGCGGTCGAAAGAAACTTCCAAGCAAACAAATGAGAGCAGACGTTATTCAGGTTGGAAATATCTTTATAAAACTGTCCTGTGCAGATAGATGGAGATTTTTATTGCTGTACAAATGACTGTTATGTACAAGTCTAACAGGCTGCAGTGGAGATGAATCATTTAAATTAACTTAATCAGTACATGTTCTGTTAAGGGGTTATCTGCGAATCTCGTTAAGTATCACTGCTAATGGTTGACATGTTTAGGACATTGTTTTGAAACTCAGAAGTCACAAAGTTTACATCTGACAGAGAAGTAAAATCCTAGAATCACAACAGCCTGACTTTTTATTTTTGGATGCTTCATTTAATAACTCCTTGGAGAAAAAGAATGACAGCATTGGGATTTATATTCTCACTTCAAGGTATTCCACAATTCATCTTGAGAAACTCTGAGCATTTTCTTAAGCAATTTAAAATAGAATGATTTAGGGTTTGTAAGTACATCCATTCCTAACTTGTTGCTTGCGCACTTTTCAATTAAGTACACGGGGATGTTACAATTGTCAGATTGCTGGGTTCGCCAACGTTGTAACACACCTTTCTCATTCACCTCATTTAACAAAAATGAACAAAAACATTATTGATAGAGGTTTGCGCTGTAGAGCTGTATTGCATGCATTTCCAAGATACCTCATCCGTCACATTCCGCAGTTTATGGCCCTGGGAGGGCGAGGTAACTGGCCATTTTACATCGCTTCCACGCCGCTCAGCTCCCGCGCTGGAGCTCACGCCACTGAGACGTCCCACTAGCTCCCAGTTTTTCCTCCGTATTAGATGTAATTGTACTGGCTAATACAAGGATTTAGTGGATCAGCTTGGGCAATATTTCTTAATGATATAAAGTAGTGTAGGAGGACAGAGCTTGAAGCAGAGGGTTGAATTCTCAGGCTTAACGAGACACCGGGCTTCAGTTTATCTATTCAAGCAGGGATTTTTATTGACAGAAGGAGCATGAATGCAAGGTTTGGAAATAAAGCAAATACGGCAGCTACCCAGAAGATCCCCTTGACTGCAGCTCCTGGGGTCAGATGTCCATTCTGGCCTCAGGCAACCAGGGGCTGCCAGGAAGCTTCTGCATTATCCCTGTCCTCAGTCCGAATCTAAAATCCAAAGATTTGAACTCATCCTTCCTATTTAATCCCTCTGCAGACCAGCCGGCGCACGGGCCTGCCTCTGCCCTCTCAATTTTCTTCTTCCTCCCTCAGTAATTTTCCACTTAGCACCCCCCTCCACCTGCTCCCCGAACTTGTTGCAAGTCATATTGGCTTTATGCAAAACGGACTTAATCCTCCCAGAGCCACATCACTGTGCCCGTGCATGCAGTGAAGGAACGCACAGATATGCTCATGATATTCTTCTCTACTATAGATTATATGCATGGGAGTGTATTTTGCAAACTCAGCAGTTTAATACAGTCTCTCCACCCACAGAATTTTATCACTGTCGTATCACCGAGGCTGGTTTGGGCTCAGCGTGCCTCGAGGGGGAGGAAGAGGAGAGCCCCGGTGCAGAGAAATGCAAGGGGTAGGCGTGCGCAGCAGCTGCCCCGCCGCCTCCGCTGCACCCCTCTCTGGGCACGGATGTCACCCACGGATGTCACCAGGTCTGCAGATGAACATGGCATCTGGCTTTAACGATGGGACAGTGAAATAATATTAAACAGCGTTAAGGTGACGGGGGGGCAGGGAGCAGGGTTTTACGGCTCAGCCTGTTAGAGCGGGGGTCCTGGGGGACGCTGAGCGTCTGCCGCCGAGATCAGAGGGTTCAAGACACAGCCCCGAACTCAGCGTGGAAGGTGACAAAGCTGGTCACATCCAGGTTTTTATTTCTGGAGATCACACAGCACGCTTTTAAACCTATCAAGAAATACTGAAGTACTACCGCTGCACTTCTTTATGGCTTTAAAACTGATGTAAATTTACATGCAAATTAGGTTCAGCCCTCAAGCTCTTGGCAATTTGCCACCGCAGCCTTTGATATTGCCCCTGAGTAGATCATCTTTGATGAGAAAGCCATCAGTCATCCCACAATACTGGAGGAAGATAATTTCCCTACATGAGTTGCATAAAGATGGCACTGCGTATTCGGCAGAGCACGGCCCCCAGTGCTCTACCAAAAGCAAAGAGAGGAAACAATTCTGCTTTCAGGGTCTGGCTGGCTGGTTGGCTTCTTTTCTAGGCTACCGAGCAAGTGCAGAAATTGGATTTATAGGATTAAAACAATAGCTTTTTTGGAACTGAAATTCAGCGGTCTCATATATGTGGAAGTGATTGGATCCTTGCACAAAAAGTACAATTAAACTGTCATGTGTACATTCCCTGATACAGCTCATTGCAAATATTGTATTTCTTCCCACTTCACTGGCTTACTGGTTAAATTTACCTACCTGTAAAGAATGTCACAGAGAAAAATAACTCCTGGGGGCATAATCCCCATAATAACTGGTCAGCCCTACAAAAATATTTTGGGGGAGCAATTACTGTATAAGAGTCATTACAATTGCTTACTGCTATAAATTCCTCCTGTTTACTGCTTGATTGCTTGTTTTAGTGAAATGTTAATAATGCAGCAGTGGATAGAAAGAGTCGATAATGAAGTAATGTGTATTTATGGAATATCTGTCCAAATGGTCCTTAGTGCATGGTTAGTTGAAAATAAATAGTGTATTGATTGAAACAGCTATGGAACAAAATTGTATTTCAACACGTGGTGATAGTTGATAATTATTTAGAAGCCTTTTTTTTGTTGTTAATATAGCAACTAGTCTATTTTTAGCTCCTTTGTATAGATAATGTTTTCCAGGGGTTTCTGTATCAGTTTGAAAATTCTGCTTCTGATGAAAATACAATATTCATCCCTATCTCCCGTCACAGGGATATCTACATGGTCCCATTTCAACACGGTCAATAGCAATTTGAAAGAGGTTTTAAATGGCATTTAATGTAGCCATATTACTAATACTCCATTAAAACCACATAATCTTCTGTCATGGGAAAAACCAGCAGAACCCGTTTCGATGAGCTCCATGTAGTGAAATTTTATAGGGAAAAATATCCAACAGTACTCTTAAGTTGTGGGGATGAAATCTTTCATGGCAATAGTTTTAGGGTGAATGAATGAAAGTTATAAGCAAGATGGAAAAAAGGATGAAAAAACAATGAACAAAACAAAGCAGGGGAGAGTTATCAGACGAACAGATTCTCCTCTGTGGTTCAATGGACCCTGATCTCATATTCAGTTTTCCTTGTATTCTAAAGCCAACAGATAAAATTCCTACACAGAGGAAGAGCTGATATAACTTATTGGGTGAATATCTGATTTAAAAAAATAATTCGGTTTTGAAAAAGCTGGAAAGGGTTGCAAATTTGGAGTAAATGAAGCACCAGTTTCAATTAAAAAAAAAATACAGCAATAATTTGCTGCTTTTTTCATGTCAAAATAAATGAAAAATTAAAGATGATTTCTAAAACATTAACCATGCATATTCTGACCTGCAGGCAGTAGAACTGAGTTTTGCCAAATATTTGGGATGTTGGGATCTTTTAACCAAATATTTGGTATTGATATTTATCAAAGAAATACTAAACCCAAATATTTGGCATTGACTCTTCCAAAGGGTTGTAAATATTGACTTGCAAAGCTGATCTCAGAGTGAAGAAGATACTTTGTCCCTGTTTTGCCTTACAGTCGACACACATTACAATTGCATCATTGTCTAGTACTCTGATTTTGTAGTTAGGAAAAATATAGATTAAAGAAGTCTGAGGACGTGTTCACTCTCCAAAGTATGACATGCCCAAAATGTAATGCAAAACCTCCTCTACCTGCCTTTATCTTTTAATCTTAAGATCCCTTTCAGTTAGGCCACAGCTAAGAAGACCACAGTATCTTCTTCTGCAGGCATTTTTTTTAAGTGCCATTAGAGGCATAAAATCTATAGCAATCTGTCCCTTGGCCTTTTTTATAATTCATCAAGTATTTTGTAGTTGCAATCATCTGTATTAAGAACTTCCAAACCACTAAACTATGAAGTTCAATCCCATTTAATTGCCTGCCCGCAGCATCAGAAAGCAAAAAGTTGAATCATTTATTCATTTATAAATCTTCTCTACACAGCACATCCAACTTTGTAGATTTAAGAACAGCTATCTTAATACCTGTTCGTTTAAAACGAAAATGTACATACCACAGAGCTATAAGCATTTACCAAACAACGCAGGTATTTTTTTGCTTTAGGAAAGCAGAAAGCAGCACACGAGTATACCGTTTTGGTAATTCAAAGGACAGTTAAGGTTTTTTTGCATAGGAAGAATCGGGGTTACAGGGCATTTGTTGAAGCAGTTGTAAAGCCAACCCACTCTCTGTAATTGCCAGTACAAGTAACAGCGCAGCCCGCAGCAGTTGCACGACTACAGCTCTGTTTATTGATCCCTGTGATTCAATGTGTTTGCTCCTGGGCATAAGTCAGCACTTTCAGCAGAGCAGCACAATGGCTGAAGGATCAATTGTTACTTCCCCCTCCTGATCCATTTAATTGTGATATCAAAGATGGAGTAATCCTTTCTCAGGTTACAAGATGTATTTGAAGCTGGGACCAAACTGCGTTATAAAGGCAGAGAGACGCCGGTATGCAGATCTAAAGGAAAGCCTACTAATTCCAGGAGCTGACCCGAAAGGCGCAGCCAGTGATGCTGAGCTTAGTTTAAATTGTTACAACAACCAACTCAATAAATAAAGTGGTTCAGTTCCCTCACCTCTCCCTTGGCAGCAGCTGAGAACTGAAAGGCAAACCGTCTCTGCAGGACAATGGCGCTCCAGGGAAATTATTAAGCTCAGACTCAGTCTTTATTTTGACATTCAAGAATAACCCAGAGTGCAGACATGTTATCAGGCATGTGAGGGCTGAGCTCATTTGAACTTTAGCTCTGTGGTTTTCTCTCTCTCTCTCCCTTTTTCAAAATCTCTCTTTCCTTCCATCCACCAGAGTGTTTAACCAATGAGAAATAATTTATTTAAAAAAAAAGGCTTCACAGAACAGCTGCTGGTTGTTGCACTTAATGGAGAGGTGTAATTAGAGAGCCGGGATACCAGCTTGTTAAAATACAGAACTGCTGTCTGTGGTGGGGTTGGTTTTTTTTTTTTTTTTCTTTCGCTTAGAGGTTTGTCCCCTCTGCCTTTAGCTATGCAGGATGTTAAGGCTTTCCCGCTCCCTGTGGAAGATTGCTGTATAGCTTCTGAGGCTTTAATGGCAGCTATCCTATGGAGGGAGCCCGTACGGGAGTCATGAAGAGGGGTGGGAGGAGAAAGCAGATTTCTTCAGGGCTTCTGCACTGGTTCACCGTCAAGACAATGCACCCGAGGCTGTTTGGAGTGATACGTAATCTCCTGGTCTTCTCCCGTCTCATTGCATTCCTCTCCACCCTCTCGTCCTAAGAACTCTTCCAAGGAAGTTAAAGCTAGTAAGTCCACAAGATCTGCGGTAGGCTTTCTTCCCTCTGGAGAAGACATCTTGCCCCGAGGCTAATGCTGCCCCTTGCAGGCAGCCTCCTTCTCCGCAAAAGCAGAGGAAACTCAGAAATGGACCTGGAGAATCAAGAGAGGATTTTTGTCTGGGAAGGAGCTTAGGAAATTCTAGGCTGGCTGCCACCGCAGAGGTGTAAGAAGGACGGAAGAAACTGCAAGTGCTCTTTGCTTCCTTTGGGTTCCAAGTGGGAGATGGGGGGCAGGCTGGCGGGGTGCCTGGAGATTTTGACCCAGAGAGCAACCGCACTAACGCGAGAGCCGCGATGAAAGGGTTTCGCTGGAGAGGTGCAGCATTTGCCCCTGAGGTCCTGACCGAGTGAGGAAGACAGATGCTGCAGGCAGGAGGGATCAGATCCTGGCTGTCACCATACAGAAGAAAACTGCGAGTGGGTGCCACACCGGGCATCTCTGTCCTGCCGCCGAAGGAAAGGTGAAGCGAGGGCTCCCTGGCCTAATTAATTTAGAGTGGCCTGCAGATAAAGCAAGGCTGAAAGTACGTGGCTTGCCTTACCTTTGAAATTACATTTGAGGCACATAGTTATGCAGCGGCTTTTCTACCGGGCTCCAGCAGCACTGTCTTATGGCAAGAGCACGTTCTCCTGGTTCCCGCTGAACAGCCCCTCACCTGTGCCTGACACCGGTGGCACACCTGGAAGCGGCAGGCTTGGGACCTGTTGCAAGATTAATTCCCTTATCAAGGGCTTTACAAGGTGAAGGGGAAGCCCAGACGGCTGCTGGCCTCTCTTAGCATCCCCTCGCTCCAGGGAGATGCTGCACCAGCACTCAGACAGATTCGCGACCGGTTTCCGCTTTCCCTGGAGCACAAAGGACATAGATGTGGAACCCCAACCTACAAGGAGAAATGGGCTATAACACGCATGGTGAGACGGGGCATGAGGGGCTGGGGTTTTTTAATGTATGTTTTGTCAGATTTTGTTTTCTTTGAGAACTGGGGATAATTTTGCATTTTGACCGGTACAGTGTAGTTTCATGCTGGGTTGCGGGAGCACAGAGATGCCAACCAGAAGCAAGACTGTGTTCAGAGGTGTCCGGTGTTGGGCCTGGAGACTTCTCAGCTGACCCCTACAGCACCCTAACATGACAAAGCATAAGCACAGGTGATTCTGGAAAACTTGATTTCTCAACTTGTCCTTCAAAACTGACAAATTGTCCTCATTTAATTTTGCTTTTAACAGCAATTGCAACAGTTGACTCTTTCATATTAGTGATATTAGGTTAAAGAGGCTTCTGTTGACACAAATCAGGTAACACATCCTGCCACCTTTTTCACACCCACAAACGGGCAAAAATTCAAGATCTTTGTACGTACATTTAAAGACAAGTTGGTGGTGGTGAATTTGCGACAGAGATATCGTAAAGATAGGAGCACCGAGTGGAAAAGGTATATGCGTAAATAAAATAATTAGGAAAAAAGTGTCAGCATACAAAGCAGGGGAGGGACGGAATAAGAGAAGCAAAGCAAAATGCAGCTTCACTGGGATGGGAACACACAGCAGGTGTTTGGACAGCAAACAGGCAATAGTAGATGATTTTATGGCAGCCCTACAGTGAAATGAGGTCATGCTGCAGACGGAGGCAAACTAATGGACAAAGATGGGTGTCTTTAAAAATTAAGATGTACCGAAAGAGGTTATGGGAGGTAGAGCTGGCATAAAACTTCAGAGATGGATGGAGAGGTATCAACAAAGAGGAAAATGGTAGGAGAGAAGGAGAGGAAGTGTATCACGTACTCCCTGTAGAGAAAACGATTATCACTTTTAGATAACTTTAATAGTCCAAATCCTTGAGATACTGTTATCAGGAGAAGGAGCTTGAAATACAGCACTAGATAAAAGCAAATCGGAGCTCTGACACAACTCCTGTAATAGCATCCCACCTCTGTAAGGCGAAGCTGAGGAAGTTCAGATTTTGATCTGCTGCTGCACTGCGCTGGGTGTGATCCAGCGCTCCAGAAGTCGACACAGTTTGATGCTCAGTGTACAACTTTCATTGCGTTTTATGTCTAAAGCAAGGCAACTTTCTGCATTAACAGCTTTTCTCTGAAAAACAGAAGTTGGGGCAGGTAACCTGGAAGTGGTTTGAGAACAGAAATGGAGTGGGTTTGTTCTGATTTGCTATGAAGCATTGATGCTTCTTTTTTTCCCCCCATTTGGGAACCAAAATCCAAACTGTTTGCAGAGCTCTATTCAAGACTGTTTTCTTCACTTTACATAGTTTATTTATGTATCTATATATTTGCGTATAGGTAGATTGTATATATAATATTATATTTATATAAATATAAATTATACTGCTATAAACTATGCTTTGGTACTTCTGCCCTACCATTTTAGCCTTTGTTGTCTCTCTTGCATTTATCGTTTATTTTCCCTTTCTTTTCTCACGTATATGGTGGTTCCAGCTGTTTTCTAATCTGTAATAGCATTCATTTTTTTCTCCCCTACCTAGGGCATTGGAAGCCCCAAAAGCTATAGTCTGAGAAGCAAACACAGAAAATGCTCTCTATGAGTTAAAGGTATGGCTCTGTCTAATAACCGTGTTATCCCGTCTGTTCTGAGCGCTGAGCCAATATTTGATGTCCTGCAGGTTGTTTCCATTAGGAAGAGAAAGCGATGATAGAGTCGCGTGGTCCTCTGAGGAGCCCCTCTTTGTCTATAGGGCACGTTCACACTCCCGTTTCCCGGAGCGCAGCAGGGCTCGAGCTGTGGGAGACCATTTCCTCACTCACCGCACCGATCCCCCTCTACTCAGCGTTTCGCACCGGCGATGTTTTCTTCGCTTTATCTCTGGGCAACTCCGCGGCTCTTCTGTGGTCCTGGGTAATGCCGCCTTGCTGCCTTTTCTTGGCGTTTCTCTGCTTTTTTCTTTCTTTCTTTTCCCCCAATGCACAAAATACCGCAAAGCAACCTCAGAAATCTTTGCACCTGTGTGTGCTTGGCACACAGTGGCGGATTTCATGGAGGCTGCTGCTGTTCACGCATTAATCCAGCTACCGGCATTACTGAGAGAGCTTATTGAGTGAATTATTTTTCTAAAAGATAGGGTGTTTTTTTCAACTAATGAGTTAAACCAGCATTAATCCAACCTACAAGAATAATCTCTCTGATTTGATACCTGACCGGGGCTGGCTATCGTCGCACCTCGTTACAGGTACACTCCTAATAATAGTAGGGGGGGGGGTTATTACTTCTTTCTTTGGTTTATTTATTTCTAGTTTCTATGCTATCAGTCTGAGTAGCCAAAAAGAAATGTCTTCTGAAAGCTAGTTCATATTGTGGGGTCTTCCCTAAGCAAGGTGGAAAATCCCTCTTGCAAATCATGGCTGAGTATGTAATAAATGTCAACTCAGTGTTTGCTTTGCAGTAAAAGGTTGCAAACTCACCTATGAAACCATCTACCAAAGCAATCCGCTATGGCAAACGCTCATAACTCACATCGAGGGTATGTTTAAAATAACACAAAAAGCTGTCGATTTGTGATTGCGGCGAGATGCTGCAAGGTTGCAAAGAGAACAGCCAGCTGCTCGTATCTGACGGCCAAATCCGCTCTGACGTAGCCATAGGATCACTCTTTACGGGAATCTGTGCTTTATCAGAGATATTGAAAACCTCCTCAGGTATTCAGAGAGAACCGTAACTCTGTATCTCCCTTCTTCCCAGTTTCTGGCTGAAATGGCTGGATTACTTTGTAGTTTTTGTGCTGTCTTTTTGTGTAAGATTTGACAGCTGTATTAAGGGAAAACCAGCTAGAGGAGATAGGTGTTGCAGCCAGTTCTGAATGCGATGAGGTCAACAATGAGGTCATCCTCACCTCCTTGTAATGTGTGCCAAGCTCCTGCCGTGGTTTCTGCTGGGGTTGTCTCCTCTTCTCACAGGCCTCCTGGTATTCGGCAGGATTCTTTTTAAACAACAACAAAAAAAATTGCTGAAAAAAACCAGCATTAAGTAGTTAGTAAGCTAAAATGCTCATTTTTAAAAAGTGGCTCATGTTTATTGTGTAACGAAGAGGAAAAAGTCCTTTAATTAATATTAACAATTGCGAGAAGATTAGACCAAAAATACCCTATTACCACTTTCTCTAATCCACCTATAATTGTGTACCAAGCAATCAGGGAAGCACTTAAAACCCGAAAAAGCCTTAGTAAGAACCAGAAGGCAATTGTCCGCTTCAGCATCTCTGACAGTTGGACGTGGACATAATCCAGCTACTATTGTCTTTTATTCTGTACTTGCAATGCTCTTCACAGTCCTGCAACAGCTTGGGCTGTTAAACAGAGTCTGCGTGGTGTAGCCGAACACCCAAAATGCAGAAGCTGCCACTGAGGAGGAAATTTATTCCAGTGTGATAGGAAAAATATTGTCCTTCTCTGGATTTTTGCAGCAGAGAGGTATCCTGTCTTCAGTGATCTGCCCCTCTGTAGTAGAAAGAGTACATGTTTCAGCGTTATTAAAATAATTTAGATCACTTTGCCTGGAAAAATGTGGATCTGATTACTGCTAGTTTGCACCACTTTTTACTTAAGTTTGGAGAAGGCAAAGCTCTCCAGTGAATTAATTAATTTCACTCAATTTTGACAGACTGCTTAAATCAGCTTAGAAGGGCCACAGCTGAGTAAACCCATCTAGCAGTTTATGATTGCTTCTTTTGGAAGGACCTGCTCAATACCGACAGCAACTGAAACAGTGCATTAAGGAGAACCACTTAATTAAATAACTGTTACAAGAGCAGACAATGGTAAAATGTGTACAGTTCCTACAAGAAACTGATACGAAGTTTTAAACAGCCGTAAGGATTTTTTTTTTTACATTCATACCTTTACCTTCATGATTCAATGGAAGATGTTCCACCGTGTCACAGACCTGAGCACCCTTTAGCTTTCCAACTCCCTGTGTACACCCAGTAGGCACGCGTCCTGCAGACAGAAGTTTGCAGCTGCCTTTTTCCAAGACTGGAAGATATTTTGTTGATGTGTAACTAAATTGAAAACTTCAGGTTAATTAGATATTTTAAAACTTGTATGTTAAATGTATGTACATATTTATCTCACGCTTTAGTCCTCTAATATATATTTCACTCTTGAAAGGTCCCTCAGCCTTTCATGTGACAACCTGCCATGAGCCCCGTCCCAAAGAAAATGTACATTAAAAATGTACATACCTATGAGGACGAGCCAGCAGACCTCTAGACCGAAAGTGTCTTTCCGTGTTGGTCTCGGTGGACACAATCTGTGGTCCTTCTTCTGTGAAATATGGGTTCCTTCCTTGCCTGCCATTTAATTTAAGATGGAATCACAGCATAGTTTCTTAAGCCAACAGACCCCTCTGCCTTTAATTTCTGCAGAAGATATTTTCACAAGCTTTATTTTCAGCGTGCGAAAAAAATTAAAATGCAGTCACCTGCAACTTAAAGACAGGAATAGCATTTGCGTTATCCATAATCACCGTTGTGTTTTCCCGAGTTCCAGTGCATAATTGTGGCTGTCAATCTCACTGACCTGTTGAAGTTTTAATTTACTAGAGGCCTGCCGTTAAGGTGAACTCTTCAGAAACGATACCCTTCCTAGCAACAGCTGCAGTCGGATAAACTTTTGTCATCTCCTGGTTCGCTCTCCCTTTTGCATTATTTACAAAGGTCATGATTTTCTTAGAAGATCAAGCAACAAGACCCTGAGAAGTGAAGAAAGCCCTTTATAAGTTTGTATCTGGGAATTAATTTACTTGCTTGAATTGGGAGGCAGCACTATGGCCAAAGGGAAAATGTGAAACCCCGTACGCTACACAATGAAATTACTTCTTGTTGCTTATTGTTTCAGGTCAAACAGGTTACTGTGCCTGTAAATTTCTTTTATATGAGACCCAGTTGCTGCAGACGACAAAGTAATCAGAACCTACACACCTTGGGGAGCCTTAGCAATTTACATGGCAACGCAAAGATGATACAGGATTTGTACCTCGTAGCAGCCGACGGGAGATTTTCTGTCTGCTCCGCTGAGGCCAAGATTTCATCCAGGATGGCTTTGAAGGGCTTCCGACTAAAACAGACCCAAAGAAAAGGTACAGCAGTAGGAAATGGTGATCACTAGATGAGAGTGCGGGATACGGTCCTGGGCTTGCTCTGATGCTTCATGCTAGCATATACATTTTCATAATCTTATTCGAAAAAAATAATAATCTCTAGTTTTAAACTATAAGAAGAGAAGTGAACAGCACAGGTAATACTAAAGTTGTGCTCTAATCCCATTCCATTATGTAAGCAATTCCAAAGTTGTAGTGGGCAAACAGGATTCTTTTTTCTCTTCTTTTGTCTTTTGTTATCGTGTAGATTTCTGTTAGAAATCAGTGCAGCCCCTCGGGCTGCGAATCTGCGTGTTTCTGAGCAAACCAGCTAGATCTGAGGATTTACCACGATCGAGGGCAGAGGAGCCGAGGGACGGGCTCCCCGGCGAGGCTGTGCCGTCCCCGTCCTCGCAGGTTTCCAGACCCGCCGGGGGAAAGCCCTGAGCAGCCGGCTCTGACCCCGGAGCCGGCCCTGCCTGGGGCAGGCGTTGGTCCTGAGCCCTTCTGATTGATTCCCTTCCCACCGGGATTATCCTGGGATCCTGTGAACTGTGTGGAGAAGCCAATTGGCTGAACATCAACTGAGAAATTTTATAGATATTGCAAAGCTTTTCTCCTAATTCACATGTACCACTTCTTTTCTGCTGACCTCTCTTGCGAGCCTTGAATGAACCCAGGAAAATATGAAAGGGAAAGCACTAAATTGATCCGGTCTGAAATGATCTATTTATTTTGGTGTGGCTGCCAAACTGAGAATCGCGGTCCCATCTGTCCTGCAGTGCCGGCCAGGCGTCTCAGCTCATTGGGACAGGCACTTAACAGAAACTGAAACGTGGCAACGGTGCCAGAGAGTTTACTGCCAAAGTAAAAGCTGGGAAAATACGGGTGGCTCTCACAAAAACTGAGAGAAATACAAGATTACCGTGAGGATCACAAGCACTCGCCTGGGACTTCAGTTCCTTGACCATTATCAGGTGGTTTGGTGTTTTTTTGTCTGCAGGAGCCGCAGCAGAGGTGACCTTTAAGGGAGGGTCTGGAGGAGGAAAATCAGGTCTCCTTTTAGATTTTGGGAGGGGAATTCTTTCAGTCCATTAAGACTGGCATGAAATGCAGTTCGGAACTGAGAGGTATGACACAGCAGCAGCCAAGGCTGTGTTAGTATCAGAGCAGAGGCAGGGGTCAACATCTCTGTAATAGTTTGTGTTTGAAGCAATAGGGAAGAGCAGCCAGTGGAGGCTGCGGACAGAAGAGTCATTTGGCTGAAGCAATGAGCCAGCAAAATTATCTGCGAAGAAGGATGGCTGTAAGTGAGGTGGTTTGGGATTTGTCGGGGTCAGAGAGATACTTCTAATAGTCCAAGACAGAGGTTAATCAAGACCAATATGAGCACTTTGCAATGTGCAGTTAAAAAGCAAAACTCTTACATTTGTTGTCTAAGAAAGACCTTAGAAGTGTTGTGCAGGAAAAAGCACAGAACTTGACTCCAGTGGAGCTTACATCAAATTATGTGAACTAATGGTAGGACTTGTCTCTTCATAAACTTGGAGAATACTGCTTCTGGGAAGCAGAGGCAATATTAAAGTGTTGCATCTGTGTACGAGATGGTAACTTTATCTCCCTCTCTTTATTCTCATTTAAGTGTTTAGGATTCTTTAAAACTGTTGGTGATACAATGATGAAGGTACAATCCAAGTCCACTAGTACTGCTAATCAGGACCCATGAACAGCACTGCCAGTTACCAAATATATTTCTATTTTACTACTTGAACCCAATTAATATCAAATGGTTTATTAGCAATTAAATAGCTTACGTTTAAATTTTAAAAATGTTTGGGAGATAAACATTTGAGAAAATAGAGGCTATTACAGGCGCTTTCTCAGTTTAGATACTTGGCACATCAATTTATTATTCTATTTATTGCGAGAAACTAAAATGAGTCAAAAAAGCAAATGCTTCCTCTTTGTACAAATTGCCCATGAAGCGAATCATTAAGCAGTAGGCTGTATCTGTTGTACAGAAGAGTTGCTCTGTGCAGCTGATTGCTACGGTCCAGGCTCTGCAATACAGACAGTTCTTCGTAATAGTCTGTGCTGCAATAACAAAGAAATATAATGAAGACTTTAGGTGGCATTCTTTTTTAATAACAAAAAGGAAGGGATGTTTCACTCCAAGTTTTAAGGACACTTGTGAACAAAGCCTCTTGTTTCTGTCTCCTGTCTGTGAATATGATGTCCTTTAGCACAGTTCACAGTAAATGTGAGATACCCTCCCTTATTCCTTGTCCCACTCCAGCAGTTCCGCTGGGTCTTCCCTGGCCATCAGGGTTTCTGGTGGTGGATGTCAGACGGGGCTCTGGGCGTGCGTCTCTCCCATGCTGCTGATCTCAAGGTCCTACTTCTGCAGCTGAAGGCAACTGCAACTTCTCTTGCGTCTTAACTACCACCAGCTCTGAAGTCTTGTTCTTTAGCTGAGGTGGTGGTGATGAGGGATTTATTCAATAAGTATTTAAAAAAGAATGATGGCCCATAGGGATGGGCATTGTGGAGGTCTGTAACCGAAAGATATCCCTCCTATCTGAGTAATGAGTGGAGGGCATTAGAAGGATGGGGCAAGTATGGCTTCTGGTATAATCTGGTCTCCTATAAAGGTGTGGGCAGATCTACTATTGTCTCTGCAAGAGCCAAGATTTCGCCAGCGTTGTAGCAGACCTTTGGGAAAGTAACTCTTAAATGCAGTAAACTACTTCACTGATGTTTAGAATTTTAAAGTCCATGGGAAAGGTATTTGAAGTTACCAATTAGTATTTATATTCTTAAAATAATGGTATTCACAGAATGATATCTAAATGGAGTTTAGAGAAGTAACTTCATGAATAATGATGGGAAGAAACGATTGCGGGAATAATTGCTACAGAATTGTGGAGGACAAATAATGCACAGTTCAGCTCGCTGTTGCTGCATGAATGTTTATCGGGAAGACATTTGCTATCCTCGTTTTCTTGGTGATTTTGCACAATTGCACTGCCACTCCCTTCTTCTTTTACTATCAATCCAATTTTTGGATTGTCTATTGATAAGTTAAAGAAACTTCATCATCTCTTGAGATGGCTACAAAAGGCCGTGGGAATTTAGGCCCCCTAGCTGGGTCCACTAATGGGAATTCTGAGCCCATGTTCATCTCTTGAAAAAACCACTGCCTGAGTCTGCCTGTGATGAGAGGGGCTTGCGAGAGATCCAATGCTGGATCGCAGCCAAAAGGACTCTGGCTTGTATTGCGACAAATACTGTGTCTCTTCGTTTCCCACTGATTTTAGTGTAGTTGAATGTGCTCAGTATTTTGTAATGCCATAATCTACTATAGGAAAAAAAAAAAGTTAATTACACTCCATGCAAATATTTAGCCACTTTATGTAATGCATCTGAAATGTGAGCCAGCAAACTATCCCCTCAGCCCACTTATCAGTATTTTTTCCTGACTTTCTAACTTCGGTTATTTTCTCATTATTGCACTGTCCTTCCTTAATGCATGGATTACATGACAGAACAGAAAATATGTTCTTGTTTATCCAAGGGAAAAATTAACACAAGTACTTTTATTGCACGTCTTTATAAGCAAAGCAGCTTGCGTTCTAAAGTGTCTTCATACATTTTACAAACATAGAGGAATTATACAAATACAGTACTATGGTATTTCTTAACAGATAATATTTTCTTTCCCTGGACTCAGTGCTGATGCAAAAACATCGTTGCTCTTAGGTGTAAATTATGCTTTAATTAGGTAGTTATAAAATCACCTGTGACTTTATTAATCTCGCAAAAATAATAGTTGTTTCATGTACATGGTGGCTGGAGAATAGTAGTTTGTATTTGTTTAAACTGCTTGTTTTGTTAAATTAAGTGCTTAAACTAATTAAAGACATTTTGGGGGATGTCTCAGCTTTAGCCTAATAAATGGGAGGCACAAGAAGGTACACATAGATACTTCCTTATTGCCCATAAATCTGTACTTATTACAACTGTAGACTTTGGAATGTAGTTCTATGACTCCCATTTCATTGAAAACTATATAGGCTATTACTGATGCTAGATATTTGAACAAGAGCAATTTTGAATTTTGGGTTTGATTGCTTTTAATTGTGAATTATGCTGAAGCTGCTGTAGTCATTATCTTAAAAACTGTTTAATTAAATGTAAGTATCCAGCTGTGTGTATTTTCAAAGAGCCAAAATGCTCTAAGATCTTGAACAGAAGAGCAATATATATGTATGTATCACAGGGTTTGCAAAAGCCTTTCCTCCTCCGTTTTCTTAGAATTTCCTTTCTTTGGGGTGTTTCATTTGCAGCCTTAATGATTGTTTTAGTCTCTGCTTCTTGTATGTAATTTGACTTTTTGAAATAATAAGGAGAAACTAGGGATAGGACTCAACTAGCAGGAATATGCAAAGTGTCCTGGACGGAGAGAGGAATGGAGTCTTGAATCCTGTTCCATCCCGACTACCAAAGAGGAACAAATCTAATATGCCCTGACTCTTCTGCCCACTGCCACCAAATGTGAGCGTTTTTTTACCTCTTGATTTTTCTTTTTCAGTCTCTCTCAGTCCTAATTACGTTTCTTCCCCTCTGAGATATCGTTGTCCTCCTTCAATCTTTACTCCAGTTCCCATCTTTGTGCCAGCTTGATACCAGACCCCTATCCAAGTCACTCTCCTCTCTCTCTCTGGTTTGCCCCGCCCCCCCCCCCGAAACTGCTCCGCAGGGGAGCTTGCCCTGCGGTGGGGAAAAGGGGGGGCGGCGGGGGGCACCCACTCAGCCTCCCCCCAGCCTCTACCCCGGCGCCTGCAGCTCTCCCGGGGGGAGCACCCGCTGGCAGCATCCCCTGAGCACCCCCAAACTCCCGGGTACCCCCCAGGGCACCCCCAAAGACAAGCCCCTGCAACACCCCAGGCCCTATCAAACCTGCAGCATCCCCAAGCCCGGGTCCTGCAGCACCCCTCGGCACCCCAAACCCACCCCCGCAACCCCCCACCCCCACCCCGAGCACC
>JAVKLA010000093.1:39337806-39403827 GCA_034782735.1 Sagittarius serpentarius | reverse complement strand
GCGTGGTCCCCCCCCCCCCCCCCAATTATTCACTGTCTTTCCTGTCTGAACTTCTTTCTTTCCCTGGTTACCTTTTAACTCATGTCTTCTCTCTTGTGTTTCTCATTTGTCAGTGTCCTTAATCTTTCTTTTCCTGCCAGTCTCCGGGATGAGCTTCTCTCTTCTCTCACCTCCCTTCCCCTACTTAATATCTCAGGAAATCTGTCTCCTGCTTGCCCCTCTTTTTCCCCATACCAGTGGCATCCAGCCTCCTGACTCAGCCAGCTCCTGTTCCCCTCCTGTATTCACAGATGAGTCCGTGCTCCCTCAGATACGCGAATCCTCAGCCGGTTACACAAACCAGCGAGTTCAGCTAAGGCTTCTGCCCAGACTTCACGCATGCCTCCGAGTTAATGACTTGAGTTAAAGAATCAGCATTAACTTTGAATTTTCTGGCTTTTGACTTTTCTTTTCACAGCTTGACATTTTTGTAATGCTTTGTTTTTCTGGTACTTCAAAAAAACAGATGGGGAATAATGTCACAGCAGGACGCGTAACCCAGGCTTTGGCAAGCCTGGCACCCCATTACCGTGGCTCTCCAGGGCTGGTTAACGATGTGTCCTCGGTCATCCTGGAGCATTGCCCCGCCTGGTGCCACGTGCCAGAAGAGCCACCGTTCGGTCTCTCATCCCGAAGCCAGCTTGGCCACCTTGGATAGGTGCCACCTTGGGTAGGTGGCAGCCGTAGACGGGCCTCTCAGCAGGGAACACGTGGCCTGCCACTGGTGCCAAGGAACAGCAACAAAAAAAAGCCAAATAACTGAGGTGACATGCTGAAAGACAGCCAACAGGGAAGGGTCAGCCCATGGGCAGAGCAGAGAATTGATTCACTAACCTCCCAGATGCATCTCACTGATTTTCTGCAATACCTTGACAGAAACCCGATGCTACAGTGATAGCTAATTTAAAGGTATCAATAGACAGTCACGCTCCAATCTCCTGAACCCCAAATCTTTTCCATAGTCACATGATCACCCTGTCCCTCCCCAGCTACAGAACATGCTTAATTAGTGTGATATTATACACGTCGTCTTTGAACTGTGACAGATTGGGGCCGTGCAAACCATTTCAAAGGTACGATGCAACTTAGTATATTCTAGGAACGATTTCAAGTAACTACATACAAGGATGCGACTTTGCACAGAGGCATTTTTTTATGATCAGTGGAGATTTACTAAAGGGATGTAGCTCTGCTGATAGTCACCATTGGAGCACTACACACTGTATCTCACAGGGCAGCAGGAGGCTGGGGAGTTCCCCCATATCCACATCCCATCTCAGCTGCTTAGAGGAAACACATGGAATTAAAAATGCTTGATTTGAACTGAATGCCATCATCTGGATGTTTAAGATGGAATGGAATCAATCTGATCTGAAAAAAATAAATGATAATGTAATTGGGGGTTAAAGTGTTATTGTTACCTCCTGAAATGCAATTAGAGAGATACTGTTCACGTTGTGAACAGCACACCTTTAATCTTAAACTATTTCAGAAGCTCCATTTGTGTGGTTTTTTGCTCTGCATTTGCAGGAAAGTTCCAGCCTAGGTTAATAATATAGTGGCAGTACTTCACAATGCTCTCCAACATACGGAAGTAGCTATTAAACTGTCAGCAGCACTAAAAGATGATATTTTAATGGCAATGGATAGGAACCCCATCTTCCTGCTCATGCTACTCAACATTTCTGTAGCTTTCAAGCACAGTCAACTATAATTTGTCACTGACTTGCATACGTGACATTGGCTGAATAGGTAGTCTGAGCTACAACTGTGTCAATCACCTTTTCAGGCAAAACTCACATAGCATCAACAGACAGCTATTCCCTTTTCCTTCTCTGTACCTCTTGCCCTCATTCCTGTTCACCGTCTGCCTGGAGACCTCTGGAGAAGTCGCAGGACATGTCGACTTCATTGCTGAAGCTGTTCTGCTGATATCGACCTGCATAATCCCCTTCCACAGCTGCAGCCGGAGATACCATTATATATACAGAACGAAGAGCAAATTCACTCTCGGTACATCCTGCAAGGAAATGTTTCCCAGGACTGAGTCGGCCAGTATCTGTCTGTCTGTCGCCTCCCTTTCTGCCTAACCTTTCCTTTAATGTTGCACATGTCCTAAAGGACATTTTCGACATTAAGTGCAGGTGAAGGAATAGCATTATTTCAGGTGAAAATGTATTTTTTGGCCATTGTTACAAATCCACCATAGGAGGGGGTGACCTCAGCAGTGATCTCTGTAATCATCACCTTGAAACCTTACTGCACCTGCAGTTGGAAAGAAACAGCAAATTCTAGTTTGTGCCAAAATCTGGCAGATTATCACAAACTCTTCCAGCCCTGCTGCAGTTTTAAGCTGGCGATCAAAATCTTAACTTTCATTCAATCCCATCTACATCAAACATTGAATAAAGTTGTGTTTTTCTCAGTCTAAAACAGTCTAGAATGAGAATATTAGAGTCAGATGTAAGCTTTACTTGTATGTTCTCAGGCAAAATCAAATTATTTCATATCCTTGTGCTCTGAGTTGTTTTTCTTTCTTGTCTTAACTGGAATGATGAGAAAATGGTGGGAGGAAAAGTGCATCCACCTGGCTTATTCTAGAAAGGCTCAGCAGCAAACATTATGGTGTCTGCCATGAAACGTTCATCAGCCTAATTTGCATTACAATGTAGGGGTTCTCTGGATGAAATCTTGACGTCATTGCAAAATTTTTTGATTTAAATATTACCAAAATCACTCTACGCAACTGATAGGAAGCTGTGTACTGTAGACTTCAATGAGCCACATGAGCACAATACAATGCTAAAAGGATTTTAAGGAATTTTTCTTATATTCTCTACATTTTAAGTCTTTAAACCTGTTCTGAGTCCAGTAACTTTTTGTCGTTTGTTTGGCAAGAGCATTACTTCTAGAAAGGCATCTAGGAAATGCAGAGGTCACTAGTGTACTCAGTAGATTTCTGTAGTAGGTAATGACCTTCTCCAGTAGAAATAGGTACCTCAGAAGTACTTCCATGGGAGGTGTTTTCTCCTTGTCAAGCCCTTTGTGCACTGTAGTCAAGTTAACTCTCAATATCCTTTTTGACAGCAAACCAGCTTGAATCACATATTTTTAAGACCTTTTTCCTTAGAGAGTTCAAATAATTCCTGCAGCGCTTTTCTACATTCTCTTATTTGCCAGTGTCCTATTTAGACTATGGATACCAAAACTCATACAATATTCCAGTGGTCTTCTTAACAGTATCAGATAAAATGATAAAAATCTGTGTTTATTCATCCCAATAATGCATTATATAACTACGTAGGTAATTGATTAAAAAATCCTCCATTGTGCTCGGTTACTAGTTTCATGACCAATTAATCAGAATTGTGATTATTTTATTGGTATTATTTTCAGTTATTGTAGATTTCCAGACAGTAAACATTGAGGAAAATAATGGTGCTACTGCTATTTATTTAAAAAAAAATTAAATAAAAATTAAAATAACACATTGAAAAATATTACCTTCACAACCTTCTTTTAAAAATAACACTGCAACGTATGACTATTTTTTTAAAAAAAGTAAATCATCAGTTTGCTGGTTTTCATTGCAGGGTTTCTTTCCGTATCTTGCACTTCGAACACAAACATTTTGGAAGCCAGGTGTTAGCTATTCAGCAGTCCAAGAGGTCATTACAGAAATATGCACAAAACCACGTGCGAGCAGCGTACTTGGAGTTTTCCTCTTAACTTTGCTCAAGAAGCACTCAGAAACAAAGAGCCCAGCTTCAATATTTAAGTCAAGAAAATGAAACATTCATGTGCTGTAGCTAGATATTGTTGCCGTAGCCGAACAACCCGCGCCTGCCTTCTTAAGGTTGAGGATGCACAACTGAATTTATATTCTGGCTGTAAAACCTGCATTTAGGGACACAAATTCTAGCCAATCAGACTAAATAAATCAGCAGGCCCAGGTTTTATCATCACAGATAACCCTCACTAATCCAGCAAGCTTTTCCTGAAGACAAAGGACAAAATGAATTGCTTCATTGGAGTCGCCTGAGCAGCATGCTAATGCGGGGAGGTGGAAGGCATGAATTATTCATGACCTTGCAGCCTGGGCAGGCAGATCCTGGCTTTCCCTGTCACCACTGCAACAAGTGGTGGCTGGCCCAGGCGCGCTCGGGCCATGGTACATCCCGGGGAGCACCGAAATGCCTTCTGGAGAGGGAGAACCTCCGTGCCTCCGCTGCCCCCGACACACTCGGGTGGATTTTCAGGTTAAGCCTTACGCAAAATGGACCCGGGAAAGAGAGTCTTTTGTAACTCAAATGTACGTGACCGTAAACTACTCTTCTTGGAAGAAAACAGGTTGCTTCGGTAAGTTTGTGCAACTTTTGCCGTTTTCTGAATCCCCTGAAAGCTCTTTGCAGTTTACAGTAACTATAACGTGCAGTGTTTTGCCAGCCTTTCTAAAAATAGTCTGCATTCTTTCTGCTTTTAAAATGAGTTAAAGAAGCCTAAAAAGGCATGCAATATCTTTATTTTGAACTCTAGAAAATATGTAAACAGTATCTACAGTACTGACCCTAAAGTTACGACCAAGGCTTCTTAAATTAATTTTTATTATTTAAATTTTCAAATCCCTGTGGCACACTACTAAAACAAAATATATTTGTGATCCCAGTCTGATCGCTTGCAACCAAAACTGAGACTAATGTAATTCAGTGTCAAACTGGAGAATCTGAGAGAACCTGTGTTATTTTTCATATGAAATGCTGGTTCCCTGTTGTAAGTGTAACTTGTGCTGTTGCTCTTCATTCAGCTAAATACATTTCTGACTGGGTTGGGAACAGGAACTGAGACCTGCATAACACTCTTACCATGTGTTAACTATTTTGTTGCATCATAAAACAGTTGAAAGGCTTTGGTAACTTACCTGATTTTTCTAAGAACAGGAAGGAGATATATTTTGTATGCAAAGCGTATGGCAGTGATGAACTAAGGTTAGACTTACCACTTCCTTGTAAGGTGAAAAGCATCAAAATGTTTTGCTTTATTATTCATGATCATATACCTACCGATAATATTTGTTTCAATTGCTTGTCTGATTTTTCTTATTTTCCAGTAGTGACACTGTCGTTGCCTGGGAACTCTCAGGTAACTCACTACTTGGCACAGTTAAACAACTGATATAAATAATCAGCTCCCAAGAGCAGAAGCCATGGATAGGAGCATGAATATGAAATGAATCATGAATAAGTTTTGATTGTGGATAACAAGCTCTCCCTCTTTTTATTTGTTTTTAATTATATAGTCCAGATTCTGCTGCTTCTAAGTTATTTTCTTTGTTTTGATCATAAAAGCATTTTATTTGACATCCAAAAGACAGCCAAATTTTGAAGGGATAAAAGTACAGCATAATGATATTTAGTGCTAACAGTAATTAAATGCCTTGTGTTTTAAGAAAAAAAACCCAAGAGGTGAAAATAGGGATATGTAAATAACAGGAGATATGCAAACAATGGATGTAATCCTGCACTCCTTAATCATGGCAGTAATCCTTATTCACCTAAGTAATCCTGTTGGTTTCAGTAGACTCACATCAGTAGGTGCTGTAGCATAAGGCCCATATTTTTCAAGGAGATACCACTGTCTGTCTTACCTGTTTTTTCTGTAATGTAATTTTAGCAACACATTTTTTAGTGATGGGTTTGAATGCATTAGTGATAATATTAAATTAGACTTTACCAAATGTCTATTTTGCTTCTAAAAGTATAAAAGAGAAAAATGGAATAATGTATTAGATGTGTCAGAAAGAAGGTACAAACCCCACATATGTTATTAGAGGTGTGCTTGCGGTGGAGTAGCACTACTCACCCTGTTGACTGTTTGTAGATTACTTTTTGGAACTTGAGGTATATAAACTTTGCTTCTTTTAGGATAGGATGCAACTTCTGCAAAGAATCACTGTGACATCTGATGTCTCATAAAGTATATTTCAGTCTCCGTAAAAGTGATGTTGTTAAACATTGTTCATCGTTCTGATTTAAATACATGGGGTTTGTGGTAACGGCCGGTGAATATTTTTATTGCTGTTACGGTCTCTGATCTTGCCAAAATAACACCTGCAGTTCTGCCTTGGGAATAACGCATTTGTATAAATACTGCGATTGTGTTACCCTTCTCATCAGCCCAGCTTGGCACTTCTGAGCTTTCCACTCCAAGCCACATAGTGCTGCCCTGTAATCCAGGATGGGGCTTGGGAGCACCTGTGTGCCCTTCCCCAGGCAGGGCAGCTGCTAATGAGGGAAAACTAATTACTTAAAAGCTTTTGGAGCAATGGGGTTGAGAAGTATAAATAGTCATGAACGGTTCCGGGTGCGCTGCAAGCCATCAGCCTGTGTTTGCGCTGGATGCCAGCAGTGGTAGCGTGGATACGCAAGTTATCCTATAACCATTGCAGTCATTACTGTGTTAAGACGCTTCCTCTGTGGAAATCTCCTCTTGTGTGCGCCCTGAAGGGGCTGAAATAGAAATGAAGTAAAAATGCAATTTTCTAGATGGCATACGAAACTTGCACTTAAGTGAGGTTGGTATTAAGTACCCGTTGGCTTTTTGTTGGTTGCGCTGAGGTATCACGAATGAGCTGATTGTTCTTTAACCAGCTTCATTACACGGCGAAGGTTTTGGTGTTTTGTACTTGCAGATGAGGTGTGCTATATTATTAGTATCTGTTTGTGGAGAAATATCGTATGGAAGCAGTTTAATGCTGAGGCTACGTGGCTTTTATGGATGGTAGAGTGCTGGAGGCAATAAAATGACCAATGCCAAGAGGCTGGAAGGGCAGACTGGCAGCTGCTGCCAGGGGAGAGCCTGGAGTGGCCCTTGGCAGCAGCATTTCTTTTCACTTACTCCATGCAGGGTCCCAGCAGGAGCATTAAGTCTCTCCAGGTAAGTCCCTTTCTGTCCCCTGACCCCTGCCCATGGGGTCAGTTCCTAATCCTTGGAGAACCCCACAAGCGTTGGTTGCAGATTAACTTGAACTTTATAACCACAGTTTTGAGGGTACTTTTTTCTCCATCTGTTCTCCTTTGCTGAATTATGAAAAAAATCAGATGCAGCTATTTTTGTTGAAGGATCTCCTTCTGGCAATGGGCAGAGGTCAGATGCCCCTTTTAATTTTTACTGCCTTTTGTGAATTTTAGAGGTGGTGGTTCATGCAAATTTATTGAAGTGTCTTTAAAACTTGGCCAAAAAAAAGTGCTCTAGAATGGTTCAGCTCATTCTATATCAAAAATCATGTGTGTGGCAATTTGGAGCAGCCTAGTTTGTTTGGTGTTTTTTTTTTTCTTTGTGCATAGAAACCACGTACAGTAAGAGGTGTTTTCTGTAATCACTGACATGTCGTCCTCATGTCTGTCTTCATATGAGGATGCCCGTGTCTCCTTGCTTCCCACCCAAGGCAGAGGGCAGGGGGATGCATAGTCTCCACTATTTCCCCAGGTTAGAAGCTCTGTGCGGGCAAAGCTATGGGTGTGCATGCTGCGAGCGACGGTAAGAGCAGGTTCTTTGTGGTTTGGCAGCATTCCCTCCTTTGCGTAAGATGTATTTTGCTGCCCTTTGGGGTTGGTGACACAAAGGCGGTGCATTGTGGCTCTTCTGCCTGGCTGCGGGCACTGCTACGGTTGGCGGACTTCGCCGCATCAGCATGGCGACCCGCTGAGGTTTCCTACTTAGGGCTTCCATGGCAAAGCTTGTATAAACAGTAGTTCTGCTGGGCTAAGATATTTGAAACAATACCAACCTCCAGTTCTAAGCCCAAGTAACACACAAAATAAAAGGCAGATTTTAAAGTACAGGTAGAGGAAATTTTCTAGCTGTTGTTTTGCAGCTGCCTGGGAGCTTGTGGGAGAGAAAGCAGAAAGACTGGAGAAGCCAGCGTGCAGCCCGCACGGCGTGCGGCTCGAGCAAGGTCTGGGAGCACGGCCCTGGGAAAGCCGAGTGCTGGCTGGACGTTAACCACTTACTTTACTGGCCCCCCGTGTCAGAGCCACGTAGCGAACTGCAGCTAACGCAGCACCATGTGGTCACTGGCTCTGGAGCAGAAGACCTGTTCCATGGTCCAGCATGTCCTTGTGATGGGACTTGCCACATTCGTTGTGTGTAGGACCTTGGGGACGGCAGTGCCACGTGCCTGGCCGGGGAACAGCCTCCAGCAGAAAGGAACCACAAGACATTGTGGGTGACTCAGTTTGGTCTTTAACCTTAACAAAAGACTAAACCAACATAACTACCTTAATTATATGCTTTTTAGTAGCTGCCTAGTGGCTTCTAAGTGGAGAAGCTGAGCTGGTATGAGTATACATCTTAAGTGTGACAACAGCACAGCTAAAATTGCAATGCAGACGAACTTCTTAAAGGTTTTTATTTGCTCTCTGTGTGTTCCTCTGCTGTGAATCCCGTTCTGTGTCTGGGAGCAGCCAGGCATGGAGGAGCAGCAGTCCTTACCCTCTTTGCAGTCCAGGCAAGTTTCAAGCTGATACCTCCCCAGGGCATTTTTCAAGAGTGTTCTTCTTTCATACGACATTGCTCTTGTTTCACGTGACATTTCTCTCTCTGTATCCCTCCAGAGAGGGAGAGGTGAGCAGAGGACAGTCACACTCAAAGCTCCATGTGCGGTCTCAGGCCCAAACCCGTCTCAGATTTCCATCGTTGATGTGCAACATGCATTAATCACGGTTGTGTGATGGTGTAACGCATCAGTCACACACTTGACAGTCCACCAGGAACAACTGGGAGAATTCAGAGTAAACTGCTGTCGGACATACAGCGATCACCACAATGTATTTTGAGCATGCATAATCTTTCCTCCACTCTCTGCAAAGCCTCTCACTGAGCGTTGTATCCTGACTTGCTGGTGGTGTGTTACCATTAATTATTGGGGTCCTGCATAGGGGTGTATCGCAAACAACTAAAAATATGTCTTTGCTGCCTTTCTATAACCCTTTCCTGATGATTAAAGACCATCAGTGGAGGCTTTATAAGGGACAGAGGATGTAATGGTGCAGAACAAACATACAACAAAAAGTGACAAAATTAGCTCTTGCCAGTTATTTTGGCCATCTTTTAGAAGATGTATAATTAAGTTGAGAATATAGATATAATTTCCCTTGTCTCTGTAGGATAGACCAGGATAAACATATGGAGACAAAAGAAGTGTTTTTAGCAGCAGCAGGCTGAGCAGAAGGTAATGCTAGCTGCAGTCCTCATGGGTGGTGTGGAGCATCTCTGGGACTGTGTCTCATATCTATCTGAATTTCACTGGTTGCATTTATTTTTATACTTCTATTGATCTAGACCTCTAGTGTCTCTTGGAGCTGCATACGTGTAAAATGAAGTTGAGAGGTTGAGCACACAAGAACCGGGCAGGTTGGGGAGATACCTTGCGTGGCTTGGCTTGGAAGTCCCCACGGGGAAGCGAGGGCAAGGCAGGGCCCATGGCCACGCACGGACAGGTACTCTCTGCAACACTTCTGCCTACTGTCTCATCTTAAACTGCCAGCTGCTGCTTTTCGGGTGCTGAGAAGGAGCCCGCTCTCCTCTCCGTGTCAGCAGCGCAGTGCTGGTACAGCTCTCCTCACATCCAGCATTTCGGCCACATAGATGAAACAAATACATTCACAGCTGTCGGATAATTGTACATGTAACTCAATCCTCCCCGTAGCTCTTGTGCGTAGAGAGGCCTACTTTGGAAATGCATTTAAGATGATTTTCTGAATTTTTTTTCAATAATATCGGGCTTTAACAGGCAAAGTTGCCCCACAAAGTCTTACAGAAGGAGGGGACTTTTTCCCTGTGTAGCCACTTTTTGTTAACAGGTCACCTTTAGGCTAAATTATACTGAAAACAAGATTTAATCAACAACTATGTGGCTCGCTCTCACTTGGCTAAAATTTTGTTCAGCCATCTTTTTCCTCGTGTGACTGAGTGAAAGAAAATGAGACACCCATTAAATTGAAGGTGGGTGCTCACCTTCATTAACGATATTGTGCAGTATTGCAAAACCAGAAAAGCAGTCTGCAGTGAGGTTCCATGCTAACCTGCAGATAACAGCACAAAATTTCTCAGTGTAATTTTAAAAAAGGAATTGAAGCAATGTGATTTCATTCTCACTCTCTACATCTAGAATTGGATGTGGATAATACAATGTGCATTGTCCCACTGAGTATGATATACCACGGAGTGCATTGTGGATGTATCTCTCATACAGTCCTTTCCATACAGAATAAAATAGTTGGACAGAGATACAGCACTTAACGGGAGAAAAGAAAAAGCTGGGAGAAAAGAAAAAGCTGCATACCAGAATGGACATAGATTTAGGACGGTTGCTATGGTTTCTTTTATAAAAATCTTCCAGCCACAGAAATGACTCTTGCAAACAAGGCTGTATGTAGGTGTAAAGAAGCATAATCATACGTGCAGCGTCAGCCCATGTGTACAGGGCCAAGCACACCAGCAAGTGTTCAGTGCTGTCCTCTCCTTAAAATTAAGTTGTCACAACGCAAACTGAGAACTGCCTAGTGGTAACAGCCTTTGCTTGGTGAAAAGGGGAGCGTGTAGCTAAATCACCCAAACTGTTATTTTCCTATTGTATCCTCCTCTTTTTTTTATCTCATATTTCTGAATTTCTCTATGCTGAAATTTTTAGGGCAAATGCTGCTTGCTTCAGTTTTGTGCGGTTTTTTTTTTCCTTCTTTGCCTGCATATTGCCTTGAACAACAGCTCATGACCTAGTTCTGTCTTTTAATTGCTACTGCAATATGAATTTTAATTCCAGCTAGGGTCCAGACGTATTGAGGATATGCAGCGCATGTCAGGGCCAGTGCCATTTATCTTACAGGCCAGTGTTTCCCAGCCCTTTGAATTCAGGGAGTCCTTAACCTTTTTGAAATAAATCTTAAACCATCATCATGTATTTCACTGCTGTCCAGTGATGGGAAATTGAGATAATAACTGTTAATCTAAATGCTAATATGTATTTTCTCTTACAGCTTAGTTTGTTTTACTGTTCTTTAAGCTTTGACTGAAAATATTAACGGAGATGAATGTAAGCCTTATGCTTGCATCCTCCAGTGCCCAAGTGAACCTGGCCATGGGTACTGACAGTTTCTAGGAGCCCATCTCTGCTTATAGATACTTCAAATCTGCTTCCTTTCATGACCATTTTTGGTGACTTATGGACATTGGTGGTAGAAGATGAGTGGGTTATCAATAACTGTAGGTATTATGCATCTGGTGGAGATCATAACTTGATGAACAAGGTATTAGATTTAGCATGTTCCAAAAGAGAAGATTTTTTGGAACAATGTAAACTTTGTTCACAAAAAATATCCTTATTTACCTCTCTGCACTTCAGAAGAAACACTAGCTGCGTTTCCTGCATTTTGAGTATCCCACAGATTTCCTCTGTCAGTTGACATTTGCCTGTTTTGCTTAGCTAAGATTTCCCTCTTTTGCTCCACCGAAATGGGTAGTGAAGGCAAGTGACCAATACGCCTTCTACTGACGGCTCCAGAAAGGGCTTAGTTTTAATCATTCTATGATTGCAGCTTGTGAAAGACACTGGCATCTTTTGGGAGGAAAAAAAAAAGCATGTATAAAAACATAAGCTGTTTTAGGTTAGATTAGATCTTGAAATGCTGGGATACAGTAGTATTCAATCAGCATAGAAGTTTAATTGTTTATATTAAGGAAGCTGTGAAATGGAGAAAAAAATAGCAGTTTCTGATGTACACATAAGCATGCCCTACCCAAAACATACTGATATAAGGCACCTGTGAGACGAGTTTTTCTTTCTATTATACGAATTGATGTAGAATGCAGAAAAGGAGAGCGGATAATACTCTGGAAAGCCAGAGGAGGAGCAGAAAGCTGAGGACGCAGCCTTGCACAAGCACTGGAAACGTGCCTGGGAGGAGAAACGCAGGGAAGGACAGCACACAGGCACCTTTGACTTGCCGGTGCTGGTAGAAGCTGGACCTAGGAGCAGAGCAGCTGCCTGGGCTGTGGCTCCCCAGGCTCCTCCATAGGCAGACAAGGCTTTGCATCGTCTTTGGGAAGGTGCATGGAGGAGGATCCTTATCTTCGTCGTTAGAGCATCCTCTTTCCCCAAAACTGCTTGCCAGACCCTGGTGCTTGCTAGTCAACCTGCCAAGCAAAGATCTGAAAGCACAGCTGCATCACGTTGTTATCACAGTGCTATATTGCAGGTACGGTGTGTATTGCAACTTGTTCTTGCAGTAGACATAACGTTACTGCCTTATATTATTACTGATATTTGATGTACAATACAACTGTATTTAATTAGGTAACTAAAATGCATTTTCTGCCAAAGATACTGTGAGCAGGAGGGAAAATCACCTTCTTGGAGAAATGCCTGATAGCAGGATGACTAAAAAAAGCAGATAGTACAGTCTGAGAAACAGAAATTTAGTACATTCATCCCGAAGACCCCCCCAAAAGCTGCGGAAACTTGTACTGAGATTTCAGAATACAAACCAGCAATTTAGCTGTAAAATAAATCGCTTTAAAGGGAAACTGTCATGTTATCACCTGCAAACATTTTAGAACAACAAATTAATCTAAAAGTTATGACTAAGCAGAAAGATTCTTCTGTGCTCAAAGGATAAGTACTTTTATGTTTGGGAAAAAGACCTTCTGTTCCTCACCTAAAGGGCTGAATCCTTGCCTTAAGTGCAAAATTCAGCTGTGGCCCAGGGGGCCATCCCTAATATAACCACGCTCCTATCGTCTCCTTGATACCCACATTCACAGCGGCAACGTGAGATCATTAAATAAGGTTTGACCTTCTTTTTGCATCCTCTGTGGAGGCAGGAGACCAAGTCTGCTGGCCAGCAATCTGTGTTGGTCTCTCGACTCATCTTTGTGTGGTCGATGGCAATTTCTGCGCCGCCACGCTGCCCGAAGCCAAAACCTCCCTCGGCAGCGCACAGAGCCTTCCGCCGGCAGCTGAGCTGTTAGCGATGGCTTTCATGTACTTCTCTCCTGTGGGATGCGTGGGCTGACTTGGTTATTGTACGTGGGAGGAGGATGTGAGAGTGTGGGCCAAACACCGTGGCAGGTCGCTTTTCTCTTGCAGGTGGAAAGATAAAAGGGCTTGTAAACGGGTCTCTGAGCCCTCTTCCATAAAACCAGGGGGGTCTTGTCTTGCTCAGGGCTCATCAGGGGGCTGTGAGAAGGGCCCCCTCTTGCATAGCCTCTGCTGCTTTCACCCTGCGAGGCGGGCATAGGGTGCAAGGGCTGCAACGGGGCAGGGCCACAGCTCCTGCAGCGCCTGGCTGGGACAAGTCTGTGGTTCCGAAACTGTGTCATGACCTGCAGACCTCTCCCTGAACAAATGGGACTGCACAGGGAATGCTTGCGGGAGGCGTCCAAGGAAAGAGGGCTCGGGGAGCAAAAAGATCGGAAAGACCCAGGAGGGAGAAACCTGAGGACTAGCTCAGTGGGCTGCAAGGAAACTTGGGCTACCGTCTGCCTTCTACAGGCTGGTAAATGATGTCCTGTTCTGGGTCTGTGAGAAGCAGCTAAGGACAGAGTGAGCAAGGGACGTTTGCTCATGTGCTAGGGCTGCCTTTCCGACCCTTCCAGCCGATAGATGGTCACGGCGGGCTGCTGTGTGATGACTTAGTCTTAATCATCTATGCTCATTTACTGTCTGGATCTTCAGTGAGCTGCTCTGCCTCTTACTCACATCTGAATTCCGCCTTATTACTTTTAATGTTGTTTCTCTTCCCCTTTGTGCTCCTCAGGTAGCAACGGTGTTTTAGCTTGTTTTCAGAAACCAGCAATAATACATCGTGAGACGATGAATTTCTTGAATTTGTTGTTGTTCTGGTGCCTGACGCTTCCTGCTCGTGCAGAGCTCTCCCTGGACTCCGGTCTCTCTGCAGTACATGTATCTTGAACACAGTTTATTTTAATCAGGTTTCCCAGCATTCCGTGATACTTCAGGCCAATTTCTACAGTAAATCTGAACGCATGCAGCAAAACCATGTGCAGCCAGTGATCAGACATAATTGCCAACAATTTCACACCCACAGAATCCTTGCTTGACTCTAACATTCCTGGAGCCCCATCTTTACCATCACCATTTCAAGCAGGAATCTCACAGTTGCTAGGGGATGGAATTTTTTTATGCACGTATATATGAAATATTTTTATCGTGAAGTGGAGAATTACCCATACAGTTTTCTGGTTAACATTTGCTGTATTAAAATGGAAGGACCAAAATGCAGTGAGAAGCAAATCTCTAGAGGTCCGGAGGCCAGGTCTGATAGAGGTACTATCCAGGCATTCAGAATATTACTTGAAGCCGTGTCTGCTGAATTTAACTGGAGCTCTGACAATTACAGGCTGTCACAGGAGACTTCCACTTCTACTCCTGACTCAATTACCAAGTCTCATGCTTCTCATAATATTACCATTGCTGTAAATAAAGTCAAGTTCATTCTCCTTTTTCTTTACTGTTCTAAGGGAAAAGGAAGTGGCTGACTTCTACCACCCAGCATCGAACTGAGCCCAAGTCTCAGAGGAACTCTTGGTTAAATTTGAATTAAATATTTTTTCAGCAAAGTTGTGGTTATTGATGCACTGAATTTAAAAAACAAAGCTTCCCATATTTATTGCCCATTCCCAAATTCTCGCTGTAAGAGCACCTAGTAGTTAAAGGCTAAAAATAACAGATATACGTAAACAACTTAGGTCCCCTTAAAATTTTACAGATGAGAATCAGTAGTAGACACAGTACTTCAGCACACCACTAGATTATGTCTAGTACTACTGTATTTTCCATAATGCATTCTGTTCCTTAGGCAGCCTAATACTTGTGTTCCTTTTTGCTTTTTCTTGCATGGTAGAAAAATGTTTACATTAAGCTGTTTGTGACTCTTGGTCTTTTTCCGAAGTGATTAGTTGATTGCAGCTCAATAACGTTTGAGTAGTTCAAATTATTTCTTGCACTTCATGTTTGTAGCGATCTGAGTCTGTCTATATACAACTTCTGAATTGTGTCCAATTCTGGGACTCATTAAATGTGCATGTGTCAGGCAGGCTCCAATGCCAGTAAAAGTGCTTTCCTTCTCTTGCTTCTCTTTTCCAACTGCGGTTGCCCAGGCTGATTGCAAGGAGGGGTATCAGCAGAGGATCATCCCTGGAAGTACCCTGCTGTTGAAATGAAATTCTTCTAAACCTGGGATTCCCAAACCGTGAACTGTACACCGTAATGCTACTAGGATGTTCAGTGAGTTGCTCCCAGATGCCTTCATAGAAGTAATTAACGGAGCTGCATGAGATAAATGCCTCCATACAGGCAGTACCTCAAAAAAATATCCATATCTCGCAGATGTCCTTGCTGCACCCCTATGACTCTACCCCTCTTCCAGCTCAGGTGAGCTCCCCCTCTGAGACACTTACCTCAATTAGCTGCAAGGCATTCGGGCCGATGCGTGAAGAAGTGGGATTGGATTTGACTTCTGGACGTCAAGGGTGGTATCGAGGATTGAGGTATGTGAGAAGTGGTAGGAAGGTCGGGAGATGGGAAATACTTTGGGGTCTTAGGTAAGCATGTAAGGATTTGATATGATTTAACAGCAGAAGAAGCAATTGATGCACGTCTTGCACTTGTGTACACATGCCTCTCTGGTACAGAAGGTATATCTTTAATGGGTTTAACCAAAGGTGATAACATAATGTTAAGAAATGGGTGGTAGTAGGATGGAAACCCCATGGAAGAAATGTGGTTTAGCAAGCAAGTGTGTATTCTGTGTTACAGAGCATAGTGCCACCGACGTTGGTTTTACAGCAGCAGAAGAGAATGTCTGGCCTGTAGTTCTGGGTTCTTATTTTTTAATGTACTTTATTAAAGTACTTTTTGTGGTGCAAAATGCATGAGCAGTCCCTGGAGCAAAGAATTCCTTTTAGCAGTGGATTGCCTCCCCTATTTCTTTATGTGCTTTCTTTTATCCCATGAACCCCTCTATTGTTTTACCTCGCCCAGCCTCCAGCCTGGCTAATGGGTTTGTTCTGGGAACTGGGAAAATACACTTCTGAATCTCGGGTCTGGAGTCCATCTCCTGGTTTTTTAGCCCTTTAATGAGCCATTTACTTATAACTACAGAAATTAGCTGAGGCACCTCACATGAAGGAGTGGGTTTGAGCTGTGGATCCCAGCATCTGGGAAGAAGGTGGGAGTTGAGATATGCCCTCCCTGTTAGCCCATCAGCTGGTTTGAGCCCTATCCCCACCGCCTCCTCTCTTTGAATCCTCAAAACTCTTTGTCTCTAAAGTGTGAGACTTTTTCCATTGGTTCGTGGGACCAGGGCACCTCAGAGGACACCCCTGGCTCAGTGCTGAAGCTGGAAAGTTGCCTCTGTCATAATCCTTTTCCTCAGCCATGCACAAGGCACAGGCTACCCAGTGAGTAGGGCTGCAAATCAGGAGGAAGTCTTCAGCCCAACGCCTTGGATGGAAAACTGAGGCGTGCTGGTAAAAGGGGACTGTACACGCAAGAGGACAAATGCTACATGAAGATGAAGCTTCTGCAAAAACCATAGCTCCATACAGACATCCAACCTCTGCTGTGCACCACGACAGACTGCACATCCATGTGCCAAGATACACCAAGATCCACAAAATGTCAGCAGAAAGAAAACGCTGTATTTGCGTAGAGATTTCACCCAGATTCTGCCACTTTCTGGTAGGTGCTGCTGGGGAGAGGTGAAGTCTCTGAGCAAATAGTACCATCACTGATGCTTTGTATTAAGAGGGCTCATTAACTCCACAGTGCTGTTTCTGAAGATGAAAAGTTGTCTTTTCACAGTGCAGGAGTTTTAACTGTGCCCTGGCTAAAGATTACCTCAACCTGCTATAAACTGAGATGTTTCACTAATTGGTTTCTTGGTTCATTAGCCAAATTGTGTGTATGAGGGAAATGGAAACGGCTCAGAATGAATTTCCCTTGCAATTCTTAATTTAAATGGTGAATAATAATTTTACATTGAACAAAACATGTTACGGGATTTGCAGTGGTGGAGTTAACTTTTTACTTTGGGATCATTTGCCACCCTTAAAGCTTTATGGGAAAATGATCCTTAGTTGTGCCTCATTCTGGCATGGCATGACACACGGTAGGAAAGTATAATCATTAAGGTATAATGTAATAATCTCAGATTTTACACAGAAACACTTTGTCATGTCCACCTCATAGCTTTAAGTAGTAGGATAACACAGCTAAACAGCAAAAATCTTTAAAAGTCAGCTTTACTGCAATGGATGCTGCGGCTGTATTTCCATTACAGCCATGTAAATAACAAAAATACGATGCGTCCCCAGTTTACTCTTTCCAATGCAGTGCACTCAGCTAAAAATCAAAGATTAACTCTGTGCAGCTAAAGGGAACAAATTCCACTAATTCATCAAAGCAAATGCTGTAGGATTTAATCTGTTTTATGAATTTTCTACCATTGATTCTTATGGCATGATTGGGGCACAGGAGGTCATTTATGAGCACTGAATTGCTAGTTGTGTGACAGCAAAAAAAAGAAGGCTAAAAGAAAGGTTAAATTAAAGAAGCTGCTAGAAGCTTTTTTTGTGAGATGAATGTATATTATCTAAATTAATGACAGTAAACCTCCAATTAGCTGAATGTTGACGCAGAATTACAGCTTTATTAGGTAAATACACGTTTTCTGAAGCCAAAGGCTTGGGTAAGAAAATGTTTAGCTTGCAACTTTAGTAGTGTTACAGGTAGACAAACATTCTCCGTGTATTGGGGCACGGTGACCTCACTGCTGTTGCTGACGAATCTTTACAATAAATCTGTCACTGCTTCCTAACAGCAATACAGACTATGAAACTTATGACCTTGTTCTCTAGAGTATCCTCCCATAATACGGGATGGGTAAAAGCCTTGAATGTGCTGCTTTGGTTTTCAATAAACAGCTTAGCTTTTATTTTAGAACAGAGATTTCTTCTTCAGCCCAGTGCATGTTGTTTTGGCACAAATGTGTTTGAAATGGAACCTCTAAACTTGTTTCTGTTTTGTTAATTTATTGAATTCCTCTGTAAATATACATCGAAGAGAACAGCAGCTACGAACTCCTTTTGTTGTGGTTATTGCAATTTGTACGTACTAAAATAATTGCATAAAGGAGTTATTTGAACAATTTACTCCTCGGAAAGGGTAGAATTTTCTTGCAGATTGTCTTGATGTGAAAGGTGGCTTAATCTCCTAGATGTATCATCTCACAGTAAAACGCTGCAGTTGCTCACATTCATGAATACATGCAGTATGCCATTTAGCTGTGTATAGGTTTACCATCATTATGGCTTTGAATATCAGAAAAAAACTCTTGGTCTGTGAAAAAAAACAAAAAACTCCTAACAAACAAAATCCGACCCCAAACCCCCAAACCAACAACGAAAAGCCACCCCAAAACCACCTTTGCATTATTTCTTAAGGTTTTACTTTCCCAAATGTTTCTAAATGATGACCACAGTGTCTTTTATATATGTGACAGGAGCATCATAGCAACACTGGGTCAGAGCAAGGATCCAGTTACATCATTATCCTGATTCTGGTCATTTAGGTTCACAATTTAATTACACATTTTGCAGAAAAAAATACCTTCTAACATGTGTGTATCTACCCAGTAGTTTCACATCTCCGCATACCTCTTCCTATGCATCTTATGAAAGTTGGTTGTGATTTTTGTAGATCTCTACCATATTGCTTCTTTTTTGACTTTTGCTGACAAGTCTCAACTTATTTAGTGTCAGCACATTGCAGTAATTGTCCCCTTTCTGGGCCATTCTGGGAAAATATCGGTTCTTGGTATACTTCTGCTGATTTAGGATGGAAATTGACTTTAAGGAGATTTTGAGGTATTGCTGTGTGTATTTTGTTTATTTACCTAGTTTACTATTTATTTTCCTTGGTTCTTGTCTCTGCTCCTTTGTCAGCCTGGTCTTCTGTCATTTTCATATAATTTATACCGGGTTTTTTTTCCATAATGTCCACTGATTTCTCTTAATCCCATCATATTTCTGACATGCCTGTGACATCAATATCCCTTTTTTAAAAATAAGGAGGTATTCTGGATTACTCAGCGCTTCTATGCTATGTATTCTTATTCAAACTCACACAGTTAGTTTTGCTTAGGTTGCTATTTTTATGTTCCACGTATAAATGCAGTCTTCCTTGTCTTGACTGTTCTTTGCAATTATTTATTTTTTAACCTGAGACTTTCCCTCTCCACTCTGTCCAAAGATACAGAGGCTTTTATAACCAACTTTTCTTCAGCTTTTAGTTGGAAAAAAAAAACCCACAACCAAGAAAACTCTCTCAGCTTTAAAAGCATTAACTGTGCTGTTCTGTTCTGGTGTAGATGGAGCCAGGCTCTCTTCGCAGGCCTCCTCCTTAGTCCCCAGCGTTTTCCCAGTAAAGCTCTCCTCTTTCCTTCTCTCTGTTGCATTTTCCTGCAAAGGGACGGCTCTGTTAGGGTGGGACTATTTTTTCTGTGAAGGTTCACCTTTTTTTTCCTCTGTCCACCTCTGTCTTTCCCGGTTTGTCTAACTGACTATCTGAGGAGAGACTGTTCTACTTCTGAAACCCGAGTGGTGTTTCCAACACGCGTAACCAAAGACAAATAGTTATATATGTTGCTTGACCCAGGTCACTGGCTAGACACCAGCCCACCTTAATTCATTTTTTCCTAGCTTTGATCCCCACTGCTGTTTATTTTACTTCTCTAGCAATCTCTAAGAGACATTTAGCAAAGGCTTTGTATATAAGGTGAATTCCAAAATCCATAGCTTTTTCTCATATTGTGTTTTCAAACTGAAATCCTCTTGAAAGGTCACTTGAAGACTTGAAATACTTGAGCATTTAGATGGTTGATGGTTTTTCTTATGGTGATTGACTAGCCATCAAGCTCATCATGCTCTTCTACTGAAACCAGAATAAGTGGTTACGTTTTCTTTTCCTGTGAAGAAAGAGCCCACTGAATGTCTTCGACATAGCTGCTGGTGGAGCTGCAGTATGCACAGATGGATATCCGCAGAAACGACGTAAGGATCAGACTAAATAGTGTAGACCCTACTGTGCAGAGGAGAAACCATTTCATATGTGTGCGCGGTAGTTAAAGGAAAACACTAATCCATTTTGAAATGCTGATGATGGCAGGTTCATTTTCACAGACCAGCATGGCAGCATTTGAGTTACGATAGCTCTATATATCCCCAGTGAGATGCCATGGTGACTTCTTTATTGTTGGTGGCTGGTTTGTATGAGGCTGTCTTTGTTAAGTGAATGGTCTTGGTCATCACGTTAATAACATGGTTTTAGTTGTACAGTTGACTGTGGATGTGTTGTATGGGATAATGTATTTATAGCTGGAGGCTTGGTTTGATATCCTTTCACCAAGTCTGGCTGAAATAAGAATTACTGAGTTTACAGTTCTACAGGCAATCCCAAATTATGTATAATTTTACACATGTTTTACGGTAGATTAAAATACTGAATTGACGTGGGAATGGATGAAGATGGTTCTTTTAGAAAATAAAAATATAGCCCCACCACCATCATACGTGCAAGAATCAAATTGCTTCTAAGACATTTTTTGAAATGTAGGCAAAAAAAAACCCTGAAGTTTTTGGCTAGATGGTAACTTCTTTCAGCATTGGCTTGCCTACATATGAGTTTGATGCCATTTTAATTAGTCTTTTTTAAGCAGCGTGACGAAGTGTGTAAACTTACATGTGTCATCTCGATACTCTTTTCTCTTTGAGATCAGTACATTTCTGTTGCTCTGCTCTTAGTTCATGGCCTTAAAATACTTTTCCGTTTAGCTTCCAGGCTTTAACGATCTAGCTCTGCATTGACAAAATTCAGAGTATTGAGTTATGGTAGAGAAATATTATCATACATTGATTTTCCCCACCCCCCCTTGGGAGAAGATAAATCATGTAAATGAGGCAATCATTGCTGAGAAGCTAACTTAAAATTTTTCGTTTCTCCAGTACAAAGTGCCAAGCCTTTTTAAGAAAATGGAAGATGGTTAAGCGCTTTATGGTACTCGGTAGCAAAAAGATAATAGCTCTGTGTATCCCTATTTGAAAAGCTGCAAGTCTGTTGGGTTTTTTTAATGAGTGAAAAAGTAAATTGTATATTATTTCTGCAAGAGAATTAGCTTTTATTTATTTAAAGCAATCAGTGTTTATTACAACATGCATTTGGAGAAACAGATTTAGAAAAACACACTCTCTTGGATTTATGATAGGGGTTGCGTGTTTGGTTTTCACCACTATTAAATAAAACCTTATCCTTAAAAAAAGAACTATTAAATATTCTTCAGTTCTTATTAAATGTTCTTCAATTCTGTATAATCCTGTATCATCTTCTATTTGGCAGCCGCACAGCAGCTGTTTGCTCACTGTCTTTTGATTAATTCTCTTACTGTTCCGGAGTGTAATACACCTAGTTTGTTTAGAGAAAGGGAATATGTTCATATTTTAAAATCCCTTTTGCTGCAGTTACTGCGTCTTTGCAGATTTAATTAGGTCTCAGTCCCTTCCAAATCATGTAAGTCAAAGGTCCCATCTTACTTGTCCCTGAGGCATCATTACAAAAAGTCCCCAGATGGAGTCTAGTTTCTAACTGATGACTTTACCATATAGGGGCTAATTACTTCTAATCTTACACATTGATGAGACTGTATTTTATGTCTCTGAGCCACTGAAACTGTTAACAGCCAAATTATCCTCTACTGTAATACGTGGGTTATTTCTCCATTAAATAGACTGGCTTCACAAATGACAATCCCTTCCTGCCAGGCTCTTGCATTTTAAACCATAATTATTTCTGGCACATGGTTCCATCCAATGAGCCCGTGTTAATCCATGTTATGATCTCGGATAAGCTGCTAGTGCCTGGCTGATTTAAGCCAGGAAAGGGCGAGCAGAGCGCAACAGGGGAGCTGGGAGCCGGAGTCCGGGGAGACTCGGGTGCTGCTCTCCGGGGCCGCAGCCAGCTGGTTGTGTTTCGCTTAGACCTGCCTTGAACCGCCGGCTTTTTCTTTTTATGAGCAATAACCTCCATCAGATCTTTAGAAGAAATGGCTCAACACTTTCACCTTCTGAGAGGAAAAAAATGTGTTTGGAAGTCTATAATGCATGAAGGTGTTGGAAGCCTAATCTAGTATAAACTGCCTTCAGTCAGCCCTCTTAAGCACCGGGGAAGAGAAATGAATATCTAAAAAGCGGCAAATAACTACAATTGCACTCTGATTTCATGGCTATATGTGATAGAGGTCAGTAACTGTTTATTTCTTCATACAAAGCAGTGGCTGTTATCATAACTTGCTGTAGGCGAAGGTATTGGAAAATCCTCATTCAGGGAAATATTGCATTTTATTACAGCATTACTTCATATCATGTAGGTTTTCTTCCCTGCTTCTTTCTCTGTTAGTTTTGACCCAGCCTGATGGAGCTAACCTTGGGGTTGACTCCCCAAAGGAGGAGTTTATTCCAGGAATCCAAGCATGAAGTTATAATAATTTGGGTTTGGTATATTCTGGATCTTAATCCAGCTCTGCCAATAAGTAACTGCTAACTGGAAACTTTGGTAGAAGAACAGGGGTTTGGAAGCTCAGATTTTGGACATGGTGGAACTTTCCCTTGGCTAGTTTCAGGGAAGTCAATAGCACCTTATTGATTTAGCTATTACTTTTTAAAAGCAACAAAGAACTAAGTTGGTAGTGCTGTCTGGGGGAAAAGAAAAAAAAAACCCACAACACCAAAAAACCCAGCCCCCCAACCTTGAAAATCCTGGGGAAATCCTAGTTTTATCACTATGGCTACCACAGCCAGAAACACTAACTTATACCCAAAGTACAGAAACATTTTGTGCTCAGTTTCAGTACTTTATTTAAGTTTTTACAAAAAGGCAACAACCCACCACCTAATTGTGCATTAATAAACTTTCCTTAAATGATGAATGAAGTATATAAATCTGCATTTATATACCTATCAGCATTAACATTCTGGTCAATCCCAATATTACTCTAACTAATGCAGTAATACGTTTAGAGTAATGAGATGGTCCTAAATCAATATGACATAGACTAGATTGCTCTTCCAAAGTAATGCTTTCAGTTTAGGATATGAGAAACTTTTTTGCCCTTTTATTTAAAATGACATGAATCTCTTGCTGAAAATTTTTCGGGTTTTTTTTTACATCATAGAGGATTTCTGTTCCACTAAGCATCCAAATAATGTACTTACTTATGACTGTATTTTAATTTTTTTCTTTTTAAAAAGGCACTATCCCAAAAGCCTGGTTTTTGATCTGTTTAAGGAGGCCAAAACCTTTAACCCAAGTGAGCGTAAGATTAAGCATGCCATTGAGCCTGGCGTTGCGGATATATATACCTGCGGAGTCTGTCGGTGCGTAACATCAGTATGTGCTATATGATTGCGATTACCAGAATATTTTAAGCAATGTACAGAAGAGGAGCCCTGAATTTGCTTTTTCTTTCTTACCATTATTTGAGCTTAGTCTTCTGAATGATTAAAGCAGCTCATGAATCTTGGGCTAATCCTCAAAGGTTGGCTTCAATTGGTAGGATTTTAATTTACAGCAAACACTTCTGTTGTAAAAATTGGCCTTTTAGTCTCAACTCTCGTGAATAATGCAGTACTATATAGATGCAATACCTGTGTATACACATCTGTTGATCATTCTCAGTAACCAAATTGCATGTGTGTATCATGGGAAACAAAATACAGGATCTCTAAGCTCCAACTGGAGAATAGACATCCACAGTTTAAAATAAACCGGTACTGGTTTGCGACCCTGTTTGCCTCCTCGTGGTGGGGCAGCTGTCGGAGGGCTCTCAGCGCGCGTTTGTATGTGCCCCAGCAACGGCCAAGCTCTTCTCCCTTCTGCCTTCGGACATCAAAGTCACCAAGGTAACTTTTTTGAGTGTATGTAAAAAATGTCCTTTACAAACCAAAAAAGCAAACAGCAGAACAGCCAAAACCCCATGCCATCCTACCAAAATTGGAATTTCACCAAAGTAACTTCAAGTAATCCAATGAAGACGTCTACCTGAGCCTATCAGTCCAAGAAAATTAGGATAAAAAGATGTTCTTGTACTGTGAGAAATGGGGAAGGAGAGCACATGCTAATCAGAGGGGAAGTGGAATTGTTATTTCTGGAAGGAAGAACAGCATAGTTGGTGGAAACGAAGTACTTGACTGGCCTCTCGCAGCTACCTGCAGCAGTTTTGCAGTTGGGAATTTAGCCAAGATACCATCCTAAAAAAAGAAAGTGTGGGACCAGCAGCAAAGTGACAGACAAGAGTGTACCCACAGTAATGCGCTAGTTACCTGAGGTTACCCCAGGAGTACGGGTGTGGGGTGAAAAAGGGTGGGAGCTGTATTCTCAGAAGGATTCAGAAGCCAGGTAGAACTAGTTACTGTGTTTTGCCAGTACACATATTAACTGGGTCAGCTAATGCAGCTGGCAGTGAGTAATCCAGTGGCACAGTGTATGTGCAAGGCCATTGCAAGGAGGTAGGGTTAATAATTACAGCCTATTCCATAAAATGCCAACTCTTTCCAAGGAATTTTTCTTTGGTGCTTTTGCTTGGTTTAGAGAGGGTGAGGGGGGAGAGTCGTGTTGCATAACAAGAGAGTTCAGCTGGGAGCTGGCCCCAAAATGGAGAGTGGAGGCCTCAAAATACAGCTTGCACGAGCCGTAGCAATGTAGACAGGCTGTAAAGTTTTATGTCTAAACTAAATTTCCAGCTGAAACTTTCCAAAAAGAAAATTCCACCCAAACTTCTCCTTTGCCAAAACGTCCAGGCTTGCACTGGCTCTCTGCACAAGGACGAATCTCCCCCGCTCCCAATGCAAAGTTCATTGCTCTTGGCTTCAGACAGATCATCACCTGGTCACGTCCCACCTGAGCATCGATGTCGCTAGCATGGGGTTGTGAGCTCTTAGCATACTCCTTGTTAAGCTCGAAAATGCTCGGTAATGTCCTATAGGTCATTCTGCAGCTTCTAGCTGGAGGATTTAATGGTAGTTAATGTTAGAGAGAATACCGATAATGACCAAAGAGGTTTTTGAAAGCACATTCAGCAAAGTCTGCCTCTGGTAAGTGGCGGACCTGAAGAGACCTTTGGGATCAATTCTTGTCCCAAAGCACCCAGTGGAAAGCCCGAAATTGAGAGGGGCCAGAATTTGGCTGGGGGAGCTGTGCTGGATGAAGAGTGCAGTTAAACTATTCAATGGCTTGTGCGTTGGCTCTGGATCAGAGATAGTTGCTGAACAGAACAACTGTAGGACAAAGTGGTGGTGGTAAACATCCGTAACAATTTTGCCTTCGATAGATAGTTACTTCAGCATTTCGTTATACCAACCTAAGCTGTTCAGTTATTACTTTACACTGCATTATTCCAGGTATTCTCTGTAGGAAAATCTGGGTATCCAATGCCATATCTACCATAGTAGTCACATTTAGGAAGGTATCTACTCCAATAATGATTTGCTCTGTGACTTTAAACAGGATAGATGTTGTACATGGTTATGTCTAAGGTACAGCAATACTGGGGTCAAGCAGTTATGCCATCATTAGATTGGCCTCCAGCACTTAACTTTTCTTTAAGCCTCTCAATTTCCATACCCTTAGCATGAGATTTCCGTATTTTTTTAGAGAATGAAAACAAAAAGACGAAATTGAAAATACAGGCTAACAAGTAAGAGGTCATTTCACGAGCAGCCGAGCTGACGAAGCCCGTGAGTTGGTGCCCCGAGACCCAAGTATTGCCCTGGTGCTCCTCCCTCCTCCTCGCGTCTGCTTGCCCATCCCCTCTTCCATCTGCCCGCCGTGCCTCCTCTCTGCTCCCAGGAGGAGGAGGAGCAGCACTTGCCACGAGCCATGCGGCACTATGGATGTCCTGCCCGGCTGGTAAGCGTGACCACGGATCAAACAGGGGAGACCCGGTGAACTTTCCTCTGTGGCAGCCTCTCATTTCTACAAAGCCATTTATTTTTGCAGTAAGCTTGTCGGAGATCAGCTATCGACCCTTCTGTCAGGTTGCTTGAAACAGCCCATAAACTCAAAAGCCCCACGCTGGACAGACAGAAAGATAGGGCATAAATCAAATTACTTCTGGAAATCAGGCTCAAAATTTGATCCAAGTAGAGAGCACAGTGCAAAAGGGTTGTGGGTTTTTTTTGTTGTTTTTTCTTTAATTGTTTCACATGCGGTAACTAGTAATTAGGAAAAAAATCAGGACTTCTAAAACACAGGGACAACTTTCCTGCAAGCGTAGTTGTGCCATGCTATCCAGCATACTCATGCCCAGGAGAACGTCACCCTTTGTGTTTGGCCCTAAATCAGTCTCAGTGACCTCATCATTAAAATGTATAGGTATGTGAGTAACTTTATTCATAGAAGTAGCTCCTAGGGGACAACTGTTGTGAAAATAACTATTCACATACAGAAATATTTTTCACACTGGTCTTGCATCAAAATGTGTTGGGGGGGGGGGTGTATTTTACAAATGCAACACTAGAGCAAGGAAGTCTTGCAGCAAGTAAAGGAAAATGCATTTTCTTATCCTCCTGTTGCAGCTCTGATGTTGCTGAATGCAGTAATTTGGGATCTGAGCTTTTAGTTTTGCACAAGAAATGGAATAAACAAACAATCATGAGTTTGGGGTTGCTGCTAGGCAGCAGGTTATTGCTTCTTGGAAAAGCGGGCAGGGCTGCCGAGTCCAGCCGGGCTGCTCGGCCGGTGGGGCCGGGTGGGTGCTGACAGCTCCCGGCCCTGCTCCTTCTCATTCGGGTGACATCCGCAGCCAAAAGAGGGCTTGAGAACTCTAAAATTCATTCCTTGCCGACCAGTATTTAAAAGGTGCCAAAAGATGAGGTTTTGAGGCCTTTAACACATAATCATCAATTCCAAGCTTTTCTGCACCCTCCATTTCTGAATTGAATGCCCGAGTGATTAAAAAAAAAAAAAAGGCAATTGCCAATTATGTTTCGTTGAATCTGGTGATAAACCAAAATCCGCCATGCCCTGTTTTATGTTCATATTGTTATGTTTCTGTTTTAATCTCTCGCATGATCTGTGTTTCTAAACCTGTTGCAATGAAATTCAAAAGAGCTAATTCCAAGATCAAACAAATCACGGCCGCGTGGTAAAAGCATGCTATGAATAGAGATTTGTTTTTCACTTTCCCTTCAGAAGGCAAATGTAGGTAATATTTCACCAACTAAAAAGTTTTACATGGTAGAATAATTACTAAGTTCACCTGCGTGAAGAGTCGTTAGATTTAGAGTCGAGGCAAGTCAGTGGCAACTGAAATTGGTGGGAACTGCATAGTATTCTTCAATTATGCAAAATAAAACTATTTACTTTGTGATCAGACTAGTGGCTTAGAAACTTTTTAGGCTTCATACTTATTCAAATCTGAGCTATTGTGCTTTTATCCTGTGAACACTGATTCTTTCTCTTGGTTTTAGCTGACTGCATCCCCTATTATCAAGCAGTTTCTGATGTCTGTAATCAGAGCAGTTAATGTGAAAGACTTTCCAGAAAGAAATAATATCGCAAGTATTACACAAAACCGAATGCTTCTATTATACAAAAGTAACATGAAAAGACTGTATTAAATCTGGCATGACTGGTGCTCCACTGAGTTTAGTTCCGTTGTACAAATCGTTCAGTGTCAAATTTGGCTCATGTGAACATCCTGTTTCTTTGTTTTGGAAACAGAATTGGACTAATATAGATGTGTGTTAGAATCGCTGCTTTGATGTCTTGACAAAAGCATCTGTACCCACGGCACACATCATTTTCTGGAGCCACCACTATATTAAGAGTATTAAAAGGGAAAAAAAAAAGTCAATAAAGCAAATACCATTGTTAAGCAAAAGCATGGTGAAAAATCCCTGCAGCAGGATATATACTGAGTCATAAAATGCATGCATAACAGACAGTGCACAGGGTTTCTCCTGTCTTCTCTACAGTTTCTTGTCTTAAAGTTATGCTTTTACAAAAGCAGATAAATGTAAGAAATATTGAATTGCTGAGGCCAAACAATTACCTTTAGGTCATATTATGCATAAGCAGCTTTAGGCAAATGTGCATATTTTGTAATTGCTACCAGTTCTGAGTAACATGGGTGGAATTTTTATTTACAAACCCCATTTGTACCATCAAATCCTGTGCGTGTTATGACCTTTACATGAATACACGTAGTAGCACTAAAACAACTCTTCATAAATATACTTTTTGGCCGCAGAACTGCTTTTCCTTTGTTTGCTTGTGCATAGTATTTGTCGTGTTTACAGTCACTTAAGAATTTTCTGGCTATCTCAAACATTCTTGTGCTTTCAGAAATGGACATGGTCACTAAAATGTGGATGTCTTAACAACATGCTGTGAAGGGGACTCTCAGAGTGCTGGAGCATCCTTTCCAATAGCTCTTTCTGTATGAAATGTTTCTGTTACATCGTTATTTTGAGAGTACCTTAGGTGCCCAGTGGTCAATAAGCCAAATAATGTTATAATAGCTACTAATGCATCTTGGTGCAAGGATCTGAACCAGGAATAGTATTCAGAATGCCTTAAAATTAGAGATAAGCGGAACCTGGAAAACCGAAATGTTGATGTTGCTTGGACTCACCTCCTTTCTTTGTCTCTGTCTCCCGTCCACCTTCTTTTCTGTACAAACTTCTGTCACATCTAGTGTTCATATTTAAATGTTTTATTCAAGTTTGTCTAACCCACAAGTCAGTGCTACGTACTTCTTACATAAAACAATGTCCAGTGACCGCCTTGCTCTTGGCTTTTCTCCTCTCCTGCCCCCTGTGCTGTGCCGGTGACAGACTTTCAGAGCCCGTTAGCCCTTCATCTCCATTGTTGGTTGCCATCGATCTGCCTTTTCCCGCCTGGTCCCAAACATCACCTCCAGGACAAAAACCCTCCCGGTGACTCTTCTGCAGATGTTGCTTCCAGAGCTGCTGACACCCCACAGGAGGACTTGTTCAAAAAATCCCAAGTAACTTTTTGGTATCAGCAGCTTTCCAAAAGAATAAGAAGGCTACCAAAGAGGAACTTTTGACAAGAAACTGAAGGTGTCATCTCCCTTGTGCTGCCCCATACCTTGGTGTGCGGATAGAGCACCTCATACAGGAATCAGAATTTGCCTGGATTACCTAGAGGGGAGTCCTCTTCTCCAAGGAGAGTTTGGGTTTTTTGCTGCTCATGCATGATCTCTCACTGCTTTGCAAAATGCTCTTAGGAAAATGTGTCCAACTTACACAAAAGTATCTATCTCAGAATCATGGTGAAATACATGGACAATATTGCATTGCTTTTGGCAGTGCAAAGAGATGGGTGGAAGCCAGTCCCACCAAAGTGGGGGGAACCACGGAGCTTCCAGACCTCTGTTGCTTGGCTCATCAGCGTTGGGGAGCTTGATGGCTTGCTCCTTGTTTCCAGTTCTTCCTCTCACTGCCACAGGAATAGGAACCTGTGACATTTATGGCATCTCTTCCAATTCTGCAACAAAACTACTGAAGAAAAATTATGAAAGGGAATGGTTTGGCTGTTAAACATTGTTACCCTTTGTGATCCACCCCAGTTCTCCATGTCTTACAGATAACCTCCCTCTGACACCCTGTTTTGAGCTCCCCATTCCCCTCCTACTACATTTTATAAAGATCTCAGAAGAGCTCCAGCAGGGAGCTCCAGTGACAGACCAAGTTATTTAGACTGAAGAAATCAAACCTATGTCAGTTCAATCTTCCTGTGTGCTCCCATTTGAGTCCTTGGCCTGAGTTATGTCCACACAGCTGGGCTTCAGCAGGTTTGGTGAGTTAGTTGCTGCTTCTAGGGATTGAGATTTGTTAGCGTAAGCTTGTGCTGCCTAGAGAAACCTAGGAATGTGTTCCTCCCCACACAACTGAAAATTTAAAAAAATGAAAAAAAAAATAAAACTTGGAGGACGAGAAGAAAGGGGAAAAGGAGAAAGTGAAGAATCTACTTAATTTTGTCTCTGTGTGTGTGATAGATATGCTGGGGGTGATTCCCCACTTTATTTTATTAAGTGAAGATAAAGAATAATAGCAGTGCATACTGAAAACACGGTATTTTTTCTCTTATGCATGGGTTTCAAGGTATAATTCTTGTGCTCTTTCTAGCCCCCTGATGAGCACCTTGCTTCTAATGGCACGGATAATGAGAGATTTACGACTTCTGGCTTTTTGATAGCCGACCAGAACTCATTTGTCCATTCCATGGCGGATCCTGTAATCATCTCTGCAGGCAGCCAGCTACAGCTTCAAGGTGTGCAAGCAGGGAAAGATAATTCAGTTAACAAATCTCATGATGCTACTTGTAATAGAAGAAAATCCATCCTGACATCTTAAAACAATATTTTTCTATTTTGTTTACGTAATGAATCCTGTTCAGATTGAAATGATTTTAACTTGTTCTGCTTACTCTGATTTGAAAAATCTTCCCAGCAAAGCTGCCTTAAAATACTGTTATCTTTGTGCAACTGTGTTCAAGTACTTTCTTTTGTGGCAAAGTACTTGTTTGTATTGGTTTGGCTTTTTTCACGACAAGAAAGATTTTGAGTAAAGAGTTGGCAGCTCCTTTCTCCTCCTTTAAATCTGTATTGCTGTTCGACCCCCATTGTAAGTAGGGGCATGCTACTTCTTATAAGAAGTTCAGCAAAGATGCTTTAACAGGACTGATGTACTCTCCCTCTGTCGTCCTCTCTTGATGGCTAAGTACAATGTGGTTTCTAGCTGTGTTCGAGCCATCAGGATGACATCATGTGCTCCTTAAGTGTCTCAGTGAAAACTGCTGTCTAGTCTTACATGAAGGTTGCTGAATATCAAATCCTGCAGAGATGAAGATCGGGTGTGTTTTTATGAGACCGTAAGAGAGTAAAGTCAACGTGTGGCCATGGGGCTGCCTTCCTGCCCTGCCTGTGCCCTGTCTTCACTGGGATGCTGCCTTCAGACCGTTGTCAACACAACACCCCGCCTCTTCCTTGAACGTAACGTCACTTCTGAAGGCTCAGGATAACGTCCTTGAAGGATGGCAAGACTGGGCCTGTGCCAAGGCTTTCTGGAGATGCATCACTCTCTCCATTAGCAAGTAAACGCAACATTCACAAGTGGATTCCCTATAAATCAATGTAATATCAGCAGGGACTTCGGTATAAGGTGGGATTTTTAGCATTTGTCTGTCTCTACTTTTAGTCCTGGGCAAGTGAACTTTAGCTTCATTGTTCAGTTTTATTTTAGATTACAATAGTCTCTGCAATTTTATGATATTCTTTCTTTATGACACATGAAGAAGACCAGAAGATGTGGGTTTGGTTCTGGTGTTCATTCTGACTTGGCTTTCATCTTAGATGTATCTGTAATGTCGGGATGGTTTTTCTGGATGACTCACTTCAGATCTGAAGCAGTGAATTATGATCTCTCCCAGCCCTTACTGAGAGGGAGTGTGGTGAATCTTTAATGATGACACTCTTCTTCAAGGCTTCCTCAGGCATTTGGATTTCAAAAGTCACAAGAAAATTCAAACAAATCTAATGTTTTAAACAGAATAAAGTATAAAAGAATTCCTCCAAGTTGATTTTAATGATGTGGTTTATCTGCTGATAATTTAGAATAGGAATAATGCATAGAAGGAGAAAAAGGCTTTAAAAAACAAGTTTTAAGTAATGCCAAAGACATTGTATTAGCTGAGTGATTGCTTTGATGTCTGACCCTGCAGCCAAGCCATTGACGTCCTTTAGCTACCAGGTCCCAAGTGGGGAATTTGAGCAATTTTGGGTAATCAACAGCGCTGACTTGGGGGCTGTAGGGACCATGGCTGCCATGGACGTGGGAGGGAGCCCGACTCCCCCTCGCAGGTCTCTGAGTGGGCTAAGGATCAACAAAAAGAAAATTTTTTGGTTAAGTGTGGAAATTTTCCCCTTTCCGTACCGGTGTATTTTTTCTGCGATGCTGTTTTAGGGTGTTTTGAGGGAAGTGCTGGAGGTTCCTGGAGCCTCCAGAGGAGCTCCTTTTGAGGTGATGCTGGTGGCTCAGGGGGGATGGCAGACGTGATCAATGCGGAGTAAGCAGGGCTTGGAACAGAGCGGAGGAGATCAGAAGTGCTGACACGCATTTGAAATTAGTCAGCATATGACTAGTAAATGAATGCAACTTTCACAACAAAAACTGGAGATGAGGCCGGGGCTGGTGGTCTGAAGTCACTCCAGCTCTGCCCAGTGTCACTCTGGGTGTCATCAAACAACGCCCCCAGCATGGCAGTCTGTATGTGTCTAGCAAAGACCTGAAACACGGGCAAAATGGCATTATCCACGGACTGTTTTCATGTGTGTCTCAAGTTTTGTACAAAACCTCAGCTGGCTACAAACTGGGCTGTCCTGTGCGTGCCAAATACTCGCAGGACGCTAGTTTTCACCAGCACCCTCACCTTTGCAATCTGTCTGTGTTTTAGCAAGCTGATTTACAAGTACGTCTTTTCTGAATCATTATCTGAGCCGGCTGCCAGTTGGCCTGAGGCAGACATCCAGGCACTCGAGACTGGGAGAATCGGTTCCAGCTGCACTCCGTAATTAGGAAAACCCTGGTCTGTAGCCGGATGTCCAGATGCCTTGCCAAGGAGCGTATCATTTGGTTCAACAAACAGTATTTGTGAGGAAAAAAATAAGGAGTGAAGATGTAATAGGAGAAAATTCATATGCCAGCAATTGCTCCTCTATTCCTCATCGCATCTCCCGTTTGTAAGCTGGAGAGATCCATCACGGTGGGAAGGGAAGGTCTGGGGAGGTTAAACAAATCCTCGGGATTTCAACTCGCATAGAAATAAGTTTCTCATGCTCCCCACAGAGATGGAAAGTACTTGAAATGCCATTTCTTTCATGCTTGCGCACCAGAGAAAAACCAAACTTTGCATTTCGTTGTGTAACAAGAGTTACAGTGCAATGTGTTTTGTCAGCAATGAGAATTTGTATGAAAACTCTGTATGTGACATCTCAGCTAAACCCTTGTGCTCCCTGGAGTGTCTTCATTTCAAACACAGATCCAAGCTCTTTTTAAAGGTTTGGTGTTTTTTTTGTTTTGGTTTTTTTTTTTTTGCTTGTTCTATTGACATGACTTAACAAATGTGAAGTTTCCAAGAATAGATTTAATAATGTCGTGAAAAATGCCAGAGCTTTTGCCACCAGTGCCATTTAATCTATCTCAGCAACTAGATTAAATTTCTTGGCAAAAGTCTGAGTGTTTTCCAACAATAGGATTCCCATAGTAATACGAGAATATCATTGCACAGGATATGGTACAAAATGCAATGCAAAATCCCACTCTGGATGATTTAGCAAAGCAAATAAACATTTCCTCCTCTTCTTCTTCCCACCTCACTTCTTCCTATCTCTCCTGCTCCAGAAACAGCTACTTTTAAAAGTTAGATAAGCAAGAGTTAACCAATCTATTCCAAGGGATCTGTGGGAAATTGGAAGGTCCTACCTACAGAATATTGCTAATCACAGTAAGTTACTTTGATAAGAATAACTTATATGTAAACTACGTTGTGTGCTTTGACAAGTTGTTCTTGTTTGACCCTGTAGTACTCAGTCTTTCTCGTGTGCTGAAAATACATTTGAATGAAATTCATGAAAGGCCATCTGGCAAAACAAGCCTGTCTGGATCCGATTTATCTCCGGCCAGCCTTCTGGATTTCCTTGCGCACTGGTTGACTTTCACAAGTTGATGTTCCCCTGTTGTAGCTTTCCAGCTCGATCTGAGACAGCTGTGGTTTTCTTACTGTAAAGTGTTTGAGGAAAATATTGATAACTTAAAGTTGTCTTTTTAACTCAAAGTTAAACTTAGTTAAAGTTGTCGCTTTAATTATGTACTTTTTTTTATCAAATTTTTGGATTTTTTGAGGTCTTGCCTTAACTCAATCCGAGAATTTCTTCTTTATCCTTCTCTGCAAGTTATTCCCTATTTAGTTGTTTTAAAAAGTAAGAAAGACAGCATATGTAGCAGCTCTTTGCCGTGAAGGTATTCACATGTAATTCACCAGAGTACTGATGCACTGAAAATAACCTTTCCAGGAGGCTCACCCGGCAGTTACCCCTGTCCCTCTGCTTGTGGATGTAGGTGGATTTTGTCCTGCACTGGAAGCGCAGCACCTCCTTCTCGCTGTCTGCCACAACAGGGTGAGGAGCAGGCTTCAAGGGCGTCTCGCCCGTCTTTTGTGCCGGCACTTGCCGTGATCCAGGGCTAGATCAGGTTCATTGCATTTTCACTGATTGCAAGCGTGCATTATTTCTTTGCCAAAGCGTGTCCAGTGGGCCCTCTGCTCTGGCTATTTTCTGGATTCTCTTTTTTTCCATACTGTGGCTAATGAGTCCAGCTGTTTTCTCTGTTGCTCAGGACTTTCTGTTTCCCAATGACAGAAGCAAACAGTTGTGCCAGCTATGAATGCAGACAGTGGCATTGGCATCTCGGAGCTGTGCCCGTAAAGCATTAAAGTATACTTTAGTATACTTCATTAAAGCAGAAGGTTCATCAAACATCCCGTTAGTGTTTTGGGATTGCTGTTCTGTGGTGGGACTCAAGGAGATCTCTCGATAGGGAATGGACCTGACACCTTCCCCCTCTTCCTCTTCTACTCCTTGGCTGCACCCAAGGAGATGAAGCCATGAAGCCTGCTATGGTGGATATGCTTTAATGAACACTTCTTAAAGTGGAGCTGATTTGTATTCCTTTGTTAATATAATGTTACATGTAAACCGAAATTCTGCTTAGTAAAAAATTATCAACTTTGTGGCAGGCTGCCTAAGTGAAAAAAAAAAAAAAATACAAAAGGTTTTAGTAGTGGTGTGACTTGTTGCTATAAAGCAACAGCCAGTAATGTCAAGAGATTTCAGTCCAAACAGAGAATTTTTGAAAATTAATTTTGGGTGCTTATTACAGAATACAAAGTAAGGTAATTTCTGGCAAAACTGTTGACAGCAGACGTAATGCATCATTGCAACAGCCCAGACTCAATATTATATGGAAATCTGTGTAAAAAGCTGCAGACAGGCTAGTGCCCACAGAAAACAAAAGATGACAAAATCAGAGACCGATGTACTAATGTAATATTTGTCACTGAACTAGAAAAGTTACAATGTAATAGAATTTGTGAATATGATTTAAAATTACTGTAGTTCTTTAAATGCAAAGGTGACTTAGTTCAAATGAAATCCGACTCATAGCATCCAGCCCATTAATGGGCTCGTTCGTGCTCTCAGCTCTGCAGACCACACAAAAGTGACATTTGTTGATATCCGCATTTCCCATCTTCCCTGATTCCTCCGCACTCATGCCTGAAGCCATGGAAATCAAAAGCAGAGATATTCAAGCTTTGGGTCAGCCCTGAACACTTGTGGGACTGTCCACAAACACATCTTTGCAGCAGGATCCCAGGGGTGTTTCAAGTGCCTCTCCTGGGAAGAGGAAGAAATAGGATCCCTCCGATAACCACATCCCAGGGCAATCGGATCATTTACAGTAGCTCTTTCCTTCCTGCTTGCACTCCATTCAAAACCATGTTTTCTAACTCATTGCCTCCAGGACACTGAAAATAATGTTACTTTCTCTGCGTTTTTTCTCCAGGAGTGACACAAAAGCAATGGGGCACTGACGGTCAGAGGACATGCACAGGCCTTAAGTGGGAGAATGCTGCAGCGAGAAAATCAAGCTCTGCCAAGGTAAAATAAATAAATTATGTTTAGATAGCAGTCAGCAGAATGCATTCAGGTTTAAAAAACAATCGCTGATTGCTGAGCAGTGTATTTGACTTGGTTTTGTTTAGCTAGGCTTAGCTTAAGCAGCAGAAAAGCCAGATGAAATGATGGCTAAATGTGATTCTGTGTGCTCTTGGTGAGGGGGAAAAAACTGCATGTTTTGTGGGGGAAGAAAAGTTGTTAAAAACACCCCAGGAGACTAAATCAACTGATAACCCAAATATCACTACACTCTGTCTCATGTTCTCAAGATAAAGCCTGAGGTTTTCAGTTCACCACAATTACTTTGTGTAAGTGCGTATTTTTTTCACAAGATGCAGTGAAGCTTGAAAGCTCCCAATGAGCATAGGATCAGCAGGTCAGACCTTAAAGATCCATTTCTTTGCCAAAGACTGGGAGGAGGGAATAATACATATACTCAAGCAGAAAAAAGAAAAGTAAATTATTTAAAATATTGGTGCATGAGTTTGAAGCTAATCAGGAGCGTTTTTTACATGCCTTTGGACTCTTGCAGGATGTCTCCATTTGCAAAAGAAATAAATGTCAAATTAACTACTAGAGTATAAGAGATGCATCCAAAATAAAGGATTTCAAGGAACATTCTTCTTTGGTGCCCTGTAGAAATCTCGGGGAAGTCAAGAGTTTTGGAAGGCATGCAAAGGTCTTAAACCTGTAGGTAGAAGTAAATGCAGCGCGGAAAATATGAGGCTTATATGTTATAAACCAAGAAAGAAACAAAGAAGGAAGAAAATGCTTTCCCTGGGGCTGTGAAATTATTGAATTGTCAAAACTACAGGCAGCTGGTTTAAAGACCTGATAAAATTTACTCGGCACTTCACCTCGTTAATAAACTCTGGATCTACCTCTACCTATTTGGGTTCCCAAATCAGCCTTCCCAAGAGTTACAAAGGAGCCTGTTTTCTGTCTTGTTCCCGTGCATGGAAGACAGGAGCACAGGGATGGTTTTCCCCATGGGTTTCGGTGCCCTGTCCCGACTCTGGTACCCAGGCCCTGGCAAGGATGACCATGGCACCCGGGAGGTCACAACTCTGTCACTCACATAGTGTTTCTTGATGGAAGAAGAATATTATGTTTTGTGAAACACTTGTCGAGTACTGGCGTTGATTATCAGGTGATAGACATCCAGATATGACTGAGATGAATTTGGAACAAGCAGGAGCAGTACAGATAGCAAATGGCACCTAAGCCCCAAATGAACTTGGATGAGCTTTCATTATGAAGCTAATCCTCAGATTTTGCATGCCAATTCAGTGGGCTTTTTTTCTGTTAGGATCAGGAGATCTAGGAACACAGGGCAGGAGCAATCTAATCAGCCAGTTTACAGCAGCAATGAGATTAGGCCAGATGCTTTATTGCATGTGACTTATGTGACCAGCCGTGTGGATAATAATAGCAGGAGATTTTAAACTCAGGTTTACTCTTTGTCAGATAGCTTTAATGTAAAAGCACCTCCTTTGTCACATCCAGTGAAGTAATGTACGGTCTATCAAGATCCATATTTACTGTCATGGTTGGAAAAATGAATCTGGGCCACTGTCAATCAATATTGGACATACGTGGTTTTACATCATTGATAGGTGCCACCAAGGAATCATAAGCAAGAGGGAACTAATGAATTAAAATAGCACCCGGAGTCCTTATAGGTAATTATATAACTTTTGCGGGAGGAATCACGGAGAAGTTTTTCCGTGCTTAGAACTGGTGAGGCTGTAGAGCAGTCATGACCCTGGTGCGCATATGTCCTCTGCAGCATGCGATGGCACACGCGGACCTTCAGGCTAATGATCCATAATATATTTAAGTGCATTTTAAGTTCCAGCAGTCCATCATGAAAGAGCAGTCTGAAACTGCTAGTTGCCTTTGACATGTCCATTTTTAAACAAACACAGCAGCCACAAATCCCAACTGCGATGATGGGTTAAATACTGAAAATAATAGTATAGAATACACATTTTTTAATGTTAATATTTTTTTTTTTGCACCAGAATGATAAGGTTTTCATTGAAGTCTCACAGACAATTCAGACTTTATTTCAAGAGCATGTGTTTTTAAATGACAAAAAAGTTAACATGAATAAAAAGTTAACCAGAAATCTCAAACAAAACTGTCTGGTGTGATAGACGGTAGATGAGAAACTGTAACATATACTATAATAGAGTGTGTTGATAATTTGAATCTTTTCATTTGCAGGAATCTCTGTCATCACAAAATACAACATTGATTTCACCGATAGTCATTTCACAGATGATTGATGAGAATAAATCAAAAGAAAATTGGCCCTCTTTGCCTATGCAGTCCATGATCCCCCAGCCCAGTGCTTACCACACGAAGCAATCTTTGGCTAACCATGGTTCAGTCAACATTAACAGAGCATTTACGGTACTTCCCAGCAGATTAAAAATTCAGACATCTTTAGGCGACACCATGTCTCCATTGGACTCTCCCATCGCAGAGGAAAAACAGTGTCAAAACCAGCAGAAAGGGTTTGCCTCCATAACTATTACTGCCAGGCGCGTTGCTGCGGGCTCCAGCGACCCAGCACGTGGACCTGGGGCTGTGCAAGAGCCCAACGCCGTGTCCCCCACCTCGAGCAAGGTCCCTGCTGCCTTCCGTCACTGGCCTCCACCGGGCCACGGAAACCAACATGCCTCTCCATTAAAGATTTCTGAATCCTGCTGGCAATTAGGTGAAGAGCCACGAAAATGGCTTTTTGACCCTGGAAACAAGGAGAACGGTGTGGGTCTTCAACGCAGTGACGGGAGAGACAAAGTACCACCCTCATTCACCTCATGTGTCCACCTTCAGGTGTCTCAGCAGTGTCCAAATACCATCTATTATTTAGACAAGTCGCTCAGTGTCTGCATTGACCAACCTCGAGTGAAATACCAAAAAACTCATAGAACAATGTTGTCCTTCACTCTAAATTGCAGTTCAGCTAGATTAACAGCAGATGGAGTAGATGGCATAGCTAATGGAGAGCCAATAGAGGTGATATTTCAAACAGAGCTCTTAGGAGAAAACAAGACTCCACTCAGATCAAACCTGAGTGCAGACTTAACAGAAAATAATGTAATTAATAAAGAGAAAACAAATGAAGGCTATTTGGGTAGTAAATACCCTTTGCAAAGGGTCTTTGTCTCTGAACTTCCAGCATTTGTGGATATACCCAGCGGACCAAATAACGTAGTAACAACAAAGAAGGATGATGATAAGCAGTCTGGCAGCTATCGCACTACATCTTCTCTCCAGCTTCCTAATTCAAGTGATGAGGCAGGTAAGTAATTTCCATAAACCTCAGTCTGGTGGAGCAGAGGTTCAGATTGGAACAGACCCACCACAGTGATTTTATGTGAGCAGATAACAGTAGTCCTTGCTTCTGCAAAGGCACAGTGAGTCAGAGAACAACCCAGACGTTTTCAGTTCCAGGACTACCATGAATATATTTGCCATGCTAGTGTTGCATGCTGCTCGTCAGATGACAGAGAAAATGCTGCCTGTGTTTTCTGCATTAAACCTCTGTTTTTAACCGTAATTTATTTTTTTTTCTCCCAGTAACATGCAAGCGCTTAACCCCTGAAAATAATGAGGTCTTTCTTTGTATAAGGGCTAAATATCTTTTTTAAAAAGGAGATAGCTGCACTGAGCTTGGTTTTGTGCTCCTTGCAATTAAAAATGATCTTGTTTTCAGCTTTTATTTAGAAGGCTGTAGTAATAAGCCCAGGCTTTTATAACTACTGGCTCCAGGTAAATGGTTTGCAAATCTTTAACTCGTTTGTTTCAAACATCTCCAAGCATTTTGCAAACATAGAATTTTCCTGCAACATTGCGCTCGGGGAAGGGAAAGGTACCGTGGGGATTGCTTCAGTGCCCAGAGTGGTATAGCTTCTGCTGCGCTGGGCTGTAGCAGCTATTTTACAGTGCACTTGAATAACCACAGCTAAGTTTATTGACTCTCCAGGAAGGGAGTGTGGATGGGAAGAATGTCAATGAGTGAGTCTGGTTTTTACCAAAAGCACTAAGGTTAAAACTTACCCCCCATGTATCCTGCGACAATGGGCTACAATTAATTGCAGTTACCCTGTTCTTATATGGCCTTTTTGATCAAAGGGTCAGTGTATGAACATAAGCTACTTCCTAAGATTCATTTGTACCTTCATCTTCCCAACGTGCAAATGGGAAAAAGGAGAAGGATGAGGAGCTGCATGCTGTCTCAGGGGCTGGACAAGGTGCAAAACCCAGGCTGCACCATCCCTTTGCACCTTGCTGTTACTGCTGCGCTCACTTTCCCGTGCCTGAGATCGGTGGGACTGCTCTTGTAGTTATCCAGGTGCAAACAGTGAGAAGGCACTGCTTTATTCAGAGGCCTCCTGCTTTAACCTTGAAGAAAATTGTCCGCAGAGCCTGGATTTTCCACAGAGAAACCGGCAGTGTCAGTAATTCCAGAGCCAGGCGCTTAAATGAAAGTTGCGTGGGTCCACAGGGTGAAGCACCCCTCAGGCTGGCTGCTGAAGAAAGCCTGAGATAAAATATTTCTTTATGTTTGTAAGTGTAATCCAGGTTGTCTGTTGTTGAAGGGGAGACGGCCCAGTGGGGAGCAGGAGAGGGAAGATGTCAACCAGTGCTAAAGGGTTGAGGGGAGAAATGCAAAGGCGTGAGGGTTGGTGAGGACCTTCCACCGACCGACACCAGCCAATTAAGCGTTTCAGCTTTGGACTTCATTGCATACCATCCTAATTTCAAATAACAACGTCCTCCTGAACTTTCTGTAGGAAGAATTATGTATTCAAGGCTTTGTTCAACACCATCTAAGGTCTCTCTGTGATACACCACAGAAACAAGGATTAGAATAATATTGAGCCTTCCCTGGGCTTCGTGATACAGTGGTGGCCATGAAAGAATCACTTTTACTAGAAGTAATTAGAAAGTGAAATAAGACACTGCTCTTGGTTCCACAGTTTTACTGAAAAGAGGAAATAAGTGAGGTAGCCAACTGAGAAATACTGGGTTTTGAAAAATGACTTCCACCATTTGTATACACAAGAATACAGGTGTAAATAAACATGGGAAGTGTTACCTTTTTAACTGCTTCCACCTTTTGTGTAAGCAGTAATGTAGAATGTAAAGAGATATATTTCTCTTGATCAGACCCTGTGTAATATATAAGAAGGTGTTTATCAGCTTACTACAACTTTCCTGTGTGAAATTTGTATAAACAGCCAGAATAATGCTTCAAAACAACGGTCTTTCTCACCAGGATCCCCAATGTAATGAGCTCTTGCATAGCTGTCAGCTGTTAAATGTGACAAATCATAAGAAACCTAGTTAAACGCATGAGACATCCGCACTGCTCGTTAAAATGAAAGGCAATTGGTGTGATTTTAACCTGGGAGAAAATGAAAAAGTGAGTTCCCTTGAGTTCCGAAAATGGGTGAAGTGAGGCAGAGAAGTGATCTCTTAGGTCCAAGACTCTGTTCTGGTGCAAATTTGCTACAGCCTGTTACACGTTTTTTTCCTGGACTAGTTTTAAATATCTAAAGAAAGCCATAATGGGACACTGCTGCCTTTCTGCTTTTTGCTGTGGCACTTCTGTGTATACAGCTGAATATTACAAGGCCTGTATTGCAAGATGCTGCGTTGCGAGCGCCGTGAAATAACTACCCCAACAGCAAAGTCCTGTATACCATTACAGATTCCCAATTCCAAATTAGATATTTTTTCCTCCGAAGTTTACTAGCTCAAATCCATTCACATTAAGCTTTGGTCTGCTATATGTTTGTGCAATGAAATGTTTGTGAAAAGCAATGTTTAAAAAGAAGGAAGAACTAGCAAAGAAGGGGCATTGAACAGCTTTTGACACTGTGTTAATACTTTAACATAGTTATCTTATGGATGAAGCAACTGCAGAGAGTGCTTTGTCCATCACATTTCTGATGGGCCAGAAAGTTTGAGTTTATACTAGTTTGCAGCTGTAGGCAATAGCTTCCTGCCAGCAGGAATACAAGTGGTAATAACATCACCGTGGCAAAAAAAAAAAAAAAAAATTACTGTCAAGGCTCAACTTTTCTGTATGAAATCTGTAAATGTAGTTTCCAGGATGTATAGGCTGCCTTATTAGGATCTGAAGTGAAATGAGCACCCAAATACTTCTCTGCTTTACAGGTACTGGGGCCAGGTTTGCTGTTTCCTATAAGGCCAGTTGAGTTATGGCTCTTTGGAGTGCCTTTTTTCTAATTTTTTATGTGGCTTCACTAAAGCAATGATGACTCTACTTATAGTATTACTCATACTATTTCATGTTCAAATCCAAATATTCAAGACTTGGCTTTACATGCACCTGGATAACCTAATCTAAGGCCCTGCTTTCAGCAGGAGGTTGGTCCAGATAATCTCCAGAGGTGTATATTTCCAAAATGTGCCACATATGAAAAGGGTATTTTAGGAATATTAATGAAATGTAGATCTTGGGCTGTGCTCGTGGATGGTAATTATACTTAGAAATCCAAATCTCTCAGACTCAGTTAGCATTCAAAGCCATGTTTCATGCTCTAGCATCCCAAGGATGGAATATGATCTTGTGATTTCACCGCTATGGACTCTATCTTCTACTGGCCCCATTGCTTTGGGTACTTTACTTCCATTATCTGACAAGAAATTGGACTGTAAGTGCTGGAAAATCCATGTTACACATGAAGTCAGACTTGAACTGCAGGAGGACAGAGTCATAGGACATAATTGTGTTCATTTTTAATGAGTGGCCAGCATTTAAATCCCTTGGGCAGCTTAAGGAACACTTACCCGTTAATGTGAAATGGCCCACTGAAAGCCACACGACCCACCTCAGAGATACGACCAAGGGTAAGCCCAGGCCAGGCTCCATGAAGTCCTTGTCACAGGTGATCGATGTGCATCACCCTGCCTTCGGTCACGGCTTTTAACAAGCTGTCAGAACTTGCTAACGCTGCTTTTAAGTGAATACTGCAATTTCCTTTACTGTCTGTAGCTGACGTCTCATAAATACAAGGTAAGTTAAAAATGAAAAGATTAGTCTTGTTTCTGCTGAAGGCAGGAGCATTTTTAGCCTTAATTTCTCACCTGCCTTTCATGAAGAATATATTCTACACGAATATCTAGTTTTCCATCTATCTTTTACAATCTATTACCTACTGGGCTCTATGCTGAATTATTAAAAAGGGGCAAAGAGAAGAAAATGGGACAACTTTAAATTCATTTTGACCTCTTGATTAAACAATATCATCACTTTACTGTGAAAGATTATAAATGCCAACATCTAAATTTATCCGTTTAAGCTTAGATAATCATAAATGTCTTGATGCCTGAGCACCTTCACAAACCTCGGCTATATTATAAACCTAAATAATGTCTGCTAACACTTTTATAATGTCTACACTTTTGTTTTTCTTTTGTTGTCATGCCCAAAACTGCTGTGCAGAGTTATTAAGGAAGAAGAACCGAGGTGGAGACAAATGTAAATCCAGTTTGGAAGGTAGGTGCGGTGCTGGCTCCTGCAGCCCTACGTTGAGATAAAGAAGAAGCCGAGGCTGCGGCACGGAGTGTGAGGAGGGTGGAGGGAGACGACAAAAGGGCATTTCATGAATCGCAGTCATATGTAAACTACCCAAAAGTAGGGAAATCAGGATTATGAGGTGTGCATGAGTCAGCAATGGAAGGTGAATATGACGCGATGGTGACGGTTGTGACTGCGGGCATGAACACGGGCGGCAGCCCAGGCACAGGGGGTGTCCGGGCGGGGGCTGTGTTGCTGGCACCACTTCTCCTACAGAATTCAGGAATGAAGCACTCAAAAAGGGGAAGAACACATTTAAATCAGTGAACAAGACAGATCAGAGAGCTGGTAATCGTAGTTGCTTATACTTTTTCCGAAAGAGAATGGCAAGTGACTTGAAAGCATAATTTACTTAATTAAAGCAACCCAAGACAGTGATTGGGGAACACTGAGATGGGATCTGGGCTTTTGGGGTGTTGAATGGCCCCGGATGATTATAGGCTTCTGTTTCCTTCTTAAAGAAGAGGTTTTTAACAAGTGCTGAAGCCAGCAGCACATTTACTAAGGGGTAAATAAGTAAACTTTAATTTGTTTCAAGAGCTATTTTAATTTTTTTACTTACTTTGTATGTCTGTATATGTATGTGTGTACATGTATATATATATACTTGTACTGGAGTAAAATCAGAACAGCTGGTGCTGTGGGATTTTGATATGCTGCTACCTGCAAAGCAAAAAAAATGTTTTTGTTTTAAATACACGTTGAAAAGCTCCTGGTATTTGAGATGTTTGTATATCATTACAATATTTTTAGGTCACCTTTAAACTAATATGTACTCACGGTAATCAGGATGGGCTAATGTAGGCAATCTTAAGACTGAAGATTATTAATACAATGTACTTTCAGTTATCAAATAGTATTTGAAGTGTTGCGATGAATGAATGTGGCCTATCTGGTGTTCTCACCTAATCTTCTGTTTATGGGAAAGTCATCACGCAATGACCCCGAGTACAAGGTTGGGGGCGGGGGGGGCGGGGAGCGCGGAATATATATATAAATGAACAAGATATAATTAGACGAAAGCTGTTCCTTACAATATGGAATTTATTGTATAGAAACTTGAGTAGCTACAGCTGATGTTAATTAACTCTCCAGCCTGAGAATGTGTACAGCAGTAGTGATGGTGAAGACAGGAGAAATGTGAAATATGGCACAGAAGATTTTACTTTAGCTTGCACCTGCTAAGGATGAGGAGCCAAATCTTCAGCTGATGTCAACCAATAGAAATATCTGCCTTCAGAGGAGTGACACTGATTTACATCAGCTGAGAATCTGGCCAGGGAAGTTACAGACTTGGCATTATGGATATAGCAGCTGGTGCTGACTTGTTAAGAACAAAGGACCACATGCCAAAAAGCCCATTAAAAGGAGCTCCTTTGATGTTTCACTTCATCTGGTGTAAATTTAGAATGGAGGAGGCTGTCAATTTTCCTTACTCTAGATGTTTTGTGTCATTGGGTCTGTGTCACACTGCAATGTCACCTTCATGTACTGTATCAGATGCTGAGAAATTGAGGACTCGGTCCTTACAGATGTTGAAAACTCAGTAAGGAATTGGCAGTCCTTGGTTACGAGTGACTCTGGAAGATGCTGCCATCCTTTGAGACAGACCCCAGCCTGTGTGATGGGCAACAGGAGTTGCCTTTCCTTATCTTGGGTCGTCTTAATTCATTTTTAGAAGGAAAGGGATGCTTTCACTTCTCTGGAAGGCCCTGGAGACAGATGTCTGCCCTGTTAGTGATGTTATGGACAACATTTCTATGAGTGAAAGCATAAATTAGAATTATTTTCCCAAAGATGATCATATTGTCTGCTGAAGATCCAAATGAAAGTTCAGCTCTCCTTGTTTTGGCATGTGAAAGTTAAGGGTTTGATTTTTTCCACTGTTTTCTATCTTGTTTAGGGTGAACTTTTCTATCTTGAGCTGTCAGGGTTGGTAAAAATGTGAGACAATTTGAAGTGAAAGACTCTGGAGGGGGCAAGTCACTCGTCAGCACTCAGGGCAAGCAGTGGAGGACTGAATACTAGAAACATTAAAATAATGATTAAGAGAAAGAGATGGGCTATGTGGATTCAGTGACTGCATAATGCCACTGGAGTAAAGGGCCTCATTTTCCCCTTATTCACACTTGGTTTAAACTAGCAGCAACTCTTCTGCAGTCTGTGAAATGAGTACTTGGCTCAGTCTGGCCGCGGTAAATTATCAGAAAGAGCTGAACAACTAGGTGTCTTCAACATGATGAGAATACCAAGTGGTCGATACATTTCTTACCCTGCAAATCACCATTTAAATGTTCTGAATCATCCTGAATTTTTTTTTAAAGCCACACTGCCTCAGATTACTCCTTGAGTCGCTACAATAGTACCTGATAGCTCCTAGCATGACATCCTTGAAATGCAAACATGGATGTCTAACTGAGATTTTTGTTACGGGGGTGTTACAGAGAATGTCTCAAAAGTGCAGCAGCGAATTTCAAAGTATTTTCAGTAACCACTTCCATGGTTCTTAACAATATGAGCAGGGATCGTCTCAGTCTGAGGACTAGTTGCCTGGGAGTGCTGGCTTTGTTAAAGACACGGCTTTGGTATAGCATGGCCAAAAAGGCATGACAAGAAAAACAATGATGATTCAAGGCGTGAGTCTAAAATCTAAGACTGATTACCTTCAATGAGAAAATAATTACCAGGTGCTTGACCAACCTCCAAATTATGAAAGGTTTAATGAAAAGGGAATATTTTTCCTTTTATCCTGTCTGAGCAAATAGGAAGCAAAGGGGAAAAATGTTAGCAACATATACAAACTCGATTGTCGACCAGCTGGGTATTGGGAACTCACTGGTGCAAGCAGTTGAATCAGATCATGTGGGTGGATTATTTCCTGACCACTAAAATATTCTGCAGCAATAATACACTCTCATGCTTCAGAGTGTAAGATGATCTCCTGCAGGTGCCAGGCAGGAACGTTTCCTTTTTGCTGGTGCAGTCATCGCAAATTACGGTCTTGTTCCACCAAGCCTCTCCGTGCGCGGTCGGAGTCGGTGCGTCACATCCTGTCCTGAGTAGCGCGTTGCTACCCATCAGCTCCCTGAAATAAGTGTCGTTCCCTCATTTAACACCAAGAGGGAAGATTGATTAATTATTTGCAAAGTGTTTTGAGAAAATAAATTGGCAGTCACCACAGAGAGACTCATTGTTAGGTGCCATTGATTAGCTGCATTATGGGATTGTTTGCTCTGAAGCCAAGTGTCGGACTACACTAATTTTGCCAAAAGCCTTCTGTAAACAAGCTGTTTCTTGACATCAAGAGGCTCTTCCTACTTTGGACTGATGATAGGTTTGAAACCTAATAGCTCTTAGGTCCACTTGATAAGCTTTAGCTTTTAAATGATTACAACTTTCTACAGTCAAATATTAGCTTTTGCAAAAAGAAAGCATCTTCCTTCTGAGGAATGTGTCCACAGCTGTCAACGTCATTTAAAAAAAAAAAAAACAAACAGCAAAAGAGCTAGGTAAGAAAAAAACAGCCTTTTTTGTTAGAGATAATTTTTTAATCTAGACTCTTAGCTTGGGGTGTTATTGATACAGCTGAGATAATTAAGCCTTATCCTCACCAGGCAGGGCTGTTTGAAGAAGCATTAGTATAGGTGCAATGACACGTTCATCAGGAGTTACAGTCTGGCTGACTCTCTTGGCTCACGCTTGCAAACTTGCCTCGACTTTGGGTCTTGACAGTTCTGGGAATGGAGCTGAGGACGTGGCCCAGCCCTGTTTTTCAGGATCCAGCCCCAGGTTTTTATTGAAACATAAATCCAAGACCTCATTAAGCATTACATTTTGATTAGGGAGCATGGGAAGAGCTACATTACTGTCAGGATTTTTTGCAATTCGGATAGTTTCCATGGATGCTAACACTGAACAGCGGCTGACGCTGCCTCTTGCAAACGAGTCATTTGACAAACATCAGAGGGCAGTTAGGGACATAGGTCTCGCTGCTGGTCAGCAGAAAGTTTAGTAAAAACATCTGAATTTTGTAGTACTCCTTGCTGACTGAAGCTTGTTGACTGATTAAAAGTGATGTCTTTTCCTTGGCAAGTCATCTGAACAATAAATTATCCGTCCTATCTTCCATCCCTTGACAAACACTGAAATAACTAATAATATTGTCGTTGCTTTCAATGTTTCCATTTTTTTGTGTTACCAGACTGTTGAGATGATGCAGTCTGTTTACTTATATCTAAGATCGTATGGCTTAGGAGTGGTAATACTTGATTCATGATAGGAATTGAGTCATCAGTCTTTGTCATCAGGAGGCTGGAGTCTTGGTTTGGATTATGGATCGCTGCTTGCCTGCTTGAGGCATGCGTGGGCTCTGTACAACCTGTGCCTACATATGCCTGGGTCTAAATCTTGAAGAAGGTAGAATTTTCTTACCTTTAAGGAACGTTAATTGCTGCTCCTCTCTGCTTGGGGTATTGGCAGTGTCAGCTCCCATCACGGAGGTCTGGGAGAGCTCAGCAGCCCAGGGCATGGGGCTTTTATGAAATAAAAAAAAAAAAACAAAAAAAACCAAAACAAAAACCCAGGAGGTAGTCTATAATGTAAAGCCTACCTACGGTGGTGATGTCTGATCTCATTAGTGACACACAGTGAATCAACGCTGTGTGTCTCCTTCCCCAGCCGCCTCTTGTCAGGCTTGCTTGGTGGTCGTGGAGGATTTGTGGTGCTGTGCATCTGTTAAAATGAGCTTTGGCCCATTTCAAAGAAGCCCTTTGTCATGAATTGTCAAAAATCCACACTGAAACGCTAGGAAGAATGTTATACAAAAGTATGAAAAGCTGCATTATCCCACTGTGAAGCGAAAAGGAAAAAAAAGAAGTAACAATGGAAAAGGGTATGTTTGCCCGAATTGTCCGTGTTTCAAGGAAAGGCAGGTTTAACCTGCTGTAACGGAGGGTCACTTCCTGTTAGCAAAACCCCCTGAAGGGAGAGGGAGGAAAATGTAAAAAGATACTTTACAGTAAAACAATACACTTATTTTACTCGGAGATCAAGGATCCTTTAAAAAAAGAGGTTTTGAAAACCTACTCCTGGTTTTACAGAATATTTTTAACTCCTCCAATATCATATGGTTTTCACTAAGTCATTATTTAAAAACTGAACTGTTGTCTTTTTCTTTCTTGCATAGGGCCATAATGACTTTTCTCCAAATGTAATTACGATTTTGTTCCTTAACTTTTTCTCCTGTAAGCAGCTGAACTTTTACATCTAGGAGCTATATTCCCTGAATTTTATTAACAGAGTCATTCAGCTTTCTGTTTCATCAAGTTTTGTTCTCCTGTATCTCCCAAAGCATTACACTTGCATGTCTTTGTTCATTAGTTTTAAAGTCTTTCTTCAGCTGGGATAATAGAAAAAACATATATTGCTAGTCATCCAGTTGCAATTCTAGCTGTTCTCAGAGGGGCATATATATTTCAAGTTTGGTGCGTGGGGATTTAGATATACAATTCCAGATAGTCTTAATGAGAGTAACAGTCCTAATTCCCCACACAGTATATTAAAAAGTATTCCAGAACGTACAGAGTGAAACTCTGTGATCTTACCTTTAAGTACCTTTGCCTTTTTCTTTTTTTCTAAATATCATTTGCATCTGCATTCATTAGTTAAGGTAATTGACAGCTGCTTTGAGGATGAGGGGGTTGATCTTTGGAGCCCATGTCTGGTTTGCTTTGCTGTGTTTTCCTGGGGAATGACTGTGCCTGGGTGTACCTTTTGAATTGAAAGGTTAATTCAAGAGGGAGTTAGAGCAAAGAATTTACCAAATTGGCTCCATTATTATTCTGATTTCCTTCGATGTTAGACAAGAACAAAGCCGCACCTTTTCTTATTGCCTTAATTAACTACCAAAAAAAATCCCCACCATACTGCGAATCTAATAAGGATTAAGATTTAGTTATAATGTTAGTACAAGATCTAAGGAATATACTTTTCGGGCAGAAAGGATGCCGTGTTTATATACCTGAATTTCATAAGGAATCTTGCTTTTTTTAGTTCTTTCTTAGACATCCTTTTGTTGTCATGAAATGCCAAGTAGCCATTCTCTTTGTTTTCATTTTAGACCCCGTTCCTAGTTTTGTTCACGCCTTTCTTTTCTTTCTCTCCAATCCACATCTTTGTGGGAATCCCCAGACCTTATGGGCACAATGCCACTGGTGGCATTTCTTTTGGCAGGGAAGGGGTGCAGTGCAGAAAGGAAGGCTGTCTCCATTTGCACTGTATGTAAGAAAATTCCTGGGGCTTAATTCTCAGTTCTTGAAGGTTACTGTACTTACACTTGGAAGCCAATATCCACAAATAGCTAGTTTGGTAGTTAGGAGTAAATGGAGTGTGAATACTCCAGGCAACTCGTCTTTCTTTTGTTCAGATGCATATTCTAGGATGTTAGAGAGGAGAGATGTGACTTACAGACAACTCCTTCACTCGCTCTGGTCTCCACTGTTTTATTCTGCTCCCTGGCAGCCCGTTTTCACCACCCTGGCGGTATGTCCTGTAGGTTTGGATACCAATGCCGAGCCACAGCAAATAGCCTCGCCTGGGGACACAACAGCGGTTTGAGCGGTCTAACAATCTCAGTGAAGAAGCTGTTTGGCTTCACAACACACACATTTGTTGCACAGACCATTTCTTGATACGAAGGCAAATTATCTCCTACTGTGATGCTGTCTCGGATGAGCAGGAACTCTTTTCTCCTTTCCACTTTCTTTTCTTCTCCTCTCTGCTTTCTCCTGGCCAGTAAACTATTTTAATTTAAAAGATGATTTAAAGAGATAATCTGTTTTCCATTCAAGTTCTTTCTGTGGCTTAGCTCCCCTCCTTTTTTTTTCCCCTCTATCCTTCTAGTATCTTGGCTGCCTTTGTGAAAAGACTTCCTTCTCTGCCGCTCTGCAGTTACTTAATGCTACCTGCTGCTTTCTTCATCTTCTCCCACCGTGCTGCCTGTTTCTACCTCCTCCCACAAACACTCTTTGATGCCCATGACCCCATTAATCTGTCCCAATGTTTTTTCCCTCTATATGTCATAAAACATTTGTAGAAACACAGTGTGTAACTGCAGGTATGGGATCGCTGAGGGAATGAAGGAACAGGTCACTGTATATGCATGAGCTCCAACTGAGTGTATGTACAGAATTGAGTCTGTCCAGTTTGTTGAGAGTATTTGCATCAAAACTAATTTCATCTGAGAAGAGAGCTAAGTTTTGACAAAAGATAAGGCAAATATTTGCAATGTGTGAAAAGCAAGGAGAAAAATAAGTTATACCGGAGAGAAGTGGGAGAGCTTGGATGCTGGCCTAGAATTTGGCACCCCTGTGTGCACTGCCTTGCCTCGACCAGCTTTTCTGTGTGGCTGTGAAATTGCTTAGGATGGGGGTTATCTCAATGAAGTTAATTAGAAAAAAGTTAATTTTTCTGCCTATGCTGATCTTCAGGGATCCCTCGCTAGAGAATCCCCTGAGAAGTTGGCTTCTGCCAGTTTACAGAAAGAGACGTAAACTGTTAAAAGCTTCCTAATCTGCATGGGAAGGGAAAACACTAGATGCTGTACCTTCACGCCTCTGATTTCCCCAGAAAGACAGGATGACCCAAAAGAAATATAAGTCGTTCAGATCACTAAAATGTGTACAAAAATCATTTTGTGGCAAAGAATATTTCTAATTTATTGCGAGTGGATTAAGGATTGGGAGAGTGAATTGAAAACTTCCCAGACTGCACTGCAGGATCTAATTTTACTTAATGACTGCAAGATAAAGGAGTGTCTAACATGATGTGCCATCTCACCCTTTCTCATGGATTGGATCAAAGGAGAAAAACACTTCTAATCTTCCTTCTATCCTCAACCAAGACACTGGAAAGAAGTGTTTAGAGAGGGGCAGCTGCTGAGAATGAGTCAGCAAAGAAAAGAATTATGTGGCTGCTTTTAAAAAAGTGTTTGCTGTGAAACACCAGTCATTTATTAAATGTCTTATGTCCACAATATAGAACGGGACAATCCCTGCCCGGTTTGTTTGGGTTTATAGATAGGTCTGAAACCAGTTGGTTTTTTTTCCCTTGTACCTCCCAAATCTCTCGGTTGCCTTCTTTCAGAGTTCTTTTAGTAGCTATCATTTCCATCTGCATAAATCTGTAGGTCTCAGGTCAGCCTGTGACTAGGACTGCCAATAGGCAATTTAGGCACATGATTAAAAAGGAAGAGCAGAGTCATGCTGTGTGCGTGGCCCTGTGGGTGCCTGCCTACCAGGGACCGCTGCCGAGTGGTTTATAGGGACATAAAATGATTCCCAGCTGCTCCTTCTTTCTCCCCATGCTTGCTGATCCTGATGCCCTTTCCATGCTGTCCCTAATTTCTTGGATTTCATTTCTTGACTTTTTTTTTTTTTTACTGTTCTACCTCTTCTCCCTTCAAAACTCTTGTCTAAAATGCACCTTAGAAAATGGACACTTATGTGTCCATTTGTGCTTATTTGCCCACACTCTCAGTTTTCCAGGGTTTTGCTGGCAGTGGTGGTGGTCAGCTTGAATCATTTTTCAAGGTCTGTATAGCACAGAGCTTACCCAGCGAGCTCGGTCGCTTTTGACATGGCAGGGTCCTGCAGTTGTAGCTGCTGTGCAACATCCTTCTCGTCAAAACAATTCCAGGGGAAAGCGTATCTTGTACAAATCGGGCCTTTTGGCTGCTGGTTCCTGCTGTGGCTTTGCACAGAGGTAGAACAGGACGCTAGAAATGCTGGAGATGGGTGATGCTTCTGAGGCAGCCACTCCACTACAGAGAGGTTAGAACCCTGATCCCAAAACCACTTGGACCTCAGTTTGCATCACAGCCACCTTTGGATCCGTAACTATAATTCTGACCAGATTTAACCAACCTAAAATGTTCCTCTCAAGTGAATACGAAAGACGCATAGCATACCTTTTTGTCAGAGGTATCTTGACTCTTTCCACGCTGCCCATCGGGGTGTGTCTGTATTATTTAGAATGGCAGTTTATTTTTATGAAGAGTATCCTCTGTGATTATCGGTAACATTTTGTTGCATTACAGCTGCATGGCAGTCATGATAAAATTTGTATCGTTACAACTTTTAAAATATATGACTGAAAGCAGTTTTGCAGGAAATAAAAATTACGAGGACTAGAGGGCTGAGAATAAAAATTTTCCCATGTTATAGAATTTGGGGTTGTTTTTTCTGTTTTTCACAGAAATGCTGTTGGGAAGCAAGCAGAAGCAACGCGCCACGGGCAGGAGCAACGCAACGGCCCCCGGCTCTCTTCCAGATACAGCATCCCAAAAGGCAATCGTCGCTGCTACTGATGGCTCATCGAAAAAGAGAGAGCCCTCCAAAGGCACCTCCAAATCCAAAGAGATCCAAGCACAGGGCGTCCTGAAACCAAAACTGTCTGTCTCCAGTAGTATGTGCAATATAAAAGCTTCATCTAGAATCCTCTCGGAAGAAAAAGTTCACAGGCAAAACCAGCTCCTAAAAAGTAAGGTACAAATCCTTCTGTGGTTGTTAGGAATATGGTTTCAATAATAAGATGAGATCAGTCTCAAAGAAAAAAGTGAAATAATGGAAAGTCAGTCCTTTTTTGTCCAGCTTTAAGTGCTGAGTATGAGTCATCTGGTGAGAGATCAATCAACTAATCTGACTGTATACATTGCTATGCTTAATAGAAAATGAGATTAAAATGAGAAAGATAGGCTTACTTTCTAAGTAGATTCAAGAAAATCTTGAAAAAACATTACAATTGCAGTCAAGCATTCCCTGTCCAATCAAGAAACACCAGAAGTGAGGTTATCTTTACAACCCTGTTCTGACACCTTTCTTTCACTTCTGCAATCTTTTTTTTTTTTTTTTTTTTTTGATGCAACAGCCTGAACTATGAGGTGCACAGGCATAGCATGAAATACCTCGTTTGGCGAGGTTATCATGAAGAAAAAAAAAAGAAAAGGTTTAACAATTGATTATCAACAAGTTTTCAGCATTTAAAACATAATTTCTTCTAGTTCAGCAGCAGCTGGGATGTCTTACTTCCAACATTCATTCACTTAGCTAGAATGGAGAAGACACAAGCAGCTGTATTCATGCGTAAGGTATTTTTGCAGAAGACAACTGATATATACTGAAGATTAATTTGGCCTTAGTATAAATCGGTTTGTCAGAAATTTACTCCAAGAATAACTTAAAAATGCTATAATGGTCATATAGCCTTTTTTTTCCTTACAGAGTTTTGTCTTATGGATTTTTTGTAGGCAGGTAGGCAAAACTTTTTCATTACTGACTATAAAGCTACTGAATATAACACCCGTTTAGGTGAGAGAAGCCTACATTCTGCTTTCAGTGCCTGAAGTTAAATCATGCCATTTCACTAACTGGAAGTGACTTAGTTTTACAAAAGCAAAGCATCCACTGAGATCTATCAAAGATAAAGTTAATCGACATCTCTGTAAACCTGGCTTATCGAGGAGTTTAATTTCATGTTCACAGGTTTCCAGTTTTTTTCCAAAATGTTAACAAGAACAGTATTAGGGAGGAAATACAGTTCAGGCTTTTATAAGGCAAATGTACCCAACACAGATCATTTTAATATTTTTTATAAGTACTATATAATATGTACAATATGTCATAAAGAGGAAAATATTTTAACTTTATTGTAACCAAAAATTGAAATAAAACAGTTATGGGCTTTATTCCCAGTTATTTAGTTCTAGAAATCAAATTATTTGGCAAGGAAGAAGTACTCCAGTGTGACTTTTCAAAATAGTTCATATGGAGCTATTCCGAAGCTCCTTTGTCATTTTGGATTAATTCTGTCCTCTAAATGAGAATCTTGTCAACTCTGGGTTTTGAGCACATAGCCTCTTTTGGTCCTAATTTGAGCAGGGAGAATAAGTCATACAGAATTAAAGCTTAATTATAAGTGTAGAAAATAATCTTTTTTTCTCAATGTGAATTGACAGCTTTCATAATAATATGCTATAATGCACATTAACCTTTTGTTTATTATTTTTTCATGGACTCTTTCCACTGGCTAATGAATATATAGAAATGACAGAAAGCAAACCGTATTATCAGCAAAGAAAAAAACAAAAGTAGTGTTTATGAAAGTCTCAGTATGGTCAAAGAGAAACGATGTCTGATTAAGGTCCCTAACAATATGTTATTTCCTACAATACGTGCAGTAAATTGAAATGAACTCAAACTGCAAGTCGCAGTATGATATCCTTGGGCTTCTGTGATGCAACTGTGTTACAGAAGTGTCTTGCTTTCGGGGAGCAAATACCAGTGAACGGAGCTAAGCATCCGAGCGGTTTAATTATGCTTCGATGTGATGTCTGGCTTAATGTGAAAGATACTCTCGGTGTCACAGGGCAGTGAGTAGCACCTATGATTAGATTTGATCTATTCTGCTTAATGAGGCCTATTAATAATACCTTGGCATTCTTATTTCAGAAATTGCCCTCTATGTCTAATGAGGTGGAGAACCCAATAAAAAATTAACCATGCACTCTTAATGAACTTTAAAATCTCTCAAAGGTGATTGTGAATTCTGCGGTTCAAGTGACAAAGTAAAGGAGCACAAAGAGGAGGACGAGCGGGAGCGAGCCAGCAGGGTAACACTATCCACAGCCCGTTCGCCAGACGTTACTCGCGAGAAAAACGATGCGCTCACCCGGCCAGACACCGGCTCCCAGCCTGAGAAAACTCCACCAGCCCCACGGACGCTGCGGGTAAAATATCAGTTTGTTGTTATTGTTGCTGTTAATATGGGGATTGATTTTTTCCTCATTATTTTTTAGTCTTTTTTTCTTTTTTTTTCTTTTTTTCCTTTCTTTTTCTTTTTTCCCTTTTTTTTTTTTTTTCATAGATGATGTTTGCTTCCTGGGAAGTGACGGAGGGCAGAAGTTGGCATTTCCTTGATTTTTCTCCTTTCCAGTGAAGTTTTGGTAGTTTGCATAAGCTGCCAAGACTTCCTTGGCTGTCTGGTTGTCAAACCTCCCCGTTCTAAGCCCCACCTGCCATTCCTGTAGAGGGGCATGGTAAAAGTTTGGGGATTTACAAATTTCCCAAAGACACTTTTCAAATTGTACCTGAACACCGCCAATTTCCCACACGTGCATGACATCCAGTACCATGAGCGGGAGCCGTAGGTATGGACATGACCCCGGGTTGATACCAAGCCCTGGCAGCAGATGTGCTTTCCTGCCTTCTCCTCCGGCACATGTTGCAGGCCAGTCTCCGCTCCTGTCTTCTGTCCTAAGACATTCCTAAACATTGAAGCAGCCTTTGACTGGAAAGTGTTTTTTTTCTGGATCATCCATGAATAGATCTGCATGACAGTCTAAATAAACAGGAAAGTTTGTGAACTGTCAGTGACAAGCCGCTTCAGTGGGGTGAGACAAGGGAATAGGCAAAACATCAAGAACTTGAATTCGGACAACTTATAAAAATACGTAATTCAAAACCTTTTGGATATGTTTTCTGCAAGCTGGGGTTTTTTTCAGAAATTTTCCTTTGTCTGATCTGGAAATTTCGCACCAAGACAGCTTCCTAACAGCAAAGGGAAGTAAAGACAGACAGGAAGGCAGTTTGCTAACTTTCAGACAGACAATAAATCATTTTCATTGGTAGTCTCTTACTGAACCCCGTTAGATGCACATCACGTTTTTTTCTTCCTTTTAATTCTTTTAAAACGAAGAAGCGGTTTCCCTGTTTCATTTAGGAAGCGCTAGAAATCCATAAGCCTCAGTTCATCTCTCGTTCACAAGAAAGGCTGAAGAGACTTGAAAACATGGTCCGGCTGAGGAAAGCCCAGCAGAGCGACGTTCCTGCAAGCAGCCAAGGAGCACTTGTTTGCAAGCTTTCCTCGACATCCACTTCAAGCAAAAAAAAACAGTACACCATTCCTCACCCTCTCAGTGGTAAGCTGAATTGTGACCAGCAACAGGTCTGTAGGTGTCTTTGAAATCTTGCCACGTGTATAGTATTTCCATATCAACTTTGCGAAAAAATGAGAGACCCACTGCTCCTGTTTCACCCTGCCAGTGGTCGAGCATCTGTCCTAACGCTCAAAGCAGAAAGTCTCTGAAGCACAGAGATGGGTTAGTGGGGATGAGGTGTTTTCTGTGGTCTGTGGCAGCAGAAGGAGACTTCCTTGGGGACTTTTTGTCATTGTCACGGGCAGTCGTGTTCTTCAGCACGATGCAAGTCGCTGCTAGTTGTAGAGGTGAAAGCAATAAATGGCACTTGATACCTCTCACAGCTCACAGAAAGACCGGCTTGGGGAGAGAAGTGAGAGGTGGGGGGACAGGTGGGGTTTGGGAGTAGACGTCCCAGTCCAGTCTTCTCGGCAGCTTCAGGTGTGGACTTGCCACTTGACTCACGAAGCCCTCCGCAGTGAATGCTTGTCTGCCCAGCAGCTGTATGCAAGGCTTCTAAATCAATGCATCTAAACTCAGTGATTTCCTAATTCAAGTTGATTAGGTTGTTTTATTACCCTAGGGGTAAACAGACTCCATACCCAGCGAGTAAAACGGTTCTCTCTGAGAAGCTCCCTTGCAGCTCCCTCCCAATAGTACCTCTGTAAATATTATCTAGGCGCAAGATGTTAAACAAATTACTCCTGGTTTTCTTTTCTGTCTTTTTTAATTACCATCTGGCCATTACTTAATTCAGTTGACTAAAGAAAAAGATTTATTTGATTGATTGACATTCCTCTTTACATTTTGGTTTTAAATCTCTGGCTGTTTGAAGTCATATTATGCTGCTGAAAAGTAAATCAATTGAAAACAGTAAACAACCAGATGGGTCACCTGGAGGAAGCAGGAGAGAGAATCTTTGATGTCCTCAACACTGGGAAACATATGTATGTTTTCTGCTCCCTGGGCAATGAGATTGGGTGCAGGAAAGCTGGGTGCAGTCCCCATCTTGGGGCTCTTGGCATGCTTTGCATCGGAGAGTACCGATTTCTGTTGCTACGTCTGTGCCGTTTGTTGTGGTATGACAGAGTCTACCTTACATCAGATACGTAACGGGTTTTTATAGTAAGAGCTAAATAAGCATAAGTAAACAAAGCCCAAAACATGAATTATATTTTAAGGAGTCGATAAAATTCATTCACCCCATCTGTTATCCAAGTTAATTTACTTGGGTTCAGATCTCTCAGGGCCGTGCTGCCCTGCGGTGCTGGGGGCTCTGCGCCAAGCTCTCCCAGCAGGCAGTGGCACAGGCCAGGAGTTTGTCATATATCTTAGAAGTGGCAAATATCTCCCCCTTTGTTTGGTCATCTTCGAAAGTCCCCCAAACCACTCTGCAAGTACCTTACGAAACAAAAGAATGAAAGCTTAAACCTATTTCTCCTTATATTATAATTAAAGATTAATCTTTATGCTTGTTTAGTGAGTAATAAAAGCATAATATTGAAATATATTCATTAATTATTCAAGTAAATTACTATTTCCCTCTTGTAGTGCTTGGTCATTAAAGATAAATTTGTCTAAAGAGAATCTTAAGTTTCCGTAACTCATCTGCCTTCACATAACCACATGGTAATATTCTGTTTGTGAGATCTTAATATTTTTATAATGACAGAAGCGTCACAAGTCTGTTGTTTAAGCATAACCGTAATAAATATTGGAAATCCTAGATGCCTGATAAAGCACAACTGTGTAGGCTGCAGTTCAGAGGGCTGTGTAGGACTGTGCTGAGTATATTTAATTTGCTCTAAGTCCTGACGATTGGTATTTTAGGACTTCTCCTGGCGGATGCTATTGTGCAGAAGGATTAGTATCATTAAGGAGTCCCAGAGTGACTTAAGGGTGCCATTTCATCTTATACCCTGGTGCAAGAGAGGCTGTGGGCACAAGCAGCAGTGTCACTGCCCGCTCTGTCGCTCTCCATGGCCCGTCCGTGCCCCCCACATTTCAGCTGGATCTATCAGGAGCTGCTTTTTAACTTTTTTTTTTTTTTTTTTTTAAATTAGGATTCTCTCTTTGAGTTTTTATCATGTCAAATGACTGATCCAGCTCGTCCAACAGTGTTGTGGCCGGATGAGCGGGCGCGGGGGAGGCGAGAGGGAGGGTGGGAGGTGGTGAGGGAGGAGAGCAACACTGCTTCCCTTGGCACCAGCCTCCCATTTTTATGGGTGTAATGAGACCGTACCCTTCCCAAAGAGAGCTCCCAGGCTGCTCGCGTACCACACCCGTGCGCAGATGACACCAAAAGCTGCCTACCAGCCAAAGCTGGCTGAGCGAAGGAAACGTGGCAGGGTTCATCCCGGACTGTGTATTTCAAAGCCAGCTTTTCAAGTGGTAGAGAGCCTGGGATTTACGCAGGGCACAAAGCACCCAGAAAAGGAAAAATATCCCAAGGTGTGTCTGTAGGTACAAACACAGAACGTCCTGAATGCCACCTCCCTCTCTGGCTATGCCTGGCTGTGAGTTGGTCGTGGTCCAGGAGCAAGCTGACTGTGACACCGAAGCTGGGGACAGGGGCTGGTGGCTGAGGCTCGGTGCTGTGTTGCCACAACCATTGCTCTCCGGGGCACGGTCCAGCTGCCCGGGAGGCACTGGGCAGCAGCAGAGGGCACGGACCTGCCGTGCGTCCTCCCTGCATCGCCGTGTTCATTCCTGTGGTCATCTGGAAGCCTGTGTCTGTTGCAGTCACTTATAAAGGCCAAAACAGATATTAGACCTCAGCCGTCATTAGAAGTCAAGGGAACCGGGCACCAAACGCTTCTGTGCACTCAGGGCAGTTGCTTTGCCACGTCCCCATAGCCCTTGGTGTTTTATTTAGGTACTAGTACCCCTGGTTCTCCTGTTCTCCCTCCTAGTCTTAAACCTCTGCCAAATGCAGCCTGCCTGCAGGTTTCTTGGTCTCGGGACGCCAGCTGCTCTTTCACAACAACACACGTTGAAACAACATCTGAAATGAAGAACCCAGGAGGGTAAAATGATGACCCGGAAACTTGCTTAAGTATACAGCATTGTATTGATGGCACCTCTAGGCTTCGGGGTATGACCTTCTGGTTGCTTTTTTCAGTCTGATAGTTTCCTCCTTTCTCGTTTTTTCTCTTTCCTGATGTCTTTGGAATTTGTGAAGGTAGAGGTCTTTATGGCTCTGAGGTTCACGTGGCTCATTGCCAGCACACCCTCATACATTTTCCAATGGTCGTCTTTGTAAGAGCAGGTTGGCTGATGAGTTTAATTTCCACCGATGCCGACACAGTGAGCCCCAGGATGGATTATAAGCCTGTTTGTGGCTGGGCAGGAGTAAAGTGTCTCTGCGCAGCCCCGAGGTGCTCGCAGAGCAGGTCGCTGCAGCATAGTTGCTGCAAGCACTGGCAGTAACATTAGTGATCCGATTAGTTTTCCACCACCAGAGGACATTCCCTGGCCCAGTTCCCCCCGTGGACATCCGTGCCTGCAGAGGAAGGTGGCACAGGACGGGGAGAAGTGGGACGGGCCCCTTGGGTGGCAGCCTGCCTTTATGCAGGTGTAAATGGGGGTTAAACTGCAGCCCAAGATGTTTCCCTCTGCCCCTGCCAAGTTTGCTGCAACTATGTCTCTCTGAAATAAGCTTGTTGCATGCACTTCACTCTGGCCTTGCAGCTTTGATTTCAATAAAATAATTTTCACCCAGCAAGAGGAGCAGTGACCTTCAGAGATTTTTCTTCACCTGAGATTATTCTATCAGACTGAAGTGTCTTTATTGATAATAGGAAATTACTAGCTGGAATGGTTTCCCAATGTTTTGACAGTGTTGTTGCAACTTTAGTTTCTTGTAGGAGAAAGAAACGATTTCTATTCAACATCATTTCCATATAAATACCGACATCTGTGCAGTTTCCGTTTACCTTCTCATCCTCAAAAAAAAAAAAAAGTTGTTTACCATTTTTAGTTGTAATTCCTGAGCAGGGTTTTACAGATTCTGAAAGTAATCTTAGGAAAACGAAAATGTTTATCCTGCGGAAGGTTTTATCATCACAAGAGCACTTTGAAGGCAGAGAACCTGCAACTCGCACACTAGCCTTTGTGCTGTGTAATGTGTACTGCTAAATTTTGAGAGTGCTAATTAGTCCAAGATAGACTACTCTGCTGTTGACTATGTCGAACAAATTAGAGATCCCACTGTGACGAACTGAATAGAAACAATGTTCAAATAACTGGATTTAAATCTCTAAAACCGTAATGTAATTACTTCAGTGACAGGACTACCAGCTGTTTATAGGCCTTTAAATCTGCATAATGAACAGCCTTGTGATCTTAGTGTACGCAAGCACTTTCGGAGGTTTAAAAAAGTTTCTTAGGCACATATGGTTTTTTCATACCTTCCATTTTCCTTTCCTTTGAGAGGGCGGTGGTTCATTGGAAATGGCAGTATAAGTTGAACATTACCATTCAACCCCTACCGCGGTGTCTGCTGTGTTTCTCTGGATTTGTATCCAAATCCTGTATCTTTACTAATATTTTGGAAACAGTTTTATACCTCCTCAGTGGTGCTTCTAAACGTTTCCAAAAAGCTTTATTGTAACTGCAAAAGCCTGGAGGGTGAGGATTGCTGTTTGCTTGTTTGCGTTTTCAAGGGGTTGGTTTCTTGAGAAGCTCTACGCCAGGGAGGTTTTTATTTGGACAGTAGAGAGAGAAGAATACGGCAATCAGAGAATTTGCAATAAGTGTGCAGCCAGCAAATCCTGCAGCCGCTAACGTGCATCCTCATGGCCTTCAGATGCCATCGGTGGCTGATGAGAAGTTTGCAGCCACCAGCCCGTCTCTGTTCATGTGTGACTTCCGTTGTGCCATTTCTCGGGTTCCTTTTCCCCGTCAAAACTCAAAGCTAGCAGTAGTGCCACCGATCCCGTTGGCACCTGGCCGCTTGGTTAAGGCTGACTGTTCTGAATAAAGTCCAAGCTGCAGTCAGGTAATTGAATTAGGAAGAGGAATGACCTATTTTTATGATATTATTATTCATCACATTGATTAGAGCAGCGCCTAGGAGTCGGCTAAAGACGGCAGCACATTGCAGGTCGCTGGTAGTAGTGACACGGTCCCTCGGGAGCCCGATGCTCAGACTCACTGTGATGACAGAGGAGGAGGTGATGCAGTGAACGGGGTGGCCAGCACGTCCCCTCCGTGCCCTCGTCCTTGTGAAGAGGGGAGACAGCCAGCCTCTGTGCAAGGAAGGTGGCAATAAATCGGAAAATCTTCAAATACGAAGAGTTTTCTGTGTGGATGATGACAATGTTGAAACAATATGCCTTGTAACGGGTGACTCACGAAGTTCAGTCAGTTTGCTGGGGGATAATTTCATTGGAGTCTTGAAGCAGCCAAATATAAAAATGAATTTTTGATGATGGACTTTTTAATCCAGGAGTAAAAGGTCTGATTTCATCCATGATTAGAAATTGAAACTAAAGAAGTGGGGGTTAAGAAGCTGGTACAAATTTTACCAAAGATTAAATTAATCTTTTGATGAATTTACCAAGATCTGTCATACCTTCTTCATTAATTGCTATTTTTTGAAAGAAATTTTATGCTTTTCAAGACTGGGTGCTCTAATAAAACAAGAATGATTTAGGAAGGCCAGGTGAGATGCTAATTAATTTTTTTTTCTGAATGAAATCCGTGAATGTTCAAGTATCATTTGGACAGAGGTGACTGTATCTCCTGCATCATGCCCAAAATTAATTTAGTATGGAAATGTTTTCATAAACCTGTAAACTTTACAGCTTTTTTATAGATACCAGTGATGTTTTCCATTGTTAAGACTGAAATATGAAGGAGGATCAGAAGTCTCAAGAGCCACAGTGTAGGACAGACCTGAACAGCTGGAAAGCCCGTGAACCACCTTCCTGTGGGTCCTTTTGGGTGAAGGGCCACTTCTGAGCTTCAGCAATTCTCGGAGATGAGCAGAAGGTCCAGGCAGTCTTACCATCAAACCTTTAACTAATGGGTTATTGCATTTTTTTATAAATAATACCAAAACCTCATCTGTTGACTGCAGCTGAAGTAATTCATTGCATGAAGTCATTGACATACAATGTGCAAAAGTTGGGCAGCACCCCTGGGTGTAGGCACTAGTTTATATCCTCTGCATGATTTCCCAGTCAGGTATTTTGGGCTTGCTAAGCTGAATGCCACCTTGACATTTATCTTACATTCAATGGTAATTTATTTTTTAGGGGACTGTTGATTTAAAAAAGCAGTGTTTAAAAAAATCGTCTGTGTCTTAGAACTTCTCTGGGTGAATCGGTTTTTGGTGGATTATTTTTTCAGTTCAGTAAAAAAGCAGTTTGATTAGAGAACCACCACTATCAGAGCTTTGCTTTTCAGGGACTGGCAACACATCCTCAAAGGCACGTTTTAGCTCCTAACAAACTTGGAGAATTTGCATTCATGTTAGGGGAAAATGTATGTCTATTCTGACGGGCAGAGTGCAGCCTTTGATAAATTTTGCCACTCTTTCTTTTTTAAGTGTTTCAGTGATTTAGTGGTAAATAGTAAGTCGGGGGACGGTTCCAACACAATCATTTTATCTGTCCTCTGTCTAAACATTTACTAACTTCCCCAGCAGGAAAGTTACTCATCCTGCCTGAGGTGCAGTTTAGCATTAGTTAAAATATATTACAGGGATGACCCATTTACCTTCATTTACAACTTGCTGAAGTGGCTTTTTTCTCCCACTGTGGAAATGTCAGACCACTGTTGCACACAGTGTTGGTGTGAGTACCAGAAGCTCAGTAGTTTTGCAAGGTTTGAATAAAACACCAATGAAGAGTTTCATGCCTGTCTGCCTATACGATTTTCTAACTGTGGTGCATCACTGGAAATGCTCAATGTCTGCTTTGAAATCCCTTCTTTTCTATCCTTCAGGGTAGTTTTCTCCAAAAGTAATACAAGACTGACATTTGAAAAGGAACTTTGATAAAATGCAATTTAGAAGACTATCAAGCTGGGGAATTGTCCACCTTATGCCCCACTTTGATCTTCACTTGGTAGGAAAGAACGTTAATTCAGGTCTTCATGATGCGTTTGGCAGGTTATTATAGCTCTGAATGTGTGCTGTTCCTCCACTTTGAAGCATGCTTTCTTGTCGGTATTGAATATTAACTGATATTTAAATGCACGTATGGTTTTTATTTTGTCATTTATACCAGTTTTTATTTATTTTTCAGTTAATTTTTGAATTCTAATCCTAAAATCCATCAAGGATTAGCCTTATTTCTGCTTGATGCTTGCATGTGATTTTTTTTCTTATACATGGTGACCTGAGAGTGAGCCGTGAGACACTAATGAATGTTTACCCCTAAGTGTTAACCTTTTGACTCCAAGCTGCTTCACAAAGGGCATTTTTATAACCAAGGTAGATTTATTTTTTTCTTGGAGGTTTTTCCCCAAAGTGTCTTTTTAACCCTTCCCTTCAAAGCCACCCACACAGCCACATACCTATTTCCAGGCAGAATCGCGGGCAGTGGTGGGTCTGATGCCCTTCAAGACCTCTTTTGTGCCATCAGGTGAAGATTATTCTGGAAGGACAGCCGTACAGCCCAGCACCCGCGCAGCTCTCCGCCTCTGCAGTGCTTCCCACCGACTCAAACACAGAGGCCAGCCTGTCTTAGCGTCTCACAGGAAAAATACAGATTAGCTGGTCGTGCTGTTTACAAGATAGGTCGCAGGCCTGCAGATCCCCGGCTGGGTTTTTCATCCCTTGCGTGTTCTGCTGGCTACGCACAGGGGTCTGGAAACGTTAATGTGGCATTAACAGCTTTTATTTAGGAAAAAGGGGCCGCGGTGGGGGGATTCCTAAAACAATTAGTTTTGTTCCAGAAATCCTACACCTGAGAATTCCTGGAATAAAAGTTCATAAATCCGAGCAGCTGCCACTCACAATACGTAGGAAGTCGTATAAAACCCAGGCTCTGGGCTGGCCAGTCACGCCGGCTGATCATATCGCATCGCGGGAGAGGTCCGCCTTGACTTGCTGTGTGAGGGCTCGGAGCAGGTAGTGCAGGTTTCTGCTGCTGGGGTGTTATTTCTAGTGCCCTCAGCTGCTCTGATGTGCCCAAGGACGTGGGAACACGCAAGGAGCTGGTTGTCGCTCGTATTGAGGACCGTATTACCACACAGACAAAAGAGAGGCCTGAATTTGCTGTGCAGCATGAAATGCCTCCTGGTTTTGCTTTAGCACTGCAGAGAACCCATAGCGATGGCTTTAAACCATTTCAGACTGATCCAGTGCCGTTCTCCAGGTTAGAGGACGTGCCTTGCGGGAAGGGATGCGTCCCGCAACCCTGAGCTGCTAGAACGAGGTGTGCAACTTCGAGCAGCAAGGGACTACGCTGAGGCTGCTCTGGAGTGTGCTGGGATCCACACTGGTCCCAGAAAGTCAATGACTGTGGACCTTAATCTGTCACCAGGACTGTTCAGGCCACGGGCAATCTGCTTTTTTAAGTTTCAGGGTTACTTGGACAGTAATAACATCCAAGTGTTTATTCCTTTTAAGTTAATCACCATGTAAATGAACATAAAAACACTCATAAATAAAAGGCAAATTATATTTTCTTAGCAAATTGAGCATGTTGCTTGTGTGTGCTGAAGATTTAATAAGCATGAATAAGTGTAGACAACCGCTGAGTGGAGAAAAGTTAGTCCTCAGGCAGAGGAGGCTTCGCAGCCACCACTCCTTTCTCAATTTGTGTTTTGAAAACTGTACTGGTTCAGAATAGGAATGGCTGCAAAGCTCCCTTTTATTTTTACATCGAGATACAACAGTGATCTTAAAGGATGTGTAGCGTTTTCCTGAGAAATGCAATAACCTGAGTATGACTTTGCCTCTAGGTGTAGCCCCGTAAGCTGCTCGAGGCTGTGTGGTTGCTAAGACATCTCCCATAAATATCCCTGAAACACGTGGTGTCTTAAACAGTGAGGAAGCAAAGCTGGTGGGAAGGGGGTCTTTTTTTGGGCAGTGGTTGCTGGGTCTGCTCAGGGCCAGCATCTGCACAGGGCAGTTCTGGAATGAATTATTCTCTCTATTTACTTCTCTGCCTTGATTAGTGTATTTTGTCTCTTCAGTGAGATGGCAGAAAGAGGCCGGCATGGTGCCTGCTGTGATATATATTATGTCTTCTAAACTTCCTTGGAAAATGGAAGGGCTTAAAAGTTTGCACATATATTTTTCTTCTACATAACTTCTGCAACAATACTGGCAAACGCCTTTGATGTTCAGATTACGGTGACTACACAGGTGTCCTGGTTTCGGCTGGGATAGAGCTAATTGTCTTCCTAGTAGCTGGTACAGCGCTGTGGTTTGGGTTTAGTACGAGAAGAATGTCGATCACACCCTGATGGTTTCAGTTGTTGCTCAGTCGTGTTTAGACTAAAGTCAAGGACTTTTCAGCTTCTCCTGCCCAGCCAGCAAGAAGGCT
>JAVKLA010000093.1:39320572-39337706 GCA_034782735.1 Sagittarius serpentarius | reverse complement strand
TTGTTGTTATTAGTGTCATTGTTAGTTTCTTCCTTTCTGTTCTATGAAACTGTTCTTATCTCAACCCATGAGCTTTAGCTTTTTTCGGATTCTCTCCCCCGTCCCACCGGGTGCAGGGGGAGTGAGTGAGCGGCTGCGTGGTGCCGAGTTGCTGGCGGGGGTCACACCACGACAACGGGGCATCACAGCCCTGTCCTCAGTGCCCAGGGAAACCGCCTAGACCCGGCTGGGCGTAGGCGACGCTGTGGTCATCCTTGTGTTCAGAGACCAGAACGTAAAACCATTTCTTTCGTGCACCTGAACTGAGAAGCTCAAGTTATGACTATCCACATCACTTGTGTGCATCAGGGCAGCAGCTCGTGCACTGCAGGGATGTTCTTTCCCCTCCTCTGGATGTGTCCTGCTGTACAGAGAGGGGACCCTGCCCCGTCTCCCCACTTTTTCTTTCATTGTCCTGGTGTAAATCTAAATAACGTAGCTGTGCAGGCAGCAGTCCTCTCCTCCCTCCTCTCCCTGATAAATGCGGTTAGACACAGTCTCCTTCATCAAGACTCAGTTCTGGTTACGTACTTACTGGCTTCCCACCTTGTACGAACACCATCCCGTCCCATTCAGAGGCCATTTTTGCAAGGAAGGTGATACAATTACCTATTCCTGAGACTCACCGACTGCTGAGATTGGTAGTTATTTTCCCATATCCAGGGAAATGCTGATGGAAATCATTGCAGATATCTTCATGTTTGATCAGGAAAGAGTAATACAATTTTCCTCCTCCTAATGCTCGGCGTAATTATTCACAGCCCTGCAAAACAGGTGTAAATTGAATCAGAAATGATCATACCAGGCCAGGTTCCCACCACACATCAGCTGAGCATGCAGCCAGTGTGCGCGGGTGCAATTGCCTGCATGAGTGTATTGGGAAAACAGGTCACTTGATACCGCAGCAATCTTCGCTGGTTCTTGATCTGAATAAAGGGTGTACACAGCTGCATGTGGCAATGAAAAAAGTCATATGCATGTAAAATAAATGAACTCTGCAATGAAGCTGGTTGCTATGGGTCTTCTCCATCCTCCTCTTTCTGTAGGGCAGCTTCGGAAACCAGTTCAGCTCCAGAAGAAGTTGTTAAATGTCTTTTCATTGAACTATGGAGATTTGGATCCAGCCTGAAGTCATGAAATATTTAATCAGAAATACTGTGTCATGACTGCATGGAATGTGCCATTTAAAATTTCAGTAAATGCAGATTCCTCCAATAGTAACTTTCTTTTCCCTCTGCTAGATAACCTCTTCAGACCAAAGGAAAGATTCATTCCAGAGAAGGAGATGCATATGAGATCCAAAAGGTACAAATCGCTTCGGTTCAGAGTTCGCTGCGAATCACTGCCATCTCCTGCCTAAGGCAGTGTATTTCCACGTCGTCTTCATAGGCTGGAGGGCTCCTTGCCACGCTTTTGTGCGATGCTCATGGTTTTCTTCCGCTGTATCAGTTTGATTAGATCTGGGGCATCCCTGCACTTTAAGCACACCTTTTCTAGCAGTTTCAGACATCATGGGGTACCCGTGGCATGAAAACTAGGTCCCTGACGGGTACCTCATGTTGGACATTCAAAAATGTAAGCAGTACAGTCACTCTGGGGTTTTTTTTCACCCTGGTTGTGGCACCTAGTATGGTGCAAACTATTAGAGACGTGGTGTCTGACCTTTAACTGCACTGCACTTCGTGCCATCATTTACAGCAAGGAAAGCTGCAAATGGCTACCATGCAGAATTCATCCCGGTTTTAAGAGTGCTCAAGATGTGTCCCATTTCTTTTCTCCAAAATAGAATCTCCAGCCAAAACAGGCTGCTTCAAGAACTCAGTATTGCAAAAATATTATGAGGAAAAAAATCAGAACTAAACAGGATTTTTATGCATGCAAAGAACAAGACTGCTGCCAAGGAAAGTGCGACTTTCTTTTCAGACCCCTGGGAATTTTATCATTGATTTCAATGGTGAAAGATCAGACCAGAAGTCACCTTTTTGAGGGCAACTCACGTTGTTTTTAAAATGGACAGATTATGTTCTCTTTGGTAAAAAGAGTTTCTAATGACAGTGAAAAAATGTTAACAGTCTGCAGTCTAATAATGATGGTATTCTTATATTTTAGAAAAATACTAGAAAATTATTGTTTGGTATTAATTTTGTGACATAAATATAAAAAAGCATACAGGCCAGATCCTGGTTTGAATTATGTTGCTAGAAATTGAAACCAACTCCACTGAGTTCATTAGAAGCTACTCCAGAATTACACTGGTGCACTGAGATAACCTGATCCCATCTCTTTCTTTGCTTTTTAGTTCAAAATTAGGAGTGTTTTTCAACAAGTCAGATTTTAGATAAAAACATTATTGCTAATAATCTATAATTCCTGTGTCAAAAGTCTTAATTCAAGCACTTAGAGATGCCCATTTAGGTATTGCATTGAAGGCAAACATTTCCTAGAGGAAAAGCAAACTATTTGTGAGTCCCAGAGGTGACACGTGAAGTTAACTTTCTAAATTCATTCCAGGATTTACGACAATTTACCTGAAGTAAAAAAGAAACAAGAAGAAAAACAGAAACGGATCATCATCCAGAGTAACAGACTGCGTGTTGAGATCTTTAAAAAGGTAAGGATTTACTGCGAATGCCAAGTATCGTTTTGTAACCCTTCTTTACCTGTGAATGGGGTCCACAGGTGAGCACCTGCCTGGGGAGCCTGTGCTAATCATGTGCAAACCTGAGAGCAAAGGATGTTTTTTAAATCTTGTCCTGGGGGTTAGGCACTTCTTTACACCTGAATTAACAGCTGAACCTTGTGTTGGAACAAGCACCCTAGACTTTTGGTTTTTAAACGTGAGTAGTCGGTTGTGGTAGAAAGCTGCATTAGCGCGGTTCATCCAGGTGCAGATCTGAGGCATTCCCAGATAATCCCGCTCCACGTTGCACACAAGCACCAGTCCTTCCTTGTTTAAGTGCTCTGTTCCTCCATCTAATTACGCCCTTCCTGTCCAAGATCGAAAAGCTTTCAGTGCCTTTTTTTTTTCTTTTTTGAGCAATGTAGCCAGTAGATTTGAAGTCTGAGAATGCTAATACCACCTCACCTCACCCGCAGTATCCCTGAAGATTTCTACAGTTAGAGCAACCTCGTGTATTTTAACGGTATCTTAAGGCTGTTTTGCATTGTTTTTTTTCTAGCAATTACTGGACCAGCTCCTTCAAAGAAACACAGAGTGACAAAGGATTCTCTTGCCCATCATCCTAATTGGATCTTGAATGCCTTTGACTGCTAGATAAGCCATAAAATTTACTGTTATCTCAATTACTGGGAGGTATTTTTCTTATCTTTGGCTTTTTATATTTCAATTGAAATTTTAAGGCAACTTTCAAGTAATCAGAAACAGCCTAAAAGGGAACACAGCTGTTTCAGAGCATCACCTTTTGGTCAGTTTACCCAGAGGAAATAATTTTAAGAATTTTTAATGCAAATACTGAAATACAGTGGTGTTATTTATCTTAATCTTTTAAAAAGTATGCGTCTCTGTAGCAATAGAACTGGGTTTAGAAGATCTGGAAAACTTATTTCTCTGAAGTATTCTATTAATTGATTTTCTGTGAGTTAAATCCTTGAAGTAAAGAAAAATGAATATCATTATTTGTTATGTTTAGAAACTAGCTGAAATACCATTACCACGTAATCATAGCAGCAGCAGTTTCACATTAATACTTAACATACCAAAAGGGACCAATATTTTAGCTCTCTGAAGAACTCTATTCCTGTTTATATAGTGAATCTACATAGCAAGCTTACCTGATAAAGAGCAGTATTTAAAAATTTGATTATAACACTGTTTTCTTGTTTTTCATTGTAATATATCTTTTACTCCAATACTGTGAGCATTAAGTATTTATAGAAATGGCATATTAAGACGTGGTGCCAAGCAGTATGTTTGCATCAAAACTGCAGAACTAAAACCATCTGTAATGTTTCCTCCAAAAATATTTAAATCTTTATTTGTACATTTTGGAAGTAAAAACAACCAGCTTACAAACCAATGAAGTTTATTTATGGAATAAAATATGAATATAATATTGATCCAGCTGCTATGTTTGTATTTGGTACTGTTAAATATAACACAATTATTAAAACTCTTTGAGAAGTCATGCCTTTGTATGCCACAAATCCTATGGTAAAAAATATTGCCCATAAAAAAATCATCGCAAGTGTTAACCGCTGTTGCACGAACACTCAATTGAGTGTGTTTGAATGAGGCTGGAATTTGGCCTTTGCTATCTATGCTTTATTTTTCTAATCTAGCCTGAGATGTAAGGTCAGGTTTTTTGGAAGAGGGATGTTTGTTAGCTGGGCTTTGGCCGCTGAGATAGCCTCCAGCTGTGTGACCTGTGCTGGACACGGGGAACCTAGTTATATTTTATGCTCTGGCTGTCTCTGTTACATTACTTTGCCTCTTTGTGTTTCAGCTTCCCAGTTTGTAAAGTAGGATTAATGATGTTAACTTTTGCTCACAGAGAAGATAGCTGTTTATTGAACAAATAAAATTACATTCCAGATAGATTTCTTTAAAGACTCGTCAATACATTTTGAAAGGACACATAATGTAAGGTAATGCTAGCTGTAAGGAAGAAACTGCCAGGGTTATGCCCCACAAAAAGTCTTTTTAACCAAGCCAGTAATGCTGTACTGGAAACTGAAGTCAAGGCTGGACCACAGACGGCTCCAAGTAGAACTTGTAGAAGGGACTGCAAGAAGGAGCGTCCTCCAAGCTGGATCCAAGGTGGATCTGCTCTCCTGTGGGTCCGTCGATCCCTCTTGCTGCTCTCCGGGAAGAACACGTGGCCTGCCTTAAACAGGAGGGCCTTTCTCTCTCTGGTGGACTTCTGGGTCTCCACCACAGAGTGATAAATTATAGCCGTAAACACACCCACAGACATCGTCTTCTAGACTGAATCTGAAGGATTATCTTTCAAGCTTTTGCCCAGCTATAGCTCACTACAACAACTAGAGAGATTTCCTATAGAAGTCAGTGCCAAAATCCCCTTTGAGTTCAGCAGGAACCTAGCGTTTTTCCCCCTTGGTTCCTTAGTCTCTAGTTTCTTGACTTCAGAGAAAGGCAGCTTTGGTTCATCAAGTTTGTACCCTTCAGCAGCATTATTTCCTGCACACATCCAGAGAGAAATACTATATACATTTAAGCCTGCTTTACTGTATACATTTAAGCCTGCTCGTAGTCTTACCCTGGAGCCACAGCAAGACATTTTGGTATGGAGACAAGACATTTCGTATCCATGGGGCACACAGCAAGATACTCAAAGCCTGGGTCAGGGATGTCCCCTGGTGTGGGACTGACACCTAGTGCCACCAGGAGAAGAGAGCCCCAAAACTTTTCCCACTTCTTCTCTGGCAGAGCAGAAGAGCCAGGGTCTTCCTCATTGGGAGGAGAAGAGTATTTTACATGGAAATCAGACACTTTTCCTGCAAGATACCCGGGAACTAGAGGGAGATGGCTTAATCTAACTGCCATAATATGTCCCTTCTCCATGCCCATACAGTTTTATGTGCATCTGTAAATGCATGTAAATATATATGCGTATTTGACACGCTTCTCACTGTCTGGCTGGGAGCGTCAAACGGAGGAGCTGATCCTCCTTAGAAATCAGGGCACGCAGGTCCTCGTGAGGAAACGAACCACGTGAGCAACTGGGATGAATGGCACAGGCTGGGTGAGAAGTGGTTCAGCCTAGTTTCTGCCCCTTGGCACCCCCCTCGGCATGCTGACCAGGGCAGGGCACTTCTCAGCTGCCCTGGTTTCCTCTCGTTTCTGTTGGCCATCCTCGGAGACAGGGTACGGCGGTACCGCACTGGCCTGCTGCATCTTCACCTCCCCTGGCTCGTGAATCACTCCACCTTCTCACAGACTAAAAGCTGGTGCACTATTCACAAAATCTTTTGGGTTTGTAGAAGGGTTATTTCCAAATGTTTTTATTTTCTCTAAATGTAATTTTCAAAATCTGCAGGACAAATATGTGGCAATTTGAGGCAGAAATTCTCTTGTATAAATAAGCTTGGGAGTATACCTAATGAGCAAAATGCATAATGCAAATCACTGTCTGGGAATGTTTTATATGATATGAAACCTTTGCTTCAGAAAACCAAGAATGATCTCTATTGCAAACCTAATTTCTCTTTTTGGGCCTCAGAAAAGAAGGTATCTGGTAATGTATCCAGCAAACAATTCCGACATTCATTTCAGCTCTACAATCCAGTCATTGTAATAGAAAATAGACTGTACAGGAAAATGTTACTTCAGAAAAACATGAGTCTCGCAGGCTTAGCCCTATACAAGCAGGCATCAACTTAATGAAGTTTAGAGTTAGGAAAAAATTTGGTGTGATTTCACTTTGGACTTGCAGGCGTTTCAAAGGAAAGAGTACATTCGCCATCGGATAGTACTCAACACAGAAAACTCCCCAGCCTAAATTGGAGATCACCCACACTTGTCAAATGCTGGAATTTTCCTTCTTGTTGGATGCTGTTTGAGTCTGGGTTCTCTGGCTGTCAGCCCATGCCCTGTGTCTTCAGGAGGGACACCTTTTCCTGCTGGTACAACTTTACAAGGATTAACGCGTCTGGTAATAGGCATTGCCGTTTGTTCCCCATCTCCCTCGTTGGGTCATCTCTTTTCACACTGCTGATTTGTATGTGCTTGCAGAACAGTATTTAATAACGAATGTTGGTTGGGGTGAGATGTTGAGATGGTTTTGGGGCGTTAAGGCACAGAGCCTGCGTAGGCTTGCCAACACTTCGACTTGGCATTCTCCTTCTGAAACAGAAAGCCTCTCATTAGGGTTGACGTTTTGCGTTATTCAAAATGGAGCCCACACGGGGAATGCACAGTGTTTTAGGTGTGCAAGACATGGTGTTTGTTTGCTTGCTGGCATCATTAATTTCATCTGACAGAAATACCTCATTAAGGGCTGAAAATCATTGCAACGTAAAGCACTGAGGGTTACAGTATTCTGGGGATTTATTTTAAACCCAAATACTTTCCTGTGTATGTGTATGCAAGTCATTAGTTACTTCTTCGAGTTTACTCAGCTGGTCAGATAGATGAGGAGACTGTCTGGGTAAGACTTTTTAGGAGTTTTGTTGTTGAGTATCTGGGATTGGTCATGTTAGTGTAATGTTTTCTGTGAGAGAGCTGATTTACAAGGAAAACAACACAGAAAAGCAGGGATAAAGTTTCTGGCAGCTCTCTCCAGAGAAAACCATTCCCCGGTACAGCCATCGCAGTAAGAGCTCCGTGGCTAAAAATACCCCAGCTTGCCTCATCTGTAGAGAAGTTTGCCCCTTTGACTTCAGGGACAAAAATGCCTGTGTCCTTTGATGGGTGGGTAATTATCTTTCCAGGAGCGCTGACTGGCCACTTGTTCACTGACAGAGCAGATCAGTCCACAGGGTTGTCCCACAGGGTCATATTTCATCAAGCTCTATGACTTAAGCCTGTGTAGTTTATTACTCAGTATGCTTCTTGCTGCGCTGGGTTACGGCCGGCTGGATGCCTGTGAGATGCCCTCACCGTGCTCCCCCGCTGTCATGACCACAGGTCAGCACCAGGCAATGGGGGCTTGAGAAGTCCCAACCCTAGCTGAGTTGGATTTGCAGTCTTCTGAATAAAAGGTGATTAGAAAGTAGTGGCACAAACTAAAATGCAAGGACACCTGAGCATAAAAACGGATTAGGATAAAAGAAGATACTGAAAACCTTTCATATATACTGTAGGTAGCGAAGCTTAACGTATATATGAAAATACTTATTAAGCTTTGATTTAAATATGCATCTACTGATATCACAATCACAAAAAGCCTTGCCCAAAATCCTTTTTCGGAGGGAGGAGCTTGTGTTGCGCGTTGAGTGGTGCTAGGCTGCCTGTTGATAACGGCATACCAGTGTGTTGGGCTCTGGGAGTGAAACTTGTCTCCCAGCTGAACTACCTGGAGGTGTTTTGGGAGGTTATGATTTTCTCTTTTGCAATCTCTGTTTAGCTGTGGCAGAACTGTTCAAAGAAGCATGTCATGTGAAAACGCATTTCTATGTTGAAAATAAAAACCATCCTCTTTTTCAAGTCAGGCATCTTACTTTTCCTAGTTCTCCTTGGCTCCGTACCAAAGCTGTGGGAGGCAGAATTACTTAATATCCATTTTAGATGACCCACAGAATAAGATAATGAGGTGTATCATCTCCCTACCAGCTGCAGAGTGATTTAAAAAAAAAAAAAAAGAGAGAGAGGAAACTGCACAAATGTGCTCGTGTGTGCTCGTGGTACACACAATTATATGACATTAGTAAATAAGAAAAGTGGAATGAAATGCTTGAGGTTCGTGTTGCACAGACAGGAATATGTAAAAGAGCCCATAATTGCAGAGATTTGGGTGGTTTTTTTAGAAATTGGTCACAGTGATGCATTTTTATACTTCATGTGTTAAATACTTTTATCTTCTACAGTATCTCACAATGACTACACTTTAGTTAATATATAATTATAGGAAGATCCTTACACAAACGCCTATTACATGTAGGCTGCTCCGTGGTTCTAGAGTTACTGCAGGTCTGCAGTTGGCTTGAGAAATTGCCAGTAGGAAATGGCAAAGACCCTTTTGAAACCATTTTAACTTCATCTTCTCGCTCAGGCCATCTGTTAATACACCGTCTAATGTGCTCTTGCAGCTCTTGAAGCTGTGCTTGAAGAATGGAGAGACTTCCATTTTTATTTCAGGCTTCTGTGCTTTTTTAGAACTTTTTCTTCCCTCAAGTGCACGTGTACCTTGTATCCCCTGCTGGCGTGATGTGGGCAAAGCCAATAAAGATCGTGACCAAAGGATAGGCATGGGAGTGGTGTCCAGTCTGAACTTGGACTAATCTTCTGATTACCTGATAATGGTGTCTGAAAGAAAGGTCCCTTAGCAATCATTGTAATGAATTGTAATATATAACTGTGGCCAGGGAGTTAAAAAAAAACATATTCAGGACAGAAGTCTTTTTTTGTAACTGGGCTGGCCTCTGAAATTGTGTCCCTGCAGGAGGAGGCAGAGAAATAGGCTGGAGACGGACATGTGCCATGATTTGGGGGAGCAACGATGAGGAAAGGACAATGCTCTTCCCCACGGATAAATAACGGGCTGGAAGCATGGCGCAGCCACCTGAGGACTGCCCAGCCGGGGCTGCTGGACGCGCTGCCCGCAGTGACAATAAAGCAGTGTATTTTGAATAATCCCCCAACGACAGCGGTGTGGTCTTCAACAGCACGGCAGTGATGTCAGGGAAAGGGAATTACCAGTGTATTCTAGACTGCTGATTTATAGACAAATAAACCAGTGCTCAAATATTATATCCACATTAGTTCTTCGTGACTAATGTTGTTACAAAGAATACCAAAGGAATTAGTAATGAATACCCACTTACTGTAAAGTGTCGCCAAATATATACTTAACTTGTAATGCTACTGGGAGCACATATATAATTTTTGTGTTTGTGATCGTGTAAAAATATAACTTTGAGGGCTCATTGGTCTAAATTTAATTATGTAATGGCATAAGTTAAACTGCATGAAAGATACATAATTATGGGCTGGCTGTTCTATCTAATACTATTAGCTGATGTTACAAAACCAACATTTTACTTCTGTTTTAGTTTTGAGAGGTTTCACTTGCTGTGTTTGTGACCCAAAGCAAATGAAAGTTTTGCAACAGAACCTAACAATTAGAAAATGCCTATAATGAAAGAAGCTCTGTTTCACTCTTCCTTTCATAAATAATATGAGATTAAGACCTAATTGATTTCATTCTCCCATGACGTATACCACAGTACTTTTTAAAGATTTCTTTCAAGTTTCCCATTAGGAATATTTATTTTTCTTTAAAAACACCCAAAAATATGCTGTCCTCCTAATTTACTGTCCCAGCATTTATGATGATGGATGTTGCATTGTTTTGTGGTTTGCAGAGGGCTAGACAGGAATGTTAAAAATATATGACTTCATAATTTTTAGTCTGAGTTGAATACTGTCCTCTTGTGAGACATGTGAAAATTTGTGGGCTTTTTTCTTTCTTTTGTTTTCAGGGAGACAATGAAATTTGTAGCAATAGATCAAAGTGCTTATCCTCAATGTCTGGTCTGAACTAAATGGTTATTTGTCGTATTTAAAGGGATTTTAGCACAGGACACCTCCTGTCATGCTCTCAGAAATGTCTTGTCTGATATAAGGATCCTGCTGGACAATCATCACTTCCGAGAATGAGCATTGAAATTAGTAGCAAAGCTTAAAATTACGTTTCTTCCACCATGGAAAAATAAAGATCTGTTTAGGTGGTCTGAAAAATAAGGATCTATTCAGGTCCTCAGATGTCCAGATGACCAGATGTCCAGAACATAGGCCCAAATTACTCTGGTTTGGACGTTTTCAGGATTTTTCTGTAGCAGGCTGTTGGGCAGAAAAACTTTGGTGCTTCTTCCTGCATGGCAGAATTTCCTTCTCACTACAGTAAACAGGGGTTGATCAACATCAGAGCACCAAATGGGAGGAGAGTGCAACCTTTTTTGTTTTTCATTTTGCAGAATATTAATCCCTGTCTGGTAGCATTAACCACGCTGGCGTGTCACGGGTCCTTGCTGCGCGCTGCCAGGGAGAGCGGGGCTCGTCGGTTACTGCAATAGGTTTGAGTAAGAAAATGGTAACACGAGAACAAAACGTGGAGTTTTAGGGCTGTGCAGACATGCTGAAGAAGATTGTTTATTTATTTATCATTTCCGAAGATTAAGTGTTTGGTCATGTGTTACTAAACCAGAAGAGAGTTTAGCTAGCGTAGTTTTTTTCCTCTTCCTGGAGAAAGGCTGGAAGAAGAAGAAGATGTCAATGGCTGCTTCGGTGTGGGGTGAAGCCAGGAGCTGAGCCCCACTTCCTCCGGGGTGCTGAGGCTGTTCGCTCAGGGTGCTGGGGGCCATGGGGGGTGCCCCCCGGCAGGGAGGGTGCCCCAAGGTGGGGAGGGTGCCCCAAGGGAGGCTCAACTGTGGGGTGGGGGCACGGGAGGCTGAGCTGCTGGTGGCGGCTATGCTCATGGAGAGCTCTGTGTTTGCATGACCGAGGGTTTATGCTACAGGAAAAGAATGTAAGTAGGGACCGTGTGAGGTTTGGGTTTTTGTGTTTTAACTGCTGAAGAATTTAGGGGGTTGCTGTTGTTGTTGTTAAGGTCCTGTATCCTTGGAGCGGTGGGTTTCTTTGTTTGCTCTTGCTTGAGCTCCTCTTGGCTTTTTCACCCTTGGCCCTGTTACAGCAGCCTGCAACAGTCTCTGTGTAGTTTCCCCATAAAGTAGTATATAGAGCTTAATCAGCATTAAAGCAGAGCTTACTCCCCTGCTTTGTTAGAGAAAAGGAGCTCTTTTCCAAAATGATGTTGCAGTGGAGGGGTAGGACGAATGGGGCAGAGCAGGCGGGGGGAGAGGAACGTGATGAGCATGTACCGCTCGCCGTCAGCCCTGCTGTCCTTCTTCCAAGTAAAAATGATGCTAGCAGGCAGTGTTCTCCAAACACGGCTTAATGGAAGGGGCTTGCTCCCTCAGATTATGGTTTATCCCTGAGACAGAGTAAAAATACTGCATCTCATTTATTAAATGCATAAATAACTTCAGGATGAATATAATGTTATAATGCTTTATCATTCAAACAAGGTAGGGGTTGGTTTAGTTTTTTCTCTGTCAAGAAAAAGGTACCCAGAAACATCTGAGTTTTGGGGTTCTGCAATCCCTGATAAGATTAATTCAGTATTATATCCTGTCAATCAGCTGCAGCAGTTCAAGATTCTCTACAAGTGCAGAGGACCATGTTACTTCAAATAGCTCACAGGTAGGTCTCAGAAAGAAACAGTCTCCACGCAACAAAACCCCGACTTTATAAGCGTGTCCCTTGCACGTGTGCAACAAGGGAGAGAAACCGTGTAAATCCTTGGTTCTCAAAGTCAGCAGGAGTCTATCCCCATAACTAAACTGAGCTCTGTTGAAACTCACGGGGCACCAGCTGGGCACCGGGCGTCCGTCGGCTCGGACAAACAGGCAGCCCACGGCCTCGTGGCCGGCGGAGGGGAGGCGGGCTGGTTTGCCCTCGGCTTACTGCTCCCAGCTGCACTGGCAAGTTCAGAGCCTCGGGGCAGAAACAGCAGATGAATTTGACGTTATGGTACCTTCAGGACAGGCAGAGAAAAAGGTCGTAACCAAAGCAGGGAGATGGCAAGGGGAGTGGAGGGGAAGGTGGGAATATATTTAGCGATAACAGAAAGGTAAGATTGCTGGCCTTGCGTTCCTTTTCATGGGCTTAATGGCTTGGTTCAGACCGGCTGTGCGGCTCAGGACAGCACGCCGGCCGGCTCGGCAAGGCGTGCTGGAGCGCGCGCTCACTAAAGGTACGGAGGATGGAAACTTGCCCTCGTAGACTAGGAAATCTATAGAATGCAACTTCTCAAGTCTGTGCAGTAAACAATATTTACAGCCAGTATTTTATTTCAGCGTGCGGAGCTGACAGATGCTGTGCTCGGGAGCATGCTATTTTATGCCTGAATGTTGTGACAGAGGTCTATAGCAAAGCTCTGTGGCTAAAGGTCACGCTGTATTTTGCTATATCTGTGCCTGTTAATTATAGAGGACTGTAATCTGCCACTGCAGTCACAATTCAGCAGGATCTTGATTTTGCAGAGAGTTAATGAAGTGAGGGAGGACTGGAGACACAAAGTCTCAGCAGCTGACTAGGGGACACGCAGATTTCAAAGGAAAAAGCTTTTTTGTTTTGTTTTGTTTACTCTAAGAAGCAAAAACTTCAGCCTGGAGGCCCCAAAACTGTAGATCCCTGTAGCTAAGCCCAGACTAGTCTTCATGCATTTTGGCACATATGGGAATAAAAGGACTTGGATTTCTGGATAATACTCGATGCTGTGATTACAGGGAGGTTTCCTGGATATCCAAAAGGAGATCACGGCTGATCTGAGAAGATGTGAGAGCAGTGTTACAGAGGTGCTTTCTCCCCAACAGAACCTCTTATCTTGAAATTTTTAAGCTATCTGGGGTGGTTTATCTTCTCTGCATTTAACTCAGGCTGTAACACTGGGGTGCAAGTCCTGCTCTAGCAGAGAAGGGTAGCAGACATAGGTTTCCTTTTCCTTCTTTTCCTTTTCCTTTTCCTTTTCCTTTTCCTTTTCCTTTTCCTTTTCCTTTTCCTTTTCCTTTTTCTTTTCCTTTTCCTTTTCCTTCTTTTCCTTCTCCTTTTCCTTTTCTCCTTCTCCTTTTCCTTTTTTCCTTTTCCTTTTCCTTTTTTCCTTTTCCTTTTCCCCTTCTCCTTTTCCTTTTTTCCTTCTCCTTTTCCTTTTTTCCTTTTCCTTTTCCTTTTCCTTTTCTTGTACTCTATACCCTATAGCATGCCATAATCCATCTCACAAGTGCCATACTGTTTGGTACAGTGCCTTCCATCTAATGCCATGAAAGCATACAGCATCATAGTGTGGAGGTTTTAAACTTAATATATGTTCTCTCCACTCCTTTTTTTTTTCCCCCACATTGTCTCCATCAGTCACTAATTCCTTCTCGAAACTCCTTCTTCTTTAACCAAGGGGAAACTAATGGAAGTTATTTCCCTCAGTGCATCCTCCTCCTTTCTGGTGTCCGTACCACCCCGTATGTTATGCTTGTTTCCAGGTAAGTTATTCCACGCTGCTCTCTTCCACATCGCTCTCTTCTGAATTGACCTTTTCCGTGCCGTGTGAACTAAAGCTCCTGCATGAATTAGTAATTTGATAACTAGAGTCCAAGCCAACTGCCTGTATTGTCATATAGTCAAATATTAACTGTTAAAAATCACGAGTGCTCTTGGCATCAAATTAATTTTCATATGTAAATGCAAACTGAATGTTAAGCTACTTCAACTTGACCTATGAAAGTGACACTGTGACACGAGTCAGAGGCAGGTATGGGAGCTGGAGAGAAAAGGATGGGTAGCTGTAGCCCTGCTTTGTGAATGACAAGAGGTAACGATTAATGCAGGACACATTCCTGAGCACCCTGTAAGCGTTATCATTTCTCCCAGCGTCCTGCTGAAGGAGGCATGTCAAATGTTTCCAGACCACTCTGGGGGGAAGTGGGGGCCATGCAGTTGAAAGACATGCCCGAAGAGGGGTCCTGATAGGATCTCAGAGATCCTTGTCACTTCATTCCTTCATCTTTCCTCCAGCCACAGGTGACCCAGAGCCGCAGGGTGAGGTATTTCATCCGTGCATCTCCACGTACAGGGATGCTACAGCAGTGGGATCTGCGCTCTTCAGTTTGTAGCTAGCGGTTGGCTTGCTTTTCCTGCAGAGCAGAGGCTGAGGCTTAAAGCTGAGTGCAAACCAAGCTACCAGCATATGCCACCCTCCGTCTATAGTAATAGAGGAGAAATAGCAATGTGTTAGGTTTCCCTTTCCCGAGGAGATAAAAATTAAGAGCAAAAAGACTATTTAGCTGTTCGTATGCTGTTTCTGTTGCAGGATAGCCCTAAACTAGCACAGAGTGGAGTGTGTGCTTTGGAAAGAAAAGCTACTCATGGATGAAATAAAGAAAAACTAAATACATAAAGGAAGATGAGGACAAAAATGGCAGGGGAGGAGGGGGGAGCATAAAGCAGCAGCAGCAGCAAAAGATAGAAAGGTGAAGAAAACCCCAGAAGCAGTGAGACACCTCCATACAACACACACCACCACCCCCCCCATTCCTCTTCCCCTGACGGTGCTAAAGAACAAAGCTGGGAAGGATGGATGGAGAGCCGTCGCCTGCGGGAACGCGGGAATAACCTGGAGAATCAGGATTGTGGCCCCCTTTGAAGCAGCCACACAACCTGGATGCAATTTTCATTTCCTGCAGGGAAACTCAGCCTTGTTCTTCTGAAGTGGACAAACCAAGCCTCGTAAAACTAATTGTGGGAGGTGGTTTGTCATGAGAAATTAAAAGTCAAGGTTTGGCCTCTCTTACGCATATAGCAGTGATGCAAGGGCACTTCAGCTTATTTTCCCTTTTCCTTGAGGTTTTTTTTCCAAGAGAGTTTTGAAACTGCTGTGAAATTGTACTGTTGTTGTCCGGAGCCAGAGGTGACTGTAATTCAGTAGCATTCCTACGTGGATATCATTAATGAAATATTTGAGGCTCTTTTGTGATAAACTTATCAATTTATCAGTTTCAAGCCCATCAAATTAGTGTGGTAAAAGGCAAGTGTTCCTTTCTGGTTCAGTATGGGGGGAGGAGGAGGAACTCTAATAATATCTAGTTCATTCATGCTAGTGAATGACCAAGATATAACTGGCCCCACATTCTCTGTTAGCAAATATTGTTACTCAAAATAAAAATACTAGCATTTAAGTGAAAAGCCATATGGGATTACCAAAACTCTATTTAGAAGTCTTTAGTTCCCTTTGACTGAATTTTTTTAATGGGCAAAATACTTTCAAAGAACAAAGATGTCTACGTGGCTTTTACGGTGGCCTTCCACAAATGAGTCTGTTTTAACATTTTTAACCCATGTGCTGTGTGGAGCTTGTGTGTCCTTAATGAGACAGTTGATAGAGTTCATTAGCTTCTATTTTAAGGGATGAAATGTTGCTGACTATAGCCGTTAAAATGTACTTGATAATGGTTGAGCAGGGAAAATTTAGCAATTGGGTATTTAAAGCTATGCATAGGATAATCCCCAACTGCTGGCAAGGATAGGGTTTTCCTGGGAAGGGGCATGATGAAGAAAATGTGTGCTGCAAGGTGAGACTTGAGGGGTAAATGTAGACAGAGTTCAAAATTCAGAGGAACTGGAGGCGAGTCCATGGGTCTAGTTTTGGGCGGAGGGGTAAGGGGAGAAAATGCGCTTTTTAACTGTGAAGCAGCCGATAAGAGGCCATTCTGCGTATGCTTCATGATCCCAGCTCTTTTCCAGGTTTGTTTGTGCTGAGATGACTTGACCTTACCACCCTTATCCTGGGGATGTGAGAGTTCCCCTGGGGCGGTTCCGAGATGCCGTCAATGGCAGGAAGCTGGCATGGTGCAGGGCTCCAGCTTGGGATCCGCAGCATTTTGCACCCCTTGAGTTTCTGCTGGCTCATTTATCCTCTGAGCTGGGCAAAGGCGTACTCTGGATCGCTGGGAACAGCTTCCAGCCTCTGCTCCAGGGCAGACCCAAATCTGTAGCTCCCAAAGCAATTTTTTAAGTGGGATCGCACGGCTATTGTGCATGCTGGTGTACAAACACGTATTAGACCAGTTTTGCCAACGGTTTCATGCACGAGGAAAATGGGGCCAATCTCCAGAATTAGGCGTCGATACCTAAATGGTGAGATTTGAGAAGCGTCTTAATAAGTTAAAAATAAAACTGCACAATGAAAGTCTCTGAGGATTTACAGGATTAGGTTCTTTCTTTCTACTGCTCTGCAGCATTCTGCGCAACATGTGGGCATTATATGTGTTTTGGTGGTAGGTTAAGGAATAGATGATCTGTATTTGGTTATTCTCCCAGACAGTCAGTAATAATAATTTGAATGAGGAAGATTTTAAAAAATGCATCTGGCAACTCTGTGGGTGTGTTGGGTTTTTTTCTTAAAAAAAAAAAACAAACCCAACCAACAATATAAAATAAGTCGGAGGCACCAGAAACAACTCTGAAATAATTATGAAACCAATAAATAATCCCCGAGCTCTAACGTACGCAGATGACTTTCCAGGGGAAGCAGCCAGGGCTGCGTGTGCAGCAGAAATGGGGAAACCTTAGCAGCAAGATGGGGGGGGGGGGGGCAGCGAGCCTCTGCGGGGGGCCGGGGGGGCCCCCAGAGCCCCCCGGCGCCGCGCGGTGCTCGGCGCTGCCTGCGCGGGGGCGGCGGGCGGTAGGACCCCGCGGAGGGGCGGCCGCGGAGCTGGTTTGCTCCGGGGCGAGGAGCGCGGAGCGAGCAAACCGGCCCGGCCGGGCTGCGCGCTTGCTGCAACGGTCAACAGAATTTTCCTGGCCAAAAAACAAACGACAAAAAAAAAAAACCAAAATCAACCCAAA
>JAVKLA010000093.1:39275286-39307187 GCA_034782735.1 Sagittarius serpentarius | reverse complement strand
CTGATTTTCTTCCCCTCTCACAACACGTTACCAAAATTTAAATTCTCTGATTTCAATTATTACACTATTTATATTGCTGTAATACCAAGAGTCCCCATAGAGAAGAGGCCTCATTATTAATGTAATGCAAACAACTCTAATGGTTCCAGCTTCAAAGAAATCGTAATGAAAATGGGTAAAGGAGATGAAGAGTGGCAGAGAGGAAATACCAGCATGTCTACACACATGAAGAACTGCAGCACTGGGAGCTCACGGGACGTGATCAAGGTGATGGAAAACGTTCGTTAGGGCAGATGTCCCATCCCATCCCACCGCGCTCCTCTCCTGGTGCCCCTCGGATGCTCTGTGGGAGGGCTGGGCTTACGCTTGGAGATGGGTGGCCCGAAACCAGCAGAAGAAAACTGGGAGTATGTTTTGTTCAGCCATTGTGCAAGAGACTGGGTGAAGCATCCCTCACTGGGATAAATTCTTTGGTGTTTCCGACTTCGTCTGAGGCGAGGGCCGTGCGCGCTGAAGGCTCTCCGAGGTTGCCGGCAGCCATCCCACCTTTGTACAAACCCAGAAGCCCACACCCCTGCTCAGACTTCGGGCTGTTCGGGAGCTGCACATCTGTTTGGCCCTTTTTTTCAAAGTTCCCTGCACACTTCAACTTCAATTTCTACGCCTATGGTTTTTTGGCCTGACTCTCTTACGGGTTTTGCTTTTGTTTTTTTTTTCTCCTGACTTAGAGTCTTCCTCTACCCATGTCTCCTATGTCTGTGTCCTGTTGTTTGGTTGGGCTCAGTGGCCCTTTAGGTGTTGTCGTCTTTCCCATCTCAGATGGGTATGTGTGGGTTGCTCCTTGTTGGCTGTGATGCCTTATTTTCTGCAACGTGTTCTTTGAAGCTTTGCAATCAGCTGCGGAGTCCTATTTAAAGGATTTACCTTTTTATCTTCCCCTCTACTTTTATATTTAAAGACTGATCTAGAGTTTGCCTGTTATACAGGTTTCTTCATTTTGTTGTCTTTCAGAAACATACACGGTATGTAAATATAATGACCTTAAATCAGAAAAACATCATTATTTGATTTACAAAAGAAACTGTAATGCGTATATATCACACTGAGGACAGCTGGGAGTTAAGCAAGTGCATAACGTTAAGCATGTGCTCAAGTGCTCCTCAGAATGAGGCCCCGTGACTGGGCTGCAGTGCTTTCGCTGCCTTCTGCAGGAAGCTGTGATTTTTATCACACCCAATAATTTAAATAAAAACATTCAGATAAGCAGCAAAATATTTGGCTGAAGGAAAGCAACTAGACAGAAATTGATCTTGTGTTTTATAAATGCTGTGGCTTCAGAAGAGTTTGCAAACGCTAAAGCTTGTCTGCTTTGCTTCCCCCAAATAAATTATCTTTTCCAATAAAGATATAACTGCTGCCTATAAACCTGTCTTGATGTCTGTCTCCAGACTATCAACACTTCTGCACAATATGCATTTTCAGTGTGCAGATAAATAAGCATGTGTGTAAGATTAAATTTGCTCCATGTAATCTTACTTAGTTATGCACCACAAGCATCACTTTATCGTGATGGAGTAGAAGTAGGAGTGGCAAAATTGAACCGCACTTTGTGTAGATACTGTTCCATGTTCCCGTGATATTTTTATAGCAGTTGCACTTTCTGGACTGTGCCATGTAATGAGGGAATAACACATCTGTGCACAAATGCTGATCCCTCCCCCTCCTTTTTTCCTTCTGTTTTGGGTAATGTTGTGATGTTACTGCTTTTCGGAATTAATAAGAAAGGCAACTTGCACATGTAGGAATACCAGAAAGACTGATGCTTCCTGATATCTAGCTGCAGCTCCATGGTGTAAGACTGCATGGAAGCGATGTAGACAACGCATCCGTGGGAAGAAAAGTATGCTCATACGCTCTCTTAAAATTTAGATCTCATGAAACTTTCAGAATGCAAATCCTACAAAATAATAGAAGGGCCTGAGTCATTTAATTCATATAGTTGGGACTGCTCTAGTGAGCCAAGAAAAGAAAAAGTCAGGGCTAGAGCCAAACTTTTCTCATTTCTCTGAGATATGCTTCATAAATTTCTGTTCTATGCAGGGAGCTTCATGTCTGATAATCAGAATAAAGAGCTGTGAGGTTCTGTCTAGACCCTCCTAGGCAGATGAGATGGTATCTCCTACACCTCCACAGGGATGAACCCAGTTGTGTGCAGGGTCTGGAGCATCCCTTCCGAGGGCTGACACTGCGTCCTGCCAGACCCCTGTCACTTGGCCTGCACTGGCAGTGGGGTGAGAACCCTTTCTCTACAGGAACACCCGTATAACAAGCAACTTTCCTCTCCCCAATACACTTTATCTTTTTATCTTGGTCTTTTTTTGGTGACTTAGGGAAAGTGTCATATTTTTAAAAGCAGGCTGAAAAATACTGAACTTCGCTTCCTCTCACGTCGGTTTACCCTTAATGACCACATAGATGTTTCAAAGTTAATTCTAACGGTGACTAAACTGGGATCATTCTGCTCAGAACATAGCTCTTGATCCTCAGAGAGTGTTAGGTGACCAAAGAGGGTAGGTCAGGCTGCTGGGATGGCAGTACTGGGCACTGGGCGGTGGGGGCAGGTCTGACCCTCCAGCTCTCCTCTCACTCCCATGCACAGTTCAGCCCTGAGCCATGGTTTAGCTGCTAAAACGCTGCCCCATCACCTTCCCCTCTGCGGCCCCTAGCACAAAGGTAAGGGGGGGAAGGAGGAAGAAAGGTAACGCTGGCCTTTCTCCATCTTAATCGAGGATGGACACGTCTCTAGAGCAGCAGTGAAGGCTCAGGTGTCATGCTTGTGGGGTCCGAGTGCACCAGAGGGCTCAGTGTGATGGCAGGTCAAGAGTGTGACAAACCCCGCCGGTGTTTTGACTGTCCCACGGCACCTGGAAGCCGTCCCCATCTTCTCTTTAAGATTTATTCTCAATACCATTTCCAGCTCTTGTACTATGACAAGTTTTTTTAGGACTCTGCTTTGACAGGCGCTATACCATTAGTATGTTTAGTGAGAGGAAAAACACTTGATAAATGTTGCATGCAAATAGCTTTTTGACACTGTAGTATGAATTGAAGTCATCTGACTGTGTAGGAGTAGAGCAATATTTCAATGAGAGTTTATATTCTCTTCCAGACTTTTTTTTTCCCACTAGTGAGAGAGAATGTGCATCCTTGATGTCATGGGGTTCTCAGTACATCGTGACCTCCTTGCATGTCCATATGGAAATGCTGAGGCTGCTACGTAAATATTCAGTCTTTTGTTGTACACAGTTCAGACTAGGTAGAATGGAGTACAACCGTACATTTCCACGTTTAGCAGAGTGAGACGGTGCGTTAAGAAGTGTTTGGGGAATAATAAAATACTGAGGATTAAACATGGTAAATCTGCTGTGTACAATAAACCTGGAGCTTTCAGGAACCCCAGACCGGGTTGCTACATCTATGCCGTGACGCCAACTTGCAAAGCGTGAGGGCCACCTGACCCCATCGCAGGAATGGGAAGGAGTAAGGGAAAATCTGGGGTCACGCTCTGCCCTTAGGGAGCCCGTGTCATGCAACTGCAGGGTTTGTTCACCCCAGGGAGAGTAAGACTCCAGTTACACCCCTGGGGCAGTGTCCCCCCTCCTACCACCACTGATTTGAACCTGATCCAGTGTGACTGTATCTGGAAAGAGGGATGAAGACAAGAGGGACTGGGGAGTGGAATGATCAAGGCTGATTTCTTGCCTTAATTATGGAAAAATAGTCCTGATAAAATCTTATCGCTTTTAAATCCCTGCAGCTTGCTTACCCTCTTAACGATGACACTGAAAATATTGCCGCCTACTGCATTCCCCCCTGCTATCATCTTCAAAGGAAAAACAAATCCAAACTCTAGTATGATTATTAATGTAACACTTTAAATAGTGGTGTCAATACCTCTCCAAATGTTTTTATTTAAGTCTTGCATCCCAACTCCTTAGCTTTGCATCCTGGTATCTCTCTGCTCCATATGTGTCGGCTTTGTCTTCTGCTGCTGCAGAAATGCACCATCTAATCAATGGTGGAAATCACCTCGACACTTCTCTCCCAGAAACCCAGCTCTCTTAACGCTGACGGTACGACCCCACAATGTTTTAATGTTTAATTCTTTTCCTGAATTATTTCCTTTTGAAATATGCTGCCAGGTCCCTTAAATGACAAGGTTCATGCTGTCAGATGCTGTTCCCGACTAACATGAAGTGTTTCTCCCTGTCCCTAGGCGAGAATGTGGACGGCAAATTGGAATCTTTGAGACGGCCAATGCCAAAGGACCAGTCAAAAGATTATGAGATAACAGTTCCCTTCCTTTTGAGTGGAGAACAATGGAAACCAGTAAATGGCACATATTCAAAGGTTAGTCTTCATTTTGCTTATTATTTTTTTTGTAAGATGTATAACAATTGGAAGGCCTTAGGGGAAAGTAAATGCACAGCTATTTTTTATATTTTTGTAGAGAGTCTGCTGTCTAAATTTGTTACTCACCTAATTTAAGAAAATGGATAAAGTCTTTGGTTGACATTAATAGCTTTTTACTGTAAAGTGACATCCTTATTTCTGATGGCGTAAATGGAAGCCTAAAGTGAAATAAGTTCTTAAAGGAGGTTAACATCCATTCCTTGAGATTGTATCACAGCCCCAAAACTGAGGGAGGGGCAAGTATAACAAACACGTTTGTTTGATTAAATACAGTCTGACAGCAAGAGTTTTAAGGAAAAGTGTAAATAATGTTGTTTTGTTGACCACAGCCTGAGGCATTACCTGGAGCCCCTCGTGGGAGATGGCCCCCAAATGCCATCCCACGTATTGCAGAGGGAACCGAGGGCGAATCTCCCTTCACACTCTGCCTAACAAGGGGATAATCTGTCACCTGACTAAGCAGGGATTGTTTCCCCCTCTTGACAGGCTCCGATAAGCTTTCCTCCTTTTTTTCCCTCAGACATTGGCTGATAATATGGGTAGCTGTTTTGAGGAGAAAAGGGCTGTTTTCTGTCTCCTTGGTCTCCTGCTTGAAGTATGAAGACAGGTTGTTGTTATCACCAAAGATGTCATGGGAAGCTCTTACCCAATCTTTTTAACTTAGGTCCAGTTTTGTTCCAGCTTACTTTTTATATTGTTCTTTTAATTGTCAGAATGAGGAGAAAAAAGTTAAACTTTTAAATAGTTTAAAAAAAAAAAACCAACAACAAAACAACCAAAACCAAGCAAAAACCATCACACACAAACAATGCCAACAGCCCAGACAACCCATTAGAAACAGCTTTCTTTACTGCACTGGGAAAGTGTTTCATGGAGAAATCCTGCTTGACTGCTGCCACTGTTTGCGGGGCATGTTTTTGAATCACGCTGCTGATTGACAGAAGTAGGTGTGAAAAGAGATTTCAAAACAAGGGATCTGACTTTCAAAAAATATTGTTGGGTTTAAAATTTTGCTTCCTTTTTGTTTTTCCCTTCCTAAATGGGAAAAAAGGGCCAGTCCTAGTTTTGAATATCTGTGGTGATGAAAAGGATATCATTGTGGGCGTATAATGGCTTATCTTAGAGAGATAGTACAGATGGCTTGGTCCTAGATGTATGTGCAACTCTATTTTTAGGTCATTTAATTAGAAACAGGCATTCTCCATATAGAGTTCTTCTAGATACTCACTGCAGCTTTCTGAAAAACTTACAACAGAATATCTTTATGTGAGTAATGATAATGTGATTTATATCGTTAATTTGTTTCCCAGAATTGCTTTCAGTTTAAGATGAAGGTTAAAAAGATTTGTGGTTTGGTAGAAAGATCCACGTGCTGCATCAGCACTTTTTTTCTTTGAATACTTCTTTTCCATAGAAACTGTTATAAATTAAATACACAAAAGTGCAGATCAGGCTGTGGGAAGAACAACAGCATTAAACTGGTAGAGGAGAATAGTAATGAATAGCTTGTCACATAAACATTGATCAAAAGCACAAAAGTTAAATACTGTTGTATTTGACGGTTAAATAGGATCTCTTATTCTTCAACTCATTTCCAAGTGTTCCTCTGTTTTATTTTAATTTTATATGAAGTAAAAAAAAGTATAAAGTACTGTGTACTTGTAACCAGGGGAATGATATTGCAATAGAATATATAGTAAAATAAATAATGTAGTGGCTATAAAAATGCCAAAGTATTAAAGTTATTTGTGTATAGATAATTGCCTCGCAATGATAGTCCCATTCTCCAATCCATTGATCGTAAATACTCCTGCTTAACAATTAGTCCCTGAGAAACCACGCTAGTCATTTAGTGCAGCGTACTCTTTCTTTTCCATCCTGACGATAAAACTGTCCTTTTATCTACCCCAGGAGTCACTGCAATATCTGTTGGAATATCTCATTCAGAAACTGTCAGGAATTATTAGTAAGCTAATGACTTTCTCGTTGAGGGCCATCCATACAGTACACTGTGCAGAGCAGAAGCAAAAAAGCTGAAACTAGTCCTGCTGTCTAATCGCACAAATACACAGACCTGCTCACCAGCAGCAATAAAATTACATTTACTGAGAAGAAAAAAATAAAAAAGTTATTCAGTTATAACCTGGTTTTACTTTAACACAGTTAGGGTGTGCTTTTTCCAGGACATCTAATGATTTAGGTGCTCCCTAAGAATGACAGTTCAAATAAATGGTAAGAAAAACCAGTTTTAAAATCAGACATGTAATCAAATTATATTTAAAGAATCTGGGTTTCCCTAAGTATAAATGTAGTGTTTCGTTTCTCGAGAAAGCCTATCATTTACTGGGCAGATAGATTTTTCTCCCCACCCTCCCCACCCCAAGTCAAAGCTAGAAGAGACCAAGACCAATATCTCATTGTGGTAGTATTTCAGAAATGCTGTTGTTTCTTTCTTGTTTAAAAAGGTGCATATGCTCATGCAAACACTTCATATAGTGAAGCACATTTAAAAAATAAAGTATGTATACTTAAGAGAAGTTACTATGGAAATGCTTGTATGTTTTTGCAACCGTACGATGCTGTTCATCTAGTTAGTGGTTGTTAACATTCCTCCTGGCATCTTTTGTTGAATTCAGAAAATTTAGATCATTTTCAGCTGAAATGTTGTAATGATGCCCAGTAACATTCTTGTATTAACTGGATATAATATTCTGTTGCTAATCCTGAAAATGCTGCTAAAATTAGTGGCTACTATTTCGAGTACCCAGTTGTTGCTAGTCAGGACTACTGATGAGTAACTGTACTTGTGGGCGTGCGACAGCAAAATGAGGACCCTGAAGTGTTGTGCAACGTTGCTCGGTGCTTTCAAACAATCGCTGCCCGTATTTGGTGCAGATGTGATTTCCGTCTACGCTGAAATTTTGTGTGCATTACAGAATGTGTTGATAGGTCATTATACATTATAGTTCCAGTTCTTCTTCCACTTCTCTTTTTCATTTGTTCATCACTTTGCATTCTGTGACGATTTATTTTTTTTTTTTTTCTCCCCAGTGATTGGTTTAAACCCAAGAGGGTTGGGTTCTATTTTTCTTAAATTTTTCTAAGGTTTGAACAAAATTGTTTCATTTTTATATTATTCAAGTGCAGGAAAAAGACTCTTTTCCCTGTATGTTTCCAGCTAAATATTTTTCTTCAAACTTGGCTTGAGACTTGCAAATCAAGCCAAGTTTGATGTGAGTTGGGTAAGTGATGTTTTAGTACACAGAACACTTTAGGGAAGATTTTTAGAAGACCATCTGTTTGGCTTCAGCTTTTATCCTCACACCCTCTTAGGGACACACACTGGTTAATGTGTGCCAGATCCCTGCATCACAGGAGCTGTAGGTCAGGTAATATCGGTTGTGTTAGACCGGAGCCTGAAGCACACGCCTTCTTTTGGAGAGACAAGCGCTAGGCAGGAAGCGTTTCACATGGGCTTTAAGGGTTTCTTGGCTCCATTTCTATGCTTAAAAGGTCGTAACTGTGGGGAAACACTGCCTGCCAGAGACCATCCAGGGCAGACATGAAATAGCTGTAATGCTGGGGGGGGATCCCAGTGTGGCATTGCCCTAAGCTGACATTCATTCTCCTGGAGTGACACGCTCATTAATGAAGTTGGCTTTGTATCCAGGGTTTAGTCCAGATCTTAAAATGCGTTAAGTTTCTGGGAAATTGAAAGCATTTTGTGCATACATGGTATGATCAATTATGCAAGTAAACATAGAATCCTCCGGTTGTGGCATCTGTCACTCAGGTGTGGGGTTTTCCTCTAGTCTTGGCTGTGCAGGATCTATAATGCCATTGCTGGCACCTGCAAGGACTCAAGTATAATCATGAAGCTGATCAAGTGCATTGAAAGATCTAATCCTCTGAGGTTTCTAAAAGCATACAAGCGAGTTGAGTGCAACTCTCCTTACTGGGTGATGCTTTGCATCTTTTGATGCTTATGCACATACTCTTGTAATTCTGATCTCTGTATCCGCCTGAGTGCAATATTAAACTGCTCCATATGTAGGTGTAAGCTCCAGTCAGGCTACGATTGCCATTTGTAAAGACAAACCTGAACGTAGCTGAACCTGGGCAGGTATTGAAGGACCTGTAGCCAGGCAGCATGCAGCTGAGCACGGTTTCTGAAGAGCCACTCGAGAAGCTGGAAAACCCTGAAATGCTTTAGGTTGCTTTGAGTTTGCAAGTTGCCAGTCTAAGTTGCTTTCAAATGATGCAGAGAATTTGGTTTTTAATATTAAATTTGGTGGATGTGTAGAGGACAATGAGCAAATTTTGCTGTGTAACTTCTCAAAAGTAATTAAGTATGAGAAAGTAGATGTACACAATATACCCATCAATGAGTTAGACCCTTAAACCACTTGAATCACAGTGAGTCTTACCTGACTCTTTTAAAGTACTACCACTGACCTCAAAGTATAAAAAGTATATTGGAAAAGCAACCTCTCCCCCACCTTGCAGAGAGTTAGACCTCTTGTTTGGTGGCAGATGCTGGATGGCTTTCTTCACATCAGGAGATTTGGATCTGTTGCTGCTGGGGTTAGAGACAAGTGAAGGAAAAGAAAGATGCCCATGGTGGGCAGAGAGGATGGGAAGACCTGCAGAGGGTTCCCTGATGCAGAACAGCTAAGACTCCAACACCAATGACTTTTAAATCCAAATAAATCAGAAATTTGTTTCCCCTGGGGGGAAGGGAGGATGGATTCACAGAAGATTAAAACTGCTTCACCAATTTTAAGCTTTCAAGGCCAGATTCTGAGCTAGTGTGAATCAGTTTCCTTCCTTTGGCTGGGCTGGTATAAATCAGGTTTGCAAATCGAAATCTTAAAGAAGTGTTTTCCAAAAAAGGAGAAAAGAAAGATGAGAAGACAGAGTTCCTTTTCATGTAGCAACACTCTTTCTTTTTCTTTCTTGGTGTTATGTTATACTTTGAATATAAATTCTAGCAATGAAATGCAAAGATAAAGATGAAGGCCAGCTATAAATATATACTTAGACCATATTTCTTCTGGATTTTAAGTGTACACTTGTCACAGCTCAAAAGATTCTGCATGTAAAGTGGCAGAAGATTACCATTTTTTACTGCTTAGCATGCATTGCATCTCATTGAGCTTGCAAAGAAGTAGCTTCTGCATTTCTGCCCGCCTCATTCGTGAAGTATTGTGTTATGGATTGTGTTCATAAACAAACATCAGAATCCTGATTATCTGTATGTCACTCTGGACACTGGTTACTTGAATCTCAATGTGAAATTCTCCACTATCTGTAAAAGTATCATGTGCTCTGACAGTTGTTAGTTATCTTCATGGTTCTCCAGATTTCTCGACTGTATCGGATATTAAACTGATTCTTTTCACCTTTTTGCATTTTTTTCATGCCTTCAATGTAGGGCCCTAATTCAACACCTACTGAAACAGGGATTTTTGCCATTGAAACAAAAATCATTGGAAGGAACAAGAAATAACTTTAAATTTGTTAAAAAGTCACAGGAATAATGCTAGACATTCAAGAACATATTCGAAGCTGCCAAGCAGGGATGAGCCTTACCTGTTTGATCCTATCTTTATGCTCTTGCATTACTGCATTTCTCTTGCAAACTGACAGAATAGGCACAGTCTATCATAGTCTAGTCTATCATCCGGAGTTAGGGTGTGCATACCAGCCTCAGTATTATTATGAAGTTATTGGTGCAGCCATTAGAAAGACCTCAATTTAACAAGATCTCAGTGGCGGTTCACGATTCCCCTGTTTGCTGCACCTCTTGGTGTTCTCACGTGACTCTAATATAGGGTTTGATGCATGGAGTACAGTTGAGAGGCCTGCTATGTCAGATAATTAATTTAGTGCTCAGTGTTTTCAAGAGCAAACCCATTCAAGTTTATTTCATAACTGGCATAGCCTTCGTGCAAGTGATAATTGTTTATATTCCCTTCAACAGAGCCTCCTGCTGTTCTTTTTCATTTGAAATAATTACCAAAGTTTAGACTTCCAGACAATTGTATGAAGGGGAATCATACAGTGCTGCTTAAACAAGTCTTTGAAGACTGAGAGGACAGCTTTCATAGCTCTTTTACATAGTTGTTTTACATATCTGAAGAGAGAGAGGCATAAACAGAATTTATAGTCCTCTCCATATTTTTATGACTCATGAGTATCAAATATAAGAGGCAGAGCTGTGCATGCTGCTAAGGCTGTGTCATCAGCTGGGAATGTAGCTTGGCACAGACAGCCTCAGCGGTGTGAGAAACAGTACTAATCCTCGATAAAATTCTCTGGGAGTTCTGCTCCTTGAGCCTTTAATTAGTAACCTAGTAGTCATTAATTTAATAGCCTAGTAAACAATCTGTTATTTCTTTTGCTTTTATTATACCTATACCCCTGCCTTGTAGGGCCACTGTGAGGGCTAATTAGTTCAAATATGCTCTATTATTTAATAACTCTTCTGCATTTGTTTAATTCAGAAATAGCATAATTTTTGCACGGAAGCTATTAGGAAAGGGAGTGTGTCGCCTCCTCTGGTACTCGGTTGAATTTCTGTGACTATGCTAGTAGGGCTGGATTGCTTCACTGGGTGAGCAAAAGCAGCTTAAAGCCATCCCTCTCACCTTATCTCGTGCAAGAGGAGGTCCCCATGGAGGAAGACGTGTTCCTTTCTTCTCAGCCAGCCCCATACCCATGTTTAACCAATCGATCAATCTGATAATTTCATTTATGACATTTTTTAGAAATGTCTGTAGGTGTATCCTGGTTCTGGGGACTTGCTGGATCTTACATAGCGGCTACAGGCTTGAGAAATTCCTGGAGCTGGGACCACCAATAAAAACGTTGTGTTGGTGATTGAGTAGGGGAAATTCTTTTCTCTGCCTGCACTGAATCAGTGCCCTAGTTTCAAGCAGATATACTAGTATTCATTTCCTGCCTGAAACGCTTGGGCATACTGGGAAGTGTTAAGCAATTGGGATTCATCCCAGAATAACGGCCCATTTCATTTTTAGCTTAAGTGATACAGTGTGTTAAGTTTGTAAAGTTTTGTGCGATCGTTTATGCACAATATAAATAGCAGATATTATTGAGAGAGATTGCTATTTCAATAAACAGAAAATGTAGGGGTTTATATTAACCATCCACCAGACGCAGACACGCACCCCCCACCCCCCCGCCTTCCCTTAGCATCTTGGAGCCCTCAAGAGGGTGAAAGTCCTTTTCATGAGCTTCTATCACACTGAGTTGTTGGGAGGAATTCTGTCATACTTGGCCGGTAAAGATCGCCAGTGATACAATAGTCCTGGGCGAGCTCTGTCTCCCCGTACCACCCAGCCTCCCTCTGCCAGCAATTGTATAGGATGGGACTCTGCAGAAGCGCTGTGTTGCGTTTGCTGCCTGCGACCCACCAGCTATGAGGTAGTGTCTCAGATTTGAGCTTGAGGAATCCGTTCATGTGTTCCTCTGTAAGGTGATGGGGCTGAAGCGATGTTCTTTGAGTTTTCAGACTGGTCTTTAAAAAAACCCAACCAAACATCGTACTTTCCGTAATAAAATGGAAAAAATATTTTCATCTTAATGATGCAATTAATGCTAGCAACCCTTTAACGTCGTATTAAAATCTAAAACTAAGTTCTTACAATTATGCGGCATTATGCTGGGTTTGTAAAGTGCTTGTACTGAGGCATTTTCATATTGAACTAATTTAGCTTATACTTGGCTATTTCATGTCTCTTGCAACAGATCTTGCAAGCGTAAGGTATGAATTTCAGTGTTGGATTAAAATAATACTTTGCTTTCCAGCTATGAACACGTGATCATTTTTTTTACAAGCAAAAGGAGAATCTCCCTTGTTCTTAATTCTTATTGTGATTGTCCTGAGTCAAACTGAACACGGCACATTTCCTGCAGCAGACTTTCTCCTACGGTATGCTCTTGGTATATGGAGTGTTCAGCTCCTGCAAGGAGTCATTGGAGGGCTCGCAGGTAGCAGCAGCAGAACTTGGGGCCTTTCCAAGGGCTAAAGTCTTCCGAGCAGGGGAAGACCATGGAAGCTAAGAGCTGCTGACATATGCTGTGATGAAGACCCTTATCTCAGGAAGCCGTAGTAAATTGAATCGTACGCAGTGTATAATTCAGGGATGAAGAGGTAAATGTAACTGGTCGATCCACTGAGTCCTATTGTTAACAAGCCTGATGCTTTTGTTGTTGTTGAATTATAGTTCTATTTCAATATGATTTACTCAAACCCCGGCTGATTTACCTCTTCTATAGGAATACTTCTCATTTCTCAGAATTGTAATGAGAAATCATAGAGGTTATATGCAGTTTAAAGCTTGATAAGAAAAAAATAATTAGGATTGATTTAATAAGCTTTTTTAAATGCAGTAGTAATACCCTGACAATAAAAAGGATTTCAGAGTGTTGCTATTTTTCTAGAAACAAAATGACTGCCAAAAAATCTGCCAATTGTTTTTGAAAAGCTTGTGTAGACGAGGTAAAAATGATCTGTATCATTTTGACATCATAGTAGAAAGTTTGTGTTCAGTTTCTCTCTTGAGGAGATTGTATCCCCCTTTTGCATACTGTCTTTCCTCAAGGACACAGTTTTAAAGTATAATTGAGTTTTTGAAGCTTAGTTTAACAAAACGATTGCAATTTATGGCATTGTAGACGTGGTGTAGTGATGAAGCTTAGTGAGACCGGAGACGAAACGCATTTGATGATAATCTGTGCGATGTGTTTCCATTTGTATGATGCGTGTGTGCATGGTGGGGGTGCTGCCAGAGCCCTGCTTGATCCCATCCCTGTCCTGCAAGGATGTGCTTGCGATGTTTCGGGTCAGTGTAACGACGAATCTGCTAGTGATACTGGCTGCACTGACATATGAGTTTGCTCACCCTGATACAGCAGTTAGACACACGTGGTCGCTTTGATAGGGCCACTGAATCCAAGGAGGGGTCTTACCACCTCTCGTTGCTCCTCAGCAAACCAGAATGCATTAAGCCCCATTTAGATCTCCAGCTCTGACTTTGTCATTGCCTTTTCATCCTCTGCCTCAAGTCCCAGGGTGCTAACATGCTTCCTCTGAAGCCTGAATCACTCTCAGAAAATGAAGTGCTCTTCGGTCCTGCCCTCATTCCTTCACCCTCACTTGTGTGTCTCCTGCCTTAGGATCAACTTTATTTTGCTTCTGCTGAATGAACTTGTTCCCTCTTCCTCTTCTGGCCATCTCCCTCCGCCAGGATCTACTGGGTGGTTTCTTGGCAGGCTTCATCTCCTTGTTTGCTCCTTCTCGCTCCACTGACCACATCCTTTGAGGAGCGCTTCGGCAGTCCTGCACAAAAATGGTCTCCTTGGGGTGAACCTGCCAAACCCTTGACAACCAGTTATCGCTGTCTGGAGCCATTTGCCTCCTTCTGAGGCAGCAGCATTTTATGTTGTGTGTTTAAAGGGAAGCTATAGATAATCTTAATATTCAGGGGAATTGTATTTGTTACCCAAGGCCACTTAAACCAGCACAGGAGCAAACGTTTTTAGTCAGAGCTGCTGCCTAGCTAGGGGAGGATCAGATCTTCATTGAGATGCCTAATTTTTGCACGCTGGTGGATGCTATTTTCCGGCACAATTCATTTGTGTGAGTGATGGAGATGGCAGGCTCTTTTGGGCAGCAATCTTGGATGAAATCCTACACTAGTGTCTCTCAGATGACATTATTTACTTTAGTTTCACCCATTCCATCATCTTTCCCGAGATGTTTTCATATTGAGTACATCTTGTACTGAAAAAGAAACGCTGCTGAAGGAGGTCTGCTTCAACTCCTGGCAAGTGACAATGAGAGAAAAACTCTTAGATGTGTTAATCTAAACAGCCGTAGTATCCCTGCCCCGAAAAGGACCGTTTCCTTGGCAGGTACTGAATCTGCCTTTTTCAAAGGCGAGGGGAGTTTCTGGAAATGAATCTGTTGCGGGAAAAGCCAGTAAGAGGAACTGTGTAATTTTGTCCTCAAAGCAACTGCTAGCATGTTACTGTTTTAACAGCGCACACTCCCTTCTGCCTACGCTGACATGGTCAGGGTGCGTTTTCAGCAGCAGAAGAAAAAGTGGGATCCCTAAATCGAGTATCTCCAACAGAAACTGCCTTTCTCTTGGTTTCAACAGACAGAAACATTGTCTAAACCAGACTTTTTTTGGCATTTACTGGCATTACTAAGAAAGAGTTGGCAAGGAAAGCTGGCAGAAGGAGATGAGTTGGATAAGCTTTAAAGATTTTTTTTTTCTATAAAATGAATATCCAGAAGCTGTGTAAATGTATTTTTTCAGTTTAAAAAGTGTATAGAAAGGCAACATATACACATTTTTGACTGAAATAACATCTAAGCTGGCTGTGCCCTCCGAATTCTTTTCCCTCAATTAAAAAGATGGGGGGAAAAGAAAAAGACAAAACACAACAACACCTCAGGAAATCCCTAGAATGTTTATTCGGGAACAGACTAGCCTGTTACAGTCATTAGCTTGCAAAGGTATTTCTGTTATAGTCAGAGGGCAAAGTGAATTTTAACCTTTTATTGCCAAGAGGTGTCATGTCTGTTAGTGAAGTAGCTATTGAGGTAAATTGGGGCATGGAAATTACTGTGAATAAGTGAGCGGCATATGTAAAAAACAAAAGCAAACCCCAAAAGTACACCCTGCAGAGAGAAATTAAAATCAGTTTAAATGCCCATAATTAAACATAAATTACTATATTTCATACTTTACTGAGTTTCTATTTATTACTTCAGTATTTCTGGTTGTAAAAGGCTTCAGCTGCAACAAAAAGGTATGTCAAAACGTTCACCTCCTTTTTTCATTGCAAGTTTAGTGCAGAATTGCTTACTGCCATGGCATGTTGATTACAAAGGAAAAAAGGGACTAGGGCTGGACTGATTTAAGCTGTGATCTGTGGGAGCCCTCCAGACCAAAGCGGTTGTTTCCCAGGATCCCCATAGGAGGGAGAGAGGAAAGGAAACCGCTGCTTTATGAAGACCAAGCATCAAGAGCCTGGGAACACTGCAAGTCGCAGAGGGCAAATTGAAGATATGGATAGAAACAGTTGGGGTTTTTTTTAAGATGGAAACCTAAATTGTTTGCTTTGTACAGTCAAACATCTCCCCTTTTATTGTCTTGCCCTTTTCCATCTATGAAATGGGAATAAAGTTTAATCCAAACTGTGGGACATCAATTTGATTTTCGTAGTGGTCTTTTCAGATTAGAAGTGTTACTTGTATTCGTAGTCTTGCTGTACAACTTTCAGGGAGCAAGGATTTGCTTTTCTGGGGGAAAGAGGGATGTCTTGCATGCGCGGGTAAATCATGCATGTGTCATCAGAACAAGAGTACAAATATTTTCATTATTTTAGCTCTCGAAGAATTAAAGAGGAGGAGTGTTTGCAATGCTGCGTACAAGGATTTTCACTGTTACAGTCTTGGGAGGTGCTTTAAGAGCAGCTTGTAAGGACTATGAAGAACATTAATTGAGATTTTTATAGTGTATGATGAGCTGTATAAATCAGTTCAAGTTTAGCATGATCACCTTTCTTTGAGCGAGATTAACCTTGACATGAAAACACTTTATTTTAAGGAACATTTTGAGAAATAATATTTTAGTGTATTATGTATTTTTCTTTCACATGTACATTTTTACTGCTCTGAAATATGCAATTTAATCATCAAGCATCAATTTATTTTTAAAATTAAATTTATTAGTTTTAACACATTTCCATACATCTTGCATTAACGAATTTAAAAAGAAACCTCTGTGTGTAGAATTGAAATCAACTCTAATTTCAGCCTTCACAGAATTAGTATTTAGCAATTTCTCCAAAGCTCTGTGTTTGAGATGGAAAGAATGACAGCTAGATTTGAGCCATTTCTTTAAAAGTGATTCCTAAGGCCTCCCCACCACATTGCTGATTTTCTCAGTAGGTATATCTGTATCTGTATCAATATAGTAGGTATATTGATATCTATATTGCTATCTAAATTATCTGTATCTACACAAACATGCAGATTCTCTGTTTCCAACCTTGTCTCAGGATTCAGCTCTTAAAACATGGTTTGAAATTTTTTTGCAAAAATATGTGAGGAAAACATGGCTGAATAAGGTTACAGCAAGATTGTGTGTTGAAATCAAACCATAAAATCAAGCAGTTGAGAAGGAAGATATACACCATTGAGTGAAATTCCTCTCAGTGTTTCTGCTTTGCTAGGACATGTTATTAGGACGGAATTACATTTAGAAGCAGAGAGCTTATCAGTGTGTCCTTGTAACATACTTGCCAATGTCATGAGCTTCATACGTGTAGATAGAGTTGTTCTAATTTTAGGACTAGCCAGTGAAAAAAAAAGGTTATTGTAAAAGAAATAAAACCAGTATTCAGTCATTGAAAGTGCGGATCACTTATCATTAAACAGCTTAAAAATTGCAACAGGGTCAGCTGCTACAGATGTTCTGGCTGATGTATATGGAATAAGTGTCTTGTGGGGATCCCCCATTATTGTGTGTTAGAGCTGAACAATATTTCCTATAATTCTAATAATTTCGGGCAGGTAACAAAGGGAGATTGAATTTTTTTTTTCCTTTGCACAGAAATATAACAAAAATTCTTCACAGCCTTCATTATTAAACAATTTAGATGAATAGTCCAGCCTCTCCTTGAAGTCTTCAAAGGCAATGTTGGTTTGTTTTTCCAGCAAAATCTTTGTCTTTCTCAGCAAAAGACGAATCAATGTAACACTGGTAAAACACAAAGCTGTGTCTCACCAAGGTATATTACTTAAGCTGAATGCAAATTTTTACATTAGCCATCCCAATCAAGCCAAATGATTTGGAAATGCCATGGTATGCTTTGTTTTTCCAGCAGCCACCGTGCCATTTTACATTTTTAGAACCTATATTTTTATGTTATATGCATATATTTTCTTTTCATTGCAGTGAGAGGTTCAAAAGTTCCTCAAGAGCAATAGTGAAACTACTTTCATGGTCTGTTCTTTTGGTCTGCTGTCTGGCACCTGGCAGTCTACTGTGAGTTAGTGTGAAATTTATTCAGCATAAAATAAAGTCATATGGCAATTTATTGCTGTCTTTACCTAGCCCACAAAAGAATTCTTCTGCACGTCTTGGAACGTGCAAATTTGCATCTTCAATTTTAGGGAGCTGTATCTTGTCTGTTGATGCAATGTCACCGTCACAGCCTTAATACATGGAAAGGAAATAACTCGTCTCACGTATTTAGCCTAAGGTAAAGTTTGTATGTGCAAGGTATTCTTATCTGTGAATTTTGATTTGCAAACTAAAATTTGATTGAGTTGTTCGGGGCGGGGGCAGTTGTTATACCTGCTTTACCAAATGTATCATGAAATCTAGGTTTCTTTAAACAGCCTCCCCGTAAAAGCACATAACTGCTGTCTGAGGGAATAATGCAGCATCCCTCAGCTAAGGCAGTTCAGAGCCAGTCGCTCAGGAGTCCCTCAGGCGATGAGTACACACGTGGCATCTTTGCTCTTCCTAATTCTTTGTCTAAGTGCAAGCAATTCATTCAGTCCTTAAATGTTATTTTCTTGTGCATCTCGATGAGTTGTCCACATGAGTTCCTCTCTGAAACTCTTCAGTCTTCTGGTGAGCAAGACTTCTCATTTAAGCTTTGTGATATGGCTCTAAAACGGTCCTTCCCTTGTCATCTCAGGAAATCAGCACAGTAGGGAGAAGCCCTGCAGAGCCCTTCTCTATTTGGATGTTGATAAGCCTGGATGAAAATTTCCAAAAGGCTATATATACTTTTAAACCTGCCAGAAAACTCTGGCTTGCTCCTGTGCTTCAAAGTCCTGCTCTAAACATAATGTGTTTGCTGACACTTTGCACTACGACGCAGTGGTACCCATATCTGGCAAACACTTCCTATTTATAGAGACACGAATGAACCTCTCCAGAAGCCTTCCTCTTTGCATTCTGCTAACTTGTACGGCTCAGGAGTACAAAAACCAGAAGTCTGGGGCGATATGTGATGTTTTAACAGGTAAAGTTTCATACACTCATGTTGCTGAATTTCATTTAAATATGCAACATGTTGCAGCATTAAGCCTTCTGGGTTTTTATTTAAAGGGTTGCAAAGAAGTGGTAATGCAGTAGTTTAGGCGCATACCTCAATGAAAGGTTGGACTTCTTGCTTTCTGGAAAAAAAAAAAAGAGGAGTGTCGAATGGCTCAAGAGCAGCAGTGGGGTTCAATTAATAATCTTGCGGTTGGAGTACTCGTGAGCGTAGGCAGGAGGCTGTGGATCAGATTACGGAGGCATGGAATCTCACAGGAGACTGCGGCCCTGGAGACTATACATGTTTCACACAAGATCCTCGTTGAATAATTACCGGGAAGGGGAACAGCCGTTAAAACAAATGAGAGAGGAACAGGAAGGAGTGCAGGGAACGGTTAGAGGTTTGAAACCATGGCCCTCGGTGAGGACCAAAGAACTGAGATTGTCAGTCTGGAGAGGAGGAGGCCGGGCAGAGACATGATAAACCTTCCAGCATGTAAATAGCTGCAGGAAAGTAAGAGGGAGTAATTAGTTTCTGTGTCACTGTTAGATATGCTCCCCGTCTAGCAGGGACAAGAAGAATGGCCTTACAAGGCAGCAAGCAAGTAGCTCAGTAATGAAGATAATGAGAAAAGGATGTATTTACATGCATATAGTGAGGAAGGGAAGCTTTGAAGTCTCTCAGAGTGCACTTGATTTTCAGAAAAGCCAGAGAAACAGCTGCTAATGAGAGAGGTAGAATTGATCCTGACATGGGGCAGGAACCTCTGAGGTCCCACCAGCAACATTTTCTGTGATTTGATGTAAAGAGGAGACCATTATTTCTTCTTTATAAAAACCTGTTTTGCAAACTTTTGCCATCTTTGCATTTCAAAGAATAAGACTTGGATTTTTCTGGGTTTTTAAATACTTAAAACTTCATAGGGAACACTTGGGTTTCTTGCCTAGGATGGAGACTTTTTTGCCCCATAGCTTTTCTTTCTCTTCTAATTTGTAGTTTTGCACAACTTAGAATCAGACTCTAAATAATACAGAGGCAACTAAAACGTTAACTGTAATCCTGTCTCAACTGGGTGAAGAGAAAATGCACTAGCAGAACTTGAGCCTTTTGTTTGTTCTTTTAAATTTCATTATTAATTCAAGGATGGACCCTGAAATCCCAGAGGCGGATCAGGGTGCCACAGAGACTGGGATATTTATAACCTGAAGAGGTTTGGCTTAGGGAGGAAGTAGTTGTAGCTCTGGAAGGACTTGTTAAATTTGTGTTGTGCTGCAGAGTTCCCATGTAATCATGGACAAATCAATTAGCTTCTCTGTGCTGTAGTTGCTCATCTGTAAATGGAGATAGTGGCACATCTCTGCCTCATAAGTGCTCAGTTGCAGTGGTGATAGAGGCTCTTATGAATGAGCAAGGTAGTTTTAGAAAACAGTAGTAGACAACCTGAGGAAATCCTTTCTGTGAGGAATTTTGGAGGCTCAAGAAAGAGATGTATAAGCCATTCTGTTGAGACAGGTTATGAAAATATACGGTGTCCGCGTGAGCTGTTGACTGTGTCCTGTAGTAGCACTTTCCTTATTGCTTCTTTCCAAAGTGTATGCTATAAAATATTGTAAACAAAACTTGCATGGGGAGATAAATCTTTTGAAAGCTGGGTGAAGTCTCTTTTGTATATCTTTCTGGATTTTATGGAAAACTTGTTACGCAGAAATAATCAGGCTTCACCAGTATTCTGGGAGTATAGTGCCATAAACAATGTTGGGTGGCAGCAGCAGACTCCTATCTGTGTCATCTGTTACTTTGAGAAGCATCAAAGCTTCGAAAGATTTTCAGGAAGGGGGAAGGGAGGAGAGGATTTAACTGCAGTGCATCATAAATAGACCGAATCCTGAGATGACAATTTCAACTGTTTACAATAAGCATGGAGTAATTCAAACCACATTCTGGGGCATTCGGGTAGTAAAGTCCTGGTAGATCACATGGGCTGTGTTGCAGAGCTGTCTGATTTTTAATTAGCAGTGAACAGAGACATAATGATGGATTTGTTTGGGTTTTTTCTTTTTTTCTTTTTTTTTCTGAAGGATCGTCTGAATGAAAACATGTTCAGTCCCGAGCTGGTTGTGAGTCTTTTTGGTTTTTTCTTTCAGTACCTTTTCTGCAGTTTTCTGTCAGTAGCTGTGAAGGAAGTAGACGGGATGCAGAGCGCGGCGTGTTTGGGGCAGATAATGCTGTGGTTGGCCTATTGTTAGAAATTTTCAGGTGTTCAACAGATTTTTTCACTCAGTGTTCCTCAGTAATAGATCTCTTTTGTGGTTACCAACTCTTCCCAATGCTAAGCTGGAAAATATGATTTTTCTGTTTCCATTTTATCTTTCCTTTTTTTTTCCCCACAAAGAATAGTTGATTTGTAGTTCTAGGTCTAAAAGGAAGGCTGCTCCGTGTCTAAAAGTGAGAATTTTCCCCCAGAAGACAATAAATCTCCAAAGCTGATGGAAATTCAACAGCATACGGCACACAATTCATCTAGAGCAAATACCTAAATACTCTCTGTATCATAGCCCATCCCTGAGGAAAATGGTGTATTTAAATTTCCATTGGGGTCTGTCTAGTCCTGGGGGAAAAAAATATCTCTGAAACTGAAATAAGAAACAGATAATTTGAGACTATCACCAACATTTAAATCAGTGTGTTGTCAGAGCTTTACTGTGTCTGCTCAGGCAAAATGGCATAAAATAGACTTGTCTCAGACAATCTTTATTATTCTCTCTTACCTGTGCTATTTCACTGGCTTCTGCTGTTGGGCAAGGCAGGCAAAATAGAGCAGGACTCATACAAATAATGGAGTGACAAGAAGGGAGGGAAACGTCGTAAATACGTGCTTCAATGCTGTGTTAACATAAAGGCACCTGCAAGCTGTCCAGAAAGGCAGATAGAAAGTCTTCTCTCAGGACGGGATGCTCTGGTAGCCTGGGTTTTGCACAGGCAGATCTTGGAAAGAGGTCGAAGATCTTGGAAGATCTTGAGACAGAGTTTGCAGCATAAACTCCGCTTGCTTCTCATCTTTTAGCTGCACGAACAACTGCTGCTTTCCTCCATAATTTCAAAGCTACTATCTAGGTCGATTTTCCTAGTCTGTGTATGGGTATTTGACTCCAGCATCCGCTAGCTGAACTGAAAAATGTTCTTGCTCGTTCTGTTTTGCTGCATTGGTCCATGAGACTGAGGCTGGGTAATTGAAACGTTTTACGAGCCTTCTGCAGAATTTTCGTTTTTCTGTTTTCTAACCCTGTGCAGTCAGTTCAGCGAAGAAACAGGAATGTTTTTGTTCATTTACACCGAGTGGTAGAGCAGCTGAAGGTGACAGCGGACTTTTCTTTATATTTTATCACACGTTGCAAATGCCTTTGAGATGTTTCTTTCTTTGTTATCTCAAAATACTGTGCTATATTGATTTTTGTGGTTTTTTTTTCTCTAAGGGGCTGAAAATTTTAGCAGTAAACCTGAAGCCAACTGAAATAATTGATTATCTGTTTTTACCTCCTCTTCAGTTATTTACCTCATGCCCTTCAATGGAGAAAGGGTGTGCTATTTCTAGACGATTTAGTGTAAAACATATCTTTGCTGAGCTTTAATATCAATTTATACAACCTCGATACAGGGGTTATTTTTTAGACCCACAAGTTTATCTGAAATGTCATGAGAGAGCTTGTTCTAGAAATATCATTTTATAGCTTGTTCTTATTGAACCTGTGAGTAAGAAGAAATGAAACAGATTTTCTATAAGCTCAGTTAGCAATTGAAAATACTTAAGCAAATTATCTACAGGAGGAAGTAGATGCATATTGGCCTTCTATAATCTAGTTAGGTATCTTTTAAAATGTATTTTATAATGAATAGATACATTTTGTTTACAGGTTTTTGTTTCTATATTAATGGTAATGACATTTTCATCTGTCTTTTATCTTTGCCTTTGTGGCAAGAAATAATGCTGTTCATTAATACTTTAAATCAGTGGGTATCATTCAGAAAAAAAAACATATGTTTTTGTTTTGGGGAGTACTTTCTTAGATAAGTTTTCTGAGCTTTCCACACTACTTTGTGTCATTTATTTTCTATGGGAATGTAAATGTATAGATGGGGTATCTGTAAGTAACGTCTCTTTCTAATTAAGCAGAAAAATGTGAGATGCTGCCCACAGGTTTGCAGTATCATTTGCTTTACTAGGAAATCTTCAGATCCTTTTTTCTCTTAGGGCACATTCCAGAATATAAAAATGATTCATGTGTCTTGGAAGTACAGCTTTGGAAAGTTTGTCAAGTTATCTTGAGTAGCCCAAGACTGGGGTGAAATCGCCCCTTCCATTAGTTTAAAAAAAAATTAATATTTTATCTGTCTTTGTATAACTCATTCATCATCTTCAAAAGATCATCAGAGACAAATTACAGTTTGAAAGACTGGAAATTAGATTCCGACTCCTCACTTCTGGTTTGCATTCCAGTATTTGTGATGCAAAAGGGAACTTGAATCCAGAAGCACATCTGTGATTGCAATAACAAATTAGCGAAGAAGATTTAATCTGAGCCACATAATATGAAAAGATGTTTAGAGAGAACGAAGTCTGAGCTCAGAGATCTTGGCACAGACCTGGTGCAGTCGAGCAGTGTGATTAGAGGGGAGCGGGAGGGATCTGAAAGTGAAGAACAGCATGTGAATTAAGCCAAATAATTAAGTGATTTAAGCATTAATCTAGCCAACCCTTCGAGTTCATTCAGAGAAGCAAAACATATATCATTGCTTCTCTGGAGATTGTTGCATTGTCAAGGATTCAGTTCAGCCAGGACATTTAGACCTACCCTTTACTTGCATTAAAAAAAATCTTAAATTTCTCATTGTCTGAAACTGATTGTATCTTTTTGCCTTTCAATAAGTTTCATTTAGTTGCAATTACTCTGGCTTCAAAATCTTGAAATCAAATGAATTAATGAAAATGGAAAATCAGAACTCTTTCCTAATTAAGAACTGAGCTTTTCAAGGAATATGAAAGGATCTAATTTAGAGAAAGATGTTTGGAGAGCATGAAATGTGGCTTGAAGGAGATACATGTGCATTTAATATAACTTACTGAGCCCAGCCAGATTTGTATTGACGGGAAACAAAAAGCATCTGAAATCCTCTTTCAGTGATAGAATAATTTATGGGAGTTCTTGAAGCATTCTGGGTTGATTTTCAGTTCAGTGAAATGGGTGGCCATCTCAGTTTGCTTCTTGGTGGACATAGTTACTACTGTATTTTTCATTATTTCTTTGCATGTTAGTTAGCTGAACCATGGAATTATTGGGAGGGAGCTGACTATGGTTTTCGGTTTTGCTCTTCAACGGCCTTGTAGCCCTTCCATATGGATGTGGCGAAACCTCCATCCTGGGACTGTCGCAGTCATAGGAGGCTCTGAGGATGCAGGTGACACTGAAGGGACGTGAGGAGTGGGCAGATGGCTCAGATAATGTCTATAATGGGCACAGTTCAGAATGGATTTAATTTGCTATTGGCCCTGAAACACAGTTCTCTTGCTCTGCTGCGTCCCCAGCATACGCAAATACATTGTGCATACAGTCCCCATGCGTAATACGTGGAGCTCGTCTGCTTGTGCCCTCCTCAGCATGCCAGGCAGCTCCCACTGTGGAGAACATTTTCAGATATAATCGGAGGACGTGTCATTTCTTATCATTGGGAACGTAGAAGTAATTATCGTCATAATTCTTATCACCCACAGCGCACAGCACATTGTGGGTTCCCCGCAAATGTATGCTGCAATAATGACGTGCGTAGAAGAAGAGATGTTTCTGAAGAGGGTCAGCTTTGCTGTTCAGCTCCAGTTCTGTTAAAACACAGTGGCTGTGCGAGTGGTAAAATGCAGAGCTATTAGATGGGAATACACACAGAAAGTACGGGCGGACAAAGGGAGTGAGGTGCTTAAAATATAATGACAATGGGTAGCTAGTTGACATACAGTCTTTGACACAGTCCATGCTTGACCTTGATTTTTTGTGTACGTTGGAAGAATATGATGTTGTAATCAAACTTCTACTAAACGGAAGTCACAGTCCCCAGTGTCCTTACAAAGAGCAGGAATTTTACTTTTAAAGCTATGTGTAGTTTTAAACCCAAATAGGATCTACTAAATTTACATGGCATAGTCCTCAAAGAAGTTTACGTACGTTTTAAATTGGCAAATATCAACAGCTGTTCATCCACATTATAATTACCCAAATTGCAAAGGACCGTCTGTAATGAGTTCTGTTCAGCAACTAAGACTACCCAGACCCACTGCAATTGCTTCCTAGCTGCCAGCTCTATTAAGTTTTGTTTTGTAACACTTTACTATAGAACAGACACGTTTGTTTTCTTTGCACAGCCCTTCCACGAAGCATTGTTTAAGCAGCACATAATGTATTCTAACAGTGAGGTACGTTTTGCTCCCATCTGTTTGATAGCAAAATGAACAGTTGTGATTCATACGTACAGTGTAAATACTGTATAATGACTATGGGTTTACTTTGAGAAAATTCCAGGTTCTTTCATTCCTGTGCCAGGTTTTAGTCCGGTTTTGAGTCAGGGAAAAATTTCTGATGTTGGGCCTGAACTTTTCAGGTGTTAAACATCCCTCTAACGGAGCGACCCATCATCATCCAGAGGTGCTAGCAAAAGGCTGCCACGAGCAGACCCGACGGCGCAGCAGGTGCCGAGAGAATGAGCTGCCACGTGCTTCTCGGACCTCCAAAGCTGCGTGGTGTCTACTTGCCTTTTCTGAATAGAAGGCCACACAGACATGCCCCCAGAGACTTACTGGGCTGTGGGTGTTTCCATTTTAACCTTTTGGGGCAACACGGTAAGGAAAAACAATGTAGAGGAGGATTTATTTTTTTAACCAGTCTTATAACCAGACTCTTCAACAAGTCTTTTTTTACTGTTAAAAAGAACTTTATATTTGCAGGTCTTTCAAAACGCTTGGTGCAATCATCCTCCCGCCCAACCTCTTTGGCGAGGGCTCAGTGTGTTGGGGAACAGGCAGGGCACGCTCTTTCCGGCCACTTTAGGGAACGGGTTGTGATAGCAAACAACACACCCCTCCATCAAACTCGGATTAAAAAGCACTACTGCTCTTGTTCGGCTCCCAAGCTGAGGGCCTACCAGCTGTACTGATGGTCTGGGTGGGAAGTCCTGCACTCCGTGAAGTTGGGTCAGTACCTGAATGACAAAATTTGGTGGCCTTAGATAGCTTTGGGGACGTAGTCCTGCAAAGAGATGGCAGGCAGCACCTTAAGCAGGGGTCTGTCTGGGATGCCTCGCAATAACTGAGAGCTGGCTAAAAGCACACATATTTTTTTTCGTTATTTTTATTAGTTGTTCTTAATACAAAATTGAGTTCACGGTTTGGTGCAGTCATTTCCATTCAGTCAAAACCACGTGTTGTTGCGTTTTCCTTTCTTCTTTCCTTTGTGATTCGTGAATCTAACGAATCACCCGCTCCCAGATGCGGAACAGACTCCTTGCAGGTCATCAGGCACGCAGAGAAGTGTAATAAATACACACCGAATGTTGGTTTATGTTGGTTTGCATCCATCCTGCTGCAAAGACACAGGAAGGGCTTCAATACCTCGCACTGGCTGGTTTGTGTTACAGCACGCATCCTTCTCCCAAACCACATCCTGAACCAGAGGATAGCAGAGCTCGCTCCCGATCGGCTCTTTCAAAGTGCTGGCAACACCAGTCCCCTTTTTCATAGTTCACTCATGTTTGTTCTCTGAACTTGTTTTTAGGAATCTGTGAAAGATTTTTGTTTCAAAGTTTGTGCTGAAAAGGGAGTATTGATTGTGACCTATTTTTAACCAATATAGTTCAGCAGACAATTGGACAACTGCTTTAAAAACCAAGGCTGGCGTATTTCAACTGTTTAGATTTAATTAAAGAGAAAGAAAGAACACGTTTTACTTTTCTTTTTTTAAGGTATAAAGTTGGGAATTTTCTGTTAATCCCTGTTTAGCTGGCCAAACGCACGTAAATATGTTTTAGTGCAACTTCAGTGCCTGATAATGAAAATATGGTGTAAAGGCTGAATTCAGCTTTCATGCCTGACTTTTTACTGACACCAAATAAATTCATAGCATAACAACTCAGCCTCAGAAGATGCAGATTTCTTTAAAACATCAAACTGGTTATTTTGGATTTGCTCCTGAAATATTTGATCCATACTGTTATGGCATTTTGAACATGTTTTAGCTAGGTTATTCTTTAATTTTAAAAAAATATAAATCAGGAATACCTCACAAAAAGGATGTAGCTAAATTGTAAGCATGCTTTCCCTTTCCCAGAGTAGTCATTAGCTTTGCATTTCTGCATGGAATCCAGGAAACTGTGTGCTAGAGCTGTGTAGTTTTATTGATTTTGGTCTGGCACAATTAAATTCTCAGTTTCCTCTTTCTTCAGCGTTGTTTGCTTGAATTTTTAACTCTAGATAGGGATCCTGGGACACCAACAGTGAGCAAGGAACCGTTAATTTAAATAGCCCTTTATAGAGATTCGCAGGAGCTTCAGCAGATGTGGCCAAAGAACCTGATGGCCAGAGGCTGGGTCTGCCGGTGGTACAGAGGCAGCTCACCAACACTTTTTTTTTTGTTCCCCATTTTAATTGAAAACCTTTTTAGCTTATGAAGAGAAGTCTGCTAAGTTTGGGTCGTTCCCAAGGTTGTCCTGTTGCTCCTATTTTGTGCATGCCACATGAGCTCCATGGTGGGGTTTTCTGTTCCTGTAAGGAACCAGGCAAGGGGCCGCGGAGCTGCTGCCGTGGCTCTGTCCCTGCGTTCGGACCTCGTGTGCGGTGGTTTCTGCTGTGTCTTGTGACGGGCAGCAGGTTGCCTAGAGCTGACTGGCAGCGTAGGAAGCAGGAAAAGAAGAGGGTGGAAAAGCCTGACTACCTCCAAGCCGCGGATTGATATGCTATACACTGAGGTAAGAAAAAGGGGGGTAAAAAAAAGAGAAAGAAATTTAGATTAGAAATTATGCCTTCCCGATAGAAGAATCTTGCATCAGCGAGAAAGAGAAAAGTATGATCATGCTGTTTTCAAAGAACTACTTCACTTTAAAGTTGAGAAAAAACTTGGAACTTCTTTGCTTTCCTACATTATCAGAGTGGCTCAGCCAATTTGTTAAGGGGCTCTGATTCTTTGCTACGCCATTAAAAAAAAAAAAGCTGCAAAACACCCTGTTCTCTTTGTTGCTACTCATTATATAGAGCCACAGGGATACACGCTTGTCATTTGACAGCAAGGAAAGCACAGCTGAATTCACTGCCCTCAGGAACTTGCAAAACAATATGAATTGAATGTTTATACTTTTCAAGTCCACATGAAATATCACTTGGTTTTGGAGGTGTTTGCAAGAAACATAGCCTCTTGTGTTCGCTTCTAAACGAAAGTCAAAAGAAAAGAAAGAAATACTTACTGATTTAAAAGCAATGCATGCAATTTATAGTATCAGTTGCCGAATGTAATTATCTTCAATGTATATACTTTGTAGAGAACTTGCTTTTGTTGGATTAAATTCCAGTTATCACCGTAAGATTCCCTAGGTGGCTTTATTTCTTATAGATTTCCCAGCTTTTCCCTCTTTGTGTATTACAGATAGTAGAGGAGCAATATCAGCCCAAAGATCTGATACCTATAAACATACCTTTTAGCTTGTGAAGGCACCAACACAGAACACCAGTGTGTGAAAAATAAGGGGGAAAAAAGGTATTTTCATATAGATATCAGAAAATGGCATAGAATTTCTCCCTACTGGAAATAAGGCACTCTTTCCTCAGTTATGCAATTTCTAATTCTTGATGTTAGCCCTTCAGACAGAAGAAAAAGCACCTATATTTGTGTGGAATGTACCTATCTGACGCATCTCAGAAGTCCTTCATTTCCAGAGCTATGCTTAAGAGATAACATAAACTTCTGACCTTCACTTTTTTGTGTTGGAATTTCTGTTTACAAGACCATAGAGGAGAAAGTAAATAGGGTCTTATCCTTAGAATAAACGTTGGTGCTTTTTGCGCAGTTTAAGAACCTGGATTAAAAAATACCCCCAAATTATCCCCTCTAGAGTACTTTGCCTGTCATATCATGGAGTCTGGTTTGACGTGTGTTAATGCTGGGGGAAACCAGGTAACCAAAAGGCAGCAGTCCTCGTTGGCTGTCCCTGGCCTTTTGTGAGCAGGTTATTTCTGCATGGAGGAGCTATCTATTTAGTTTCATTCTAAATACATGCTGAACTTTCAGAAACGTATTCTGGTTTCTCCACGTCATGGAGACGTCTCTTCACTATTCCTCTTGCTCTTTTCATAAACAAACACTGACTTGCTTCTGCACCCGGCTGCCTTGTACAACACTGTGTCAAGCTACCATCCACGACCACATACATATCAGAGCCAGGCTGGCTTTGTGGTAGCTGGTCAAAATAAATGCCACTTGTCTCTTGCATCTCGATGTTCTTTATGCATCCTGTGGGAAAATCATACTTTGTTGCTGTGGTCTGGTACAGGGACGACAAGCTTTGTGCGAGGCTGGAGTGGCTTCCAGAATCTCTTCTCCTGCGCTTGTCACTGATGATGTGATTTCTCTTACTTCAAACTAAATCCCAGGCAACTAATTATTAAATGTGACAGTCTATGAGGTTTTGCTGCGCTTTTATTTTTGCTCCACGTTGAATGTCAGGAGCCTTGTTGCATACAACTAGTTGCAATCCATAGTTCTCCTCATAATTATTTTTTTCCTTACCATCTTGCCGATTTTGACCCGTTTCAGACGAGGAGTGTCCCACCAGTGACCTGTCAGGATAGTTCAGGCAAACTGTGGCCTGGCGTGTGACAGGCACTTCGTGGGTCTTGGTCAACTTGACCACACATGCAAAGTTGACCCTGTTGCAAGGCTGGGTTTAGCAAAGTTAATAGTGGCTCTGGAGGGACTGAAAACCATTTTATTGGATTAAACAAACCTGCCTATTTCAGTCTGCCATGTTAGAATATAATTTAAAACTTTGAAACCAGAGAAGTAAAATCATCCTTTTTGGTTCTATTTCTTATGCTGATCTCTGTTCTCAAATACTGGATTTGGACATCTGGTACAGCTGAAAATGTGTTTCTTTTTCCAAATGAATTAATGCTGCTGTTTTGAGTTTATTTACACTCTTTCCCTTGTCTATAGATACTTTCTTTTATTTCTATTATGTAATTGCTAGAATATTTTTTGAATTTAAAGTTGTACATGTTGGTCTATCTCATGTATCTTAATCCAATAAAATCCTTTATCTCTTATAGAGAGGAAGCTGCAAAGATATATGCATTAGGAATGTCTCCTTCATCAGTTTTCTGTCTCTTCAAATGTCGTAAGAAATTACTTGAAGTATTCTATCCCAATCTCAATAGTCAGCACCAAGGGAAAAGCTCACAGCACGGCCGTGTGATCACAGTGCGTGCCAACTCCACAGCCCAAAGGAAGAGATGATCCAGCAACGATTAAGACTTTTTCCTAGATTACTGTGCAGAAAAATATGCTCACTGACAACTACTTTGTATTCAAATTCCAGAATGGGCATCCCACCAAGGTGAACAAATCTGCTCCAAATGGACAGCTACTAGTATTTCAGGCATAAAAACTGATTTTTTTTTTTTGAGGCTATCATACCATTATTACTAGAAAGTAGTCCCTGAAAGTATGAGGATTTCAAAATCTGCTACTGAGACTCCGTCTTGGTGTTCATGGTGATGTGATAAAACATGAGGAACTAAAGGAGAAAAAGTGTTATTGCTATTTTTGAGCCACTGTTCTTGTAATGCCTTGATGGCTTCACCAGAAGGAAGGTGCCTATTTGCTCACCTCTGTGTTTAGGAAGCATGCCTTTAGATCAGTCTATATGCTACGTAGACAAAGACAGGAGGATGAAAACTATTGCCGTGTCCATTTTGCGGAGGGAAGTTGGAGGAAAGCGGTAGAAAGGGTAAGTGAAGCACAAAAAGACTCAAGGTGTAACAGGTTGGCTCAGCTGGTGGGTGTTGCTGTTTCCCACAACGGAACACGGTTGTCCCAGCCAAGACACAAGTCCGTGGTAGAGCTGGGCACCCAACACCATCTCCAGGTTCACAGGGGAAGCCCATAATCCCCAAACCATCCTTTCTTTTCACTTTCTTTATGACAGTCTGGAGATCAATGTGATTTAAAAGGGAAAAAATTAATAGTAATTAAAAAATATGTACTAGTTAAACTACTTTTATGAGTGCACAGTGATTTTAATTCCATTGTAAGAAAACAAGAGAACTTATCGGACTCAGAAATAGGCTACTGTCTCACCAGCTTCCAGGTGCTCAAGTAGTGCTTTATTCATTTTTTTTTTGCCCGCTTTATCACAGAGAACTCTTTCTTGGCTTTAAATTATTGTTTCACTAAGTTCTTGCAGAATATTAAGTTTCACTAATGCCGATTCAAACCAACATCCCTCAGCAAGCAAAGAAGCAAGGAGCAAATTAATGGCGGAAACACTTTCCCTTTTCTGCTGATCCATTTTGGTGTAGATTTTGAAAGTAAATCCTCTAAATAAGATGGGAAAGTTACAGAGAGTACTACTTCAATCATCCTGGAGTCAGTTCTGCCTCTTAGGATGTCAGAGAACAGTTTGTGTGCATTGATGAAACCTTCTTTTATGCCACAAAAAACATTGCCGAAAAGAAAGCAGCAAATTGTAGTTTAAGAGTAGAAAGAACTAGAAAACATAAGTCTGTAGAGAAAAGAAGGTAGAACCATACAAAATTATTCATTATGGTTTAAATAATGCTGCTCTCATAAGGTTTACTTTACCTTCACATTTGATAATTTAAAGGGATCAATGTGGGAATAAGTTGTAGTATCAGCATGGAAATTATTTTTTGTGGTTCTTAAGAAAGGCTTATAACAACTGGTTCCTTCTGAATGTTCTGAGCAGAAGAGTATGTGCCCTCACAATGTGCTTTTTCAATTATTCTAAGCAGAAAATATAAAACAGCGATCTAATATCTGTCTAGTAATTCCCATTTCAGCTTGCAACTCAGTTTTGAAAATATTGATTGTAAGGGGAGAGTATTACAGTGCTTCATGAGATTCAAAATGAGCTTTTAAGGTCTCGTAGCAGAACCGTGCAAATACTTGAGGGGAGACTCCAACACCACTGCAAGAAAAGTAAAGTAAAAGATCTGAGTTCATTTCACAAGTGTATACATTAAAAAAAGAAGGGGGGGGGGGGGGGGGGACACGAAAAAACCACAACAT
>JAVKLA010000093.1:39108025-39275186 GCA_034782735.1 Sagittarius serpentarius | reverse complement strand
CCCCCCCCCCCCCCCCCCCCCCCCCCCCCCCCCCCCCCCCCCCCCCCCCCCCCCCCCCCCCCCCCACGACAAAACCACAACCTTAAAACGCCTTTTCTGAATGACATTTATTTTTCTTTCACATTAGAAATGTATCATTTTAAGTGCTGATGTGTTTCCAATCACTATACCACCTGAGCAGTGTGTAATTTTTACTCTATTTATGCTTATGACTGACAGTCAGAACAGGAAAAAGTATGGTTTCATCTCTTCCCAGATGGCAAACAAGGAAATGAGCCATTTGTTTGAAAGAAAATTCTATGCTAAAGCAAGAATCAGAACTTGGGTCTCACGCAAAGCAGTCTAGCATCCTAACTGGGGACATTGCTGTGCTCGATAATAAGACGTTTCAGCTTTAGGAATTCTGAGAGAGATGTTTTTGTCTTATAACAGTCTGGTTTATTCTGCAGCTGCTTTTTTAACTTTAGAACTTACTAACATTAATTGACTGTCAAATAAGTACTACTGTGAACTCATGAATAAACATAGTTATCATTTACATATTAGCAGAGGGCCTTTAGCTGAAAAGAATCCATTTGTGCTACTGCAATATCTTAATTATTTACTGTGTTATATTGTAATTAATTGTATTTTACTCTCTCAAAACTCTATAGTATGTCTATCTTACAGGGTTTGGAACCAATGCACTAATATTAAAGTGGTAATCAACACTGCTTCTAAATATTCATGCCAATAAACGACTCCCATGTGTTTGCTGAATGCCAAGGATAGTCTGAAGCATTTATTTAGCATTCTAGTGGGATCTTGTTTCTGCAAAGTTCACATAGATGCAGAATTTCAATATTGTTACTGTTTTGCATGGGGAGAGGGAAAACACGTTTGAATTTGCACAGGCAGTGGGGCAGGACACTTAGAAGAAAGCAATGGTATCTCACTCACAGTCTGTGCTTAATAATGTCTGAGAGCACTGGGGAGTCGTCAGCTATTTTGTATTATAAGAAAATTAAAATTTTGTTTAGTCTACGACAGCCTCCTCATAATTTCACTTTTTAATAAGCATCTACAATTTTCCAAATTATTTAAAAATCATCACATTCATGGGCAGGGTGCTCTGACTGTCACGCAGCCGGGGCTCCATCAAGGTACCGCAGCAGCAATCACAAATCCAGACACATTTCTCAATAAATCAATTAAATACTATAACCCTGAAATTATCCTGCTTCAGTACTGCAGTTGGCTGACATAAACCTTCAGAAAAGCATATTGAGCGTACAGAGGAACAGCTGATTTATTGAGCTACTGTCAGAACTTCAAAACAAGGAAATACTGTCTTACAATCCAGTAAGTTTGTTTAATGAAATGTAAGCTAAGTGTAAACAGTCTTAAAATATATGAGTTCAGTCCTTTGGATTAAGAGCAACTAGCATATTGTAAACTGTGCTTCCTCGTTTGAAGTACAGTTTCAAGAGCCTGTGTAGGTGCAGTGCCCCTTTCTGCAAGTAAGTGTTTGAGCCTCCGCTCCCTCCCGCCTCTGAGGGCGAGTGGATCGCCAGACCTTCCTGATGCTCTTTCACAGCTTCCAAAAAACCAGTGGATTTACCTTCGGACGCTTGAGATGAAAAAAGACTTGTTTTATAATCGGGGGAATGGCAATATGAACACTGCACGCAGTCATGATGGTGCTGAAAATGCAATCCAGATGTCCTGATCCCTGCTCCATGCTGGAGTGCAACTGGGATTTCCGTGTCCTCCGCTGCTGATGTCTTGTTTAGAAAATTCTCTTAAATACTTGTATATGTACAAATACTTTGACTATTGTTCTCACAGAGATACTTGATAATACTGACCATATTTCTAACTGGTCCAACATCAGTTCTCTTTTTTTAAGCTAAAACTTAATTATTCCTTATGAAAAGTATAAAATACATATTAAAATATTCATCTGTTTATAGGCAAAAAAAATAGTTCAGCATGACTGTGCTTTATGTTCAGTTTCCACGACGGTCTTAGATCACATGTGCAGTTCTACGTGCGAATATTATTTAGCATGCTCAGCCTGAAGGGGGAACGCATTTCTGTTAGAGGCTCCCTGCCGACAGTGATCACAGCAGTACAGGTCTGCTCTTAATGCAGGAGGTACTAGCTTTGAACATGGATATCGTAAACGGAAAAGGGTCAAGCAAGCCCAAACCTGATTACCTGTACCACACTTTAAAAAACAGTACAGCAACATTGAGCATTAATAAGAGGTTACATTAGTGTTTAATGCAGTTATGCTATTATACGGAGCGGAAAAAGAGAAAATTCAAAACTGTATCGGATGCCTCCTGGAACTGATGTGTACTGCATCCCTATGCTTATCTTTGCAGGCAAGATGCACTCTGGTGTGCAAAGTTGCAAGCGATGCAATTGCTTAAGGGCGCACCATGGTGTCCGGAAGACCCGGGTGTGAAATCCTGCAGCGCCATGTTGCCTCTCAATGTTTGTCCTCACTGAGCTGCGGCTAAAAAGCTGTGACACCACAAACGCTTCTGTTTGTAGCTGCTTGCTCCCCCCAAGCAGGGCCCGATCCTGCAACGACAGACGTGTGTCCAGCTCCCTGGCAGAGCTGGGTGCAGGATGATGGGCTCTGGGTTTGGACTCAGCCAACTCTTGTTTTCCTTTTGCAGAATCACCCAGCGCTGCTGCAGTTTGTAATACAAGCTGAAAGTAAACATCTAGTCATCAATCTGGAGAGGAATGAGTAAGTACCCCTGCTGCATGTTCCCTTTGTACTGGAGGTTCTCAGAGAAGGGTTATAATTTTCAAATTGATAGTTTAAAAGTAATCTGGGGCCAAGTTTGCTACTGGTCCTTTATGGAGCAGGCCCCTAACAAGAGAGTTTTGTTCCAGTTTGGAGTGTGTGGATTTGCACACTGCTTATAGAGCAAGAATCTCTATGGTCGTCTGCACTTATGTCAAACTGAAAATGGACATGTGGCCGCTCAGTGTTTTCCTGTTGATCGTTATTTTTATTTGATTTGGGTTTGTCCTCCTTTCCTGTGGTAAGCCCTTCTGTTTACAGTAATGTGGAAAATCCTATAGTCTTTGGAACCTTTTTTGGAGGACGCTAACGCTGCCTGTGACCATGGTTGCCTCCGTGCAGTGGCTGTTGGCGTCCGCTCAGGGAAGATGAGTCAAGCATTTGGGCTTAACCCCTGCTGGACTTTTAAACGGGAGCTCTCTGGGTTTGCTGGCAAGGGACTGATGATGGGATGTCCACGAGGCCTGCGACCAAAGCTGAGCTTAAGCCTTCGTTTGTGAGCTGTAAAGATTGCATTTTCTTCCATGTGCTCTTGATAACTCCCGCTCATGTCCGTAAGCTTTCAGAGAGGGATACCAGGGGCTGCTGTAGAGACGGTCCCATGGGCAGAAACCCAGCCGAGTTTTGACAAAGGGGTACAGAACCATACAGAAATGAAGTCACTTCTCTGGAAGTACATGACAAGTGGAATCAAAGTCATCAAAATCTTAGTCTACCTTCTCAGCCGTCCAACCGCTTTTCCTCTAAGAGCATCTCAAGGACATATTGTGGGAACCCAGATCAGGACAACTACGTGCTGCTTGTCATAGGAAAGCCAAAGACCACTCTCAACCTAGGGAAAACTTTTTATAAATGTTAGCAAGGATCTCTGTGTTCTGTAGGTTTCCCTGCTGTGAAATAAAAGCAGCAGAGGTATTTTTTTACTGTAATAGAGAGACCATAGATGTAAGCGGTGCAGCCTTATGTGTTAAGAGAAAGGAATGTGCATGCGAAAGCAAATGTCCAAGGGAGGCCGGGTACATGCTGCCTCAGGCTGGTGATGGACAACTTCAATGGAAAACGACGGGGCACCTCTTTAGTCCTCTGTAGTAAAACAACACAAACTGCTTTTTATTTGCAGTCATTTGGATGAACCCTAACATTACCCAGCTGTAATAAAATCCAGTTCACTTTATTATTCAACATCAGGCCCAAATCTTGAGCTTTTTTACCATTATTTTTAATGCTCCTTTGTTGTTCATTTCCTGTCCTTGAAGGGTATGTAGATCCCCTATGCATAGGTTGCTCTGTTTCAGTAATTAGAGGAGGATTTAACTCCTTTAGTAAACAGGGGTTTAGCTTTATATTCTCTTAATCTTTGTCAAAGGGCGTGCCTTCCTTAAGGAATGGGAAGTATGCAGCAATTGAGGAAACTATTTACATTCCATGTCAGCGATTAAAAGAACATAAAACTGCTAATACAGGCCTTGCTGAACATACCAAACTCTCTTGTACCTGTAATAAAGTCAGATTTAGAAAACTGTAAAATGCAATCTTCACCTCTTTTAGAAGTAGCACGTGAAAGTACAGTAAATTAACTCTATGAGCATCTGTCTGACTAACGAGATTTGGAGATGTTGAGATCTGCTCCTTAAGAAATATAGTGCTTATCAATGATTATTTTTTAGTTCACCTATCTCTATGGTGGGATGTCCACCAGAAGATTTGCATTCCAGAAGACTAGTGTATGATGTTAACAACAAGAGGTTCCTCGTCTTAGCAGGAGCTTCTAGGTAGTACTGTAAAACGGTACAATTAGCCTTGCCTGTGTTTGGCGTTTGTAGCATACGAGGCAGTTCATAGACGCAAACCACTGAAAAAGCTGGTCATGGTTTTGCAAAATCGTCTCTCCCTTTTCTCCAGTATTACTGACTTTGATTTTCAGAAGAAACAATGATCTGAGTGTTGCAAGTCTGCACAGAAGTTGCTCCGGTGGGTGGGTGTGTAGGTCTATTTGTTACGTGTTTCTGTAAACACAGTGCATCAGTCTGCACGACTGGTCTCTGCTCCCCGGGGCAAACAATCTCAAGGCCTCTGTGTTTGTGAAAATTGGTGGCTGCATTTCTTCTGCCTGTAATGATGGTGTTGGGCATGTTGTCACTGGCATGGAGAGGCAAACGGCAGCAGAGGAGGTGAGGCATTTGGGGTGTGAAGCAAGCAGCGTGGACATGCTGCTGCTTCCAGGGGGTCCTGCAGGTTCGTGGAGAGAAAAATAATGTCCAGGAGGGAAATGAGAGAAGGCATTTCTGCAGAGCAGAGGATGGGGAATAACAGCTGGTGGCCTCGGGGCAGGTTGGACCTAAGGTAGGTTACGGACTCCAGAGGTGTGAGAAGGTCATTGCAGGGCTGGAGAAGGGAGCAAGGTTTCCACGCTGCAGCTCCTGCCCATGAGCCTTCAGGGCTGCAGAGAGGAGCAGCAGATGTGCATACAGACCCTGTCTCCTCCAGCCTGCTCCATCTTCCTGACGTTGGCATGAAACACGCAGCTCAAATATCTTGAAAGCATTGATGCTAAGCATTGGAGTAGCCATTATATCAGCATGTTTTAGGTAGAAGTAGAGGGCTAAACACATCTTTTCCGGACTAGTAAGCGACAACACATATGAAGCTCTGATATGTGTGCTGTTATTTTACCGTAGTTTCATTTAAAGCATGTTTTTCTGTTGAGAATGGTGGGGGTGGAGGTGGATGGGACCCCCAAATTACGTAATTTCTGCATTGGGTTATGCAAAAAAAAAACTGGATGTGATTTTCCATGGTTAGTAGAAACAGCTGCTTTGAGTAGTCTTGACATTAAACTCCATTTGTTGAAAACCTTAGAGATTTTCCAAACCTTGAGTTATATTTCAAAACATGATTCAGATGCATTAGGCAACCCCAAGTGGGGACTGATGTGTTAAACCATCTGTTATCTATGGAAATATTTAATGTCAGTTTGGTGTTTTCTGATATTTAGACTCAGCAAGATGCGTTCATATGTACTGAGCAAGATGTTACAAGTTAGTTCTGGAAGAGTTACTGGTACCTAACTTCACAGCTCAGGGTTTAAAATCTTCTGTATGGTTTCAGGCTGTTAAGACTACTTTTGTACATATTCATTAAATACTTTAGTGATTAATTTTCAAGCACCACACATTTGTAATTGCAAAACCAAAATTATTTGCCATGAATTCAATCTGTCAATCATAGAAAATTTGCTAGCAAGCTTATGTTGCAAGTACATTTCTTACTATGATTTAGTTGCAAAATATGATTGCACTCTTGAGAACCTTAAGCTCTGTAGTACCTTAAATGTTTTAGAAACACTTGCCATTTCCAGTGATTTCCAGAATCAGCAAATCATCGATCAGCTGCAAAATAAACCACTCTTCAGAGCAGCTGACTGTACTGGCGTGCGTTACATCAGTAATACTGATGCACTTCTGTTGTGCGAGGGACAGTAATGTATGCACATATAAATTCCTTTAAAGTTGATTGCAGCATATGAGTCTTAGAGGAAAGTAGGCTTACTATTGTGTAAATGAAACAAACCCCCTGTAAGATTAAATCTGAGTTGGCGAGTGGAACGGTATGTGACTACTGGCTGTTTCTCTGCAACTGGAAACATTTTACACTCTGTCAGAAATAGGTCTGTATACAGCAAAGTACTTAAGTGTTCTTTTAACTTTAAACATATGAGTAGTCCAGGTAAAGTCAGTGGAATTACTTATTTTCAAAATTAATTTCATGCTTAAATGATTTGCTGACAAAGGTCATAATTATGAATGTCAAAGAAATATAACTTCCAACAGATGTTAGAGAGCTTTTTCAATGCGACTACTGTACATACCTGAGTCTATGGCAGATAAAGGTAAAAAGCTGAGGCAAGCCGAGAGCACGTGGAGGCAAGTATGGAGGTAGGATGGCTTTGCCCTGAAGACATCGGCATCGGCAGCATCTCAGCTGCGTCCTCTATAGTTTCCGTCTGATGGGACTTCATTTTCGTGCTTAGCAGAGGGAGCAGTGAGGGGAGATCAATGCGGTTGTGGCTGACAGGCCATTGGCGGTGTCCGGGGGAAAGTGGAAATGGAAAGAAAAAGCTTAAGTATTTTAGAGAAGCAGAGTTTACTGTTCATTCCCCCATAACTTTATGCTCTTTTTCGACGGGTTTATAACACAGCCTTTAAGAAAGCAATATAAAAAAGGGAACAGATGAGGTTAGATTGCTGCCTTTTATTCTCTCAGTAAAAAGTCTTCTATTTTATCAGGAGCCAAAATCCACCCCAGGCCATGGTATAAGTCCCCACCTTATCCCTTAAATCCCCTAGGCTCCCAGAGATCTCCAGAAGTTTAGAGCATCTCTGACCGTCCCCCTTACACGTTCACCGTGTCTACATGGAGACACAGTACCAGGGATGTCTTGGGATGTAATGGTCCAGTATTGGAGGTCACTTTGAATGCTTAGCTCCAGGACAGAGGAGGTTCCAGCAGTATTCCCTCGGTCTGAAAAGCAGGCAATAGGCATCTTCATGCATAGCGGTAATGAGACCGGTTCCAATGGGGCGTTCAGCTATCTTTGGTATTCTTTTTTGGTTAAAAGAAAAGAAGTAGTCCTCTCTTCTCTTCTGCCTCACCTTTCTGAATAGGAGCGCTGATTTGTGTGCAAGTGACATTCTAGCTGGATTAACGTAACAGGGAAACAACCCGTCTCCAGTGCCAAAGAAAATAGCTGACAAAATTTGTTAATGATTTGACATGCTTATATACAGTCAATGGCTTGAAATACAGATAGAGGAAACAAATCTAAGCAAACAAATACCAAATAGAGAAATGGGACCTCTCAGAATATACTTGCTATTACAATTCTGTGCTGTAACTTAGCCAAAAAACTGTGACCCCTGACTGTTTTATCTGCAAATGCTGGAGCTGGCAGCTGTACTGCAGCATTTCAGTGTGAGCTGACAGTTGGGTTTTCACTTTAATTGAAGTAAAAGTTTCACTTTAATGGAAGTAACAATTTTTCCCTTCTGTAATGGCAACAATCAAATGGTCTACACCACACTGAAATGTGAAGATTCAGCTCTTGCAGCTGTAGTAATGCTGATATTAATTTGTGGCTCTAAAGGCACAGGTATTTGATGTAACTTTTTGGGATAAGGATGGCATAGTCAGCATGGGCGTTGAGATACCAAGATTTGTTCTGCAATTGAGTGAGTGTTAGCATAGGTTGGTATCAGCAATGGTAGTCGAGGTTGTGTGGCTGGGGCTACATTTGCCTGTGTCGTTTTGGAGCTGTGTGTTGGACCGAAAGGGTTCAGCTCCATCTGGAGAGAAACTGCTGCTTTCTTGATATGTTTTTCTTCTCTTTACATAAATACACCAACAGAAAGGAACAGTGAGAGAAGATATTTTTACGCTGATATAATATGCTGGAAGTGGAGAGGATAAAAAGACAGGAATTTCTATTCTGGAGTCCTTCTTGTGGCCGAATGTCATAATCTCTAGCATGGCCAAACTTCTGCTCCCATGCCCCATAAAACAGCGGGGCAATGGGGCTGTGCCAAGTCCCCTGGAGAAAAGAGAGGACTGTGTCCTATTCACAGCCCAAACCCCAGGTCTGGGGGTGTGCGTGGGGTCGGGAGAGCCAGTGCTGCTCCGTCCTTGCCCTGCAGCCTTGGCAGGTGTGAAGGACTGGGGGAATGATCCCCTTTCTCAGATGCGAAAACTGGGATATGGGGAAGTTTAGCGTATCCGTATGTACCGCAGAACTACAAACCTTTTTCACATAGCATGCAAAAAAATTAGAGTCTGATGGGTAGGACAAGTACTGTTTTCTCTGCATGAATGTTTTCCTGAGAATACTCGTTTCCAGAGCCGCATCAGTTGACAGCTTTGAACCAAGTTAAGACAAGGTTTTGCTTGTTCAGTGTCTGTCAGTCAGAGCAACCCCCGAGCTGTACCTTCCAATTAAATATATAACAGTAACGGAGAGGGAAATATACTTGCTGGTGCAACAAATTTAATAAAGAAGTACCTGCTTTAGATTTTGCTCTCTACATATATTGCAGCAGTAGAATATTACATTTTCAGAACTGTGTTTTAACCTCCCTTTGTACTGCAGAACGTGAGGTTTTCAGCATTTTGTTTTGACATTGCTCAGCAGAGAGGTCGGGGAGGAGAGCTGGCTATCAGAAGACAATAGGAATGTGTGCTCCCTCCCTCCTGCGGGCAGGCTGGAGTCAGCTCCATCGCAATGATAATGAACATGCAGGCAAAATGTAATCATCTGGGCCTGTAAAATAAATAATTAGGGGAGAGGCAAGAGATAAAAACAACTTTCTGGAAAGCCTGTGATCTCCCACTGATAGTCATATGCCAGCCCACGTGTCACAGAAGCATTATGCGCCCGAGGAGCGATGGCCACGCAGCCAACACCAAGTCATTTTGCAGGTTGGCAGGCAAAGTACGGGTGCGTCCAGCTGGACCAAGGCTTTGCTCACAAATCTCCTGGGTGTTGCTCACGTGTTTCTGCTATCTGCTCCTTGGGCAGGTTTCAGATCGCTTTTGTTTGTCGGGTTTTTAAAATTTGTTTCTAACAAGAGCGAGCGGCAGCGTTTCAATAGCAGCAAAGGGGAAGCACTGAATTCTGCTTTGCATCGTCACGTGCCCAGTCGTTACCCGGGATGTATGGTCTCCTTTTCAGAACACATGTAAAGATATCAGGCCAAACCCAAGAGGATTCTTCTGCTTTTCAGAAACATTTGTGGATATTGCTTTCTGGCTTCAGAAACACAGGGAGGACTGTAAATGAGTTTTCAAGTGAAAATTGAGGCTGAACCTGCTTCTGATGGATTATCTATTAGATATTTTCACTTTGATGCTCAGTCCCAAGGGTCCAGTGTCTTTGAATAAGAGCAGATATGTGACAGTACGTCCAGTGTCTCTACAATTTGTCTTCAGTTTGTATCTAGAGGCATTTTGCTGGCACACGCTCGGTTCCTAGGATCTCAACATCTCCTGAAGGCTTTGCAGAGAGGAGGACACTGGTGCCTTCATAAATTTCTACAGGGAAAGATGCCAGCTATTCAATTTGCTTATAGTGTTCGCTGTTTCATGTATTTATTTTTAGAGGGTTAGTAAATACAGAGTGCACTGAAGTACAGTTCCTCGGATGAATTCTTCATTATTTTATGTTGCATGTGGAAATGCAGCATTCAAAAGGAACAATTCAGTTCTGCTCATAATCCCTGTCTGGGAACCTGATCAGCATCCCCACCAGGCACGGGGCTGGGCACAGCACATGCATCCCCAAAGCACAAACTACACATCTGCGAGGAAAAGGTACACTTTATTGTTTCCCTAAAACACATATATTTTAATACGGTGGACTATCTATATGTTGGATTGCTGCTGCTATTGGCACCTGTTTGAATGGTGGTGCATTCAGGTAATCATCCCTTCCCTCAGTTTGCGCTCCTAGAATTTTAGCTGGGTGGTGGGTGTAACAGAAGGGAGATAACAGCAGGAGGAGGATGACCCATGTCTTGGCAATACATGTCCATGTCAGTACAACTGGAAAAAATCATGACAGTAAAAAAACAAAAAGCAAGATGCAAATTTTTGAGGTTCTTTTTAACCTTCTCTTTTGTTGTGATCCTTAAGATTCATATCCTTAAGCTTTTCTGCTCCATCATAAGCTTTTTTTAAAAAAAAAAACAAAACAAAAACACACAACAAAACAAAACCAAAACCCAACCGCCTGATAATATTGTCATAGTCACAGTAAAATCCTGAGGTTTGGCAGCTTTGCCAGGCTGTGGTCATGGAGTTTAGACACATGAAGGCCCAAGAAGACTTTTTTCTCTCCCCCCCCGCCCCCGCCGCCCCAATGATTTGTGCTTTTAGGTCCTGGGACATGGTTTTACATCCCCATAGCCTTAAAAGAACAACCGTTTATGAAGCACCGAGTGTAGGCATTTTTTAAGGGGCTAAAGAGAAATTAGTCATCCTGTTCTTGTGAAGAGTTCATACCTTAGTTTCCTTTAAAAACCTCAGTCAGGAATTGAGTGCAGGAACTTCCACATAATTTTTTATCTAATCTGGCTCTCTTTTTCCTTTTTTCTTTCTTCTTTCTTTTTTCTTCTTTTTTTCTCTCTTCCTTTTTTGCTCTTTTTTGCCTTTTTTCAAGTCTCCTTTGAGAGGGATTTCCAGGTGTATATGAATTTCCACAGACAAAGTAGGGCAGTCTTCAGCATTTCAAGCTTTTCTGTTCTGCCAGGGGTACAGGTAAGGAAACCAGCGTGCACAGACCCCCGCTCTAAAAATATTTGTGTCCTCATGTCTCACAAAACACGGGGAACAAGGAGGGCCAGCAGGAGGAAGAAATTAATGCCCCGCATCGACAGGAGAAGAGTATGATCCCTGGATGTTTCTTTGGGCACAATCTGATTCAACATCACTGATGTAACAGTTTCTTTTACATTTTTTGAGAGAGGCGTATGTGACTCAGGCAGCAGGCATGTCTGCAAAGCTGCTTGCTGCAACAGCTGTTCCTCTGCATCTACTTATGGGAGGTTTTCCTCTATAACCAAAAAAAAAAAAAAAAGGAAAAGAAAAGAAAAAGATAGAAAAAGAAGAAGAAGAAAAAAAAAGAATTTAAGAAAGAAAGAGAGAAAAAGCCAGATGCAAGGTACTTAAGGACAAGAATCTTCTGTATAGGGCTGGATTCAGAGGAGAAGCAGATACTTTCCTGGACGGTACATTTGAGCCTCTTTCCAGAAAATGTCAGTTCCTGTCCAAGTGACAGAGCAGTTTCTCAGCGCTGCAGAGGATGGCAGAAAGCACTGCCGAAGAAATAAATACCCGCTTGCAAAGCGTGGTGGGGTGGGAGCGCGCGGCCGGGAGGTGCTCGCGTCGCGTCCAGCTCTGCTAGCCCCGGGCCAAGTCAGCTCACCTCCCCACCGCCGGCTGCCCAGCTGGGAAATAGGGCTGACGGTATTTATTTATTTCATTTCCTTCCAGCGGAGACTTGAGGATTAATTTGTTCACATTTTGAAGATGAAAAGCAGCATATGAGCGCTAAGTATTGCAATATCGGCCAAGAGGGATGATTCAAAAAGCAGAGTCTATATGAAGAGTCTGAGTGTGGAGGAAATACATATATGGAAACATAAGCTTGGCAATAGGGCACTTTTTTTTCCCCCCTCTTTGATGTCTGGCCTCAGTAATCCAGACAGATTCCTTCAAGAAATTGGTCCAATTTATTTCTGTGCTTTTATCTTACTACCTGCTACTTGTTCATTTGAAGTAGCTATGAAGAAAATAGAGTACCTGGCTGTGTGTAGAAGTATGCTTTTTGTATGAATAAGGTAATTTGAGTACACTGTAATACCCCCCCTAAATGGGACTGTTCTTGGCAATTTATGCTTCCCGAGTCCTCTTGGGATGAGGGCAGAGCTTGCCTGTTCCTTCATCTGACCCACATATTTGCACTTTCTCAGTGGTTTTTAGTCCAGTAAAAGCACACTGTCCTCTTCCTATCTGATGCTCTTTTTTCCCCTAAGGAAAAAAAGAGTTATGTGCAGTTACAGCTCTAGTTACGGTTCAGTTTCAATGCAGACTCTATCACATTACATATTTTATCTGACTAGCATGCTGGTATCTATGTTTTTCTAGTGCTTATGTATAAAATGATCATATCTTATTACAGTTCTTCTGTCAAAAGAAAGAATAAGAGCAAGTATGTATCTCCTACCCTCTGATCAAAATAAGTAAACTTTTGGTTTCAGAAAAGTTGTATAGGACATTTAGAAGTAAGTTAAAGCAGTCTTCCTAGTCAAACTTAATCAGAAATACATATATGCAGCCCACTCTGACTTCAGGGAAATGGTTGCCTATTGACATGAGAAAAGAATTTGATAGATATGAATGTTATTTTTACTCTGGATATTAGAAAAAGCAAAAAAAAAACCCCACCTGAATGGGAATTAGGAGATGGAAGTAGAGATATTTTTACAACTTAGCCTTTACTACATCTCTGAAAACCATGGAAATAGTAGTTTTCTTTACATTACATACAGTCCCTCAAATATAGCCTAGAATTTTTGCCTGCTTCCCTCTGTCACTTGTATTGATGCGGTTTACAGACGGGTTCTGGATTTTCTTCTCCACATAGGTCCTTGCTTGCACTTTGTGCTCTCCATCTCTTCCCATTCCAAGTGACAGGTAAAGCGAACTCCACATTCTCCCCACCCCCACCCCCAAAATCATTTATTCTTGTTATAATTCATTACTAAGGCAGTAAATGCCTTATCAGTTTTGAAACAGCGGTCTGGATAATTCCAAGCAGATGTGTCTCTTTCTTTAATCACAACATCAGTTATTTCTTGGTCAGTCTTGATTAGCTGATTCTTACATAATGAGAAAGTATAGTTAATGGCCACTTATATGTGGGTTGAACATGCTGAAAAGAACAGCTTAGCCCCTTGAGAACAAGAGGCTGATGAGCCAGTAAAATCAAGCTAAATGGAATGAGTCTTCATTATGAGTCATTAGAAAAGATGACGCTTTGGCTAGGAGATGAAATATCTTTGATGAAGACCAGTTGTAAAAGCACAACTTAATGCTTAATAAATGTATTGGGGTGACTCATAAATTCAACATACACATTTGTTTCTTTGCAGTACGTGTCAAGTCCGGTGCAATACCATTTCCTGTATTAGATGTGTCCCCTGGCTGGATATGGGCTTTAAAAAAGACACTCTTACAATCACTGGATGAAAGATGACTGTACGGTAACTTGGCAGAGGATTCAAAATGAAAATAAGAGTGTTCAGACCCACTGCATTTGGCTGGAAAATGGGCAAATCTCCCATTACGGACTGGCTAGTGCCTGTTAGGTGTATCATAATTTGATTAGATTTGAAACTAATCTAGTTGGAGATTGGATTGGATTGGAGTGGTGGAAGCTACAATAGTTTAACTTGTTCCACAGACACATTGGATAGCTTATGCAGTGTTAGTTGGACAAATAAAAATCTAATTTATGAAACAGCAGGGATTTTGAATGCTACACGAGAAATGAAAAATAGAATATATCTCTTATCCCTACATAAACAGCAACCCCCCCCAAAAGAGAAAGTAGATAGTCACATTATTAGCAGGGTGATAGTCTTGAGGTAGCATAAAAACCATCAATGATTGTAATACAAATGCTTCTGAAACAAAATATTTGGAGAGGAGGGAATATGATTGGAAGTTTTTTTGGTTTTGTTAAAGAAGTGGGTAGCTATTAGGGTCTTCTGAAAATAAAGCAATCAAAAGCAAACAGCTACTATTTTCACTTTTACTTCCATTTGGGTTGAAGAGTAGTACAATCTTTGTTCATAGAGGAATTGCATCATCTTTAAAAGTCTTCATCACTTTATTTTGTGGATGTAAATTGCGGCAAATTAACGTCTTTCCAAACTATTGTGGGGATAATGCTCAATTAGGGCATGCATTTGACTCTTTGAACTCGGAGGCATAGTGATTTGGTATAATGACTTTTTTTAAAAAAAAAACCAAACCCAATTCTTGTTAAAATATTTTTATTTAGTAGCACCTGTCTGACCTTTTTAAATAATAGGTGCTGTTATTTTCAGAAAAAATACGGATTTTCATACACATTTAGAGGATTATCCATTAAAATTGCAAGCAACTGTTCCTTGAGAGGAGTCACAGGCTCCTGAATGTAAAGATGGGTTTATCTTGACAACGTTTGCCCAAGTTGTTCTGCAAGAAACAAACATTATCTCTTAGTTTAGCAATTCTTGGAAGAAAAATACTCACAATTGTCTAGGCAGCATCACAGGGACTCCTTTATTTTTTGTTTTCCAGGGGGTGAATTCATTTATTTCATTTCCACACCGCCTAATAATTTAATTCAGATCAATGATGCTGTCCCAAAGATTTTCTGTCCTCCTTGCTGCAGCAAGACTGACATTATTTTGGACTCAAATCCTTGTAATAATAGGAAGAGACATACTTGCATCTTCAGTTTTCTGCCAGTGCTTGTGCTGCCAGCGCTGGGCCTTCTCCTTCCCCCGCCGCTGGACGTGCCCCAAGGGCAACGTCACTGCCCCACCAGTGAGCCCCAACGTGTTGGGGTCCAGCAGTGAGTCACTGGGAGCAAAAGGGCCAGCAGCAAATATATATTTTTAATAAGTAATGAATTCACTTAGTAGGAAAGGGCAGAGTAGGGAATGAATTGTTTAACAGATTAATGTGGATGTCTTTTATATTTTATAAACCTCTTAACTCCCTGGTGTGCTGAGCCAGGTTTTGTTTATGTACATGGAAACACGAAATCTTTTCCAGTCCCTGTGCAAATAACACAGAATTGGACTTCATTACATTGGCTAATTTAACAAGTCCTAGGAGGCTTTTTGTTACTCAGTGATGGAGGAGGAGCCACAAACCCCAGAACTGCTGCACCAGCACAATCTCTTTGAATGAAATAATCATCTTCCTTACTTTCTGAGCACTCCATGAAGGGTTTGCATGCGAGGCCTCAGTTCACAATGAACAAAGATTTGGGGCGAGACCCAAGTTTCCTCTGGGGCTACCTGAGCTGCTGAGCAGCAGGCGAGAGCCTTGGTGCAAAGCTCCAGCCCAGGTTCCTGCTGCAGCATAGTCTCATATTAGTTTCCCAACAAATAGTTGGAAGCATCCAATTTTGGTGAGGCTATGTGCTTTAATGAAGGGTTTGAAGATCTTTTCTTTATAACGAAAAGCATTAAAATTCTAAAACTGGGAATTTATTTATCTCTCATTACTGGTGGATAATCGTGGTGCTGAGAAGCGAGGCATTTTAAATTGCTGATATTATTGCTGCTATGCCCGTTAAATAGAACGAATGCAAGCATAGCATAAATATTTTAATAGCTTTTTACAGTATTTCTTTAGAAAATGTTTAAAGAGCCACCTAATGTCAGACAGAGATACTTCCTATGTAAACCCTTGTTAATTCTCTTTTAATGGCTTTATTAACGTTATTTAATTGAATATTGATAGATTTAGCGGCCCTTTAAGCATTCTATTTTATTGAAGTTTTACACTCACATATTGATAAGTAGCACAATGTAAAAGCGCTGATTAATTGCATCTTTGCTTAATTCTATTTGAACTAGTTCAACATGAAAGATGAATTGTAGGTACAGGAGAGCTCTCTTTTTTTTATCAACTTTATGTATTTTATATGCATAGTTTGTACCACTTAATTTAGGTTCATTTTGATTCCCAGTATGCCCAGTTAGTAGGAGTATGATCACACTCTCAGAGCTGGGGGGGGTCTAAGTATCTTACTCTGTGAAATGTTCTGTCTTTTAGCTCTTCTGTTATGAATAATTTACGTGTTGGTACAGCTTCAGAAGTGACTCCTGTTCTGCAAAAGCATATATATTTTACTGGAGAAAGTAAGTATTACAGCGATATTAGCTTTCTCCTTGGAAACCGTCCTTACAATATTAGAAGTCTGCAGAGAGGTGGATGCCTTGTCTTGTGTTACTTGGCTTAATAGCCAGCTGCTTTTCCTGTATACTTCCACAAGAAGCACTGGCATTACCCGGCATACTTAATCATAACATGGTTGCTTTTCTCATCTCAAATGTTCTTCTTTGCTTCTTTATACACATTTTTTACAAAGTTCATGCAGGGTGAAAATCACTTCAAGAGCCGGGGGACTGTGGAAGATCATGTACTGTACCAAAACCACATCTCTAGGGCTTTCGCCGTTGCCGGATTTTTGCACAGGCTTTCTGCACTGGGGTGAAGTTTGTAGGTTTTCCTAACATTTCTTCACCTATTGTTAAGACAAATAGAGGTGTAGCAGTTTTATTAAGTTAGTTTTTCATGCTTGTTTTCATTCACACATTCAGCTGAAACCATAATACCTCTTGCATTTGAGTAGTCTTACCAGGAAGGTTTTGAATGGCTGTCAATGTCTGAGAGTTAAAACAGAGCAGGATGTGACCTTACCCATTTTCAGTTCAGCAGGAAAACATTCTCATTTTTGGCAGTAGAACGAAAAGATCCTTCTTTTGTTGGCTTTCCCATAGTCCTCTTATTAAAGGAAAGGCATGGGTTTTCAACACAGGTAAAGTATTGGGAGAGTATTCAACCCGCAGCACAACACATTTTGCAAGAGACTCAGATCCTGAGATCTGATCTCAGCTCTGTGGATTTTGCCATGTTTCCCGAAGACCATACAAGGGCAGGTATGTCTGTGAAAATTCAGCAGGTGATAACTGAAATCCCCAAGAGCTGCAGATCCCACAAGATTCCAAAATTTTGCATTACTGTATATCTTTTGAGAAATCAATTTGTTTTGGTGATCGCAGTCTACAACCTGAGCTCTTCTTTACCTTAAAAATGGAGTTAATCTTAATTCCAGCCAGATGCAATTTCCTCATCCTTACTTTATCTAAAAGGATCACCTAAAAGACTGCTGCTGCTTGTGACAGTTGCCTTGAGCAGTACTCTGACACTGCAGTGGGACTGTAAAACACGGTGTAGCGCTTGTGCACTATTAGAAGCATTGGAGGAGGAATGCAAGAAAGGACTTGTGCGTAGGTTACACACAAGTCAGAGTACCAATTTTTAAGCAAATGTATAAGATGGGAATGTGGGATATAGGCAGTCTCTTTAGCTGTGATTATAATTTCATATCAACAGCAAAATGAAACCCCTGCCACTGGGACTGAGGCTTCTGACTGACAGTCGCTTCTCAGCAATGCCGTCCTTGGCTCATGGGTGAAATGTTGCATTCACAGTGTGGTGGCAAAAGGGACAATTGTCCTGGTGGTGAAAGAAACAATCTAAAATTTAGCTTTTGAGTACTAACATGTTTGGCTATTTTCACTTTTGGGAGTGTAAAGCACTTAGGGAGTAACTGAACAGAAATGCACCTCCATTTGGATATAAATCAATAATTCACTTTAGACATGGGCTGGATCAGAATACAGTTAACTCTTCTAGAGCTCTGCATTGTTAGCAGAAATATATTTGCCAGAAGTTAGCTGATGGGAATATCAGACACAGGGCAGAAACTCATTAAATGAGACTGTCATGTTCTTTGTTTAACAGTTCAGTGAGCAAAGGTAGAGAAAAAATGTGGTGGAGTAGTGACAAAAGAGTCTGAGGGAGGAACTGGATGTAGACAGAGAGCAAAATCGATATGGGCAAGTCTTTTGTGGAAGAAGGAGTAGGACTTTTACAATCATTGACGATTTAGGGGAAAAGGGGAGAAATGGAGACCCCTTTGGTAAAGGTTTAGCACTGAAATGTAGAGGTCAGTAGGAAAAAACCCTTGATACGATAGACATGATAAAAGGGAAAAAAAAAAAAGAGTACAGGAAAGAGAGCTGAAGGTAGTAGAGAAGTTGTGACTAACAGTCTGGAAGATCTAAGAGGCAGTGCTGATACTATGAGGGTAAGGAATCTGGGGGTTCAGTCACTCTGAATGTGGATGGGTTTGCTGATGTCACGAGATCACAGAATTAACTCATCTAGCTTTCACACAGGCATGAAATCATGCAGGAAGGTGTTTCCCAAGAACGTATGAGAGGAGGCTGTGATTGCAACCTGGTTCACAATCACAAACACAGCATATATGCCATGCGGTACTCTGTCCCCGGTGCCACTTCTAGCTGTTCACAGGAGGCTAAGGCACGCTAGAGTGGCAGATGTATTTTCTGCATAGGTGGTGGTAGAGAAAAGAGGCTCAGGTAAGCAATATGCATAGGAATCTTCTGCGGAAAACCCTTCTTGTGCAGCAAGGTTGCACAGGAACTGCCTTTAATGAAAAGGGAGTCACTGCGTTGAGCCCTAGAAGTCAGGAGATCACGTATGCACCCAGCTGGTCTGCCGAGACTTGTTTTGGTTTTCACTCCTGAAGGGATTCTGAGACCAGAATTTATTAGGAAGGGATTATTTAAATCCAGAGATAAGGAAAAATTAAGATAGTGCCTCAGTCCAAACAAAGGAAGAATGTCAAGTATGTGATAGACAGTGCAACTATTGATAGGACTAAAATGTGCAAATTACTTTAACCCTGGAAGCTGCACACCAGGTACAAGGTAGAGTGCCCAGCTGGTATTGGAAGAGGATGTTGGGAAACTGTCTTTCCCCTTAGGAAATTATGTCAGGAATGAAGTATAAGGAAACCGATACGACATGGTAATTCCTGACTAAAAATTGTACAGGAAGAATAGGTTAGGTCAAGGAGACACATTACTCATTTAAGGTCATCTTAATTTGTAAAGCTGTAATAGTGTCAACCATGAGCAATTCCTGTGTGTTCTCCATATCATTATTTTCAGTTGCCTAAACAAAAAGATGTTTTCAAAGAAGAGAACAGGTAGAGAGAAAGACAACAGGTAGCAATGGGAGAGAAAAAAATTGGTCACAGGATAGATTCTTTGCTTTACAAAACTTATATAAAGAGAAAACTACTGGAAGATATGAAATAGCAGAGAAGTAAAATGAAACCTAATAACTTAAAGAGACTTGAAAATATGATGATTCTATAATAACGTCTAATTTTAAATTTTCTCTGGGATCTTGATAAAACAATTTCATTAATACCAGAACTGGCTGTCTGATTTTGATGTTGAAGCTTATATAGAACAGGAAGCAACCCTGTTTTCTATAGGAAAATAGAAAACCTTCTATTTAGGAGGGATGAAAACATACGATTCAGAAGCACAGGGTTTTCTCAAATGGAGCATAGACAGAAGTCTTTGTATCCACTAGCAAATGAACAAAGAATTGAGAATGGTGTTGAGTTGAGGTCAAGTCAAGGAAAAATTAGGAGCCTTCAGGCTTAGAAAGAGGTTTAGGATGTGACTTAAGTCTAAGTACTAAAATAAACCACTTTGGAGCTTGGGCATCTTCGTGCTCTGTATCAGCTGCATGTGTTTGGTTCAGAGGAGAATGGGAACTCCACTCAGACATGCTTAGAGAAGAGCTAATGTACTTTTCAGATACTTTAGTGAAAGTCAATTCTAATTTACTTCTGTGTATTACTAATGTCATTGCATGAATCATTGCAAAAGATATGGAGATGAGAATTAAAAAAAAGTTAAATTGGAAAGGCCTAGTATTTTTCATACCTTGTCAGTTATGACGTTTAATCTTAATTGTGTCTGAATTTGACTGATTTTCCAATTGCCTGAGTTTAGCAAGAGTTATGTTGTTGCTAGGACACAGCGACTTCGTGTGATACATCTATCTTCAACGTAAAAGGAAGATTTTAAAGATTGATTCTTATATTTACACTCACAAGTATATTTTGAGCAGCAGTATCCTAAATGCAGAAGGACCATAACACACTTATTCTGAAATAAAGGCATCAAGTGGTGGTTAAGAAATGTTTCATTTTTTAGTCTCTCCATGGATAAATAGGAAAGAGGAGCGTGCTCTACCCTTGTTCTTGTTTCCTGTGATTTCTTAGTCATGGTTTGTTTATCGTTTTCATGTTCTCAGTAGTGAATTTGATTTGTTCTGTTTCTATTCTGTTGCATGTGAAAGGTATCCTAGCATCATTCATTTCTGCCACTGATTTGTTTCCTCCTCTTTAAAATTATCCATTATTTGTTAAGAACAGTCACAGATACTCTGCTGTTTCTGCATTCCCTCACAAGGTATCTCTGAATTTCTTTTTTCATTATTGTCATGACGTAGGGGAATTCACTGAATGTATTCATATGGACCCTGAACCATACATGTAGTAATTCTGTTCTATATTGCAGGTACTAATTATATAGTGGTAACTTCCAAGGCCAACTTTTGTAACATTTTTATGGAAAGATTCGAGATTGTGATTTTTCAGTGGACCTGAACGAACTGAATGCCCATGTCAGCAGCAGCGCATTCATTTCTGACTCTTTTACCCCTGAAAAGCCACAGTAAAATTTCTGTAACGATGTAGGATAAGACTTGCGAGGTCACTGTCATGTTTGAGTCATGTCCCTAAAGCCCACAGAAGCTCTGCAGGTGGCTTAGACGTGGAATTGCTCGCCCTAACTGTAGTAAATGAACCTCTGTACTGTTAATTGGTTTGAACTATTTATATCTGTGACCCAAGTGTTACAGCGTGTCACAGCTCTGGATGCATTTCAAGAACCAGTACCTTGCCCTTGTGACCTGACAGGGTTTTTTTTAATCCTGAGAGACGAGTAGCATGGAAATGGACTCATTAAGACTCATCTATTAATTAGGAGTCTTCCAAATTATGGCCATGTTTGGGTCCCAGTAAGTTCACACCACAGCCTGGCCATGAGATGAACTAGCTCAGTCACATTTATTATCACTACACAGTTAGTAAATACGTAGGATGGCAGCATGGTTACAGGAGCGGAGCTGGGAAGTCCTTTGGCTTCCAGTTTTTCTGTTCTGAAGACAGACATTTCTGGAAAAAGTCTCTAGAACCTATTTTTAGTTCTGAGAAAACACTTTGAAGGAAAACATTTAGCCATTCAGTCAGGAAGGAGAAGTAGATAGTGTCAATAGTATAACAAAAATGGGATAGCTGGATGAAACCCTCAAGTTAAAAAATTAGAGGCTCCACAAGAATCATGAATTTGAACTGAATATGGCACACATTTTTACCCAGGAAATAAGAGGGCCATTTAAAGCATGTTAAAACATTTAATTTCCTGACTTTATGGAGAATTTTATTTCAGGACTGCTAAAACTTCTGCGTGATACCAGCTTTTTTGTTCGAACTTACTGTTCCAGCATGGCAATAAAGTGCAAGGCCAAGGCCATAGCAATGTGTTATGAGAACAGTTAGAATGTCATTCATCTTCAGAGTTCATGAAAAACTGAACGAAGTTTGAGATTTATGATAGTAGAAGACAATAACTATTTTACTAGGGCCATTTAGGACTGTCATTTGCATGAAATTAAAGATAGTCCCCTATAAATTTATGTATGAAGTTCTGACAATCCACATCATTTTAGAGACAAAGATTTAGAGTGTGATACTGGAATAACATTTGGTAGATATATTGCTAGATCAAAGTCTGTTGATATTAATATGAAATTTCAGTTTTCTTTATCTTTTACAAGAGACTTCCCCCCTCCCCCCCCCACCCCACCCCCTGGAGCAGTCTCCAGTAATCAGTGGTTCAACAGGATTTTAGCATGCCCTGTGCAGGGAGGGGTAGGACCCTCTTTTAGCACTCTTTGCTGCTTGATGTGTTTAAAAGGTTTCTCCAAATGGGCACTTCTGAGGTGAGAATTCAGTGCAGGAAGAAAGGCTTCTTTATCGAATATGAAAGCTCGATATACCAAAAGAACAGAAAGACATTTAATGATGTACAGAGAAGCTCTTGTGCTTTGAGGGTGGAGTAGCATGTAGGACCATAATACAAACTCAGATGCCATGAAAGAATGTAAGCAGTAATGTTGTATGCCAGAAAAAAATAAATGGATGATGTTCCACTAATAAAATATGCTCACGTTATCACCCTTGGCTAGCATTACTGACTTAGCTTGGGTTTTGTATTAATTATTGAAAATTGTGTGTTTTGTGCTCCCTAGAAGAGTGCTTTATTATTACAAATACAGCTGACATCTTGCAGCTGCCAGCACCTTTCTTAAACAAATTCCATCTTCTTACTTCTTCTGTGTTTTAATGTATGCATCAGCTTGCCAGAATTACACTGTGTTAGAGTATCAAAAATGTGACAGGGGCAGGCAAAGTAAGTAGCGTAAGTTAAGCAAAGGTGAAAAATAAGAGCAAAGACACCGGTAGAGTAGATCTGTCATTGACATAAAATCAATGGCCCTACACCAATTTATCTGAGCTATGTTGATTAACAGTAGCTGGTGATCTCATACAACAGGTAGTAGAAAAAGCATATTAGAGCTGATGTAATGACCTAGCATTCATAGTTGGGTTAATGATTTATTGACCTAATGCTCATGTAAAATAAATTTATAATCATGATTTCCAAAGATGTCCATAGTATCACTCATGGTCTGTAGCCATGATAGGCAGTGTCCTCCTGGCTGAGACCTCACAGTATGATTGCTTTCTTCAAGTGTCTATGGCTACTAACGTGGTCACATTTGAAGACCTTTGCATCATGACGTGGTCAGTAAAATGTGCTCTAGACATCTAGGTTCACTCCTACAGCAATTAAAAGCTCAATAAATCATAGGATGTTTACACAATGTAACTATCTCTATAGTTACAAAATGTAACTATCATGAATGATTTCCAGAACATCTGGATGGACATGGATAATGATATGCAACTGTAATGTACTTGGATGCAGCTGTAACTTATCCAGATGCAACTCTACCTAATTTATTATTAATATTATATCTAGATGGTCATCTGTAGATATATTGCTTGAATATAATACTTTTTATTTTAAGAATGTCTATTTATTTTGATAGCAATAGCAGAGGATTTCCTCTATAATATGGAGGTAGATGAGCAAGTACAAATGTCTACAGGTAATTTACCTGTCTGGGTGTCTTCAGCTGGCAAAACTGTTGCTGATGGAGGGATCTAAGACAGTGGCAATACCTTTGATCTCTCCTGCTGTCGTTCTGTGGCATGGCAGAGTTTTATGGCTTCTGGGCTTCTTTTCTGAAGGCTTTTGTTGTATTATGAGATTCTGGGAATTTTTCAACCTAAGATGAATGGAGCTGATGTTATATACACCCTTCCACAGTGAACATTTATTACCAGGTCATACCTTCTAGTCCTCCATTCCTGTGATTCTTTTGAAAATTATTATATCATGTGATTTTTATCAAGCAACAACAAAATTTAGTCATTTGAGGGTGGAAATGTAAAGGTCAGGGACCTAGGATATTGGGGAAACCTTTGTGGCCTGTTGAATTTTAATGATATTGAAGCGTATAAAAGTTAGGCTCCCTGAAAGCAAAGCTTCAATTCATTTTTAATATGTGATGAGGAGGTCTTTTCTGCTGAATAGAAAATATTACTTTATCAGGTACAAATTACCTATAGATGGTGCTTTAAAAATACTGTCAATATTAACATTTTGGTTTTTCAACTCGTCTTGAACTAAACTTTTCAGAATATCATTTAAGGCCTCAACTTGGATTACAAGAAAACATGTGTGTGAGATTTGATTCATATTCCAGTATGGATCAGTGCTAATGACGTTAACACAGGAAGATAAGTCAGAATAAAGATTAAATTATTTTTGTGTTTGTTCTTGTGTCCGTGCAAGCCTTGTGCAGTGCAGTGACTGATTTCTTCAGGGGAAAAATATCTTTGAACATAGTATTGGATCAGTTCCCTGCAATATGTCTAAGTCAAGCTTTCAATGTAATTTTCAAGCATGTTTCTTTGAAGAAAATATTTGACCTAGTAGATCATCATATTTCACTGTCACAATTATCATTCCCTTGATAATTAGCCATGTTTATCCAATTTCAGATGTTCTGTTGTGCTATTCCTCACTGGTAGGAAGCTGATGCTTTGGAAATGCAGTTCTGGTGGGGGATTATGTGACCTCGAAGGGGAGACCTGCAGTTTATGTCTACGTGCCCTTTCTTCAGAGGCCTCTTCTGGGGTTGACCAAGTGGACTGATGAATTGCCCTTAGTGCAGGACCATCCCCTTCCTGGGGGCCATGTGGGCACAGAGTGGGGAATACAACCTCTGCACATACGGTGCGCAGTAAATCAGAGCCTTGCAGGGAGTGCTGGTCCTTCTCTGTGCTGGTAAAGTCTGTAATCAGAGCGGGGACTGCGGTGTACGGCGTTACCGAAAGGACATGGGAGTCAGCATGTCACTGCATATCAGCGATGTGACAAGCCGGGCCAGAATGGAAAACTTCCATGAAGGCTTTGGAAATTGGGGCCTGATCTCCATGACAGTTTTGTTATGGCTTAGGGAGATTCAGCAATTGTATGTGGTTGCCAATCTAAAGTGGTTTGGATTCCAGTGTTTTAATTTGTTCCTTTAGCTGAAAAGTTTGTATAACATAGCTGTAGCTGAACTCTCAAGCATGCGAAAAGGCATAGCGTGAAAAAGGCTTGGAAGAAGACCTAGCTGTTTAGCAACCAGTCCGAATCATCAGCTGTGAATCCTTTCGTTTGCCTACAGAGGAAATAATATCAGATTAATAAATGAAGCATTCAGGGTCTGGGCTGGGAGGTATGCAGGATCGAATAACACATATTCTAGGCAAAGACAAACTCAGACTGTAAATGCAGCTAAGAAACCCTCCAAGTCTGAACAGTATGGGCTGTGTTATAACCTGATTTGGTCAGGGAATTAAGAATTGATCCTTTTAGGGACTGACACTGAATTGTTGACACTCGTATGTGTCCTCCAGCAGCTTTTACATCGACGTGAGACTTGTTACACTGCACTCTAAAGTATCTTAGTCTAAAACTCTATTAATGTTGGTCTCTTTTTTTTTTTTTAAGGGAAACTTGTTACAGTGAGATGGTCTGAAAGACTGGGACACTAGCAAAGATGCATTTGCCATTTATTTGGAAGTGTCACAGTTAAACTCTTATGCTGTAAATGACTTTTCTACAGATTGTACAAAACCCCAGCTAGGGCAGTAAAACTGACTTCCCTGCTTTGCTCACGGAGATTCAGAATAATTCCTCTTTCTCTGGGGATCACAAGGAATCAGTGACAAAATATAAAGGCTGTGCATGAGATTTTCCAGTACTGACCTACTTCTTCTCTCATTAAAATCACTTTGAGTTTTACCGTTGACTTTTCAGGCAGAGTTAGGCCAATCATGTGTGCTAATGAAATTGCTTGCCAAAAAGCTTCTTCAGTAGTTGTCTCCAACTGTTCCAAGCCATGGGTCGCAATACAATTTCAAAAGTACTGAGGAGCCCATCAGCATTGTGAAACATATTTCCTGGCCCTGGGTGGCTCAAATGTGCCTCTCGTAGGCTGTGGCAAGAAGGAGAAACTACAGAGAGGGCCCATTTTGGAAGAATCTACTTGTGCATTTGCCTCTGTGGTCTCCCTCTTCAGGTCTGGTGGGGCAAAAGCATCGTGGGGGGGAACCTGGCAGGAATATGGAGGGGAGCTGCAATTACCCCTATGTGCTGCATAGGGGTTGCATAAGACAGGTAGTCTCAGAGAATTCATTGCTTTATGATTTCTATCGTGTGAGCTTTAAACATTTAGGGAGACTTTTTTTTCCTCTTTTGTATTAATTCTTCTGTAATTTGCGCCATAGGCCAGTGTTTCACCCTATCTGGACACTCGACAGCCAAGAGAGCTCTGCCAGAGGAGTGTGGGCATAATAAAAAGGATTTTCTTTAGGGTTCAGTGCATATCCTTAAGAAGAAGGTTTACCTGGGTCGGGTTTTTCCTCCAGTATCTAGAGGAAATGCTGAATAAGCATAACAGCCTAAATGGATAGAAGCCCAATTTTCCTAATATTAAAGGGTAGAATCAGAGCCAGGGATTTGGTTTTCGTCTAAATGAACTCCAGGTTATAAAGCCGAGACCAAAAGAAAAACAGGATTTTAAACTGTATGCTTTAAAATTAATGAATAGTTACACCGTCTGGAAGGCTACACAGGAAATAAAAACTCGGGGCTTTTTTTGGCTTTTTTTTTGGGGGGGGGGGTGTTCTTGAATAATTTGGTAGTCAGACATCTATAAAAGGAAGAACTGTGCATTCAGATCATATAGGGAGATTTTTCCTTTGAAAAAAAAATTATCTGTCCAAAAATTTTTGTGATGAGCCTGTGAAAGCCTGAGAAAGCAGCTGCAGTGTGCCCTCCAGTGACAGGAGCTGCTACAGCAGCAAGGATGACAAGTCTCTTGCAATCTCTCTGGGGACTTCGCTACACAGGGAAGCTGGGAGAGTTAAGATAAATTAATCAAAAATACGAAGTTAATACAAGCTAAGTGAAAATATCTACATTTCACTCTCACTACCCTCCCTTCGGCAAATGCTTTCATTCAGGTGTGAAGTGCCCTTAATCTGCTGCAATCTTCAGACCCTTGGACATCCACAGAATTGTTTTTGGCTTGTAGACTAAAATATACTAGAAAAAGAATGCAGTTCCCACATACAGAAGTAGCTGTCATAAGTAGCTGCAATAATTTTATATACTTTTGCAGGAATGAGGAGCTTTGTGCTATGCGGTACATGAGACCTTGGTTTTGCAACAGGGTTCCAGGAGGAAACCCACTGGTTTGGGACAGGGCGCTGTGACTGAGGGTGTTCGGCACGCTGCCTTTCGTTGCACTAGAATTACTCCAAGGACTGGGCCCTGAAAGAAAATAGGCTGGCTTGCAAGAGAGGAGGGAGAACCTGGCATTTCCAGTGTCTCAGGACAAAACGCTTGTGCTGGGGGGAAACCAAAGGGACCATTGCAAACGCCGGGTTTCGTGCTAAGTGACGCAGCGTTTGGCGGCTGCTCTAGCCCTTCCAACCTGATGTTTGTTGGTGGGGCATGAGTGTTTCCTGGCATACTGCTGCTTTGATTTTTACTCTTCTGCATTGAGGCAGTGTCGTCAACTTGACTGATGTTACGGCGAGTGCCATAGTTGTGTCTTCGTTTAGGTTTTCAGCACTTCCCCAGAAGATGGGCCGTCAGAAGGTAAATAGAGATGTATTTGTGTGAACACGTAGTGACTTCAAAACTGGATCTTGTCCTTCTGCATGGAGGGGATATAACCCCTGAGAAGACAGGTCAGAGTTGGCAATTTTTTCTGAACCCTCTTTGATTGTTTGAAGTGTGGGTATCAATGCAAGACTCCCTCGCCCTCCCTCTCTCTTTTGCTCGCGCACATGCGACTGTATGTAGAGAGAGTGAGAAATCCCAGAACAAACAGGAAACGAAGAAAGGAGAATGAAATCCAGAAAACATAACAAAAGGCAGTGGTTTTTAAGAGTCGCGTTTTGTTGATCTGGGTGATATGAGCAGAGACTTATGAGGCTGCTTGAGCAAAAGTTGAATTGTCTGTCATCTCACACTGCTGAATAATCATATTGCAGGCAAGGTCTGCCTTAAACATATGACGAGGGAAATCCTTTCTCTCCAGTGAAGTGAACTGATCATGTGGAGAACAGCTGTAATTGAACTAGATCCTGATTTAATAAAATATTATTAGCAGTGACACTACCTTACACTGTCATGGCAGCACTTTGGAGTGGCACTCAAAGCAGTTGCCAGGTGGGAATCACCGGCTTTTTAACTACTATTTCCTGGCTTTTTTTCTGTGCTGCTTTTACAGAAGGGGAAAAGTACAAAAAGACCTCAGCTTACATAGACGTAAGCAGTTACCTTTTGCACAAAAAGAGATAGTTTGATTAAAAAAGATATTTTGATCAGGTAACTGTAATACATCAACTTCTTAACTAACATTTTTAGAGCTTTACGGTGCAGCTGTTTGCACGTTGTTTCCATACCTTCATGTAATTTTGAAGAGAAATAGTTGGTTTACAGCATAGAAGAAATTGTTCGTTTGCAATAACTATGTTACTGAAGAGAAGATGCAGGTACACAAAACCACCTTGGGTTCCCAGATGGTGGGAATAATAGGGTTCCCTTCACTTAAACACTTCTTAAAGAATTAAATAATTTGATTTTTAAAGTATGTCATGCAGTGTGCAAGTTCTCTTCGGGGTCTATAATTGGTCTTCTTTTTAATGGGAGTCTTCTATGATAAAGAAATAATGCTGATATTGACTGAAAAGAAGATATTGACTGAAAGCTCTTTAGGAGTCTTTGGTTTAGTTTGTTTAGCACCAAGGAGAAAACTATTTCACAGGTAGCCCAGGTTCCTTGACTTTATTTTCAAAGTAATAACTAGTAATAGTGGGCTAACATAAGCAAGTTTCTGCAGAGCAGAAAAAATGTCACTATTTTGCTCTCTTCCGGTCCACACTACCATATCCTGGTCCAAGTCTGCAGCTTGTGCAAACCCTGCATATGTGAATAATGCTGATTTCAGTGGTACTTTTCACACGCTCACAGTTCTGCGTACAAGTATCTAGTTGGAGAAAGCAGGCCTAATACAAAAATATGTATGTGCACTCTGCCACAGCCAAATGGGTTAATGACATCATCAGGTATGACCTGCAAAGTTCAGAGATGTTTAGCTTGTGTGCTTAATACATGTTATATTATTTAATTCCTAATCCAATTTCCTAATTTCTGCAGTCTGAATCATACAGGCAGATCTTTATTCTTTGTAATCTTACTGTGTTGATTAGATTTTGGATTGCTCTCAAGGTGTGTAGGTGAGTGCATGGAAGTCGAGGCATTTGCTTGCACTTATTATAGAAATGGGTCTAAAATCTTAAAACTTTCTTGGCACTGGTGAACACATTTTGTTAAGGAAAAGGAATTCCATTGCCGTGGCAGTTCAAAAGCAAAAATATTAATTTCTGTATTCAAATTGATTGAGCCACAGCACAGTTTTCTCGTTTTATTTCAAAAAATATGCAACTCTGTTTAAATGGATGCTAAAAGAAAAATATAAAACTATGAATAAAAAAATGTACCAGACATGATAGGGCTAGTAATTCCTGATTAGAAATCACTGCTACAGTTGTTACTGTTTTAGATCAAATTTACGGCTGTCTGAAGGTGTTACATTTAGAATAGTCTCATTTGGAAATCATTATCAAACTTTGAATACACTTTAGGGGTTTTGCCTTTTTTTTTTTTTTTACCTTATTTACAATCAGCGTGTTGAAACAGTTCCTGTTTCTGTTTTTCTTGTTTACTTCCTATTTAGTTGTTAGGGCTGCAGACTTTTAAAAGCAAATTTATTCATTACAGGGGAGGACCATGCATAATATAGAATTCATGCTATTTATCAAAGCCTGAAAAATAATTACGGAATTTGTGCATGAAGGAATAGAATTTACACATGTTAGTAGGATGATATTGTTGTTTATCCACCAGAAAAAAATTGTTTGCCTGAGGCCAAAAAAGTGTAGTATTTTGCAAGACTCGCTTATCAGAAGCTTCCTAACTTTGTATGAATTCTTATGTGGATTTAACTGCCAGCCATGCTCTTCTCTGAAAGAAAACAAAATAAATATAAAAGAAGAGCCTGCGGTAATTTTTTTCAGAGGTTTTGAGGTATTCTGACCTGTGAAATAATTAGAGATCTTTTCAAAGTAGCTTGTCCTAGGGAAGGTGCAGCTCAGACAGTCTGGGACTGTGATGAGCAGCTATTTTGGGGTATGATGGCTATCTTGAAGGGAAATTACTCTGTCTTTGGGTACATGAAAAATTTAAATGCACGTTATACTTCACTTAGTTTTCAGTGGAGGTTTTTGTTATGAAGGTTTAACTACAGCTTTAATTTTATCGTCTCCATGAATCTGCTTCTGAAAGTTGTTTGAAGCCAAGTCATTTTTACTCAGTTGCAATTTGGCCCTGTTTTATTTATATTTGTAAATATTTCAGAAACCTGGGGTATTCCTCATTACTTAACTCACAAATTATACAGCAGAAGGCTTTAGGCCGAATCCTCCTTTCCCCCCAAAAAACCGAGCATTCCCGAACAATAAAAACAACAGCACAACCGCAGCCCACAGTTAGCCTTAAATGGGTGTTGTAGACATTGTTTTTCCTTTGTAAATCAGAATTTCAGTAGTGCTCATTCAGTAGGAAAAAGTAGAAAGAGAGAAGGCAGTCGTGTATCCAAATGAAGCCCCTTCCCTTGCAAAACTCTACCTGAACAATTTCCATACGAATTAAATCTCTGTAGGCTTCGGTCATGATAGACATCATCCCAAGTACATCCCTAAAGGCATGAAAATAAACCACCAAAACCTCTCTCTTCAAATATTGTCGCCAGCCAGGGACCTTAAAACTTCAATCCAAATGTTTGCATTTCTTTGAGACAAAATATATATGTGCACAATCTTCTAGTTGCACAACAGCCAAACTAAAATGCATGCAAAATAGTATTTTATGACTTAGGTAACCTCCGGCTGTTTAACTGAAAAATATATGCTGTTTTATGCAATAGCAATTTGGAATGCTATAAAAATAATTACTTTTAAAATCTATAGTGCACATATGCAGATGGTTAACAAACTCTGGCTCACTCACCAGATGAAAATGATATTGGGAAAATCCATGCTCTAGAGATAGTGCCATTCCATTATAAATGTGCAAAGTATGCAAAAACATTACATCTATATTGTTTTCCAGAACAGACTGTATCTTAATGCCAGATGTTTTATTCTTTGCGTATCTTGTTGTAACGTAACAATTACTGTCCTTAGAGTTTGTCCAGACTAGGAAAGGAAATGTGTATCTTAGATGCGCTAGCTAAATGCTTGTCTGGTACAGACAGAAGAGGTCCTAGCCAGTTAATCTGTCTACCAGCTCTCTCACGGTTATTCTTATTGCCTAAATAACACGTATCTCATTTTGTTTCGTCCATGCTTGGGTTTAAAGCATGGGATTAGTAACACTGCAAAACAGATAGCTCTTGCACCAGTCAGGGCAACAAAGTCCACTAGAATAAACGGGAGTTTCTGACGCCTGCAAGGAGAATGGCTTAGGCGCTAATGAGCTAGGTGAGCCAGTTCTGCTGGCCTGGCTAGTCTCATCATTGGTCTTGTAGCCTTTGTCTGAATGAAAGTTCATCAGTGACAGGAAAGACCACTTGAAAATCTCCATTATTTTATAGCTCCAAACTTAGATTTTACAGAACTGAAATTTGTAACATTTTAAATTAAACATTCAGCTGCACTTTTAGAATACATTAGGATCTATGTATTCCACAAAGCTACCCTTTATACACTTCCACAGAACCTTTCCTTTATATGGGACCATTGCCAAGGAGAACAGTACCAATTCACTCTCCTATGAGCAGCTTCACGTGCATCAGACACTTACAGCTATCCCAACAGTCACACTTTTCAGTGAAATCAAGGTTTAAAAAGTCATTTGCTCAGTTAAGACTGAACGATAAACAGTAAATTCCCAGTTTTCTTTTTGGAAGATATCTTTTCCCAGAATTTATAAAGCACAAATATATTCTGTAGTATATAGAAGGATTTTTATCATGAACTAAATCTATTTCAGTTGTCATCCTTTATCCTTATTACTGAGTTACTTAATTAGTAATTTCTGAGAGCAGCCATAATAACTGTCACAGATATTATAGGAGAGTCATCAACACTCTGCATGTTAATAAAACTTTAGAGTTTTGTTAGTTTTCCAAGTGTTCCTGTTAAGCACCAAATGCTATTGCCGGTGTTTTGCCCACAGTATTTCATAATTGAAGGAAATCTTTCTTTAAATAAGTATGGACTGCAATTGTAAGAGTCTTCTAAACTGCAATACAGATTCTGCATAAGTATGCATTAGGAAAGGAATCTAAAATATGGTTTAACAAGCATGTGACAATAAATTAAGGAAATACATTTTGATATGTGAGAAAAATTGGTTTCCACAAAAATACTCATCTCCTCCTAGTCACAGCTGTGACTTTTGAATATGTATTAAGCTCTGCAAGGATAGCTAAGCTAGGAATTTGGCAGTAATAGTATATTCATAAATATACATGAAATGTGAAAAAATAGTTTACAGAATTGAAAGTGAATATTGGAAAGGGTAAGCATACATACCTTGAGATAAAAATTGCAATTCATTGTCAGCATTTGAAGCCTTTGCTTTTAACTTACAAATGTTATAGTGTCATTAGATTTTCTCATATATGCTGCATTACTTATAATTGAATAGTGTATTAACAACTGAATGGTTGTTTAAAGGAAGAGGAAGAACCTTCTACCCAGGCAGTTTAAGTTTTAATATCTACTCTCCAACAGAAACAACTCATTTAACATTCAAAGAGAGATCTTGGCTTTTTCTCTCAACTCACTATACCTCAACAAACCAGATGGCAAATGTCTCGCTGAAAGAGCCAGTGAAAACAGTGTCTGCATCTGCCCACCCTCATGTTTTTCTTGCCAGGAAAGGGGAAGGGATATTAAATTTAGGGTCTTCTATTAAACACTTGTAGCTACATTTCTAGCTTTTCCCATTTTGCATTCTGACACTTCATTGGGCCAACCTACAGACAGATTTTACTTACCCTGATGTATAGCAGGGAATGAAATGTATTTATTGACATCGTATTTCATGTGACATCTTCCAACAATGAGCAAATGTGCCTTTGACCAGTATTTAATATTTTCTTTTAAATTTCTTACTTACGTATGTAGAGATCTGCTCATTTCCAAGGTGATCATCTGTGATTTGAAGGCAGAGTTATCTTGTAAATAGATGGTTAATACGTATACCTCCAGAAGCCTTGCATAGCACAGATAGTATCTTGATTTACCAATTTTACAACATTTAAGCTTTCATATTTACAGTAACCAGAAAACAACTGAGGTGATTATTTCTTAGGGTTTTTGTTGCTTACGTCACCACTGAGAACTTTTGAAATGAGCATCACACATTGCCTTCAGATTTCTGTTTTTTTGTCTGTGCCCTGTCAGCTAGTAGGAGTCAAGAAACAGGAAGAATGGAGCATATGGAAATTGTTTTCATATTTCTTCCTGTGAAATTTATTTGTCATTAATATTATCACATTAAGAATTTGATTACTGGTTGATGAAATGAAAAGCAAGGTAATAAATCGTGTTTGCAATCTGTTCAGGTAGGAAAAGTTGGTATGTTTTAAAGGACACTTCAAACTATGACAAAACTTACAATGGTGCAAGAGCTTCTGGTCCACATCAGTGGTAAAGGGGAGATCTTTAGAAAGGCAGGATGTTGGAAGACAGAGGATAAAATACCAAGAAAGTAAATCAAACCATGGAGTCGTATTGTGTGTAGTAAAAGCCAGAGGTTGCACCTTACTTATTTTGTATCACACATACAGATATTTAACTCTTTTTTATTTAACTTGCTCCTTGGTGAATTTTGCAGTGAAGAGGTATATACTGCAACGTGGCTCAGCAGTTTTAAAAGATTCCAAAAACCAGATAAGAAATACATTGTCAAAATAAGCACACTTGAAGATCACAAGTGAACTCCGAGCAACAGTAGTGCTTTCATGGACCTTTTCCTGAAAGCACCACCACTATTTTCAGTAAAGGGAGGGCAGGGGGAGAAAAGACGGAAATCAGATGGTTTTGAAGTTTTTAGATTACACTTGAGACAGAAAATAGATGTGATCAGTTTGGAGAATCAGGGTAGATTTCATTCGCATAAATTGTACCTGCTGTACGTACTTAACCTTGACAGACTTCTGTCACAGAAATGCCATTTTGTTAAAGAAGTATCAAGTCTCGTGCTCTGCAGTGTCTCACTATACTGGAATGCCTTGCATTCCCAGCCAGCCAGCAGGCCCTCTGAACACTATTATCTGCTACTTGTCCATCTGAAAAGCAATGTCCAATTTGTTTATCCAAACAAAAAAATGGTGTTTGTGGTGAATTCATATTAATTCTGAGCAAAAGTCCTTATTGGAAATTAATACACGGACTAACTGACTAATTGTGTTTTCAGACCATAGTACAATTTAAAGAAATATATATGTATTTTTTAAAAAAAATAATCAACTTGTCCTGCTGTATATTTTAACTTGCATCATAATAACCTGATGGATGTGTAGTAATTACAGGCAACACGTACTATAGCAGTTGAGAAGGATTCCACTAACTTCAGAGAGGAAGGATGCCTCCAAGTAGGAGCAGTCACCAGATTTATTGCCAGCAATGCTCCTCATCTTGGTGTTCTCTGCATAAGACATTTGTAGCTTTCAGAAGGTCAGGTATGACACAGAAGTTGAGATCTCACTATTATGAGCTTTATTTTAAAACATTGGCACTTAGTAGTATCATAAGCGCCTTGGTATTCTCCAAGCCACTTAATACGCTGCTGTCTGTCCCCTCCATGGGTACAGTAAAAAAGCCCAGAGCATCCTATATCCATGACTCCTAATTCATGCTGCATTGCCCTGGGAGATGCATTCCCAGCAGCCTTTTTCGCCTTGAAATATTTTTGCATCTAATCTCTTTGTTCTCGGTTGCAAGAGTTACACTAATAATGTTTCCTTCTGCCTCCGTGTTGGACATTTACACACACATGTGCACAGAACATGAGGTCCATCTGTTATATTCTCTAGTCTGACCTTTTATTTATTCCAGACCACTGGATGCTATTCAGTTATGCCTGTGCTGGAGTGGTTGGCCGAGTTAGCTCCCCAGGGCACGCGTTTTAGTTGGCAGCACAGTGCAGATCTCCCTCGGCTGCCGCAGAGCTGGCTGACATGGCTGGTGAGATAACTCAGACCTTCCAGAGAGTCCCAGTCTAGATCAGAAGAATCATCCTTCAATATTTTTCTCTATTTTTTTTTTTCCTTTATGAAGCCCTCAGAGCTGTTAAGCTGCCTCTCTCGCTCTCTTTGCTGTATTCTTAAAGGTCCTGTAATTACAGTTTGAACTACTCACCAAATTGTCTCAGTTTTCTGCTACTTGGGGGAACTTTTCCTGTTTCTCTCAGTTTTGGGTCATTCTTTCACTTGGCCATTTTTTCTCATGTTCAGAGAGTTGGATGGCTGATGTTGTTACGTACGACCCTGTATTCTTCTACAGTCACTTCTTTCCAAGAAAAAGCTCCCCTCTTCTTTCTCACGACTCTGCGGTTATATGCTGCTTTCATACTTGTTTAAGAAGTTTAAACCCACCACTGATGTGGAGATGTTTCTAATGGATCAATGTCTTTGTGTTTTGCTGCACTCACAGACACCTTCCTTGAAGTGGCCCAGTTAACAGCATAGTCCTTTCTTTCTCAGGATATGAAATCCCTTCCAAGTTTGAGTAAACTGCATATTTTATGTTTACTTCAAAGTTGTTGATCGCAGTGCAGAATAACACAGTGCCTGTGGAATCCCACCAGGAACTGAATAAGGGCATTCTTCGCTGACACTCTTTTTTTTAATTTTCCTGCTTCACTAATCCCTGTTTCATTTAGCATGTATTGTACGTGGCTCTTTAGTCGGTACACTGTACAGTACTAGGTCAAATGCTTTACAGCAGTTTAAACCATGTAATCATCTTTATAAAAACAAACATGTAATCATATCAATGAATTAAATCAGGTTTGCTTGACACGAGCTATTTTCCTCCAACAGCTCTGACAAAGATTCAGTTACAAAACTTCCTTTTGCTTACTACTGTTTTATAGGTCTCAGCCTTTTTAAAATGCGAGTTCAATGGCTTTCTTCCTGAATCCAGGCTAAAATTCTACATTCTTGATAGGGAGGGTAACTCATAGTGAAAACCCTGCAGGTGTATTGTTATAATATTGCTCCATAAAGTGGTGTAGGTGAGCTGGAAGTCACTCTTGGTTCGGTGTTTTCTGCAGCCATCTGATAACGGGGGAAAGAAAGGAAGGGTGGTTAGAGGTATGAAATATGCTCTGATAAAAAAATAAAGCACATGAAAGCCTCTGTTATTCTGCTTTAAGAAATGGTATGCAAAGACATGTTCTTAAAATAATGAAGGCTGGGATATTAAACATCCTGGATTAAATATTAGCCCCATCTAAATTTCTCCTCCTTGTCTAATTAACATGTATTCTTGTTTGGATTTGAAATACAATTGTATTATTATCATTATTATTTATCTGTAACTTTTAGCCTGCTGAACAGTGCCTCGCTGACTCAGTTTAGGGTTTTAAGTTGTACTCAGCAGTTGGTCAAACTGAGCCTTTTGGTATTGGTGACAGAACTTCCATCACGTATTCCCTTTTAAAATCTCCGTTTCCTAAAATGTGAAGCAAATGGGTGCCATTCAGGTAGACACAATAGTGAATATGTGAGTGGAAGAAAGGCTGGAATCAGCTGAGGAGAGTAAAATGCTGAAGTTAGGAGACGGAGAGTACGATGGGAAGCTGAAGAGGTCTCTTCAGTGAGATGTAGCCAAAACGATAAGATCAGGGAGTCTGTAAGTGCAAGAACAGGCAAAGTCACTTTCTATAGAATCATTGCAAAATATAGAGCTGGAGAAGTAGCCGTTAAAAATGTCAGAATCCAGGTTTGGCTGCTTTGTATTGCCTTCATATTGCACATGTCTGCAGCTGGTGAACCACCTGAAAGCCTTGTCCTCCTGAAGAACAGGGTATGGTTTTAAACGTATTAAAAATACATAAGATAGGAAAGGTGAGTTATAATTTTAATGTATTTTAGCTGGTAATGCTGAATTCCTCTCTGGGTTCTCCTTCAACCTACTAACTGATGTTAAAACTAGCAGTTTGGGGATTACCCCTTTGAAAAATAAATGACTTTGCAAGATTTTTTTTTTTTTTTTATACTTTATGTAAGAATAGTTTTTACACTCGAAAGACGTTGTAATTGTTATTTACCTGTAACTCATCATGTAAATCTAAGCTTTGTCTTTTGATGACACGGGACAAAGGTGGTGGATAAGAGTGTAAATGTAATAATAACCTTTTTAGATGAGTGCTTGGAAACTTACTGTGACTGAGAACAAAATAGAGGTCATTTGCTGCCGGCTCTTCATCTGTGCTCACACTATTCCTCATTGTTTCTTACTGGCTAAATAACTTTTTTAAAAGGTAATGAATACTAAGAATTTTAATAGACTATCATAGCTGTTGGAAGTAGTTTAAAACTGCTAAAACACGAGTATCTGACAGAAGAACACCACAACCTATGTTGTTTGAAGACACGTCTAACAAGATTACAGTAGAGTTTTACTGGAAAGGTAAAGGTAGAGGTATTGATGCAATTCTAAAATGAATTAACAATAAAAAGCTATATCTTTTTATACAGACAGCAGTAAATGTATTTTTAGTTCACTACTTAAAGAATTTGTAATTCCATGCATTAAGGTGGATTATTACTTAGAAGTAGTTTTTGCTTTCCCATGTCCCTTCTTCTAGATCTTCTCTCTCATCTGATAATACAATTCTGTTCTCTTCCTGAATTCTTAAGAGCTGAACATGTAATAGTCATAAAGTCTTTCTCTACCGATGATGTGATAATGATGTGTTTTCTGTTAATAATTAATCAGGCTAACCACTTGGCTAGAATTTTACATCATGAGAATAGCATGGGATGTTGTGTAGTCAGTTTTAATTTGCCTGTGGCTATAACCAAGATATGTGTATAAATACAAGCGTCCCTTCCCTCCTGTGACTGGAACACTCCACCGTCACACCCACGATGCTACTGTCTGCACCAGCCCATTGCCCTGTGCCCCTCTTCGACCATCTTTGTGCGGCACAGATTCCCCCATCTGAGCATGGAAGTTCCTTGGTTCCATGTTTGTCCCCTAACACTGCTAGATTTTTAGTATTATTTTCATTATTCCACTCTTGAAGTTAAGCATCTGAATTATGCTTCAGTTTTAATTAGGAATTTTATTTCTCTTTAAGATCTTGCATTAGAAGTCGGATGAAACTAGCTATGAAACGCTTCGCATTCTGTAACCCTGGAACTATATATGTCTTCCAGCACCAGACTCCATACAGCTATGTGATATAAATGGTGAAGATCTACAGGTACGACTGTCTAGTCTGCAGTACTGGGGCATGAGAGCGTAACTGCATTTCACAGATGAGGAAATTAAGGAGCTGGGCAAATGAAGAGAGTTCCTGAAGGTGCTTCAGTATAGAGGAGTTAGAAGTAGACCCAAGGGGTTCTTGCCGCTCATTTTTCTCTTTTGTCTCCCTCATCACAGACTGCTCTCAAGTATTTTTTCAGATGTTTCTCTTCTAGTTGACCTTTAAGTATCAGATGGGGTTTTTTTCCCCCTTCTTCATCATATTAAGGAAGCTTCAGTGTGTGCTTCAGGGATGGTGGATAGTTATTCTTGTAAGAGTTAAGTCTATCCTAGCGCTTCTCAGTATAACCAGACCTTGGCAGGGACTGATAGTTATGCCAAAAGACAGACTCTTCAATTTCCTTAGCAGTCTTCCCGTAAAACAGCAAAACACATTCACCTTCACACTGTGAGATACAATCACAGTGCAATTCCATAAATGAAAGTCTGCCGGTACCTCTTTGTACTTTAACCCTTTGACTTATTTCATTTTATAATGATGGATCAATACCTTCACAAAAGCCTTTACCTAAGGTGAACGCCCTCCCCAGTCTATAGCAGTTAGACCAATGCCCTTTCTTGCCACTTTCACTCTTTTTCTCTCTTTTCTCATGCTTACGTTGAAAATCCTCTTCTGTTATCAGTTGATGTTTTAAATCCGTTTATAGTGACTCAGCACTTTACAAACCCACACAGAAGTCTAACACTGTGTCACAGTATTATTGAAGCCCGAGATACTACCGTCAGAGTGCAAAGTGGTAAGAAATAGTGAATGAGCTGAAGTCTCATGTTTAATAAGTCATAGTGATTGGCTTGAACTGGTTGTGAACATTTTGGAGGCCACATGGAAGAGATGCTTGTATTCTGGAAACTGTGTAACCACTGACACCTCGACGTACCATTTGGACCACTTATATAGGATAATGATCCTCCCTTGTACTGTACCACAATTTCTATCGCTATGCTGCCCTGCTTGGCTTAAGATGCTGGAAAGCCTGCATGTTATGGGGATGACTGCTCCTGCTGACTGCTGGGTTAGGTAGCACCTGGTGTTGGCTTGGAGAAGACACACAGGTGATGAGCTGTAGAAGCAACCCACCAATTTCCTGGTGCAATCTCCAAATACTTTTAAATTGCTATAAATAAACTGAGAAGACTGCAGAAGCCTTAAAAATAAAGCACAATTTACAGTCTTCTGATTTTTTGGAGCCATAATCCTTGTTTCTCTTCTATTTTCTCTACATATATTGAAATTTCTCCAGTGAATTTTATTGGATTTCATTCTGCCTGGAGTACAGAAGTAGCTGATACTGGAACTGTGAATACCATGATGGTTTCATAGGGACTCTTTTCTATAGTGGTCCCTTCTTTTATTTTAATGAGGATTTTTTTAGTGTTTTCCAAATTCATATGGGAGTTCATCAGACGTGAGGCAGAAAAACTTTTGATGCTTATGGATGACCATGAATACCTGGGGGAAGCAGAAGCTGGCCTCGCCTCGTGTGCTGCGGCGATCCTGCAGCAGCATAAAGACCATCGATAGGTCACTGCTGGTGACCCATCCGCCTGGCATTCAGCAGCTCAGGGCCCACCTGGGTTTTGGGAGGCAGGAGCCAAGTGGTCAGAGGACCCTGACTTTTTAGCCACGTAGGCCAGATATCTAAGGATAGTTGGAGAGAGAGAACAGGTGAAGTAGCAAGAATATAGATGTCAGATTACAGTTTTCTTTCAAATGTTATTTTTAATGAAAACACTTTTCTCTTGCCTGTACCTGAATGACTTTGCTAACTCGTCCGTCTTCCGTCATGGTAGTATAGGGTGGCCCTTGTCATGCTTTCTTCTCTTGATGTTTCATTTGCTTTCATGCTCAGAGGAGCCAGCGTTTTCCTGTCTATTCCTGGATATAAGAGCCGCTGCAGTCCAAATTCTGCTCTCACATTTTGTAGGTACACTGAGCACTAGTACTCTGTTGTTGCTCTTTGTGTCTTATGGATGATTTCTTTGTTTGTTAAATGGGCCACAGTTAAGAGTCATACTTCTGTCTGGATATTTTCAACAGTTATTTTGCACAAAGGAGATGAAGGACAATTCATTTTTTTCTTCCTGTTTGTTGCGTGTTGGCTTTCTAGATATAAAAATATCTTGGCAGAAAGTGCCCTGAGAAAACTTAGGCTTACGTGCTGTACAAGTCCCACTTAAGACCTGCACACTTGAGTGCTGCTTCTCTTCTGAAGGACTTGGTTACTTTACAATTACTTTTATCAAACAGTTTAAAAAAAAAAAAAAACAACAAACTTAAAAAGCTTCAGCCATGTGCTTAAAGCTTTCTCTGAAGAGAGCTGGAAATAAGCATGTGTTTTTACTTAAATGGGTGCTGAAATCTCAGCTGGATCCTAGCCATAATTCTGCAGTTTCCTATTTAGTTTTGGTAGGCTTTACCCATTGGAAAGAGGAGGAGATGTTTTTCAAAACAGGAAAACGAAATAGTACCCCTCTACACACAATTGGCAGGCAAATAAAGGGAAAAGAGAAAACCTGAAAATACTCTTCACTGCAATTTAAATTGACTAGACTTCATTTTCTTGGCGGCAGTTCACCGCTGGGATACTTGGTGCACGTCTACCTCTGTACAGATATGATTTAGCTCTCCTATGTATTATCTGATATGTTTCTGGATGTCTGTCTTAGATCAAATGCTGTCTGCTGGCTTACTCCTTTCTTCTCCTGCCTACAGATAAACCATATTTGCTGTAATGATTTGAGTGAAATACTGACTCTGATGAAGACAGCTGGGGTTTTGACTCCAGCAGACAGGTTTTTATCTTGTGTGTCAGAAAGCGACTGTATGACCTGTAGCATCATCTACACCAACCAAGTGTGAAATCAGCTGTGCCGAGCAGCTAGTACATTTTAATAAGGAAATAATTTCTCTGTGGAAATAAAATATTCATGCTATGGCACACCTGCTTTTTAACATAGAGACAAACAGTGAGAAAGAGGATTTGTCAGCCTTTCTTCTTCGCTGCTACCCACAGCTGACACCTTACAATTAATACACGGTAGGTTCAAGCTCTGCTACAGCAAGAGCTGTGTCTTCATGAAAGAACAGGATTCCTAAACACTGATGTTTGCATGGGGGAAAAAATGTCTGAACAGTCCACCGAGAGCTGCATCAGTGAATGCAGGCTGACCTGTAATGTTTGTGTTACATGTGGCAGCTTTTTCTGAATTCGCAGCCCTTAGAATGACAGTTTCCCTGCCTCCCCCCAGCTTGGATGGTTTTTTGTAGATGTGTTTAAATCTATGTCACTGGAAAGGTATTGTTTTCTCGAGGCTTTCTCTGTAAACCGTTGTGTTCTTCACATCTGCGATTCCAGGAGCAGATAGTTATTAGGAAGTAGCAAAGCTTAAAAAGAGCATTGCATGTTCCCAGTTTTGCTGGTGGGCAAAAGCCTGCGGGTAGTCAGTCAGTCTGGGCTGCAGAATGTGTCTTTCTGTTACCTTGGCATTGATGCCGTAAGCAAATGGTTTTCTTACTTTAGCTGTGAAGTTTTCAGCACCTAAGTGCTGTGATCTAGCAATCTTACATGAATTTGCCTTTTGGATTAATCTTTGACATGTTGAATTTGGTACTTTGTGGAAAAGATACACGGATACAGAATGAATTAGTTCTACTATTGCACTGACTGCAGTTGAGAAAATAGACTCATGACTTTGAGAGGCCAGAAGAGGAATATTCTGGGAAGTAATTTGAACTGATATTGTTGGGAGGGTAGTATTGCTTGACATATCTGTTATGACAGCTGGAGGTATGCTGAAGCATGGAATAGAAAAGGAAAAGACAGTTGTTAGGCCAACGACAAGATGAAACCGTGCTGCTTATGACAGCTGTTGGCAGCATGATATCACTGTCCTCAAGCTTTCTACCGATCTGGAGTATTAGAAACTTCAAGATCATGTTCGTTGTGTGTTTCTAGAGATCTTGTTAGGAGTAATGCTCTCTGACAGCAGCCAACTGTAATTGGCAATGGGGATTCTTCGAATACAAACAAGCATACAGAACGTCAACATTTTCTTGCTGATCTTTTCATAGGGTGGTTGGTCATTGCTTTCCTACTGGAACCATTTGCATCTCAAAAAGTTATGACTTTCTTGCTTCTAGACCATCAAAGAAAAAAAATATATAAATAAATATAAACAATATCAAGCTCAGTGAGATGCGGAGGAGCGTTTGGGGAAGTGGGGAAAGCTTTGCCTTCTCTTTGTTGAGGTGTAGAGTCACAAGCCAAGCTGATATGTTTAGAAAAGCTTTCAAGGAAACAATATTTTTAGAAATCTGTAGATATCAGCAAACTGTCCAGCGGCAAAACCTCATTGAAAATTGATGTTCCTATGTCCTCCCCCTTCCAGACACACTCCTGACTATTTTTCTGCCACCTAGGCTTTCCAGGTATTTTTACTGAGGATCTACTACCTTTCCAGCTTTTAACCATCAGGAAGCTGAGACAAGCCAAATAGTCTCTGGTCAGGTCTTGTTAAAGTTTAAAATGCCTTTTTGGCAGCACTCTCTGTATCTTGGCAGATTTGGGTTTCTGTAGCTGCAGTTACTTTCCTTTTTCAGTGACACTGTACTTTGAGCCTCTCATCCATCAGAAAGGATAAGAAAAATTTCCTCTTAGCAGAGCAGATTTCTGGAATTCCAGTGCTGTGATGGTTTTTTTCTTCTTTCATAAGCTACAATTACTGTCTTGCATTGAGATCAAAACTCAGCTTCATTTGTTTGCTGTCTGATTTTAATCGAAGTACCCCATCTCTTTTGCATTCTTTTTTTTTATTGTCATATCTGTTTCACCTGATATGAATCACGGTGGCTCAGTAGGAGATAATAAGGTTCTGCCGATTTGCACTAATATTTATGAAATACTACTTCCTGTGTACCCTCTAGGTGTGTCCAAAATATGCTTATGAAACCAAGTATGTACATTCTTCAGTTGATGCACTCTTTTAAGAGTAAAGATTTTTATCAGATCAAGGTAAAGAAATGAACTGCTGCACTGAGGACCATCTTCCAAGGAAAACTTCCTCATAGTTCTCGATGCTGAAAAAAACTAGTATCTTGGGCTGCAGGCCAAAGCTCATCTCTCTTGGTGTATTATGGTATGGGGAAACAGCATGTCTCGGAAGGTCATGCGAATTTCAGGCCATTGCACTTTCCGAAGTACAGCTGGAATATTCGTCCTCTCTGGAGGATGACAACTTGGAGCCGACCAAGGCGAAATTGAGGACCAAGCACTTTGGCCTTAAAGGGCAGAATCAAGTAGAGGCACTTCATTAATGGCATCTAAAAACATTAGGGCTTTGATAACAGTGGTTATCATAAAAACTTCTACCCTGCCTAAAAGTTGTGACGAGGTACATGTGGTTTATTGCTGAAATGAAGGGCCTGACTCCTATGTGGAAAATTAGGCCAAAATGTGAATGCAATCAAGGTGGTTTTTTAAGAAAAAACAACCACTTCCAATAAAAAAATAGTCAGGAGGTAGGGAAGAAAAGCATTCAACGCAGTAGAAGGATATCCCGAAGAATTACTGATACCTGAAAAATGCCTACAAATATTAAGGAAAAATTCTCCGTACTGCTTTGGTGGTTTTTGCTTTGATTTTCCTAGGTGTTTATTTCTGTTTTTCTTTTGTTCCTTTTATTGCATTATTTAGCTGTTTGAGATGCTGGACTAACATCCCTGGGATTGAGGAGTTTTGCATGCAGAACGTGTAAGCCGGTTTTACTGCACCCTTCTATCCCCTGCCCGCTTCATCTGCCTCAGTTGTGCTCTGCCTCCTGTCTCCTAATAGCGAGAGGATAGCTGGGAATTTATACGGTGTCTCCTTCCTGCTCAGGCTGATAACAAAGGAGACAGTTGGCAGAACTGAGGGGGGAAAGGGGAATGTGGCTAGATTGAGTGTATTGTACTATGATATCACTATCTAATCTCAGACCAGCTCATTTTTTGCAATCTACACATCAGCCATCAGTTGCTAAAAACCTTTCCATTATTTTGGAGAAGGATCTAATTAAAACCAGAAGTCTGGAGGGGAAAGGCTCAGTATCCCATTACATGTTTCCCAAACTGTTGAATTCCCCGCTTTTTCGTTAGTACCTCTGTTTGTGTCTTCTGTTCCCTCACCTAACTGAGCTGGGTTAGAGCTTTTTTGTTCAGTATTATCTACATCTCCCTGACAACCTGGCATCTCTTCTGTAATGTGTGCTTTCTCTCTAACCTTTGTCGACAACGCTGTTGTAGGCTTGTCTAGCTTTGGGTAGCAGACAGACACAGGAGTGTTAGAAAGCCTCCGTGCACCTTCAGTGTGTGCTGCGTTGTTTGGGCAGCTGGCACGGTACTGATAAAATTTTATCTCCTGCTTTTTGCTATGGAAGCGTTGCAGCTAATTCCTACGGTGCAGCACAGTGTAACAGCTCTCATCAAGTAAAACAGCCTCACGCTAGTATTGACCTACCGGCAGAGCCCGGCTTAAATGAAAAAAATACCCTTTATTTTAGGTAGAACAATCGACAATAAAACATCATATGTATTCTTTTGGCTATAAATAAATTTAAAGAGTAAAACTTCAGTGATGTGCAAGAAAGCAAACAGAATTTCTTTTTGTTTGCGATGCAATAGACAGTTACACAGTGATTACCTCGAGCCTCTTGTAGTGTCTCAACGGTTCTGCTTTGGAGAACTCTTTTAGAGAGACTTACTCTAGGGGTTTTGTCGTTCTCTGTTGTTAAAAACAATCTCTTGCCTTATCTGATACTATCCAACACTAAAACATAGAGGAACATGTCCCAGCTTGAGTGTAACTCAGACAAAATAAAGATAATTCTAGCTGGTTTGGAAATAACCAGGAGATAAAGCAAAAAAATCCTATCCTTTAATGTAATTAACCTTTCTTTTGATATTCCAGATGTGAAGGTTGCAAAATTTTCCTTTTGGATATGGACTGGCATTAACGTGTATCTCCACATTCTTCGGGTTTAGGTTTCTCCAGTTTGCAACATGCCGTTCTGGGCAGAGGTTTTTGTACTGCTAGCACAGCCTGGTCCAAGGCACTGCTTTCCCCTCCTGGTGTCAGGAGGAGGCAAATTTAAGGGATAGGGTAATATAGTCTGATCTTTTCCATGCCACAGTCTAGTCTTAAGCCTGTTGGCAAAACTTTTACCCTTATGAATTCCTTGGTGGTGAGTGCTGTTTCTTTGACTGATATGCAGAGGCAGGGGAACATTTCTACATCACTGCCCAAACTTTCTAAAACATACTTAAATAATTTACATAAAATCCAAATCTGCATGTGAAATATTCTCATGAGTCAAGGGCTTATTCACTGCGAATTCATTCTGTGAGTGGGAGGAAACCTGAACTGCCTTGGATAAAATGGTCTTCATAAAATACAGATCTATTTCCTAATATTTATGTCAGATTCTACTCATATTTTTTTCCTCTTTCTTACCTCAGACTGAAACTACCTCACCAACTCCTTTGCTAGCACTGCTTCACATGGATGTTAATACTAAATCATTAGAGTTTCTTCTGTGCCCATGTCATTAAATAGTCTCTCTCAGATTTACCAGAATGTGGATTATAATAGAGGCATTTAAAAGGCATGTATCGGTAATTGCTTTTTAATATCATTGCTATTTATGGGCAATTTTAGTTTCAAAGTAACCTGGAAACTCGCGTAAAAACATAAAGTATTTGATGATAAAGGTATGCCAAGGAAAATTCATCATACATGATATTACTTAATTGAAGTATTGTTACGGATCCTAGAATGAAGCAGGTTTCTAGGTGCAATGTATTATACTTACACAATTCAAACGCAGTGTTGCGCTAATTACTGCAAACTCCTAAACAGTAAAAAAAAAAAAAAATCATATGTATGTTTTCTATAAGCATTATTAACAATCACTGTAGCAGTTCCAGGTGTGACAGACATAGCCTGATCCATGAATAGCAGAAAAAAATATTTAAACTGATGTTAATTCAGTGCTGTGTGGAAATGCATGCCCTACATTTATACAGCAATCCAGATTTTTGCATGTGAATGACATAGTTCCCAATGCAGAGGAAGCTGAGTTAGCTCAGAGGTCTCCTAATGGGGTTTAGATCACTAAACAACTTTTAATATATCACTTAAATCTTAGCTTAGGAAGGATGGTTCTCCAGAATCCTCTTGAATAGTTTCGCAAAAGATTTGTTTCTTCAGTCTGGGCATCTTCTAAGTTAGTAACACCTACAGAAAATAAAGCAATATGCTGCCAAGATTTCTCCACTCACGTCTGCAGTAGTAGCATCTATATGCTTTATTTAAGTGTGAATAATTCTGTGCGGTGCGAGATGATGGGGCACCAGGTGCATCTATTTCATGTATCCGACTAGACCAAGTGCCTTAGAGAAGACTGATTTTCAGAGGATGGTTACCCAAGTTTCTGAAACCATGTATCTGAAATAACCATTCACTTTTAAGAGTATTTTATCTATGTGCAAGTGCATATAGTGCTACAAAGTGTGTGTGTGCGCGTGTATGGTCATATCATTTCTGCATGTTTGACTCATGTCTGTATATATGAATAGTTTGTATATAACCCTGTGGAACTTTATTTTCTGGCAGATGAGTCTACATTAATTCCTAAAACCCTGAGCAACAACAGAATTACTTTGCAGTGTTAAAGGGGAAACATTACAATAAAAATGAAGCATACTTTTAATTATCTGTAGTCATTCGGATGAAATCTATAATGAGCTTGATAAATGCTGGTGCTCTAGGCATCAATTTTTCAAATGACAGTAGAACCAAAAATATCTGGAAAGGCATTGTTAGCTTAGACTACACAATATTTTTGAGGTCTTGGTTAGTAGGAATAATTAAAATGACTTATGTAAGATAAGTGTCATATCTCTGTCAGCAACTAAATGTTAAATGTTATTATAAACTAATTACTTCCTTGAATTGAAAAGAAAATTATAATTTTATGTCTTAACTGCTAAAAGACAGTCTCTGATCCTTCTCTCGCCCGAGCTGTTTACCAGCATATCTTCAGCGGCTTCGGTGCAATGAGATGCCCCCAAAGTGAGTGAGAAGCAAGTTTGGACCCCTGGGCCAGCGAAAACCTTACCGTAGCAAGAAGTCAGAATCTGTTTCTGACATTAATCAATTCCTAAACAAGTAAAAGCAGAAGCAGCGGATGTTGTGGGGTTTTTCTTTGTGTTTCTGACTGCAGGCTTGCCACTGGAGCGGGGAGGAGGGATGCTCGTGCCCCGGCCCCACAGCCTGCCCTTCCTTCCCACCCCCTGCCGCTCCGCCACGCTCACCGTCTGTGGTGAGCCAGCTCCCCCAGCTAAAGCCACGGGCGTCGATCTGATGTCTTCCTGCCGTCATTTGCTGTTGAATTAACGTGTTTAAGTGGTTCGTAAAGGGTTCTGACACATGGCAGGGGCAAGGAATTAGATACAGTGGAAGCGTGCAGCAGAGAGAGAGGTGAAAAAACAAAGAAAAACCTAGAAATCTAGTTTACCCTTACCCCAGTGTCTTGGTTTCACTGGCTGTTCTTTTCCTGCCTGAAAAACATGGAGTCTGATGTGACAAACAGGGATGATGCTCTGGTGGAGTTGGTCACCTGGTGCCCTGGCAGCCTCATATACCATATTGCAGATTTGAAGTTTAAGAAAAGCACCAATGTGGTTGTCTTGCTTTTTTGTGTCTTACTTACTAGGAAAAATGTATCTCCTGTTTAACAGAGTAATAATAAACATAGGCATGTAAGAAGTGATGAAAGGAGGGCTATGGAGGAATAATGTGAGGAAAAGGAGAGGGAATAGAAAAATGATGAAGAATGGAAAGGAAGGGTGAATATTTCAACCCCCATCCTTTCTCTCAGATGCCTCCACCCTATGAACTCTCTCATTGCTTGCTACCTCAGGCCCGTGCTTTTGTTCTGCAAACATCTGAATCACCTCATCGCAATTTCAAGTCGTATGTTGAAGCAGAGTTAGTTGGAAATGAGCCATCATCCTCTCAGAGTATAGCTTAATGTTACTTGAAAAATCACTCTAGGCTTTCCCAAGTCGCCTGAAGAGCCGTATGCCAACAGCTGATGCAGTGTTTGGGCTGTGGCTCCCCTGTTGCAGGGGCTGAGGCGGTCGGTACAGGGCAGGAGCAGCCCACTGTCTTCGAGCCTGAAAAGTGGAGGATGTGCTCATATCAGAAGTGGTTTAGAAAACGTCCAGTTACACCTTCATGCAAGAAATGATGCTGCTAGCAAAGCCAGACAGCGATTGTATTTTTATTGGATCAGAGTAGTGTTAACAGGAGTCTGTGATCTCATGCAGCTTTGCTTGCTCTGGTAAGAACAACCCTTACACACTTGAAAGCCACACGAGCACTCATAGTCAGCCTCCAAAGAAAAGCATACAGGTTACTGAGACAGTGAGTATCTTAACTGGCTGTTTTTCCATCCCAGTAAAATTGTGCTAGGCACCGAAATCAAAGCCTTACCCACTGACTTCCACAGGAGCAGACTTCGAGCACAGCACGCTGTAATTGGTGCCATTAGCCTTGACACGTTGCCTGAAATCTGCAGCTGCAGTCTTGTTGTGTTACCAAATTAATTGATCGTCATGGAAGTCACTGCTTTAATTGGAAAGGAAGAGTGTCAGGGGAGAGTGAGAACATCCTTATGAGCTCTTGCTTAATCTCAGTCTCCACTCCACATTTGTCCCTGGCTCATAAAGGATTTGGAGGCAGAGCGGGAGCAGTATTTTGGGGAAATGTAGCACTTTTGTCCTCTTCAAGAGTTCTTTCCATAGTGTTGGACACTGTTGGAGACAGAGTATAGGACTAGGTGGACCTTTGGTCTGACAACCTGCAGCCAGTCTTACGGCTTTTACACCTACTTAGTTTTAAATGAGTATGCGTACCGGATTTGTAGGCTTTAGACTTAAACACAGATTTTGCACAAAAATATCCTTACACATCTCTGCCCTTTTCACCCAGAATTTTAAAAGGTTAGTGGAGAGACAGCAAGGCGTAGGGCAAACTGAAGGTGTGTCTGTAAGAGTCAATGGTGTTCTGCAAGTGAAATATGAGTAAAGCCTACTTCGAGCAAATGGCTCATTCTTCTGGCAAAGAAAAAACTGTGGGTTTAGGTAAAACACAAATACTATTTTATGTTTCAACAAACCAGCAGAAATGGCAAGACAACGTAATTCAAATTAAAAATGCAAATGCAAACCTACAGGCACACACTCAAAAGCAAGAATAAGATACAGGGAGGTTGTAATTGTTGGTTAGAGTCTAAGAATAAACCTAGGCTCAGTGACTTTTCATTATTGTAAGAGCCTGGCTTTCTAAAAGTATAGCATATGCTTGCATATAACCTTTTGTAATCCCACAGCACTATTTACATTTTGTTAGCTATATTTTAATGTTATGAGTTTTCATTGGAATTGCTTAAATTTCTATGTTTATAAATTTTCCATGTTAGGACTAGTTTTCTTGGATGTTTTAAATAGTATTCTGTACTAGTCTGAAAATGTTGGGATGAAAGGACAGTTAGACAATTTGCCCAATGACATCTGTTCCGCAGCGTAATTTTACTCACCTACAAATGACATATTTAATTGAACGAAGCATTTCAAATAGAATTTAACAACTTTCCAGCCCAGTATCTCTGAACTTAACTATTTAATGGAAATAGGCCACCTTAGAAGTGTTACAGAGACTATGAAGAATTTATTTTATGAAAGGCAGTACTGTGATGTTAGAAAATAATGCATTAAAATATCATGTCTGCAACTTGTGATGTAAGTACTTCTTAGCTGCTGAAACATCTCAGTGTTTTCTAGTGAATCTTTTGAGCCATGATTTTATGGTACTGTCTGTGTTGCCTACATCTGTAACTCTAATGCTGTATTCTGCATGCAAGACCAGAATGTTTAAAAAAGCCCCTAGATTATCTTGTAGAAGTTTTAGTGGAAGCATAATAATAGGAATACGCATTTCACCAGAAACCACAGTATTGTCATCTGAGGAACAGATCCACAGAAGAGGAGCCAGAAGTTTCAGAGCCATGTTAGTCTTTAGTCTAGCCAAAGCCATTTCAGAATAGAGTTGCGTAAATTTGTCCGGGTTCAGCCTGTAGCACAGCAGTGCATGTTACTTTTGATCTTTGCCATAGATACTTCAGAGTTGTAGTAGTTCAGTGGTTATTTCCAGCATAATGCTTTACTTCTGACATGTTGCTTCAGGCTTTCACAGCCTCTTCCATTATTCTGAGTTAAAACTACGTAATACAGCTCACACAGTAAAGTATCTCTAAAGCAGTCAGCCTACGGAGTTTGCCTAAATGTACAGAATTGTATTCTTCCATCAAAATCAGTTAGTTAACCAATAAGCTCTGTCATCTCTCCGTAGCTGACAACAGTTTGTGGCCGGTGTTACTCTGGCACCTTTACTGAAGGTGTTTGCTTTTCATGGCATACTGCCCAGCTGAACCAGTAACATGATTTCTATTATTCCGCTACAGAGGGAAGCTCAAGGAGGTAATATAAAATATTGCTCACAAGGAGCTCTCCCAGGACAATTCTGTGAGACAGATGCTGAAAACTGTCCAATGCTGCTCTGGTGTATTGGAGCTGGCCGGTGAAAAGTGAGGTCAGAACATCTTTGAGGTTAACAGGGGCGGGATGCTGGGAAACCAGTTCTGACTTTGACTTCCGATGCGTGCGCGATGCGCAGTTTTAGTCACAGCTCACAGAAGCAAACGGTGCCATTCCCTCTTCTGCCGGGGAAGTTTTGCCACGTCGCCAAGCTCCCTTGGCGGAGCAAGGACGGAGCGAACCTTGCTGGCATTCTCCTCATTCCCCGACACGTGCCGTGTGGGGTGCTGCTTCCTTTAATGACCACCTGAGGAGCAGGGTAACTAATGCTGTCCCATTATGACTACCCTGAGGGGTTTGTCCGAGCTTAAGGAATTTTAGGGAGAGAACTTGTTTTTACCCATCTGCTTTGCTGGAAAACGTTGTTTATCTTGTTCCGAGGGAGAACATGCTTTCACCGCAACACTGGTTAGCAGTAGTCTCTTCATTTATGTTTTGGAATTAGAATGATAAAGTAAATGCTACAGTTTTGGCAAGTAAATGTTTGCTGTAAAGGTTACAATGAGTGATGGAAGCAGGGTGTGCAGCCGAGAGCCTGGAACAGCATGGGAGGCCGCTGACGTGCCTAATTTCATTTCAATCTTTTTCTATTGAAGTTTGGGGAAGTGAGGTTTATGGTTTATTTTCCAAGCAGTCAGGAAACAAGAAAGCTCTCAGTCACTCAGTGATTGCCAGCTGGGGAGGTGGTTTTCTCCCTTACTTGTTCAGATTTGTTTGTTTAGACTGTTCTTTGGTGTGCTATACATTGCAACCTCATGCCGTGACTAGTTCTGAAGACAGGATGCTTGTAGGTTTTAAATGCTGTGGTTGTCCCTCTTGTCTCCCTATCCCCAGCACACCAGAGAGCAGCTACTGCTGAGAGTACCTGCGTTTCAGCACACTATCTAGGGACAACGCAGAGCGTGGCTCTCACTTTCGACGTTGTAGCATGTGCTTATGGAAATTTGCTCTCTTTGTGCTAGATACTGTTCCGCTCATGCAAGGGGATGGGAGTGGGATTTTAACATGGACTCCAGTAAACACAGGATTATACTAATTTCTGCATCAAAAGAACTGGGTAGAAGTACAGGGACCTATTTTTCAAGTGTAGTGTATGGTCAACTCGAATCGTCTATCTACAGACTGTGTGATATAGGCCAGAGGCTACTATCATGGAGTTAATATTGAAACTTTGGATGCTTCGTTGATTTCCTAGCTATTATAGTTTTATTTTGCTCCCCTCTTTTCCTCAGAATTGTTGTGCTAATTAAGCTCTGTGAATTTCAATCTCTTAGGTTCTTCAGTTATGACATTGCAGTCCCTCTATGGCAGCACACTGGAGTGTAGCAGATAGGGTATTGTGAAGTGGAGACATTCAATGGGAAAATGTCCAAACGCATTTCAAATCACTTAAGATAATTAAACAAGGGGAAAGAATGTGGCGTGTTTAAAGAATATGCGGTGGTTTTGTGAATAGCATGATGTTAGATGCCTGTGCATGGGAAACTCATTACCCATGCTTCACTCATTCGTTATATTGTAATGAGAAAGAAGAATTGAAAAACACCTCTGTGAATATTGCCTCCATGAGTATGAGGAGGTACTTTCACGGAGACCACCACCACAGAAGCAATAGGCTTAACAGACTTGTTTATTCCTCTGGATATACCTGCGAAGAAATGCAGCAATTGAAGAAATAACAACTAATTCCAGTCTAAAGGTCAAAATGACCTGAATTGAGATGCTTAAGAATTAATGGAGTATGCTGGTGTCAGCAGGCAGAGGTGTAGATGACATTTTTTATAACTGCCAATATGCCATCCTGTTTCACTCTCCTCACCTCCCCCATTTGTAGGCAAGGTTTAAAATGCATAGCCGGAGGGCTTTTAATAAGAATTTGTGTAACACAGAGTGAGGCAGTACTTGGATGGGGGAGAAACCGGGCACTTTATCATTTGGCAGCAGGAGAAAGCGTAACAAGTGTAAGTAAAGGTCAGGCGTCTGTCTGAGCTGCAGGCAGCGTATCTGGGGAGAAGGGAAGCACCACAGTCAGGTTTGAGCCAGCCTTGCACTACCAGTGGCTTATTATGATCAGTGCTCCCACAGAGTAGGCAAAGCAGCTGACTGCCATCATTTAAGAAGTCACAGGAATATTTAATGTTCTTCCTAAAACCAGTTCTTAAAGTAGTGTAACTATACTGAGAGGTTAATCAAAAGCAAAGGTAAGCAGAAAAGCGAATTTAAGAGCACGAAAATGTACGTTCCGCTCCAAAGCTCAATAGGTTCACAGCACCTTCTCTGTGTCATGAAAAGCAACCCTGTGAAAGCTCCTAACCAAAGAGCGCATTGCTGTGATGTTGGACCCCAGAATAGAGATGCCCATGTGTGACCATATTTGAAATGAGATTTAAGGTGAAGATCAGGGGCTGCATTTCCAAACCTTTCCACTGGGTAAGGAGTTGCAGAAACAAATATCAGACCATACATCTCAGGGCTGGGAGTCTTGCGGTGTATATGCAGAGTACTCAAGATTCATTCCTAGGCATGTCAGACCTCAGAATCAAACCGTCGACAAAGTTCTAGCTCAGATTTGAGGCTGCTTTCCACCTCCGTGAGATTTCAAAAGAAAACACAGTGCTGCTTTTAGAAATTGCTTATGGTGTTTCTATTTCAGGCACGGGATTTTAGGTAAGTGTCCAGTTCCTGCTCTACTTTACCCTGTCTCAAAGTTAATGCTTGATGGTAGTAGGCAGATCACGCCACATCCCTGGGAGTGCCGGGTGGGTTTGGGCTGTATGCTACAGAGCGCCTGCCCAAGAGAAGCAGCCCAGGTCCCTGCTTGCTCACTAGCACTCAGCCAGTGCTGAGATTTATTACTGTAAAAACTTGGGTCTCTTCTGCCAGCCCTGATTCCCTGCTGAAGCAAAGGTCAAGTTTTATGCTCCATGTCATGCCAGAGCAAGGCATGGTACTTCTGAGTTGTGTAACACTGAGCCACACGCTACCCAGGATACGTTGAAGAAACGCATACCAGAACAACCAGACATCATATTGTTTGGCTTTAAAGCAGTGCTGTTGCATCTCGGTGGCTGGGTGTCACTTCAGTCTCACAGAGCAGCTTTGAGAGACTTGTAGATCCATTTTGATGGATAACAATGTTGGTGTCTTCCCCCTTACATCTGTTTCGCAGGGGGATGACCGGGAACAGGGAGGGCAACCAAAGAAGTTTCATCCTAAGAGACAGATCGAGAAACAAGCCTGTGTGCTGTTAGAAAGAGATTTGCTCCTTAGGCTTTTATCTACCGGTTTCTCCTATATCACCAAGGGAAACCCTGGTGTCTGCTCCTACTGTGATGATGCTTAGATTTTTCCTGAGTAGCACTAACATGAAAAGTACACAGTTCTTGTCATTTTTTATAGCCTGATATTCTATACGTGGCACGTGGATAGTTAAGGGAGAATTTGATAATAATCTGCACCTATCTGAATGATGTATGTACCAAGAAGGAAAAGCAATTGTTTCTGCTAGTGGAAGAAGTGTAAGTCGGAAAAACTAGAAAAGGCTGAGTACCAGGAAATGCATCATGACAGTAACATCTGTTGGAATGCAAAGTAATCTCCCTTTGAAAGTGGTGGGATCAGCATTGCTTCTGACATTTGTAGCTCAGTGAGACAGTACCTCATTTGATCTACAGCATACTTGGCTTCCAGGGAGGCCATCTGTATGATCCACTAGATTTTTCCCATCTCTAACTTCTGCAACTCTGTCTTTCCGACTCTCCCTCGGTGATGAAGGATCATTATAACCTTTTAAAATAATATATTGGTGCCAGGAGAGCAGAGACTGATTTTCTCATTTGCAAGTAAGAGGCAGTGTGTTAAATTACCATTCCTGTCATTAAATGGATTGAGTAAAAAATTTGATGTGTTTAAAACAGGACATTTTCCCCATCCCCAAACAAACCACCTAAGACTTCATGTTGCGGGGGACTGGGAAGGTGAGGGTTAGAAGCTTAAATAACACTCATTATATTCCCTGAGGCTTAGGTCAGTGGAGGCTCCTTGACACCTGAAAATGTTTCAGCAAATCTGATGGGTAAGCTTCCTACTGATTTACAGATGATGAAGAAGCCCGTGCCGTGTCTGTCATAGATCAGGAGGGATAAAACTTGTCCTGCTGTGCCATCAAAGCTTCTACTTGTTAATTTGGCTGTGGGAAATGTGAAAAAATCCACTGTGCTGACAAACACAGTGACTAAGTACACAAGTAATTTAACTCAAGAATTGCACTTTTGCATCTTCAGAGAATAAATAAGAAAGCTGTGGTGTTGCTTCAACTGATATTTTTTTTAATCATATCCAGCAGTTGATGCAGTTCTCAAAAGCATTTGTTTCTGCCTCTTCATGCAGTGCAAAAAATTGATCATCATCTGGTACTGCTGAGCGTTGTAGCTGACAACATTTGAAACTCCAGACATGGTGATGAATTGCACTGTGATATATTAATGTTATTTTGATCCCTGCTCTTTCAGAATTACATTGATCCAATTAGGTTAAGTAGCCATCTAAATTAATTTACTTTCCTCTATTAATCTCCTTTACTGTGGGTCAAAACCAGAAATGTAAATCAATCTATTACATTGCCTATCTTTGGGGGGCAGAGGGATAATTAAATTACCTAAAAGACACATATGTTGAATTCATTGTTTGGTATGTTAAACTTTATTGCCATAATTGGAAAGTGAAGTGGTGCACAGTCAGTTGTGGAATTTGAGTGCTTGCTACACTTAGTTTTCATAACCTTTGAAGAAATGCCTTTACATGACTTGCTGTCCCTGGATACTAATGCTGCGTGCTTATACGGCTATACAGCTTTTAAGATATTCGATGTTTTGAAAGTGGGGATAACAGCTTCTTTCTCTGCCAGAAATTGTTGAACTCCCTGGCAACATGTCTCGTAGAGGTCCCCAGCCTCTACAGTGCGGAGAAAACCTTTCCTCTGTCTTGCTCTCAAACTAGCACTAGCACCGTACGTGGCAGGAAAACAGATGTCTCAGCAGTGATGTCTTAGTTACTGAACTGGAGGAGTGTTAATGCAGACTCCTGAAAAACTTTCTCATTTTCTTAAAAATGTCCTTCAGTGGTACCTGTAATTTCCGTGATTTGAAATCCTACTTTGGCTTCTACATTGGAGCATACTTTTTATTTTATTAGGTTGGTCCAATAGTGGGACTCCATCATCTTGGTGCTCTTACCACTCTTTTACTACTCACACTGGGAATTCTTATGTTCAGCCGGTATTTACATCAGGGTAGACAGCAAACCCTCATCCTGATAGGGGGATTGATGACAGCTGCACCAGGAATTTGTTTACCTCACTTTAGTAAGCAGAACTGTCCATGAAATACTCAAATGAAAATGAAGCACTGATGTAAGGGAATGAGATCCAGTGGCTGGAAACTGAATGTTGATGCAGTCAATCTAGACACAAAATGCAGTGTTTTTACATTGAGCTTAATTAACTGTTAAACACTTACCAGGCTTGTGATAGCTGCTTCATCATGGGAGATCTAGACCAGGGCTTTATACAGTAAAAAAATGGATCTGGTTCCATCACAGTCATTGTACTGGAAGATTAATTCAAGTCAAATGACCTGTGTAACGCGGCAGGTTGGATTGCTGATCACAGCGCTCCCTTCTGGTATTAAAATCTATGAATCTATGAAATATTTTCTAAACCTGTGCCTGAAGGTAGAATGAACAGAAGCAGAAAGGTCACCTTTATCATCACTGCTGTCAAATACTTTGGAAATAGCAGAGCACAAAGCGAGTATATTGCTCGATCATTTTGCCCTTATGCTACATCTGTTACCATATCCCTTGCTTGTGTTTTGTCCCCTTAAATAAAAATCGCTCTGGTATCCCATATGAAGTCCCGTTTCCAAAAAGTGCGCAGCAGAACTCTGCTGGCTTCAACAACGATGGAATCTTACCTTTTGCCTTTACAAAGGTAATTCATGCCTGCTACGCACAGAAGTTAGCAGTGTTGTTATATAAATAATAATGATAAGAAAGCAGCTGCTCTTTGTGATAATGAGACAGTAGGAAACATGGATACGGCACACTTTGTTTCAGGCAGGCCTTCTAGAGTCTGCAGGCACAAGAGGTGAGATAAATGCTGGTGCCAAGTGCCCTCCGAGACTTCACAGGGGGTTTGAGGTGTCCCTACAGAGCTGGTTGGTGAAATATATAGAGTATCTAAATCAACACGAGGTGCTTGGTTGGGCAACCAAATCCTGCTCTAGGTGTGGTGGTTGGCTGGGATCCAGACCAGTTCCTGTACAAGCCACCAAATGCCGCAGTGTTTTAACATTCGGTATCTATTAATATATTAATATTTCCCACAAGCTGAAAAATGTAAAGTGAGAAACTGTGCTTGAATACTCACTGTGTTGGGGCTTTGCTACCTTTATCTTTTTATGTTGCCATTTCCTTCTTTTTTTTTTTCTTTTTCTTGCTTTTGTTTCATTCACCTTGATTTTTTTCTTCTGCCTTAAGACAGAGGCTTTTAAACATGAGTTTTCTCTCTAATAAGTGTTTGTACGGTTCCTAGCACAACCAGGTCCTGATCGTGACTGAGCCATTGGATATTAATGTGATGCAAACAAATCAGTAATGAAAATTAAATGTTTGTTCATGTTCTAGTTTTAATGTTTACATAAAGTGCAAGAAATATGTCCCAAGACTGTGTACTAGTTCACACTAGTATGTATACAAGAGTGCAGCATTAACCAGCTTTAAATAAAAGAAAGGGCTTGGTTTGTTCAAATGAACAACCCAAAGGAGAAACGCATCTTTGAAGTGGAACAGAAAAAACATTGTGAACGCCATGCCAAAGATTTTCAATAGTCCAAACTCTCCAGTTTTCTGAAGGAGATGGTGGCATTTATCTTTGGTTTCTTCTATATTGTGCTTTTGCATTTCACTAGAATATTTGTCAAAACTCAAGCACGTTTGTGTTGAGGAGCATAGCTTAAGACCTTTCTCAGATGTAAATGCAAATATGTGTTCTTCCTTCCGGCCTTCTTAGAAATGCTCCTTAGATAAGGAGTTGAAAAACAGATCAATAGCAAGACTTCTTTTTTTTTTTTTTTAATGCCAGATGCTGCTTTCCCTATTCCATGAGTTTACTACAAGAAGTTTTCATAGCTGTCACGCACAGGCCCTTCTCTGGAGATTTCTGGAAAATGGCAATTGCAAGTCAAAATTTTTTATATCACTGCCAAAGGCAGGAGTGGAAGTGTGGAGAGAATAAGAACAAAATGTTTCATCACATCGTCTCCTGATAACATCATTTGAAGTTGTTAGATTTCCATTTGTGAATATCCTTTTCAGATGATCAGAATAAATCCAGTACTCTAACTTGTGTAATGTTTTTGTAGTGCTTTTCCTTGAGTGTCAATGGAAGAAATTTGTTTCGTTTACCAAGAGCTAAACTAGTCTTTAGGTGGTCACTTGCTGCTGAATACATTATATAGTAAAATAAGTAACACAGGGAAAACATTTTCCTTTTCCACAAACCACCATTACTTAACAATGCTCCAAATGTCTAGATTTCTGATTTAATGTGAAATGTGTTGAAAATTACATGGAAGATTCAATACTGAAACGTCCTGGCATGCAGTCCTCATTTGGAAGAGAAAGCAGTCTGGAAACTTGTAGTCTTTTCACAATTAACGAAGGAAATGTTCAAGCACTGCAGCTTCAGTATTTGGAATTATATTTTCCCTTATTTCGCACGCAGCCCCAGTAGTCATTGTATTGTTAATGCTTGGCTTTGATCGCTATCTCAAACGGAACCACTAAAGGACAAAGTCAAGGTGATGTGGCCTTAATATTACGTGTGCTCTATTATTTTCAGGGGCCTGTTAGCCAGCAGCTTCACAGAAACACATTATTTGAAAGACGGCACTGATGTGGTTCTCGCACGCAATTACACGGTAAGGTTGGTGTTTCGTGAGTAGATGATGCTTCATCGTTAAAATCCAAAGTGCTCTCTGCCGGGATCTGAGCCATGGGATGAAACAGCTCAATGTGTGATCTTTTTTTATTGTTGCCTTCAGTACCTTTTTAACTGCTGTGATCCTACACATGAATTTTTAGAGAGAGACTTTAAAGGCAAGCTTTGGGGTTTTAACCAAGTGACTTTTAAAATCGGTAAGATCTATTCTGCTTCTTGGAAATATACCCATTAAAATTTTATAATAAATGCAGTCATTGTTGATCAGTTATGGAGGAATGTCCTGGTTCAGCTAGGAAGAAAGCCCTAAATATCTGATTTCCATAATGCAGAAGTTCCCATCAGAGGTTCTGGAGGCTTGAGTGTCTTTCCACATTGGGGAAGCCATGGCTGGGGTTTGGGAGAGGGGGTTGGTTGTTTGGGTTTATTTTTTAAACCAGACCGTAAGACTGTTATGGATATACTTTATACATATATATATATGTATGTATGTGTATGTTTATGTGTATATATATATATAAAAATAGGGCTAATATGATACTTGTTAAAATCAGTAGTTAAAAACTGCTTTTTTAAAATAAAAAAGGCTTTAAGACAGTAACGTTTTGTCCTCTGACAGTATGAACGCCTTTATTAGAAAAAATGCAGGAAAATTACAAAGTTTATCTGCCTAAAAAGTATTGATATATCCTATATATTTTATTATATCCTATAAAGTATTTGTTATGTTACGTTATTTATTTATTGACACTGGCAGAAGAGGCATCGTGCTTTGTGTTCCTATCCATAATGGGCTTTGTTGGTATCAGTGAAAGGCATTAATTCTATGCATAACATCTTACTTCTGAAAAAGCATCTTCATTATAGCTCCAGACCTCCCAAGTAAAGCAATCATTTTGAAAGCTTTCAGTGTTTTCTTTTTTGCTGGATGCTCATATCTTCTTCAAAATCAGCTTAGTAGAAAATAGTCATTTGTTTTAGAAACAGGAAGGCTGTATAGACTCCTCAAGGAAGTAAAAGGAAAGAAAAGAAGCACGCAAGTCCTTGACAGATTAACCTGCGTTAACATGAATATGTGTACAGCTAATGATAGCTAGGCTTTCCCTTACAAAAAAAAATCTGTTTTCATAATGGCAGTAAGTCATGATCAATACTGACAGTGACTTTTGCTGCCTAAAAGATTTTTTTTGAGAGATGAGTGAATTCATTTTTCATTAAATGCTGCAATATGGTTTCAAAAAGATAAGTCTCTGTGATTTTATTTTTATATCTCTTCTTCACTGAGGACATCAATATAGTCTGTAGTTGAAACCAAATCCAATTTCCCGTTGAAAAGTTGCTTAGTCAAATTCTGCTTGGAGGTCAAACCAAGTCAGGTTTGTGGAGCTGTCATTTGGGGAGTTTCTCTAACACACGAGTCAGTGTCTGGGTTATTTTTCTGGTTTATAGCACTTGAAAAATTTGCAGTTGTCAAAAGCTGGTATTTATTAAATGATCTCAAGTAAGGGTAGAGGACTGGTTTAAGTATGACAAATCAGCCGTGGTAATTATTTGTTTTTAGGGGGTCATCCATTTTATATATTAGTTTACAGGAATAAAAAGATGTGATAGGACAAAAAAAAAATAATCCTGCAGTTCAGTGGAGTTACTGAGCTAGAAATCAATTTTCTACCAGTCCAATTGCAGGCCATGGTCTGGTAAGTTTACATTTTCAGCATTGAACTTTGGCACCATATAGCATGTGGTTCTCAGAGAAGTTGTGAAATGGGCCACAACAAGGAGCTCAAAGTTGATAAAATGACAAGTTGTGTGAGGAGAGGGAAAAAAATCAGGACCTATACCATAATTCACTCTTTGATAAAGGCAGCTAGACTGCAGCAGCAGCCTGTGTAGGACGAGATATCAGCTTTCCCTTCTCCTTTTAACTGAGAACTGTGCTTAACACTGGTGGTGCTAAACCCCAAAGGCTGCCTTCGTGAGAGCTCTGAACTATGAAGTGAAATAGTGCACTTACACTGAAAACTTTGACATCCATAGCAATTGTGACAGAAGCACTCAACCCCCAAAAATTCAGCCTATGACTTCCTCCCTTCTGTTGTGGCTTTATCCTTGCTAATGTGTTACTGACACTTTATGAGTACTGATGATAAAAATACCCAAGAGTAAAACACTATTGCCCTGTTTCTGTCATTTCTTTCACACTGTTCTGTGTTCAGTTGCACATGTTGGAAATACAAATGCTCTAAACAAATATTTTTCATGGTATAACCTTATTTGCAGAAAATTAGTATCTGAATTACTCCATCTTGCCCAGCTTTGTCATGGCTATTGCTTTCTTTAACAAAATCACAGTGGTCTTTAGAAGTCTGCTATGTGAGGCTTTGCAAGTGAAAGCCATACCCCAAAACTGAAAAGGTTAATTAATGCAGCTAGATGGGTGTGAATGAACCGAATAATAAAAAGGCACAGTGAGATGACTGTCAGGTTGAAGCATGAGTGATAACTTCCCTTTGCGCTAATAAGATAGGAACCTTTTATAACAGTGTTTTCAGTTTCCAGGTGGCATTCAAAGGAGCCATGAGAAAAGAAATGCTGGACGTGACACAGTCATTGCTATCCAGCCAGTCACATAATTGGGAATGTAATATAACCTTTAGTCAACAATAAAATTAACCTTGATTCCAGACAGATATGTGTATGTGATGAGAAAGTATCTCTGTTGTGGGTGCCTTTTGCAAGCAGTGGATTACTAAGGAAATACAGTAACCTAGCCACAAAATGAAATTGGATTGTTGCCTCTCAAGATAGAAGACCCTCTTATTCTTGGTTGTTCTTAATAACATGCAGCCACTCGGTTGGGTAATGCAGTAAAAGGTTTCCTTTCCAACCTGTTTCCCTTTCCCTTCATTTGTTCTGTGATTTTTTTCAAACTATAGAGTTGGGATTGGCTTTTTTATACTTCTCTTTATAGATAGCTATCTCTTATAGACATACATAGGTGTAAATGACCTTAAATAAAAATATGTGTCTCTACAGAAAGTAGTAAAATGTGTCACCTGAGTTGTTCATTTGATTAATTTTATAAAATAATCCATATTGTAGCTTTAAATAAAATCACACAGAAAAAAGGTGGTCAGTCATGCAATTTAAACACCATTGACCTCCTTTAAAAAAACACAACATCAAACAAAACAAAAAAAAAAACCACTTCCACAATTTGGGGTTTAAAAAACACCCAAGATTTTCATTTAGGAACCATTTACGACTATTAAGTACGGTGAATATTTAGTGGGGCAGGAAAGGTGCTGTCAGCGTGGTTCTGAATGCTGTAGGCTGAAATTGATAATCGCTTTGAAATAAAGGGAATGGAAAACCATAAGAATACTAGAAAGCAAAGAGCGTTCATGACTATTGAAATGTTTTCTCTTTTTTGCAATCAGGGTCACTGCTATTACCACGGCAATGTACGAGGATACCCCGACTCCTCAGTCAGTCTCAGTACCTGCTCTGGACTCAGGTGAGCCAATATTTCAGTCATACTTGACCTCCTTAAGAAAACATCCTAGTACCTGCTGAGTTTTTGGTTTGCCTTCTAATGAATGGATCAATATCCATTTTGCAAATGTTGGTACAATCTCTGTAAAAACATTGTCCCTCGAGTTGCTCTGAAGAGAAAAAAAGAAATAGATAATGCAACCTGGGGGTTTTCCATGACATACCTTCTCTCTTGCTGCCCGTCCTTCTCTATGCCCTTTTGCAGCAGTGTGGTGCCCAGCACGTTTTTGGGCTGGCAGTGCCCGGTGGCCCTCCAGTCCGCAAAGCTCTTTCACCAGTGACGGCAGGACCGCTTTGCATATTTATAAATATGGCTGTGGAGCTCAATAAATTGCGTTCATGGCAGGTATGATGCTCAGCGTTAGGATTTTAGCTACTTAACAGAAGAGCAGCAGATTCACGGTACTGAAAACCAGACCTCTTCTGAGTTTGAGAAAGGAACAGCCTGACAGCATTTTAAATACACAATGGACACAGTTCAGGAAACAATTATCTTCCTTACTTGGACAGTCAGAGACTGGTATTTACTCACAGAGCTGTTCCAAATCACAGTAATTAACTGTAAATTGGCTCTAGTGTTCTCCCTGGAAAACCCAGTTTTCCTGTCAGATTTCCAGCTGTCTCAACCTTTTCTGGATTTCTTTAATTTATCTACAAACAGCATGAGTAGCTGGAGTCTTTTTCCCTTGATGTTGCTTTTTGTGCAATAGTGGTATTATCAAGGCTTTTATGATGGAGCTCTGGGACAAGACAGCAGCAGAGCGACCAAAGAGTTTATTACCAGGACCCCTCTCCCTGTTGGAGGGACCCGTTTGCTGTAGCAGATGGGATTGCTGTGGCTCATTCCCACGCAGAGAAGGGTTTTATGGGTGCTTTGGTATGTATCTGGCATCTTCCACAAGTTTACTCTAATTAACCCCTTGCGTGGACCATGGCAGTCTGCATTCACCAGTCGTTCTCGCAGTCGGTAAAAATATAACGCAGTGCTCTCGGTACTTCAGTTAAAGGGATTGCATTGCTGCAAGGTCCACAGGGAAAATCTGCACCGTGTGGGACAGGGTCTGCACCAATGTCTTGTTCCAGAGATACCTAACAAATTAAGAACTCTCAAGAGGAATTACTCTTCTCCACATTAAAAGCATTTTCTTTCTTCTCAAATGTGCTCTTTTTACAACTGTTGAGCTCACAGAGTCATTTCCCAGTTTTAGGTAGTCAGGTATGTCAAGGCAACATACGCTGGCAGTGACATTTTTCTCTCATCTGGCACTATTGCAGATAATTCCCCAAAGTGCAAGCTGACAGTATTAGGCTCCTTTCCCATAGGAAAAGTGTAGCAGCATCTTTTTCAGCACAGAGTTTCATAAGTTTCCCTGCCAATGCATGTTTTACTCTAGCAGGAGAACAACTGAGGATGTATCTCAGTGTCTGTGCCCGTTTAGCCACTGGTTTCGCTGCTGAGGTTGGTTAAGAGAGTGTCCATGAGCGAGAACAGTTTGTGATAAGGGTGCCTGTCGACTTACTCCACAAAACTCATTTCACAGCCTGATAGCCAATAGTGATAACTTCCAGTCATTACGTGTGCTTGATCTGAGCCAGCGACGTCTATTTAAAAGGCTTCATAATGCACTGTCAGCTCCTTGAACCATCCAGGCCTTCTCATTAAAACTGATTAGGAATAAAAGGCCAGGTGATGTGAAATCCCAAGTAGGTGCACTGAGGTCCTGAGAGCACTAAGCATCTTCCAGAATCAGGCCCACAGGCCACCGTATACCTCTGCCACCAAAACGTTATTGTGGCAGTAAGTCCCTTGAGAAATTGGGTGGAAAGATCTAGTTGAAGATGCCCCTGCTTGTTGCAGGGGGGTTGGTCTAGATGACCTTTAAAGGTCCCTTCGAACCCAACCCATTCTATGATTCTATGATTTACTGCACCTGATCCAGTCTGAAATAATATGAGGAGAAGTAAGACAGTTCAAAACTACTTCATGGCTTACTTTGCTGGCAACTTTACTAGTATTATGGCTTGAAAGAATAGTTTAGGATAGGGTAGGATAGGATAGGATAGGACAGGACAGGACGGGACAGGATGATGTATTTGCCCACCAGCTTCTTGGAGTAGGGACTCTTATTTTTCCATGGCATGATAAAGACTGCAAGCTGCAGGGGTAGAGACTTCAGACATCGTGTGGCCATGGAGCCCTGCGTGAGGACAGTCCCTGGAGCAGCCGTTTCATTTGCAGCAGCCAGTAGAAGGAAAGACTAGTCTTGTTCTCAGGGTCTGTTCCTGGCTTTGTGACAGTTTCTAAGTGAATTGGACAAATCTCTCTGTCTCGGTTTCTCCATCTGTGAAATTCATTTAATGATTCTTACCTACCTCACACAGCTGTTGCATGGAGCTGAAGTTTCAGTGCCTGAAAAACATCTAATGAAAGGAAGTGCAAGCTGCTAGGTCACTGAAATCTCAGAGCACTAATATTTGCCCACTCCTACTAGACAGGCACCTTGGGCATTGTTCCAGGTATGGATAGGTAGGGACCGTGTCTTTTCCCCCAGATTAGAAGAGTTCATTAAAAGACATGAAACTAGTCATAAAGAATAGGTTCCACATTTTAGTATACTCTGAAGCCTGAGTGCTCAGCGGTAGTCAAAGAAGCAAAAAGGATCATAGGCATTACTGAGACAGAAACAGAGGATAGAACAAAAACCCTCATTACCACTTCATAAATCCATAGTGCACTGACATCTTGAATTCTGCATGCAGTTCTTGTTTTCCCCTCCCCGTCCCCATCTCAGAAAAGGAAGCATTATATCCAAAAAAGGTACAGAGAAGGGCAAAAAATTATGATCAAAGGTATGGAACAGCTTTTATCCAAGGAGAGAAAATAGACTAGGATTTGTCACTTTTGAAAGGAGATGACAGAGAAAGGGGTATGATGAAACGAGGTTGAATGTCATGCTGAAGAGGGGACAATCATATATTGATATAATATGAATATATTTCATAACCCCAAAATTAGGAGACATCAAATGAAACTTTGGAGCAAAGGAAAGTACTTTTTTATTCACCACATAATGAAGCTGTGGAGCTCACTGTTGCAGGTGGGTGTCAATGTAACAAGTCTCAGTAGATTCAAAAAAGATGCGACAGTTTGGGGCGGGGAGCTGGGGCAGCCTCTCCAGGGCTGCCAAACCCAAAGATGTCTCTGACACGCATGCTGTCAGAGCTGGGGGCACCAGCTGGGGTGTGCTTCTTATGTTCTTGTATCTTACCCCTACCTGGTCTTGGCTAGGTCCAGAGACAAGGTGCTGAGCCGGAGCAACCTTGCTCTGACCTACTGCAACCATCAAGTTCTTACTTACAGTGCAGCCACACGGTTGAGCATTTGAGGTGTGTTATTAGCTTGTAAATACGCCATGAGTACTCTATGATGGGCTACAGGAAGAATCAAGTGTGAAATCTGCAGACTAAGACAGGTTTGACTAGTTGACGTTTTCCAGGTAGATAGAGGGGGTGAGATACAAAGACAAGTGAGAAGCAGACTGCTGCCTTACACACAGACGCTCACGTATTCCGCTATGTTACATCCTCTCAGACATAACATTCGAGTGCCTCGCTTCACGTAAGATTACAATGGCATAAATAGTTGGATTGACACTGATAGCTGCCTAAAATGCAGGTTAGAGGAGAATATAATCATGCCATAATCTGTATCCTGCTGGCTCCTCCTCCGGAGGAAGAGCTGAATGGCAGAGAGGAGACGGTAAATGCTGAATGCGCGAAATGGGAACAATGGATAATCAGGATTTCCGGTGCTTCCATCTGGATAAGAAAGCCAATTAGACTGCCAAAGCTTGTGGGAAGGTGAAGGTATGACAAAGTCAAGTCGTTTCCTTCCTGTCCTCAGGAAATGCCCTTCTGTTTATCTAGCTCAGAGGCTCGTCAGGTCTTTAGCAAATAATTTTGGCCTGTAGGCACCACACACATCTTCTGTGATAAATTTATATAAACCTGAATGCTTTTTCCCCTCTTACTTTCTCTGCAAATGCAGAACCTAGCAAATACACACAGAAATGCAGCCTGAAGAAGAGCACAATCTCCGTGGTCCAGGGGCTGGCAGAGGATGTCGGCACAGGGACGTGCAGCTATAAAGGCATCCGCAGTGACCTCTCTGGTGGGGGAAGCTTGAGAGGTGCTCTCAGAAATACCTCAGTACTTTAAGGATACAAATCTCACAGGAAACCTTTTCTCTCTGAAACACCAAAATGCTCTTGAAAAATCCTAAGAATCACTCAGAGTTACCCAGCTGCTAGATAATAAGCCCATTCACACATACAAACAGCATTCAGTCATTGTCCAACCTCATCAGCAACTGAAAGATGCTGTGTCCACAGTGAAAATAGTGGGGATAAGGCCCCAGAACTGAACAGACATTCATTTTTAATGGGATTACATAGTTATACTACACAAGGCCGCCAATACTAGAGCCGTCCATTTTTCAAGTGGTCTGGCTGAACCCACTACATCCCAGACACAGCTGAAGAGCGGATTTAAATATGACACTCCAGACATCAACTATTTAAAAAAGGAATGGAAGTAGGAAACCAGTGAGAAAAATATTTAAATTCCTCATAACTCTTCAAGCATGATTTCCCCACAGAAGGGGAGATTTCATCCAAAAAAAGAACTTAGGAGAAAATCCCAGCTGAGAAAAGCACCGCTTTGGATGTGTGCTTTTTCTCCATACTTTCTGAAGAGGTTTTAGTTCATATAAACATCTCGCATGGTTTGTAAGTTATCTGACCGTGAAACTACTGGAGGTTTTTGAGCTTAGTGTTAGAAAGCATTCAGCTTCTGGGGTTTCATAGCTTCTGTATTCTGGCTGTTCAAGGGGTAAACAGCTCCTGAATCACGATCACCTCTGTGATCTGAGATGAACATTATGTCCATGCTTTGACAATTGTGTGCACGTTGTCCCCAGGTGCAGAGTAATCCCCCAAGCATCACTGCTGCTGCCTGGACAAGCATGAGAGAAGATCTGTACCTGGCTGTTTGAGCCTGCCCCTTCTCCATCAAGTCTGTGTCTGACAGCGCCTAATTTAAAAAAAAAACAAAAAAAACCACAACCTAGCACTAAAAATATTTTCATACATGTTGGGACTTGAAAAAGCTCCCTATGAGCCTTAACGTGATGTGCAAGTTTGAATCAAGCTTTCTTTTATTGTTACGCCATTTGCAGCACAGTGCTATAAAATGCGCTCACTAAATCAGCCCTGATGCCGACATCTCTTTCCTTCTTCATTTCTCTCTGCTTTCCTTGGTCTGTCTTGTCACCTTCCGAGTTGAGCTCACATGTGACACTTTCTCTAATAACGCAATTACTGTTTCTTGCAACCCCAGTGCTGGACATGAAATTGCATTACCGTTTTCAATTCAAGTAACTCCCTGCTTAAATTCCAGGCATCAAAGTTGCAGACCAATATGCATTCACTCTGGACAGATCTGTCTTACACCGAGAAAGGATTAAGTGCATGCTACAGTAGTCTTTGGGTATGACTACATTTTAGGCACTGTGCTATAGAATATATTTTCAGGTTAATGAAAGGCATTGGCTGGGATAAAATATATTTGATTAATGATGTGCCTGCGTGAGAACACCTCTACCACTACTGCAATATGTAAAACCAATAATGCTACTGCTTTAACCTCCCTTTGAGATGTTGCCCTTTGTTGATTTGGGTCAGACTTGTTATTTTAATGGAATCCTGATGTGCAGTATAGTAGGGTAATGGTATTACTTGGGTCTTGTGTGATGCTTTTCATCAGCAGATAATTATTGTCTGTGGTTACTAAAATTTACCCCGTTTTAAAGGTGGAGAACTGATGCAGAAAGAGATGGATTTTCTGTCCTAGGCTGCCCAGAGGCAGTGGTGGAGACAGGAGAACTTCTGCCTCTGGAGTCCAGCTCCCGTTCTCTGTGTTTCCCAGTCCTTTAAAGTTAAAGAATGACCAAACCATTTGGAAAATATCTAAAGATCACCTAGCCCATTAGAAAACCAGTCGATAGATCACCTTGTTCATTTATCCCAATAGTATTCATCTGCAACTTATTAAAACAGACTAAAAGTGAAGTTTTCATTCACTACTTCATTTTTCTTCCTCTTTTGTTTCGTTGCCTGCTTAGTTGCCTGGGAATAACTAAAAATGCCCTGTCACTTTAGGGATCACCTTCTGATATCATGCATGTTGAGAAACACTGCAGTGAGTAACTCTGTCACAAGCGTCGTGAGAACAACACTCCAGGGCCACAAGGCTCCAGCTCTGTTACCTATTCCCTTACAATTCTCACTGAAATCAGTCATAGAGCTGTGGGATCAGCCCCTTTACTTTTGAACCTGTAGTGTCAATTATGAAATGAAGGTCCTGTAGGTTTTTAGGTGCCACTTGAGTACTGCAGAGTCTTTCACTGTGTCTGTGGGCAGAGACAGACTTAATGTGAATATGTGGTGTGTAAGCATGACAGCTCTCTATAGACTAATTAATTTCTTACAAACTGAAAACATCTACATTCCTCTTCTAGTGGTAATAGAGCTTTTTATTATTATTGTTTAGAAATGGGTATAACTTTGAGCTTCATTAAAACCAAATGTTTAATTGCATTCATGGATATCAGATTTATTGATTTACTTAACTTTCCCTGTACAGTACAGCAGAATAATATATAACAGTTTCATATAATGCTGTCCTAGCCAAGTTTTACTTCAGCATCACAATTTCTCAGACAAGTATGCATTGATGGTTTATGTTGGCAGAGCCTTTGCTTCTGCTGACAAGTTGGAAAAGAAAAATCCCATTTATATTTTGAGATTTCCTAAAGCCTGCTGATTTATGAAATACAACTGGCCTTGCATTAGGTTTTGTTTTCGTTTTTCTTTCTGAGAGAAAAAAAAAATAATCACTTTTTACTTTATCAACAATTTAAATAGTGGAATTATTCCATCAAATTACATTTCCCTAATTGAGAGATTCCTGGCAAGTTAAACAGCAATTAATAACAAACTAATTATTTAAGTTATGTTTAAATTTCTTCATCTTTGAGATGGAGAGAGTTCTCCCATCATAGGCCGTCTCATATACTCATTCCCCATGTGTCCATATGGCATATAATGGCATACAGTAGGCAAATACCAATGAGTCGTTCATGTTTAGAGCTGATTAGCGGCAATGTGGATGTCGTTTACATGGTGCTGACCCCCAGACATGAGCAGGGTTCAAACCCTGTTGAGAGGTAGAGTAAAATATTAGCTGAGGCTCAAGACCACACTGAAGCTGCTTCCAGTTGGCTTGGAGCCTGTGAAGTGATGTCTGGACATGCTGTATGGTATAGATTTTTTTCTTTTCCTCCCTCTCTGCTACCAGTGATGAAAAGGACAGCCTGATAGTTTTAGATAGGGTTTGAATTGTCTCTTGTCTTTCCTGCCCATCTCATTTGCAAGATCTTTCTGGCTTCCCAGCATCAGTATGGTTTGGGACTGGGGAAAACACAGATGGCATGAATTAGGTACCTGGAGATCAAAAAATGTATACTTCATATGGCATTTTTCCCAAATATTTATAAGCTTGGGAATTCTGGTAGTCTTTTGCGTGGTAGAGGTAATGGTAGAAATCCCACAGATTTCAGTAGAAGTTGATCTTAAAGAATAGCCAGTTCTCGAGTACTCGCAGAGTTGCTGAAATCCCTTTGGAGTTCCTTGTATAATTTTTGGTTGAGGATCTGTAGTTTAATATACAGTCTATTTGCCACATTGGAAAACATTAGATTATTTAACATTAATGCCTCCTGAAAAATGGAAATGTTGCACCATCTTGTTCTTTGGGGAACATAGGCTGACTCAGGAATATGGGAGAAACATGTTCAAGAGGAAGACACAGAAATGGTGTAGGAGTAACAGAGGCTTTTTTGAAACACCTGACAAAAGTGGAAGGAAAAAGTAGTTATGGATTTATTTTATTTGCATCAAATTCTTAGTACGGAATGACTGGTAGGTATTGTTCGTCTAATCCTGCCATGCCAAAAAAAGAAAGAAACCATAACTTTTGACTGGTTTCATTTTTAAAGTGCTGTGTTTGGCATTGATTGATGGGGAAAAATGAAATTGTAGGAAAAGAAAATTAGTCAAAACCAGAGATCTGGCCAAGAAAATTCATATTTGATATTCATTATCTTATTACAGATGGTCACAAGCCAAGTGCTGATATCCTGTAGGCAGCACTCAAAGGATAAGTGTGCATTAAATGAAAAGTATATTTTCCTTTATGTCGAATCTGCAGATTTTTTTTTTTTTACCATGGGTTTGCTTCATATGCAAAGGAAGAACTGTTCTTAAAAGCTCATGCTGTCACCTGGGATGGGAATCTGAGTGGCGATTGAATAGGCTGCCCTGGCTCTGGCGTGCTCAGTAGAAAACAAAATGAATCACTCTGGTATCTGACCATTTGTCCATATCCTCTGCAGCTAAAGAGAATGAAGGGTAAAGAAATGGTTATTTAGTTATTTTAGACAGTTGCTGGGTATACAAGGGGTACATTGGAAACCTGGCATTGATGTGGCATGGTTTGGCTATGAACTCTTGACAAGAAGATGCTGGCTTCTGAAAAAATTATTTAAGTCTATATTTTTTTAAGTTAATGTTCTAAGCAAGATAAAGTTTAACATTAAATATAAAACTCATCACAGTTTTATGTAGGTTTTGAGTTGTCAGTAAAGGGAGATGGTCAGGCTGGCCCATTTCAAACGGTGACTAATGGACTTCTGCCTCTATTGCTGGTTCCAGCTGCCTCCAAAATTAAATGATTAATTGCACAAGGGAAAGACAACAATCCTTATTTGATTGTGCTGATTACAGAGTCGCTGATTATCGGAGTAAAGGGAATATGTTTTCCTAGTTTCCTAAATTCTTCAAGGAATAAGACAGGTCTGAAAATAATTTAGAACTGTAGGGTGTAAGGTTACTCAAATCATGGGGTGACCTGCTTGGAGGTCTCTCGTATGTCATACATGCTATAGTGTATCCTGGCTGTAGCTACAAGGGTTGCTGTGATAAATCAGTCCTGCTTTTCCAACTGTGATCCATCATACACAGCATGCCTGTGCAATGGGCAAATAATATATCTTACCTGATTTGCCCAGGGTACTAAGGAAGCTACAAATGAATTATCCGACTCTGATTCTTGGTTCAGATCAGTAAAGCAGGCAGGCTCTTGTGAATGCTTTTGCACGGCCTTTAATATAATGGGTCTCTAGTCTTTTAGGTTTTGGTTTTTTTCTCTTGGACTTCTAGCTGTTCTAGTTAACAGTAAAATGGTCATCTGTTGCCTTGGCTGAACTCATGCTAATGATGGTTTGTAGCAAAACTGTGCAGTGAGCTTAGAATGAAAATTTCAGTTAGCTGGTTAGGAGGCCAAAGACTTTGAGTTTCTTCATCATAACTTGCTAAGAATAGAATAGCTAGGGCAGCTTTTTCCTAATAATTTTAATTTTTATTTTTAAATCAGTCTTTATGGTGTCATTAACCTGCTTCTGGGTCCTTCCTCTTTTTTCTTTTTTTCTTCTTTTAGCTTTCTGCAGAATAGTACAGAGACACGTATCAGTCTCACAATGGTTATAGTATCTTACCATTGTTACGGTACAGACAAATAAAAAGAGCAGACACTTCCTATACACCAAAAAGACACACTAATAAAATACAGCCAGCTTTGGGCTGAAAATAATTGCTCTTTAAGAGCATACGTAGACAGTATAGAGCAGTTTACAGGAGGAATTGAGGAAGAATGCCTTGACCAATTAAAAGTTTCATGGAATTCCAGATAGGTAGATTGTAATTATTGTTGCTGAACCTTTGCCAGTGCTTAGGGATTAATGCCTTCATAATTTAAAGACAGGGAAGAAATTAGTAATGCAGTGCACTATGCAGTGTAGTGTCTAATAGATGAATGCTTACAACACCCCATAAGCAAATGCTTATCCTTAATTTAGAAAAAAGAAATGGGTTTTAAACGGTGCCTTTCTCTGGTTACACAGTTGCCCAACAAAACCTGATGTCCAGCTCGATGTAGGAATTATCTGGGACTCTCCTGTGTGGTTGGCAGTATGTGCTCAGGATGCAAGTTAGACACTTTCAAGTTAGGCACAGAATATTAAATTCTTTTCTCTTACAGTAATTTCTACCTGAGCCCTGTCTGTAAACCTACTTCATGCCTTCTTATGCTGTGCCAGTCCTGATGTAGAGAAGAGCAGTCTTCTTACCCTGTGGTCCTACTGTTGCAGTTATATTTCCTAATTCCAGCGGTATTGTTGGAGATCGTCCTACTTTATGCCATATAGTACCAGAAATCCTGTTCCATCATGGGCAGACCATGGACGCCCATACCACACTGCCTGTATTTCCTATGCTGAGCTGATAGAGCACCTTATGCCAGCAGCTTCCTCAGCAGGAGGAATTGGAAAGATATTCAACCTTTTCTCAACTTTGTTTTACTGTAGCAGCTCAGAAAAATTGGGCAAGACCAGCACAAGAACCCAAGCATGGTTTTTATTTGGTGAGTTGTTTGGAGTATAGAGGTAGACAGGTTTCTGTTTAGGAGGCGGCACATGAAGCCCAGAATTGGCTACGTGTCCTAGGTTCTTCCACATTTCTTGGAGCAAGGTGGTGTATCTCTTCCTAAGCCCCTCTTTCCTCTTTGCATATTGTAGCTTAAAGTAGTACAAGACTGCTTTCACTGGTGGAAAATCTTTGAGATCCTCAAAGAGCAGGTGGTATTGCTGTAAAAATTACTATTTTGGGTAGTAAAATGAGTTAAACAAGAATCCACTGGTTAATATACCTGAGCTTCGTTCTGCTGCCCCACTGAGCGATATTTAATAATCCATTTTGATACTGCAATGCCTCTTTCATCTGGCAGAATTGATGCTTGCATCAGCATTTGGTTTAAAAGGTATAATGTACACTGCAGATCATAATGAATACTCTCATTCTGTAGCTTTTCTTATAAAAGCATTTCACCATGCTTTTGTTCATTACTGTTTGCTATGGGTCCTCAAAGCACACACATCGTGACTCCACTCAGCAATGGCAATGCATCACTGGGAGAATGGAAAACACATAAAACACAAATATAATTTTGCTCTACAGTACAGCACTTCAGAAGAGGAAAATTTTCTTTGAGCCATTGCCTCTTCTAAAGTATAGTGTGCTGCAATGACAAATATACAGCTTTGATGTTTCCTGCTCCACTCGACCATGACATTGTAAATCAGCATTTTGCTTTTTCATGCTCCGTCATTATTAAAACCTGTTATAACTTTGTTGTAGACAAACATACATTAGCTCTTGAAAACCATGCATCTTACTCTGTTCTCTTCTGTAACAGGGGAATTATTGTATTTGAAAACAAAAGCTACATTCTGGAGCCATTAGAAGGTGCTACGAGTGAACACAAGATCTACCGAACAGAGAATTTGAAAATAGCCCCAGGATCTTGTGGCCACCAGCTGGACATCTCTGCCATGACAGCTGATGACAATGACACATCACGCCGTTCTCAAGCTGGCAGGGTAGGTGGATGATGCACTTTTATGTTTCTGGTTTGCCAAGGACATCTCTGGTAGCATTTCCATGTTACTGTCTGCCATAACTCTTTGTTACAAAGAGTCCCTGCTGAGCAAAACATTAAACTATATAGTCAGCTTCTGTTGATGTCATGTGCTTAAGTGCTTGCTTAAAATTAAGCATATACTTACCTGATTTGCTAAAGCCTTATTACTTTTTCTTGATCCTGCATGCATAACTTGCTTTTTACTTTCTTTTTGGTAATGAGATGGCACAGAATAGTTCATGGTTTCATATTATGGTAATATGTTTTGGTTCATGTATGATTATAGCCAGAATTTAAGACCCTGTAAGAACACTGAGAAATGTTTGGAAAAGTTTTTGCCCACCCAAGGTGGAAGAGAACATGACAGCTGTGATGCTTTGCTAATACTAGGTTTTGAACCTTTACATTCTAGTAGGAAAGTATCTTATGCAGACAAAACAAATTCTCACCGTATTATTTTACAGATGCATTATTGTAGTTGTTTTTATGTAGGAAGAAATGCACTTAACGTGAAATGCATCTAGCTAATGGAAACTGCAGAAAATTAAATGAGCTAAAAATCAGGAAGAGGATATACTGTAATAAGTTCATCTGCATATTGTATGAGGATTGTAGAAAAGACTGGTTTAGGTGTTCGGAAATTATACAATGATACAAATCTGCCCTCAGCATTTATTAAATGTCACATATTGGGATTTATACTTGCATATACTACTAAGCCTTTGCATCAAGTTAATTGTCAAGGAAAGCAACCTAAATGGCATCCCTACATGTTATTTATGTAGTGGAATTAAGTTATTTTACATTTTAGGAATATTAAATATTACATCTAATGCATTAGCTTTTGCGTATACCTTTCTGATGGGCTAAGTGTATTTCTAAAAATGTGTGTAGGTTGAAAGGATTGGAAAAGTACTTTTCACAACTTTTTTAAGGTTTCCTCAAAATCTTTGTGATTTTTGACTGAATCTCTCTGAAGTTATCAATGTAACACTAGGAAACTGAAATAAAATGTGTGCATACTACTAGCTGATACAATCAAACCAATCTTACTGTTACCCTCATGGTTCTCACATTTTGTTGATGGCTTCAACTACGTGCCAGAATTCACCTAAAATATCTGAAAAATATTTTTGTTGTGGTTCAGTGGACATAATTATAAAAGCTGTCAACAGTCATGTCATATGGATAGGTACAATATATATAATGAGTATGTTGCATACGCTTCTAATGTATGAATTTTGAAAGTTGTCAAATGTAATGTGTGGAGTGAGTTTTCACATTTCAATGCTGTCATCAGCTAAGTAGGCTGTCAGGACATACTGAATAAAGATGACCTGCAAAGTATGGAGACGTAAGGCTGCTCCAAATTACACTAGGTGACAGAAGTAAGAAGAAATCTAGTCTCAAGTTCAGGGCATGATAAAAATTTTTGGTTTCTTGACAGGTTTGGGAGAGCTTTTTGTTTGTTTGTTTGTTTGTTTGTTTGTTTTCCCCTGACGCTTCACTCAACTACCTGTACTAAATTCTTACTGAGCAGAGCTGAAATGTGAGACCAATATACCACAAAGCTAGACTAGCCTGTAGGTTAGATTTAAGTACAGATAAATGATGAGACAAACAGTAGAATCAGCTTCCCAGATCCAAACACGAGATTTAATAGAGCAAGTCAGGTAATGTAGCACGTGTGTGCAGACGTGTTTTGCCCCATTGGAGCTGGGTCTCTGTAAATACTGGGTCATTTCATAACTCAGTGGACCCTCAAATTGCAGCAGGGAGTGTGTTTTCCAGTCGAGCTCCATTGAGATAGCATCCTCCAGAAAGCAAGCCTGATGTGGAAGATGGCCCTACAGTGAAGCTTTTTCTCTGTAGCCACACAAAAAAAGCCATTTGGGTAGTGCTGGTGGACCAGAGATCAGGCAGGTGAGCTGTTTGGGGTGAGTGGATCCTGGAGAAAGAGAGAGGCTGCAACATTGCAGTGTGAATCCAGGCCATGCCAATTCCCAGGCAGGGAAGCATGAAGAAGGGCTACAGCAGCATGGGACAGCAGTTTTGTGGTAGAATCAGGTGTGGTAGAAGCAGGGGAGAAAGACAACGGTCAGTGGGACAAAGCATACTGTCTCCCATCACGTATATCTGTCACGGCTGTATTATTGACTCTTCGTTTTAGTTCTGAAGGATTAACTCAGGCAAAGGATTGTGCATTGACATAGTTGCCTGCAGAAAGCAAGCTGGCAAGTCATAATTAGGTATATATTATAAATAAATATTGTATCCAAGGAATGCACATAGCCTTTGGGCAAATCACAGGAATGGATTCATTATGAAAGTCAGTCACCAGAGGCTTACATGATTATAGCCTGCTAGCCAGTTTCTCTCAGGCTAACTCTCTCCAGTCCAAACAGTTTTACTCTTGGTAAAAAGTAAATGGTTTAAACTGACTGATGTAACAGAGCTCTCCTTACACCTTTGTACCTGGACTTTCATGTCTCATCTTTTACTCTTCGCTTGGAAGAAGACTAAAAGCACCTTGGGGCTACATCTGTGATCAGGACTGCATAATAAATTTCAGGTTTATGTAAGACTTAGTGTCTGAGGATCAGTTCCATCATGAACACCCACATAGTCATTTGCCTTATGTGGCATCTCACTCATATCCGATATATTCTGCAGGGAGGTAAATCAAGCTCTGCCAGAGCACTATAGGTTCCGCTGAAGTCTGCTGAGACATGGCAGAGCCTTTCTATTGCACCTGCTGCTGTTCCAGGAGCAGCAGGAAGGGGACATGCTGACTCCTTGGTGTCCTGGTTCCCAGCCAGCATGTCACCAGGCACTGCCGATGACCTGTGCGGCAGATGAGGCACGGGCATGTGCACCAAGTCTGTGCACACACCATGACCCCGTGGTGCTGACAGTTGCCTCCAGTAGAGCACAAGAAGGTGACAGAGAACCCCAATACCAGGAGAAGTTGTAAGAATATCTACCCGAGTTCATTTGCGAGACCCCCTAATAAGTGTAATCCTGCAAAATGTTTGTACCATCGATGTTTAGTTCATTAATGGTAGTTTTTGCTGCTTTCTCAGTTCATAAATGCTGTCCAAATGGAACGCAATTATTTTCCAGTTGTTGTAGTTTGAAGGCTGTGTAACACTGTTAAATATGAGTTTGAAAGTCAGAGTTACTAAAGGTTACATCTGTCACTTTCCTCTAAACACAGCCTGCTTGCAAAACATTCAGAATCATTAATCTGCAAATAACAAAGAGGAGCACTTTGGTAATGTGAAGAAAACGTTGTGAAATTTGGCTGGAAGGTGATGTCCAGCGCTGACTTAGCTTAGGGGATCACACAGTTTGCCTTGGAATGGTTTGCTTTGGAAAGCTTTAGTCATGTTTTAGGTTATAGAGCATAAGGTTAGTTCAAGACATCATGGTCATTAGTAGGTCATACACGTGCTTGAGCTCCTTAAGTTCTGGCATGAAGATCAGATATACTGCTGAGCCCTCTTTTTCCTGACTGTCTTATTCCAGAAACAAGGGAGGAATGATAGAATAGATGCTCAGCTGCTGTAAATCACAGAACTTCTAAAGGCGTTAATAGGTCACTTAAATTCAGGGTAGCAGAGGAGCTGTGCTATGATTAGTACTATTACAAAATAATTTCATTTTCTTCAGTGATCTTCTTGCAGCTAAGCATTATGATTTTTTTAGACCTGCATGTAGATCTGCAAGTAGCGTGACCAGCTGTTTTATATGAATATACAGATACAAAATGAGATGTATGCCTTCTGTATTTAGCGTATTAGTTTGCTTCCACAGACACTGAGAGTTCATTGCATTTTTTTCTGCAGTTTTTGTTCTTGGGTTTTTCTTCCTACATAATTTATCAGTTGACCACTTGATCTCTTCTCTGCTTCACTCAATATCCCTTTATCTCTCATTTTTCTTAGTAGCCAGTTTGTCTATTGTGTGAAACCTTTACTAAAAGTCATCTCATCATTTCTTTAAATGTGCCTTGGAAATAGCAAAGGTCTTTCTGCTATAGATGATACTCTTCTGTGAGGGAAGACAACTCAAACATTTCAACTGCAGAAAGCTGAAAGGTTGAGAGACTTTGCACCACTTTCCTGCTTGCTGTGATTAAATCCTGGGTTTTTTTCTGCAAGTACCACGTAGACAGTTCTGTTGTCGTAGATAAAAGGAAAACTTCCGTGAGGAGTAAGAATACAATAAAAATTTGTATGTAGGGAAATCTTTGGAGTTCTGAGATGTTGTGTATCTCCTTTTGCAAACACTTTGCTGGACTGAGGCATAGCTGATTCCAAGGGTCACTTACTGCAAAAACAAAATAATATTTTAATCTTTTTTGGCAGTACAAGAGGGAGACTCTGAAGACAACTAAGTATGTGGAGCTTGTTATTGTGGCAGATAATCGTGAGGTAAGAAACTTAAAACTAAAAAGTTATGGGAAGCATGGGCAGGAAATAGGTAGCTCAGTTCAGCTGCCATGGTATTGCAAGGAATGTGCTTCAGACAGTAATATGATGGTTTTCAAAAGTAAAGTTTCTTCCCTAATTAGGGCTAAGCAATGGAAGGCAGTATTAAGATAGAACAACACTGGTATTCAACTGTAAGATTCCTACAGTACTTCATAAGGAATTTGACTCTCAAATAACTGGGATACCTGGCAGTAATTGAGGAAGAGGCAAATACAAATTTGCTGCCCAGGATCTCCTTGAGCTACTTAAGTCTTCCTTGCCATTGACTGTGCCCTCAGCGGGACCGTCACTGTTTGGAAGACATGGTAGGATCCTGCACATTGCATGAAGCACGACTGCTTTCCTGATGGTTTGCAAAGACAGCTTCAAAAAGAGTAACCAGGACTGGCTGTAGAAATGTTCCAGAGAGTTGAATGGCAGCCAAAGATCTAAATCTTCGTTTGAATTATTTTGCCACTCACATTTTTTTTGTCTCCTTGAACACTGCTAGTCAGGGAATTACAATCACTTTGCTGCAAGAGCCGAAATAGCTAACAGAAGGGCCTTTTCTTTTTCGCAAAACAGCAGTCCCCGAAAGATCCCTGTGTAACACTTAGGGATTTTAAAATCTTTTTGTGAGAACGAAAATCCTGTCTCATAGCCTGTGCTTATTCTGAGGCAGACGATGGTCCCATGAAGGCAACAATGGCCTTTGGTGGCACTGTGTAATTCCCAGACATCACCGACAATGCTGGCAGGGTAAGGTGGCTGTTGGGGGGAAACGCTATGATGTTTGTGCTGCTAGTACATTGATCCTTTACATTCCAAGTTTCAGAGGCAAGGCAAGGATGTGGAAAAAATTAAGCAGAGGCTGATAGAGATTGCAAACTATGTTGATAAGGTAAGAACATGAACGTTATTTCACTTTTTCCAAACTTATTACACTTTCTGAAAGATGTTGCTGTGAAATCTATGTTTCTTCTAGTAGTAACTTAAGAAAGCCGCGGAGCTCAGATCAGCAGCTTTCACAACCTTTGCCACATCTCCTTATCCACCCACCTTTCCAAGGAGCTAACCCTGCTGCTTTCCTAATACTCCCATATTTCAGAGCAATGCTTCTCTCCAACCAGTAAAACCAAAAAAAGTAAACTTAACCCTTTCATATGCCCTTCAACATACTAAGCTGTGAGCTCTGCTCTGCTATACATGGGATGCCTATATCTGTGGAAGCACTATTCCTAAGGAGATGTACAATGTAGCCCTAGGATTTTATTAACCTGTGAAGAGGGTGGGGATAATCACATATGGAACAGCCCATAGAAAAAGGATTATTTTGAGGAGGAATTTGGAGAACAAAGTCCTTCGCAGCAGCAAGGGATGGTCCAATTGTATGGCCAACAAAGAGCCTGCGAAGACACATTCAATAAGATGTATAGCCCAAGGAAGATGGCAGAATTCGAAATATGCAGTGCTTAAGGAAGCAGAAGTTGATGGCTGAGTGAGAGCAATAAGAAAAAGACACACACTGGATTTTTTTGTATTTTAAGTAATTTCTTGACAATAAACAATAAAAGCTAAGAGTCCTCTACAGTGTTTTTTGAACAAATTAAAGTTTATTTTTGTTGTGCTGTATGGCCAGGAAAAATTAGGAGTCCAGTAGTGAAATTATAACTGACGGAGTCTTAATTTAGCTGAAAAGTTATCAAGTGATACTTCAAGGGCAATAACTCAAGGAGAAACATTCTTGATTAAAAACAAGCTGCTGAAGACACCTCCATCTCTTCCATAATTGTCTTGCTGACTTATTACTGGAGGACAGGTGTTTATATGTTACCTGCTCAAAATTAATTTTGTGTGTTATAATATATTTATGTTTCATGCTTAATTTATGTCCAGCAAATACCAATGTTATCCAAATGACTGTAATGCATATAAACAAGACAAAGATTTAGTATATGCTTTTCTCAGACTGTCAGCCAAATCTGGACCTGATCTGGACTTGAATCCTTCTTCACGTTAGTCTCACATTAGAATTGTTATCTCTGCTCCATTGCTAATGCTGCTTTGTCTACCCTCTTGTAGCAACTGTGGAATTTACCAGTGAGATAACAGTGTATGTAGCCCACAGTGCTAAAATCACTTGGTTTTATCTGCTGTGAGCAAGACTCAATGACTCTGGCTAAATTTTCAGCTACTATTTTCAATCGCAACGATAGTACAGCACAGCTGCCTCTGCCTCTTGAATTACATTGGTACTAGTGACGGAGGACAGCCATGGAGAGTGTCATCTGCCACAGCCACAAGTTTGTTCAGAAGTGAAGGACATGTGAAGGTAGTAGCAACGTTTCATCTTGAAGGAAGATACCAGACTTGGGTGGGACACAGAGACGTAGCATGTCTCTGAATGTCTTTGAATGCCTTATGGGTATTTAGTCAGGTCAGAATTGTTTTCTGTAAGTCATGGAAATATTTTTCAGATTCAGTCCTGACAGGTGTTCACTTTTGCCCTGGAGAAGAGACCATTTAAGCCTCTGCAAGAAAGGCTCATATGCACAATATGCTTCTGTTGAAATATGCTAATCCAATGTGGTCTAAAATGGGTTTTAGAGACGTGTTTCTATTTTTCTTTTCTCATTAGTTCTATAGGCCACTAAATATTCGCGTAGCCCTGGTCGGAGTGGAAGTATGGAATGACATGGATAAGTGTTCTATTTCTCAAGACCCTTTCACCAGCCTCCATGAGTTTCTGGACTGGAGAAAGCTAAAACTACTACCTCGTAAACCCCATGACAATGCACAGCTGATAAGGTAGACTTCACACTATATTTAATATCGGCTGGGATTTGAGTGATTTGAGAATAGCTGTACTGAATTCTTCCCCAGTTGCTAAGCTGTTGGGAGGAACATCTGTGCTCCTGAGGGTTTGTCTTTCCCCTCTGCAAACATCAAACATAAAAGCGTTTTGCAGAGCCCTTCAGCAGATGCTTCAGATTAATTTCCTTCCACAGCTCTGCAATAGCTCTGTTACTTGTAGGCTTTTCCTGAATACAACTCATGTAGAAGTGTAGATGCATAATAAGCTGGTAAATAGTTAGGGTATGAATTTATAAGTGGTTTAAGCTGGTCTCAGTCTGAATTGTTACTGAAAAAGGCAGTCCTGCCCTCACCCCAAAATTAGGGGTAAGGGAGCGCTATGTGAAGCCTGTTTGTTAGTAGAAAGACCTCAGTGAACTTTAAAATGCAGTCTAAATTGGACAATTCATTTGCATTTGTAACTTAAATATTAAATAATACACATCTTTTACCCTGCTGCTATTTCCTGGATTAAAGTAATGGAGTAAACAAGCTCGAAGTAAAAGCACTCTTAAAAAAAAAAAAAAGGTAAGAGAAACACCTCTTTCTTGAATCAGGTATCATTTTGATCAATGAAGTATTCTTTATACTATAAAGATAAACATATCTGATGTCTTAGTAATTAAAAGGAGCTCTTTACCTGTGTAAGAACAGAGTGAGCCCTTCCAAACTGTCCCTCATGAGATATTTGAGTACTCTCTATGTATAATAATACTTTGTTTGGAATTATTACCTTCTCGGCTGTGTATTATAACAAGTAGCATATAAACTTCCCACTGTATTAAAATAACCCTCCTTTGAGCTAGAGACATTATTTTTATGTTTGTATTTCTATTCCCAACTTCAGTTAGGGAAAAAAGAAAGGAAAGAAGGTTCCTGTTACAGCAGTAAACCCAAAGGACAGGGATCAAACGGATCCTTCTCGTAGCAGGGATGCTCTCATTGTCAGCTCAGCACGTCGGCATGACTAATCTGTGCTTTTCATCATTTCAAACCTGCAAATGTCTGGAGCTGACGCATTTGAAATGGGACCTTTGTTTGAGATTGGCAGAAATACAAGACTGAAAATAATAGGGCGGTATCTTGGCACTGAATGGTGATTCTCTGATTCTTCTCCTTTCCCGCCCTCCTGCAGCGGGGTGTACTTCCAAGGGACTACCATTGGCATGGCGCCCATAATGAGCATGTGCACTGCAGAGCAGTCTGGAGGGGTCGTCATGGTAAGTGGTAAAAGCACGGGACTTGAAACTGGCCCAACTGGTACGACACAATCTCAAGTATTGTAGTGCTGTATCCTGTATCAGAACATCAGTCCCATTTGTCCTATTTTCAGTCTCAATATTATCTGTACCTACATGCACATTGCTTGTAAATGATAGTTTCCATAGAGAAGAAAATCAAAATATTTCATTAAAATATAGCACGACCTCTTTGGAAGAATCCTCCACTCCTAGTTATCATTAACTCAGGTGCTGAGGTGCTGTGAAGGATGAGAACCAGATGTATTTATTAGGCGCTTGGGTATACTAGTGTTAGAGGCAACAACAGTCTATCCTGAATCTTTTATTATATTGATTTTATTCTGTATTTACAGAGTTTCCTGTGTAAGGCCTTATTTTCCATCTTTGCAGCCCAGTGGTTTTATTACATTGCCAGACAACAAGAACAAACAATGGCAACATTTATTCTACCTGAGCCTCTCTCAAAGATATATTATTGGTAATGCTGTTGTTAGATGCTAAACATGATGAACATACAAGTAAACACCTTAGCCAGTTTCTGGAAGTAGTTCTGGAATATTTTCTCTCAGAATTTTTTTTTTTTAATTTTTAACTGTTTTGTGCAGAAGGGGGAGAAAAAAAGTTTTGTGTTAACTAAGGTTTGCAATAGAAGTATTTTAAATAAAATTAGATGTGGGCTCCCAGAGCTTGCAGGCCACTAGCAGGCTCAGCTGGTGACCTCAGAGCTCAATTCCAGAGCAGAAAGCCAAGGAGCCCTAAAAACCTCATAGGTATTCTCTGAATTCAGCCTGCATGTGCTGAAAACCTTTGTGTTTCCTACAGCTTTCTCCGGTCGTCCAGCACCTTACATGATGTGGTAGTTCTCTCCAGCTCTGCTGGACACCTCAGCCGTAGATCCCTGCATAAATGAGGTGGGAGCTCAGGAACACACAACGTTCAGAGTTCGCGTGGTCTGAAAGCTCCCAGTTCTTCAAAGCCCCTTGAAGCCCCTGCATTTCCTTCCTTCTTAACTAGTGTGCAAGCTGAGGTTGGTCCACGATGCAGGGCTCCTTTTTGGTCCCTTGGACAAGTAGGCAACAAGCCAAGCTGGGGTGATGTGTGCGTTCATGGAAGATGACGTATAGATGGTTCAAACTGGGAAGGTTTAATGAGGTGAGCAGGGAAGCTGAGGTATAAGAAACTGTGGGAAAGAACAATCAAATCACATAATTTGTAGACAGTCATATCAAAACTGTAGAAAAGACAAAGGCTTCGGTCTCTTGGTAGCTTTAGAAGCTGAGTCTCTATTTGGTGTTTGTTACAGCTTTTCACTGGATACCTGGGAGAGAAGTACAAAAGAAAAAGGAGGAAAAGAGGAGAAAAGGCTGTAGGAATCTCCCAGTGCACTTCCAAATCTTGGCAAAAGCATACGTGAGGCAGACAGCCCCATTGCATCCATTTCACCCTCAGGCCAGCAGTCACTGCTTTGGCTTTATCTGCAGTCAGAGATGCCCTTAATGATGACTTTTTTGTCCTTTCAATTTTTAGCATAAGCTTTAAAATATGCTACAGTGTGTTTTACTGCAAAGTCAGTCCTCTTCGCTCTGGAAACTATCATTTTAAACAGAAACAAGAAAAAAATAGTTCATTCCAGTAACAAGAAAACAAGAATCAGCATTTCTTTAAAGTGCTCTCAGGGCTCTGACAGAGGAGAGACTGATTTATACGTCCAGGGGAAACCCAGCGTCTGTGTATGAGTCGTGGGCCAGGCTGCAGCTTCAGTTGTGCAGGGGGCCGCGATGTTTCCCAGAGACTCCCACCTCAGTGAGTTGAAACTTTTGAGGTGCAAATTAATTCGAGGTTTGCACACCATAACTAGAAATGTTTTCCAGTTCTTTAAGCAACTCCTCAAGAAGGAGCCAAATCCCAAACAAGCAAACACTCACCCTCAAAACCCAAATGGGCAGCTGTGCAGCCTGCCCCTCCCAGTTAACGAAGGCTAATTCAAGCGTATACAAAAAAAAGTTTTTATACATACCGGTACCTACAGAAGAAAGCTCTAAATTTGGAAGATACGCACATGAAAGAATGAATAACTGTTAACCTGGGAGGCTATAGTGCTCAACCACCTTAACACTGGGCAACTGAACATTTGGCCATCCTTATAATTCAGCCAGCCTCTTACCCATCCCACCCCAAACACTCAATACCAAAAAGCTCCCACACTCTCAAAAGTGAACTGAAAGAAGAGACAGTGGCGAGATTGAATGAGAAATATCATTTAAATACAGAAACTGCAGTCATCCTTGTATAATCTGATTTTCCTGACTGTTTTTGCAGTTACTTAGCTCTACTATATGATCTAAATTTCTCTGTCATGCCTCCCTGAGAGCCTGCTCCTCTCTACTTTTATATAGGGCTGAATTCTCTCAGTGGTAGTTGACGCCCTGTCTTCCATTAATTTTAAGAGAAACTCAAGGTGGGGAGAGCAGCCATCTGAGTATGAGAAGCTTTTGGTATATGAAGAGCATTATCATTTTATTTTACTATGATGGTTCTGTTATATTGTAGAAAGACCAAACAAGTCGCCATTAAAGCAAGTCTTTGACACATGATTCAGTTTTCATTCTGTTTCAAAAGATTGCCCACTAAAGTCATGGTTTTAAAAGTAAACTATTGCTGTGTTGCTGTAATGTAATATTCTTACTCATGCCAAATTTCTATTGACTTTAGTGGGAAGTTAGGCTAAATGACAAGTGTGGAACTGAGGCACTTACATCTCAGTGAATTGCTTAAATGAAATAGAAGTGTGTTTTAGGAAACTTATTGCTACAACTGAGTGAAACTGCATGGAAAGTACCAGGATTGGGGCATTTGCCTGTTCTAGCTGTAGGTGACAGTATTTTATTATAACAGTTTGTTCTGGGTCTCAGTGGAACGAGGCAGTGTCCAGCTGAAAGCAGCTGCATGTTTTGCGCAACAGCTTGTAATGTCTTAACGGTAAATGGTTGCTTATTCAGTGGTTGTGAAACTGTTTGGTAATGACTTTTACTGCTCAAGTTAACTTTGTTAAAAGACCCTGATGGAATAAATCAAAGTCACACTGCTATTCATTTCGTTAGTCCTTGTGATACTTAAATGCTCTCAGTATCAAATGGGACATGTCACTGTTTGTTTTGATAATCTTCATTTATGCTGTTTTCAAATAACCTCTTTTGCTGAGACATCACATTCCTTGTTTTAAAAACCCTCTCTAGAAACTGATAAAATTGCATTCCAAGTGGATCTGAGCAAGTAATGAGAACGCATGGGCTGTAATAGTTGTTTGCCTATTCAAGACCCAAATTACATTTCAGATCATTTATTGCTCTAGTTCTGGAGTGGACTGTGTGAATTCTTGTTTTTATTTTTAATTGCCAGCTTTAGAGGTCTTCAGATGAGTATAATCTCTGTTCAGCAAGTAGAAGAGAAACTGGCAAAATAAAGAAAAACTGAGCTCAGTTTGTTGTCTGTCTAGGTAGCTCAAAGCTACCACATAGCCCTCATTTCAAGGCATCACTCCAGTGTGTCACTGGTAGACTGTATGGAATTATTTCATTGTTTTCTTAGTCTTTGGTCCTGGATTGTTTTCCAGTTGAGTGAGATTATGTGCTTTTTTTATGGCATCAGGTTTGATTACACTGAATTCTCTAAATGTTTCATAAACAACTAAGAGTAAAAGGTAAATCAATCTGTGTGTGACTAGTATCTAGATAAGACAACTCCATATGCATTGTGCAGGAGTATATATTTTCTTGATTATTACAGATTATTTTGCTGCATAGGTTTACTCTGTTGTTTCTTTTGCTAGGACAGGTTGTGCAGCTTCTTTCAGCAAACAGGCATCTTAGAATGTAACTGCGCACAAAGTGGCTGTTATATTAGTCACAAGATTTTTATATTAAAATTTTAAAATTCAGGAAAAACTAAAAAGAGATCCTCTGTTAAAAGATAAAATTCTTTTGAGTTTATTCCAAGTGCAGAAGGAGTAGTTTTCAGAATGGCTATATTCTCTATTTGATCTTGTTTTCTGTTTGAGAAAATGTTTACTAAAAATATTAGCACAGACAGATGAAAGAAGAAACTTAAATCTACCCCAAGTCACATATTAAAGGCTTCATTAATATATAGCTAATTTTTCTGGACGGTTTTACCTTTCACTTCTTTTTAGTCTGAAGGTTAGCTTAGATGATACTAAAAGAGTTATTTAAACCGAATATATTCATATATGCTTTTACAGCAGGCAGGTGTACATAGTAGTTCCATTTACTGACTGATAAATAGTGGATCATGCATTTATATTACATGTTTATGCCTTTAGGGAAAGCTTTCATATGAGTACAGTGGATATTTTTTTCCCTCAAGGAAAATGATCGATGTGGAAACATTTCTTACTTGTGGTTAAGCCAAAACATCGGTCTGATCAGCAGCCTGTAATCAGATCACACAGTGAATTTCTCAGAAATAATTGTTCCAAAAATCAACATTCCAATGAGGATTAATGTTAATATTTCAATTTGACACTTGCAAAATTTAGAATATTCATAGGTGTTAATAAGAGGCGATCAAAGAGTTCTAGTTGCTTTGTCATTTCATTTTAAAAAGGATGTTTTCAAAGGTACTTGTTTTTTCTTACAAGGCTCGTGAAATCTTGGGCTTCCTGGTATTAAAGAAACAGTCTGAAGAATATTAAATAGACCGAGTGAAGTCTCTTGCTGCATTTGTAATTTACCTCCTGACATGAAGGATGTTCTCACTTTTCCCTCATCACACTCATCCTCAGCCATAAATGATTACCCTTTCCAACACTCCGTGTCTGGGTGACTGTTTTCTGCCACTGCCATGTCTTGGGAGTTTGGGGGATTTATTGGGCAGGGGAATTTTAAGCCCTAAGTAAACAGATGGCCCAGATGTTCAAAGCTGCCAATGGTCTCAAATGTCTAATGTGCTGGGGAAACTGGATGGCCAGGACAGATAAGCTGTCCCGAAATTCCCAGTCCGCACTTGGTGTATGTGGATGAATTTAAAATTGTGTCCATTTAACAACAGTGTAACTACAGCTGGTAAGTTCATAAAACATTTCAAAGGACAGGCAATAAGACCTTAGAGAGGGAATGTGTATTTTGAATTGGTTTTGTATTTTGACTTGACTAGTTCTTTTGGTTTTTTTTAAGGATCACTCAGAAAACCCTCTAGGTGCAGCAGTCACGCTGGCTCATGAACTGGGACACAATTTTGGAATGAATCATGATACATTGGAGAGGGGCTGTAACTGCAAAGCATCTACCGATAAAGGGGGTTGCATCATGAACCCCTCTACTGGGTAAGTGCGAGGGTGAGCACTGGCAAGTTACAGTTATAGTGGAAAATGTTTAGTTCCATTTTGTGTCTCAGGACCATTTAAAGGGAAAAAAGAAAAACCTTCAACACCTGTCAAGTCTTCTTGCAGTTATCCCCCTCAAGGTGAAACAATTAAACTTGTTATCAGAGCATGACATGTGCCATTGTACCTTTCTATTTACCAGTGTGAAAGACAAAAATGCTGTAAGCAACTGGTTAATTTAAAAAAAAAAAAAAACAAAAAAAAACCCCACCAAACTGTGTTGCCACTGTTGAATCAGAATTTCACCTTCTCTCATCTTGCCAACTGGGTATCAGCCACAATAGGAAATGGGCAGCATCCCAAAGCCAAGAGTAAGACGAATGTGTAGGAAATAAAGTAATGCAGGAAATATATTATTAGACTTTCTGTAAAGCCTTCGTCTTGTGCAGAGAAGGTCTTTAGTTTTACACAAACTTTTGCATTTCGCCCCTTGTCATAAATGTGTGCAAGTTTTAGCATAAGCAAATTAGATCTGTAAGGTCAGTCGGGTTAGGGCTGTTCAGTGGCCGGAGGGAGATCTTCCAAGAAAAGATATAAGACACTGTGGGAAATAAAGCCAGTGAACCCACGGTCATGTCTCTGACTCAGCACTGAAGGGTTACTCTGGTGATGATAAAGGTGCTATATCAACAGAGAAGCAGAGTGGTTTTGTAGACACAAAAAGTACAGGCACTGTGACCAGGGTAACTAGTTACACCTTGCTTCTCTGTATTTTAAAGTACCGTTAGAAACTGAACGATATAATGAATGAGTTCTCCATGTCTGTATTCAGACAAGAACGGATAGGATTAAACTGAAGTAAGCAAGAGTAGATTTACCAAAGCTTTCTGATGGTAAGTGATGCGCTGGACTGGGCTGCCTGCAGAAATGGTACCGCCTATGACTGGAAGCTGGTAAGAACCAGTCGGACAAATATCCTTCGGAAGTGTCTTATAGGTACAGCTGGATTTGTCTTAGGGCAAGAGGACGGTCTAGATGATCTTCTGATGCCTCTTCCAGCTCCAGAATTCTCTGCATGTGCTTAAACTTCATCTGTAGCTTAAAAATCTCTTCTGGGAATTGTGATCAGCTCAACCTCTGCCTTCTCCGAGACTGCATGTTTGTGGGAAAGAAGGAGAGCAATCTGGGAGAGGCCAGGGAGTGCTGGGCAGGATTGTTCCCTGCTGGTCAGCCGAACAGCAGCCTTGGCGTTTCTTCAAAGGCATGCTGTCACCCTCCTTCAAGGCAGAAAAAGGGATTCTGGCCAGAAGCCAAGCACAGCAAGTTAAGAGACAAACAAAAGAGAGTTTTGTGTGTGTGTAGGAGAATGCGAGTGGCTTCTACAGTTTGGAAAAGAAAAATAACTTGGCTCTTCTGAAACAATAGGTAGTAAATACCCATATGGAATTGCATTCTGCAGCACAGCAGTGCTCGTATGCACACTGTGAAAATAAACTGAAATTGGAAACAGGGCTCTGAGGTGAGGTGATGTGATAGTTGGTAAGCAGTGAACAGGCAGGTCTGGGCTCTGAGCTCCTGAAAGATGAACGCAAGCCTTAGTCACCTCAGCTGAGTTACTGGTGTGGCATCCAATTACTCCACTTTTGGAAATAAATACAGGAGATGCTCTCAGGACAGAAATTTCCAGACACTTTCTGAACTCATCTTGTAAAGGTATCTCTAACTTGAGATTAGATAGCTCTTCCCTGGTTCTGCCTTCCGCACCAGAGTCCTTTGGGTGTATCTGAAGCTGTCCTCTGCGCTGGGTGCACCAGTCCAGACACTTGGCTCTGCGTTGGCTCAGGGCACCGACAGAGAAGGCTGTACCCGCTCAGCATATTCCTCGAATATGAGTCCAAGCAGCTCAGCTCACTTTACGCTGGGGTTTCTGTAGCAGCTCGAAGGTTAAAGGCTGTGCTCCCTTCAGCAACACCGTGACCAACTCCAGCACCCCGCAGGTTTGACAGTTTGGGCAGGGGGCCATGAGGCACACTTCAGCTTTGTAACGCTCTCTTTGGATTTTTACCAGACTTTATATACAACTTGTGCCTGAGGAAGCATTGTGGCTTTCACAGAACTGAGTAGGCTGTTTTGTTTGCAGTGATTATTGATTTATAAATGGAAATTTTAACATCAGGTTTATAGCCTTAGGCTTTACCTTCATACTGTGCTGTCAATCTGTAATAAGTATTCCAGAAGAATACTTTACGCCTTAAGCCAAACTGCATTTTACCAATTTAAAATTAACACTTTGAATATTTGCCCAACATCTGACCAACGGTAGTATTCCTCTGAGCACCATTATTCAAGGAACACCGAAGAGTTTTCAGCTCTGGAAATACGTGTCTGTTAAGGGAAGGTCAAATGAATATTGCCCACCTGAAATGCATTCTTAGAATAGCAAAAACGTCAAGCCAAAGAGCATTCCAGGGAAGCCATATGCATTTAGAGAGAGAGTCTCCTTTCTCAGTATACTCATTGGCACTCACTCTGTGGTCTTCTAATTTCTGTTGATTTAAAGTAGATTTAACAAGTGCAAGGAAAAAAAAACGTTTGGGCTGAAGCCAGTGTAAAAAAGTACAAGCCCCTGAGAAGTCCTTGTCGGATGTCTAAAAAGAATAGGAAATATCTGGGTTATAACAGAAAGGCCTCTGTAAACTTACCTTTGGAGTCATTTGTGTGGTTGTGCAGCAAAAGGGAATGTTTTAAGGCTTTTTACTTGAAAGTGATTTCATTAATTATCGCCATTTCTTTCAGTTCTTATATTTCAGTCTTTGAAGAGGTCTTGGAAATTACTTCTTGGTGGAAAAAATCTCCAGGGATCAGTGTGGAATTTAAACCCTGTTGGAGCTATCCTTTAATGAGCTTCCTATAGCTTTTACTCTTCAAAGATACCAGCAAGATGTGTACCACTTGTGTACGAGCTACAAATGCCTTGAAGACCTGCTACTTTAGCAAAATATATTTTGTATAACATGGAATTAAGCATATAAAACCCAGAATCTGAGGCACTCTAGGCCTTTTAGAGATTGAAGTATCTGCTATGGAAATCACATAAATCCCACTGTAGAAGTCTGGCATTTTGCTATGAAAATACTATCAATAAGGAAATATTTAATACTAACACATTGTTGCATTTTTTATGCACAATTTTTAATGATATTCCTCCAATTCTTTTAGATTGTTTTAGCCATAGACTGTGCCAAGTGAAAAAGGAGGACATAAGGAGTCTTAAAGAGATCTGCAAGTCTTTTTACTGAGTTTGCTCTATCTGAAAACTAAGGGACTAGACTGAGCCAATGAGGCCATTTTAGTATTCCACTTGTTTTCCAAGTATCTCCCTAAAGTGTCCACTCTTAGGAGCGAAAATATTCTTCCTCACAGCTAGATAAATACAGAAGAGTTCTGGTGAAACCCAAGGCATCAGTCTAGATTTATACCACCGCAACTAAAAGCAGAATATAGCACAAACGGTGGAGCAAAATTAGGCCAATTAGCAGTGCTTGATTATTTAATAATTTTGGAAATGCACTTTTTCTGTGCTCCTTCATCAAAACTGAGAACAGGTATCTCCAGGGGGGTTGAAATCGGGTGAGTTCCCCCAAAGTATTGAAAGCTTAAGAGTTCATATATACTTGAAATTTCTTGCCAGCCTTAAGGGAAGGAAAATTTTTATAGTTAGTCTTCTCCCCTCCTGTAAACCCAAGGATTTATACTTCCCCTCACCCACGCATCTGTGTCCTTGCCAATAGCATGCTTTTCTAGTTTATATATAGGTGACTGACTTACACGACTAAATTGTCATCAGGGAAGTTGGGCATATTGGAAACACGTTCTTCCTTCCCTCTTACAGAAAGTACTCCTTGATGCCTTTCCATTCGCCTCTCCCCCACCCCCCCACCCCAGTGTAGGTGTTAATGAGAGACTAGGAATCCACCAAGGACAGCTAGTTTTACCAAGCTGATCCTACTGTAGCCTCCGTCCCTTTGTGGAGTTCCATGATGAACTTGCTATAACGAAAGCTTCTTTCATTGTCCTCTCGCAGAACTGTGTTGCTCTTACCAGGATCATTTCTTGTTGCTTAATCATGCCAGCCACAGCTAATTGAAATGCCAGGCAGGCTGCTAGGGTAGAGCCGTTTGTTTCATCTCTCTTTGCACTTCTGTAGACAGAAGCAGGTTTTCACCATGCTGATAGAAGAGAGGATGACGGGAGAAGGGCTGCTTTGTAGTCTCTCCTCCAGTGCCCTTTGCACCTGGCTATGGGGACTGATGGAGATTTTTCTCCAGCTCTGTCTACTGCCCACATCCCATTTCTTTCACTATCCATGTGCTGTGAGATGAAATACCTCATATTGACCTGGAAGGGTGCATGCCTTAACCATAGGCTGAAAGCTGTCTTTACAGCTGTAAATCATGAGGGCTTTTACACACCCGTTCAGCAGGCCCCGCTTGTCCCATCGCACTGAAATTACAAATGGAAAATGCAGCTAGCTTGGAGTTTGTCCCTGCAAACAGGTCCAATAGTAGGAAGGCGGGATGGGCTTGTGCTGAGGCACGGTGTCTGCAAGGGTATGCCTTCAAATGCCCTTGAGTTCCAGCATCAAGCACTGTCACTTTGTGTCCAGTCTTCCAAATCCTACTGCACATCAAACACAGTCTAGCAGCAGGTCGTGTAAGTCTACTTTGACTCTTATTTCTACCTTGGCTGTAAATTGCTTGTCCTCAAAGATCATGATGAAGAAGAGATGAAATAAATGCAAAATGATTTAAAATAACAAATCCTTAGGAAAAGAAAAATGTTTCATGGGCTTTTGTTTCAAGACATGAAACAAGCGGTATATATTTAAGAAGTGCAGAACGTGATGTGTGAGGGAGGGCACAGCTATTGCTATTTGCTCAACAGACTTTTGAATGAAAGAATATCTCTTCAGAAACTTTTATTTTCATCTAGGTCCCTAGTAGACCTGTTTTTCCTCTGTTCCAAGAGTTCCAAGGCATATGCTTGTTTGTATCCCAATGATGGCATGAAGTGTTAGGGACAGAAAACCATTTGGTGCCGCACAGGAAGGTCTGGACCAGTAACGTAAACAAGGAAGCACCTTCTCTATGATCATTTCTCTGCACAACAACTCCTCTTTGTCATGTTCCTTTCGCTATGATGTTCTTTTTGAAAAGTCAAAGAATGAATTGAATCCCTCTATGCCTGCCTTCTTTTTCTCCTGTTCTTATCTTGGATCTTGTGTTACCATTTCCATTTTCACAGCTAGAATTTAAAGTCAGTATATTTTTCTGCTTCAGTCAGGTTTTAAATTCAATTTACTCAGATAAATACGACTGCATAAGTTACAGGCAAGTGGAGCTTGCTGTCACTTCATGCTGGTGGAAATGCCGGTGTTTTGCCTGTGCTGCAGGATAGCTTGGGGCTCTGCTCTAGCCAGGGGACTGGGTTTTGTGTACTGATCATATGTGAAGAAGAAGGAGAAATGAAATTGAGATCAATTATTTAACCTCTCAGCTATTGATCGTTTTAGAGGATTTTTATGGAACTGTGCCTCTCGGTAGAAAATAACAGCTAATTTTGAGTAATTGCCTTTCAGTACGCAATTTCACTTTAATTATTGAGGTTTTGGAGGCAGGATTTGGGAGAGGAGAACAATAAGGAACACAGAAAGAGCACTTAGTAGAAATCGTACAAAGTATGTAGAAAAATACTGGTTCGTGACAGTCCCAAATTAAACTAATTGACTCAATCTAAGTACTGCTGAGGAGAAATGGGGAAAAATTGAGCATGGGAAGGACTACCAGGTGGGTTTCTTCCAGATACCACTGAAAAAGAACATAGATATGTACAATATTTTAATTCCCTCTAGGAACAATTAGGTCTTCTGTGCTGAATACTGAGTGCGTTATTTACAATTAAGGCTAAATAAAATATTTAAGTGGGAACACAGTATTTTTCCCTTAGTAATAGTACCAGATGCCTATGAGTAGATAAAAAGTGACAGCAAGCAAGACCATGAGTTGCACAGAAGGTACTGAAAATGTGAACAGTCCTGTTTGCCCCACTGGTGATAAGCTGGTCCATAGGTTCATTATATAAGTGGCCCAGGCATCCAAGGACTAGGTTAGGAAACTTTTGTTCTTTGTTGCATGTTACAGGCCAGTTCCCAACTGTTTTGAAAGCTTAGTGCTGTATGATCTGGGAGAGGAAGCTATGCTTGAAAGGCAGCTTTCCTGCAAGTGAGAAACGGTTATATTTGACACTTTGCTTTTATGTTAACTTCAGCGGCCGAGGGGAGGTGCATTACACTTTACTTTCTGTCATTCATAGCATCCGTTTCTGCTGGCAAAGAAAAACTGTTTTTATTGTCTACCCTCTATTGACAGCCCTCTGTGGTAGCAAGTATGTTATCAGAGATATCTAAAATAGCTATTTCTTTGCTTTCTCCTCTTCCTCCCATGTCCAGTTCGTGCTACTTTCACATTGTTGAAGGCCTTATTTTGTTTTGTTTCCTGGTTTTCCTAGTGTAAATGCTCTGGTTCAGATTCTGCAATGCTAAGGCTTTTAAGATTTCTCCAGTGTTCGTGCTCAGTAGGGCTAGTAGAAGTTTTAGCACTCGCATGTAGCTGGTATTTCAGGAGTCCAACAGTCAGTACGTTCCCTCTTCCCCAAACTGCTGGGGTCTAAGGGTGCTTCTGGAAATGCTCCCCAGAGCCGCTGAGGTGTCACAACTTGGATTGGGTATTTGTTCTCTCTGTTAAAGTAAATTTAAATGGTAGGTCATGGGCATGTGATTTATAGAATCTATGTACAGGGTCTCTATCCGAAAGCCATCAGATATTTCTGATTATCATATTACACCCACAGCAAACACCATGAAATATGGATTTGGGCAGAGAAACTGGCCTGTGAATCTAAACCCCAACCTGATTTACTCCTGTGCTGCACTTTACTTCCACCTCTGCTGAACCGGAATAACATTTTGCGGGGCTGCGTGATAATCCAGATGATGGAAATCATCCAAGTTAAAAACAAGGCTTGTGGGGGCAGAAGAATGTCTACTAATGAGGATTATTTAGTGATCTGCCTGGCAGTTCAGGTGCACACTTATCTCGATGCAACTGGGGTAACTGAAGAGCAGGACTGGGTCAGGGTGAGGAGATGCTCAGCAGCTTCTTTGTCTGCCTTCACCACCAAGGGCAGCGTCTGGGGGAACAGCACCCAGTTGCTAAAGTATGTTACATAACTGATGTCCTTTGATGGTGCTACAGGTCTGTTCTTCCCTTGTGTATCACCCCTTACCATTAATGAGATTTAGGACTGCACATCAAAAGAAGGCTAGTAACAGTAATGCTGATTTTATAATGCATAAATATATACTTGCATGATAGGTGGGTGGCTGATGTCTCCTGGAGAACCATTCTGCTCAGTAGGGCTGACTCTCGAAGGCTTTTGTGGGGAGCCTTGTTATTTTTTCCTCTGCTTTTGTTTGATTTTTGTTTTTAAACTGCCACACAAAAAAAATACATTATGAATATGTAGTTAAATAAATGAAAAATAGTTAAAATCTGTTAAGGACAAGTTAGGAAAGTACTAATCATATGTATCATTTACTGTATTAAGTATTAGTTTCAATCACATTTCTTCTTTTTGAAAAATGATCTCAAGGAAGCAGGATATAAGGTGACCTTGATTTTGGTTATTGAAACTCTGAACCGGAGTCTACCAAACTGGGCTCTGAAAACATACACCCTCCAGAGATTTCCAGCAGGCTTACGTCAGGAGACAGTCAGGTATGCCATGCAGGCAGCATTTTGGCTTTGGTACCAAATCAACTTGAAGTGAAAACCTCTTCTTCCAACACTTTACAAGGAAAAGAAAAAATTTTTAAAAAGCTAAATTAAAAAAAAAAAAAAGGCAGAACGTCATGCCAGAAATGGGACAGAAACCAGAAATACAGTGTAGGACTAGACACTTTAATTTACTGACTGGTTCTCTTTTCTTCTTTCTAGACATCTCACAGCATCTTGTAGCTGCAGAGCTGCTAAACGTTAATCAAACCATTATTAGCTGGCGCAGTATTTCCTGACCCCTCTCAGTTTGTTTTCAGCTGTGCAGACCTCACTTTGCATTTTTAAGTCTGGCAGCTTAAAGACATTAAACTGTGGAGTCAGCAGAACTCTCTGGAATTACCTCTGTTACAATTTGAAGAAAATGAAATTATCTTTAAGATGTAAACAGTTTCTAATTAAACTCTGAAGCTGTTTATGTTTCCAAACCAGTCTGAGCTGAGTTCTGCACAAAGACAGACTTCTTTTTGTTGTCTTTTTCTTTTTTTTAATAAAGTTGATATACTGATGTAATAAATTGCTTGTGACAGAGCTAGGTCTGTTGTGCCAGCAGTGCAACTGCTTTTTTAAAAAAATTTAAGCAACATATCCCTGTGCCCTAGTAATTTAGCACATTGCATTCTGGTCCTTCCTTTAGTAGGAAACAGCCATGAGATTACAGAATAGATTTATGTCAGTCTTTCACTTAACTCCAAGTAGCCCCATGTCTGCAGTGCATTTGGCGTTCCTTTTTGTTAATAATTTCCATACATTACAGATGATAGATTTAATTGTTGTGATAAATAAGATCTGCGTTGAAGAATTAGTAGCGTTGGTTGAAATACATTGCATGTTTCCCGGTCCTTTATGGGAGTGAGTCACTGTTAACAATTAGCGCGCAGAGCTATGGGGCAGGTCTTTAAAAAAAAGTTATTGCTTTTTATTTTAGTTTAGTATTTCAGATTTCAGTAAATGTGCCGCTAGAAGTGAAAATATTTGGCTTTTCTGGTGTATTCTAGAGGAGAACTCATACAGATTTACAGCATGCATTTTCTGTAAGTGAAGCTGACAAGGAGAGAGGTTACTTCTCAAATGAAAACACGTTTTACTTCTGGTGTGATTATTTATAGCAGATACTTAAGGACAACTCATGGTTTCTGCTATGTGATGTATCCAGAATGGGTACAGTTTTACTGGCTTGGATGCTGGTATGTGAGAGCTCAGCTGCATTTTGTCTTGTTGGTGTAATATCCAGAGAAAATATAGCTCTGTAAGGGACATTTTTCTCCTGCAGTACTGCTATTGCCATGACCCATGAGAACAAATCATATAAGGACATTTCCCTTTATCTTAGCTTTCTGTTTCATCAAAAAAACTTTTCAACCTGCAGGGATAAATCTGTAGTGCAGTGCCTGGAGAATTAAGCACACAATGTCCAGTTTTAATTGGTGTTAATGAATTCCAAATTCCCAGAGTATAAATGGAAACATACCTTAAAGGGCATATTCTTAAGGTCACATGAATCCTCCTTTTTGAACATGTGTTGTATGCCCCGAAGCAATTTAAGGAATTGATGTTGACTTGGAAGGCTGAATCACTGCAATTAAATGATGCCTACAGCTGCATTTGCCACAGTTGTCATGGGAATCAGAGTCTTTTGTGCCTGGGATAGATGTGCAAAATGTTTAAAATTCAGAGAGGGAAGATGTCCATTTTACCTCAACAATTGCTTCCTGCAAAGTCATTCTTTTTCTTTCCTAATGTCAAAGCCTGTTACAAAGTCCCGGACTCATTTACTGTGGGATTCTTGTGGCAGAAATGCACATAGGCTCCATTTTAGCTTTTTAAAACTGAATGGCACAGCCCCAGTGGTGAGATGAAGATAAGCAACTGCCTATTTTAAAGTCACTGAAGATAAAGAGGTGAAATAACTTTGGTGTCCTAGGGAGCCTTTCTGACTGCTTCTAACATAGCATGGAAATTGTGTTCATCTTCGTCATTGATGTTCTCCTGGCAGCTGACCAGCACTAGATGTGAAATCCCTCGAAGCTGGTAGGAAAGCTCCTATGGTCTTCAGTAAGGCCAGGATTTCATCAGGATACCTATGGATTCCTTTAGAGTTCTCAGAAGCCTTTCATTCCTGTGAGTGAGAGTTTAAATTTGCTCACTTAAGGATCCCTAAGTCTCAGATCATGGCTGGGTCTATTCTTTTCTCATGGCTTGAAATAACGGTTAGATACAATGTTGCTTCTACTTAGTTTATTTTCTTTGTTCAAGCTATGTGAAAAAGAAAAGGGAAGCTAGAAAAAGTGATTCATTGTTATTTTATATTTGCGATTATTTTTTTTAAAGAATTCCAATTCCATTTGTCCGAGGTGATTTAGGCTATATGGGATAAACTGCTTTTTTCTCAGCACTTATCTTGTAGCAGAAGAAGGAAAGGTGGAAATGTTGGGGGAATGGTTTCTGGCACTGTTATGCCTCACATATCTTTCCTTTGGATCTTCTAAAAGAAAAAAAATCAAGCCATGCTGCTTGCAAGTCAGATACTCCTGTCTTAAAGTCCTGATTTATTAAGAGACCAGGTAGTACAGATGTTAAGTGAAATCAATATGAGCCTGTCCCCCAGGTATATATTCTTTCCAGCTTTTTGCAGGACTCAGACATTTTTCTCTAGGACCCACGTCTCGCCAACTGGCTTTTCCATAAGCTTCATTCTCTTAGTGCTTCCGCTACTCCTTTTCCCAGCGGGCAGCTTCTTCACACACCTTGTCCAGAGGACTGCTTCCCCAGCCTCTTCTCCCTGGCCTGGGTTCCTCCTTGTGTGGTTTAGCCCTCCTTGGAGTCCTCTTCCCTTAACTTGCTGTCATTTGATCTGCTCACCTGATGTACAGGCTCATCCTCGCCCGAATCCATCTGCCGAGGCCAAGTACCCACAGCATGGCAGGTCTTTAAATCAAGCTGGTCACCCTGATCACAACGTCAGCTGGGAGGATAACCGCGTCTGCTTCTTTCGTTCTTTAGGGTGCAGTGTGTCACGGGTTGTGTTTAGGATACACACAGGCAGGATAGGAGCTTGTACTGGTGAAAGGGGGAAATGTCCATAAAGAAGTATCATGAGTTGATTTTTCTGTATTACAATTTGGTTTTGATATTCCCTTTTGTTTGGTCTACTTTGGTTTTTGAAAAACTATTTTGTTGTTCTCCCTCACCCAAACATGCTCCCTATAAAGCACTCCTCTTAAAACCAAGTTCCCAAAGTCAGATTTATTTGTTTTTTCCCCCGTATGTTCCTGGCCTGTTTAAAAAGCAATTCCAAGATTTTTCAAGGGAGAAAATCAGTATGTAACTGCCTAAAACAAAAGCCGATTGTAAAATCATGTTGGGAACTCAATGAAGTGCACCGTGATGTAGCAATGCCCTCGCATTTCAAGCCAGGACAAACAGTGCCCTTTATCTAACCAGAAATCAGTAGGAAGCTGATCTTCAGCAACGTATTTTGAGCAACGGGATGGACCGTTTGTCTGCATTTGCTTGTCACGTGCTGAGGATGTTGTGTTTTGTGTGACAAATTAAACACAGGGCATTCTGGTTGTGCTTCTTATCTACCATTTCCTTCATTGCTGGCAACTGCTGGCAGGCACGGTACGCCTGCTGCCCTGCTTTTCTTTAGCCTGGGACCAGACCTGACCTGGCCTTCTCATCCCTTCCTCTGCTGTTTGTTGCTTTTTTACTTTTACTGTAGTCAGCATTGGATTAACCTCAATTTCTAAGCAGTAGATTGTGAAACCTGAACTCTCAGCAATACAGCAAATTTTTATTAATGAGGTAGTGGTCTAAAAGGAAACAGAGCAAAAGATGAGCCAGAGGCAAATTCAAACTGATTATAGCTACTTTCCTTGGCTGTCTGGTTTCCAACAGGAAGAACAGTTGTCTGAGTTCCATTCCCATAGAGCTTTTGCAACGCAGATAACTCCAGCATATAGTCAGAATACTGTCAGGATTGATAAATTGGTTTAGTATTGCTTCACCCCCAGAACACAGAAAGGAAAGTCACAATAGGCCTCTCAGCAAGAAAAACCTTCTCTGACCATACATTTGTCAAAGTAAAAGTAACGGCTAATAATGTTTTATTTGGCAGTTTTGTGACTGCAGAAATATCAAGCCATGACAGTGTATACTGTATAAAGCCATTAAGTGTTGTTCCTTTGCAGAACGTACTTTCCTGAACCATCCAGCCGTGTGTTTCATCGCTGCTTTCTGCCCAGAAGTCCCACATTCAGTATTATAAATCTGCCTTTTTCAATATTTCAGGTAGTTAAATTTTCACCTTCAGTTTAATGGGAGAGGTCAAGTCTCAGCTGGGGCTATGACAATCCAGTCTAGGCACCTGAAGTGAGATTACTTGAATGCATTCTGGGAATCTGCACTATCCCCAGGGCCAAATTAAAAGGAAGCTAAAGCATTTGTGTGTGAAGTTTAAACATTTACTTGGAAAGACTTTCTTTTCAATAACCCTGGAAATTTCATTGTAGCACAACAAGCCATTGCCACTACCCATCAATTAAATTAACCACTAGTGTGACATATTCACAGTTATTTACTGGAAGTGTAAAAAGTACCGTGTGGTGAACATGACAAAAGCTGTAGGAGAAATTTTTAAATCACTGACCATGAACTCAGACGGCAAGAGCTTTGATGTCATGTATAACTACATGGCCCAATTCCGTGCTCTACTTTATTGATGCTCTAGGGATTAAAACTGTAAGAGGAGCAAGGGAGTGAAAAATAGGCTAGAAAAATAAGTATGAGCTGTCAGACATCTAGTGCCTTTTGAAGCAAACTTCCCATTTCAATACTTAAATATATATAAAACAGCTCTACATTTTTAGCTAAATCCTTCCAACACTGCCAAAAAAGGTGTGCCCCATCAGCTCTGGGACTGGTGTCTTGTACAAAGCTCTATCATGTGCTGCTTGCAAGGGCCTGCACATCTTCCAGGAGCCCAAGGAGTCCTCCAGTTTACCCCTTCCTCCCAGTTGTCCTGGGTGTTTGCCATTTGCAAAAGCTTTGGGTGGGGGAGAATCTGCAGATACCTTTAGGGTCTCCCTTTATTGTGCTTGTGGGATCTACTTTAAAACTGCATTTGTGTCTTTCTTCCTCAGAAGTACTTACAAATGAAGACATTGTTTAAATAATAGATTAAAAAGCCTTTCTGTATTGTGGCACTTATCTAATTTTAAACAATTGCTATTAAAACGTGAAGCGTATGAAATAATGTGTAACGACAGAACTTGATACACGAAGGCATGTGTAGTATTTGAACACCTATTTCAATTTCAAAGAAAACTGGATTTTATCTCCTGCTTAATACCTAATTCTGTGAGGTTCTTTATGCTTACTAATTCATTAACATACATGCTGTACAGAATAGCTGAAGTGTCAAAAAATGTCATCTAATAGCAAATTCAGTTTTATTCTAGTAGGCTTGTATCTCTTAGGAGACCATGAAAAGATGCTTTCAAGAGATGGAGAGCAGTAATAAAGTCTAAAAGGTTAAAACCAAGGGGGACGCCTTTTAGTGGGAAAGAATTATGTCAATTAGATCAGGAGTTAGAGGAGGCTGGAAAATTGTCACAGTTCCTTGAAATCAACACCTCACTGGGTCTAGAAACATTCATGTCGTTTGAGCTTCCACCTTCTAGAGGTTTATTTTGTGTTACTCTCTCTACTGCTGACATTTTTTCCATGGAAACATCACTTATACCTGAATTTAAAAAAGCAACCGTATCTCTATTTTTTAAGTGAAAAACCACCCTATTTGTAGGTTCCTATCTAAGACTGGGATATGCAACAGAAAGCCTACACATTTGTGCGTAAGTCATTCTGTAGAGTCTGAACAAGAGGGAGTTCAAGCTCACATCTGCCTCCAATAAAAGGATCTGAGTTGCTCTCCTCCTCTCCAGTTGTGAGCCACCGTGCAGCTAAAAATCAAGAATTTTGGAGACTAAGGAGAGTAAGCATTCATATTTCTAAATCTCAAAGGGTCCCAGGGTCGAGACAGATGCAAAGAGACACTGCAGTGTTCAGTTCAGACAAGGTGGTGTCATGGAAAGTGTTGGAAATTCAGGTGCTTGACTAGTGAAATTTCTGACTCAGAGGGCTGGGACTCAGCACCCGTGTTGTCTTTGGGTATCTTGGTGCTCCTAAAAAGCATGGCTGATGCCTTAGCTGTTTTGAGACATGGCCTCTCAGGCTTGAATTTTCAAGCATTCTGGACAGAGCCCGGTCCCAGTTTTCTGCACCTTTGGAAATTAGCTATTCGGCAGTTGTTTCAATAAGTATGCTCTGGAAAATCAAAATGCCCTTTTAAAATTAATATAATCTCCAATTATCATATTACCTTAGGGAGGAAGGCCTGGTGGTACTTAATAGAGCTCTTTGGGGCTGTTGTGCATTTTAATTGAGTGAATAATTGTAAAACACTTCAGGGCCTTTTGGTAAAAGGGTCTGAACAAACATTGCCATAATGCTGAATAATCAGGTTGCAATATGAACTGGAATAAATGAACCCTATAAATAGATACATAATTTATATATACATGTAATGTATGTCTGTATATATGTCAACATTTTTGAGGGAACAAGGCAGTTACTTTATAAAAGTCCTACAGTTCTTGAATAAGAAAAAAGACTGAGATTGGATAGCGGTAATCATCATAATCAAAATATTAGTTTTCAAGATATTGTGAACCTGCAGTTTATCCTCCCGTGCAATGCACAGAGAATTGCCAGAAGCATTGACGGTGTTACCACTTCAGTGATGCTTCTTGAGAAACAGCAAAATATGTTGTGTTTTATGGTGGAGGAACAGAGAGGAGGTAGATCCAAGGTACTAAGCGTTTAGACGCCTAAAGAAGTAGGGAGGCATGGTTTAGAGGAACAAAGGGAATTTCACTTCAGCTGGCTTTCCCAAGGTACTGCTGCAATGCAGTGGTAGGGATTGGAATGGAGCAAAGATCTCCTGCAGCCCGAGTCAGTGCCCCTCCAGGCATTTTCCAGATGGAGCAACGGGAAAAACAGCAATGGTGAACTCGGTGGTGGCATCGGTGCTAGGTCCGTAGCTGATCTGCTGTGTTACCCTGCATGAATCTGTAGCCACTCTGTTTCTCCTGAATGCTTTGGCTGTCTGATCTCTTAAGACTATAATTTTCTGAGGCAGTGACTCTCCCTCTTCCTGTGCTTGTACTCTCTTGTTATTCAGCCCGTGAGGAGGGGGAGTGCCTCTGAAATGGAGATGATGGAGATGAACTTTTCTAGTTCATACAAAAAAAAGTCTATGCCCGGCAATGCGGTGCTAGTACAAAGAACTCTCTATTCTTAAAAGGGACTTGACACAGTGATGATGCCACTTCACTTAGTTAGTGAAAAGAGCCATCTGATACAGGCTCAATGCAAAACTACATAAAGAAAACTGGCATTTGAATGGCTTGAGTGATTGAAATATAAATGAATGGGACAAGACCAGACTCTGTTTCTAAAGGAATCAGTTACCAGGCATCCTCTTACTACTGTGAAGCTCTCATCTGCAGGACCAGTCAAAGCTATTTTTGCTGGGAACTAGGATATTCATTGCTTGAGATTAAGTGCACCTTTTAAGCACCAAGGAGACACTGAGGAATGCTGTGGATTCAAGAGGGTTAGAAGGACTCTGAAATTATTTTCCTTGCTGTAAACCCACTGAAGAGACTGATGTAGCGCTGGGCACGATTTGAGTTCTGTACCCACGGCCAGAATGGTTTGACAAAATGATCCATTGCGTGTTAAAACTACAGATTCAAAGAGTGTAGAAAATGTGTGGGCTATTCAGCATCTTAGAATAGGAATTAGGTTGGACTAAAGTTTCCTTTCTCTTCCCAACTGCAGAAAAATAAGGATCTATAAAAGAAAATGTCTTGAGTGAAGGATAACGGCATATACTGATTGCTAATGAATTTTTCACCTCTGGAAGGCTCTCCAATGGCCTATATGACCTGGTAGCTGAGAGTTTTTCCAATAGGATAAGTGTCTGAGCTACCACAGAAAGCGCAAATATCCCTGTTTAGCATGTTACTGAAATCTTGGAGACAGGTCAAGGACTGACTTTACTGTGGAGACCCCATTACCTTTTCCCACCAAAGGTAGTCCTTCCAGGTGAGGTCTGAAGCCTCTTAACAGGGTAGTGCAAGGAAGCTTGCTGCATTTGTTCAGAGACAATTCTTCTTTCACATGGCCATTACTTTATAATGTTTCCCGAGCTCCAGATTCACTTAAACATCGTACCTAATGCTACTGACATCTGGTATCTATAGCTTCCCTTCCCATCTGCCAGGGATTTCATGCTTCTGATGAAACAGCTATAAAATTGCAAAGACAGCCAAAATGTAGCCTAAAATCACAATGATCAACTGCTGTGGCTGTTACATGGGATTTTTTTTTTTTTTGTCAAAAAAATGAAGAATGGTTGTGTGTCAGAAGATGATGGTATCAAAGATCAATTATGTTTCCAATGAAATACCAACTGGCATCATCTGATGTGGGATCTTCTCTTGCATGGTGCGGTTACCCTTTGGTTGCTCTCTGTTTCCACTTGTTGGATTCATGTCTGGTTTTGTATTGCTTTATTTTGGGCTTACTTGGTAAAGAAAAAGTATTTTCAGAAAATTTCATCAAATAACATGTGCTGCACTGATGTCAGCTGAGGAAATCAGCATCAAGAGCAGGAAAAGCCAGAAGATGAATGGATCTCTTAGTTCAAAATAGGAAACAGCTTGAAGTTCCCTTGGGGGGAAGCAGAAACCTCATTCATTAACAATGACATTATTTCACCTCTGGTACAGAGTAAGGATTCTGTTCTGGCAATGGACAGACACATCTCACATTCATGCAAATGACCCTGAGCATTCATGGCTACAAAGGAACAGCCCTGAAATATTGACAGTTTTGACTGGTGAGCTATTCTCATGATCCGTTTGTGGCTGAGACATATGGCACAGGGAAAAACACGTTATTTGTGTTCCTGAATTGATTTCAGTCTAAGGTATGCATGTCTCCCTGTCTCATCTCAGTGGATATCAAAGTAAATCTGAGTCACTGAAGTGAAGGATCTTGCCTGGATGATGCAGTATTCATTTATTCATACTTTGATACAAGGATCATGTCTGATCAAGCACTCATATATTTTGTGCAGGATTTATCAGTCAGATGTATCTGGGTTTCTTGAGTTTTTTCTGGTGTTTGATGGTAGTGTACATCCATCTACTTGTTCATAGTCACGTACACAAAATTTTGTGGGTTTGGTTTTTTTTTCCAACCAGACTGAAAGTAGGACAGGAGACTGTGGTGTCCTGTTAAGAACATCTCCAATTGCTCAATATAAAATGGTCAGTAGGAAGTTTCCCAAGTGCCTTTATTTTCTGTTTCATTACTCCGAGTACCTTCCCTGTTTTCTCTTGGGGTGCAGAGCTGCAGCTAGCAGCTAGCTATTCTGAAATTTCTTTGTTTATCTTAGACTCTGTCATTTTGCCTAAACATTGATATTTTCCAGAAATCAGCTTTTTAAGTGGAGATGCCTATTAACTTTCTGAAGTCATGTGTCGGTGAATCACAGAACTGTTTAGTTTAACTAGACAAGCCCTATAGTGATACATGAAAATTATTTTCTTCTTCAGAGTCCTGTTTACGTTCTTTTCCAATAGGATAGATGTTTTATTGCAAAAGAATCTGTAAAAGAGGTAATTTTAAATAGGCACAAAATAAATTGTGTTCTGTAAGGTACCCATAACATTTCTAGAAGATCCTCATTAACCTCCTTATGTCAGCACAGGACGCTCTATTGCATTTGTAATTGTCAAACATTTGGGCTTTTTAATAGAAATGATCCCTTACTGATACCTATAGGCATCCCCATTCACAAAGCAAATTTTTCATTTCAGGGTATTAGAAACAACAGTAGATTAATCGAAGTCTGAAGTTCAGCAGTGCAGAACTTCCATCTATTATCTTGCTTGCCTGTAAAGATTATGCCCTAATAACACATGAGTGATACAAAGCATTTAGTGAATAAAGTCCAGTCATTATCAGGTTGGCTCCCTGTGCTGCCATAATGTTGAATTACTGCTGGACCACAGAGCAGCAGTGACGAAGGTACCGAGTCTTAGGGGGGATGCTGTTTTATGACCTGGGTGTGATACGGATTTAACATAGCTCAGTGCAGAGAGGGCACAGCAGACTTTAGGATATGACACTGATGGCCAGATCCAGGTGCCACTTTGTCTCACATCTGTGAGTCAAAGTGCAAACGTTCTTTAGTAAAAATAGAATTAAGTCCTCCAACAGAAAACCACAAATTATCTGGTGATTGTTTGTACCACACTGCATCATTTTGCTAACGTTGTACGTGTGTCTTGCAAAAGAAACCAAAGCCGCTATGTGCCTGCACAGCAGGGCCAAATCCTGCTCTCAGCAGTGTGAATTCAAAATATGGGTATCTTCAGTAGTGTCTTTAGAGCCATCCTGATTTAAAACAAAAACTGTATTTGCTTTAATCGTGCAGTTCCCAAGCTCGACTTTGATGAATTGCAGAAGCAGGCTCTTATCAAGTAACTTGGTGTTTTTCTTTATTTTGTTTTTTCTTGAAAAGAGCAGGAAGTTCGCCATACTGCAGAGCAAGATGAATGAATTTGCCATTTGACGCTAAATTTTCCAAGAAGGATTAGGATGTTTTGCAGTCCTGTAAATGCAGGAATCCTCCCTGCAAGCCCAGCATTTCTTTAGGGTCATGATCAAAATTTGCTCTGTAACTACATATGCAAAAGAAGGAGAAGGAATTCCGAACATGAACACTTCCAATCCTTAAGAGCAACTACAAATTTAAGTGAAAAAGATGGAAATTCCTTTCCTCATAGTCAGAAATTATTACAAATGTGTTTGGCTTAGTTTTACAGTGAATTGCTGTGTCTCAATCCTCTGTTACAGGGTTAAAAAAATGAACACAATCTTCTTGTTAGTGCACAGATGTGCTTAAAGGTCACCAGCGTGACAGGAGAGAGGTGTTTTCATCTGATAATACTACCTTTCTTTTTGTCGCTGTCTATTTTTCTTCTAGCTATCCATTTCCCATGGTATTCAGTAGCTGCAGTAGAAAGGACCTGGAAAACAGCCTGGAAAAAGGAGTGGGAATGTGTCTGTTTAACTTGCCTGAAGTTAAGGAGTCCTTCGGTGGACAGAAGTGCGGGAATGGCTATGTGGAAGACGGAGAAGAGTGCGACTGCGGGGAGCCTGATGTAAGACATCGCCTGAGAGTTACTGCTCACCTCCTGCCTGCAGGTTTTTAACAGTAAAGAAGTGGTTTGGCACGTTTAACACTGTTTGGTGTAAAACAAATCTCTCCCTTCTCTGCCTCTATCTTATCGGCTTAAACCTCAGAGTCCTCAGAAATGCGGGGAGTTTCTGCTTGACTTGCTTTCGAGTTGCTAAAGTTCAGGCAGGGCTTTAGTTAAGAATGTGCTCGATTCACCATTAGAGAACAAGCTCTCTCATGGCTTGTCCAACAGACTAACCATGACTAGCTGTCGTGTTCCTAACAACAGCAAATCCTTTAAGTACTAGCTAATAAGCTAGACTCAAAATAAATTTGTTAACATTGCTCAAATTTCTCAAGATACCATGTGTTAATTGAAGGTTTGTCTCCATATATGAGAAGCCACTCATATATTAATATAAATAGTGATATAAATATTAATATTGGCTAGGTGTTTTTTCATTGTGGACAGCTTCAGTTTTTAGGTACAAGCCCTTTCTCTCCTTCACTATGAGATTTTTCTTTGTCTTTAGCCAATTGCCTTACTAACAGAAATAGCCTTTACTGCCTCCCAAAAAGAGCGCTATTCTTTCAAAGATCGTTCCATTTAGTTTAGTGAATGTGTCAGAGGACTGCTCAGATCAGGAGGAGATAGGCAAAACCTGTGGGTCAAATAATATCCGAGCCGACATCCTTATCCCTTTGGCATCCCATGCTCATTGGCTGTATTGAACTTCTCTCAGATTATCTGAATTAAATACAACATCAGATGAGGGATTTGTTTCCTGTGATAAATATGGTTCTGCAGACAAAATAGATCGGGGCAGTTAAAACAGCGAGATATTGCCGTATCCTGTCTATACAGTGTATTGGATTTACACAAGCCATAAGGATTTCCTGACAGTTCACTCATTCTTCGGGGTAACAGGGTTGGAGGAAGCAGGCTTATCTTCTTGTTTAAAGTCAATAGAGTGCAAGCAGCTTGCAAATGTCTTTCTAACCCAGTTATCTTTCTCATTTTCACTTTTGAATGTTAGTAATAGCTTCTCAAGTCAAAGCCACTTAACGTCAGCAAGCACTGACTTGATTTGCCTCTTCTTTCTATGTTTTTCCTTTTTAATTATATGGGAAAACTGCAGCTTGGGCCCAATGAAATTAATTTGGAATTTACTGCTATAGTCTGACTTGTACCAGAAAACCCGTTAGATTAGTTAATAATTCACTGCCCAGTCATTTATACCAGCTGAGTTTTGTCAATAGTGTTGCAGTATTTTATGGCATGGAAAGCTGTACAATAACATATGCTAGGGTTTTTTTGTCAGTGATCCGAATTAACTCAGTCTGAATAGGTAGATGTAGGTGGTTAGTAGGGATATTTCTCCTTTACGCTAAGTAAAATATTAGCCCCGTGTTGAGGTCTGTGCGCACTGGCGTTCCTTAGCAGTAGGACAGCAATGGGCTCGTGTGGGTGGAGAGTCGTGACTGTAGCACACCTCCTACCCGCCAGACAACTCTGGAAATTCTAATGCAGTAGGAACTGTTTGACCACCTCCATCCACGCTATGGTCTCATGTGCGTCAGGCGTTGGTTGAGTACAACACATGCCAGCTCGCCCACCGCCAGACCAAGAGCGTAAGACCTGACCAAGGATGATATTATGATATTACCAATTAAGCTCCAACTTCATTTCGGATTATGTTACCAAAAATGTCTGACGTGCTACAGTGTCTGTGGAAGGAGAGTGAAAGTAGATTACACATGGAAAGATAGAAGAAGGTGAAAAAAAAAAAAAAAGCAAAAATCCTTGGTCCCTGAGAACTGAAAGGTGACAAATGTGGCTAATTTTATAACAGGCTGCAAGGGGGATCAGAAAACTACAAATTAGTAAATCTGAAGTCAGACAAATTACTTCCAAATGTAATTAAGAGCTGGTGCCTGAACAGCTGTGACATGCTAGGGACGAGTCAACACAGCTTTTCTGCCAGGAAATCTTGTCTTACAAACCTATCACAGTGCTGTGAAGGACTTAACAAGTGGATGGAAAGACATGCTGCTGTTATTGCAGCCTGTTAGGAGTTCAGAGAGGCTTTAGACCAAGGCCTTTCACCAAAGCCTTTTTAGGAGACTAAGCAGCTGTAGGACGAGAGAATACTGCATGGGCGAAAACTGGGTTAAAAGATAGGAAATACAACCAGGTGTAAGTCATCCATTTTAGGCAGTGGAAGGAAATCTGCTGTGATGTATCCAGGAGAAGTGTCCTGGGGACTACACAATTCAGCATATTTATAAACAGCCTGGGAAGAGGAATAGTCTTGAATTTGCTGATGATATTAGTGAGGATGGTGGAGATGAAAGCTGGCTGTGAAGAACTGCAGAGGAACCTTCTGAGACAGCTGGACTGGTCATTAAGATGACAAATGGAATTCAGTGCGGAGTGATGCACATTCCAAACATCACATATAAGATGATGGACTCTGAGCTGACTCTGACCATAGAGGAACAAGACTTCAAATTACAATAAATAGTCTCATGAAAATGTCAGCTCAGTGCTCAAGAGTGGTCTAAAAGGTAAATAGGCTGTTAGAAATTACTAGGGAAGAAATAGGAAAACAAAACAGAGCACTAGTAGGCCTCTATAAATCTGCAGCATGCTGCACCTGAACCTGCATGTGCAGTTTTTTCCTACACCTCCCTGATCTCAGGAAGGGTAAAGCAGAATGAAAAAGGTTGAAAGAAAAACAATAAGGAGGTTCAAAGTTTTGGAGGGGCTCCGGCAGGAAAGGAAGACAATGAAGGAAAATGCGACAGAAGCTGATAAAATTGTGAGTGAACTGGAAAGAGTGGGTAGGGAGCGATTGCCCCCCCACAAGAACAGTGCATATAAAGTTAGAAAGTGGTTTCAAACAAGCAGAAGGAACTGCGCCGCAGGCTGTGTCGATTACTTGTAAGTTCCTTTCCACTCGGTGTTAGAGGTGCTAAAAATCTCCGTGGAGCCAAGGGACAACCAGGAGACTAAGAAGGTACCATGTATGTGTGTTCACAGTCTTGTCCTAAAGCATCTTCTGCTGGCAGCTGTCAGGGGGACACAAGACTAGAAGGGCTATAGGCTGACCCAATGTGGTCTGTCTTGTGTTCTTAGGAAAAAGGGGGGTGAAAACAAGTGTCTTGCCTATAGCATCATGTAGGTGATGCTAGAATTGGTGTTGCATCAGTCTGTTTGAGGTGCTCTGATGAGCCCAGGAGACCTACACCAAGAAACCCAACTCCCATCGTTGCTGTTGTTATCAGTAATAACTAACAGTCATAAACTACAGCCCAGCAGTAGTTTTGGGTGGCAGCCTCCAGCCTCCAAAAGCCTTGTGAGCCTTTTCTGTTTGCTTGCCTGTTTACATTAAAACCATTCCTGACAATTTAATAGCCCAGGCACAAAAACTATTTACCAAGCTCATTCGCTACAATGAGTAATAAGTGAGTGAGCAACTGGAAATTTCAAAGGCTGCAGTAACATCATTCAAAGAGCTGTGTCTTTATTCCAGTCTGCCTGTGGAATGCCGATTGCTTTCCATGGCTGGCTGGTGTAGGGCCAGATGATGGGGTACAGGAGCTGACTGTTTCAGAAGTACATTAATTGGACTGACATCGCTTTCCTCCACTCTGCTTTTCTCAGATTGCTATTGAGGTGAATTTATAAAATGTGCAGAGGAACATTACTTCTTAAATACAGCAGCTGCACAGAAATATTTGCATAGCCTGCTGCCTTCCGGCATGATTAAAAATAGGTGCAGGAAGTTGTTCCGCTGCTTCAGAGCAGCACAGTTAGCTTTGTATATTCAGGCAGATATTACCTAAGAAAAGAGTGAAATGCTGAGAATCATTTTCCTCTGTATTTGTGAGTGCAGTGGTAGCCCTGTCTTCCAGTTGGAAAGCTTTACAAAAGCCAATAAAGTAACAAGAGGCTGTGAACATCATTCTAACCCACTTATTTTTCCTGTGTTCCCTATATTGTTAGTGATCCCTTGCTAAATCAAACTGGCTTAACACAGCTGAAGAGCAATTTTATCTGCCGCTATTTTTGTTAGAGAGGTGAGATTCCAGTGCAGCTGATGTAACTTGCAGCTTGTGAGCATGATCTTGAAAAAAACCAAATCCATTATTTTCTGAAACTTCTCACTAGCTCATTCTACTGAGAATAAAGTTTGCAAAAGCCCACACATGCCACCGTCTAATCCGTAAGTGTGAAATTGGGATGTATCAGTTAGTGAGAGTGCAATTCGTACTCGTTTCATTTCTCAAAGCTCTATTACTGGCATACCCTGATAAGAGATTACATGGAATGGTGTCATCATCTTTCTTTGTGGCAGCCACCGGTCTCCATGTAATACAGAAGCCTGGTGAGCAACTGTCACAAAATAGAGAGCTGTAGTCGTGATGCTCAGTAACTGCAACACAGGCCCTGGATCCTCACTTGAGGCAATGGCATCATTCCACTGTTTTTTGTGGAAATAAAACACCGTACTACTGTATCAGGATTGGTATCAGCATACTTGAGTGGCTTGTGGTATTTGGGATTAGATCCACAGCTAGAATAAACCAGCCTTTCTCAATGGCTTCTCTGGTTTTACTACAATTATTGTGCTTGTCAAATGTAAGGACAGACAAGACTGTTTGGATCAAGTTGTAGAATTTCATGCATAATTCATTATTCCATGCCTAGCTTTTCTTGGCGGAGCTATAGGCAGCCTCTTGATTTACAGCTAATTGTGACTGAAAGTCGTCTGCTCTAAATTTATCCTCCATCTAGGAATGTACAAACCGGTGCTGTAATGCAACTACCTGTACTTTGAAACTGGGAGCGGTGTGTGCACATGGACTTTGCTGCGAAGACTGCCAGGTGAACCAACGGAAACATTTCTTATCTGTGTGGGGTGGGCAGAATTCCGCAATCTTCCCAGCCGCAGAGCAGTAAGCAAGGTTGGAGAACAAGCAAGTTGGTATCATTAAGCACTAAGACACTTGCATTTCACGTAAGCAATTCAAAAATAATCTCAAATTGTAACAGTTATTGAAGGAGCAGATCAACAGACTTTTTTCATGGTGTCTGTGCTGTTTGTAGCTATTTCATTTGCTCATGCAAACCCTCTTCTTTTTCTTGCACTTTTGTATGCTTTGATTTTTTTCATGCTTATATGGATGTTGTGCTCTGGCAAGCAGTCATTAAATGCTGGACCCTCTTTCTATGGGAAGACTCTTAAAATATTAATTCTGTCAACAGCATATATATTTTTAATGCAGAGCATCAGCTCTTGTGGACTCCTAACGTACTTTAAAGAGCCAACTTGCCACAGGCATTTACCTTCTTGAATTCTCAGACTCTCTCTTGCGTATGGGCTAATAAAGCATTCCGCAAGTTTCCATTGTGTCTGTGGCAAGCATCTGTCTAAAAGCTCAGTAGCAGCAAGCTACCAAAACAGCTAGCAAATGCTTTTTAGCAAAATCAATCTTCATGTCTTTTTGCTTTTTTACCAAAGGCGCTGTGGTGATGCAGTTAAAATTCAGTGCTGCTCCCAGAGCACACCCATCTTTTGTGGTTGTTGATAAATGAATGTTCAGATTGCCATGTTCCGCCGTTGCATGCTAGCTGCCTTCAGCTCTGAAAAAACGTATTTATCCAGGGAAATCAGGACAGGAACGGTTACATGGACCAGTTGTATAAATAAGTTGAAGATCTTGATGCCCATGACAGAGCGACATTTCCATGAGGAAATGCACCTCCATTCCAGGAAGCTGTCAGGGACCTGAATCCAGAGTCAGGCGGGCCGGTGGCTTCGTGGGCCGTAACATACCACATAACATCATGTTACGTGGTCAGCTGGCTGCCCTGGTCACTGCTGTGCTGTTACGGCCATACGGACGAAAAGGTTTCTGCTCTGACTTTTGGTCAGTGCTACAGAGCGTCCTTCGCAGTACAGCCCAAACGGGTTCTGTGCCTGTGTGTTCAGGCATGAGCGCAGGAGGCACTCTGAAAACTTCGGTTCGTATTTGAAAACTAACAAAAGGCTGGATTTACCTTCTGACCTGAGCCGCGTGAGCCATGTTTGCCGCTGCAAGTTCAGTTTGGCCTTCCTGCCTGCCAAACCCGTCGCAACATGTGTCAAATAAATGTATTTAAAAGCGCTGCATAATCCTTATACTGTCCTCTGCGGTCAGCTGGTGCAAAGCCAGTGGAGAAAGCGGTTCGTGCGCTGCATGGGTGATACCGCTGCATAACTCTGATTGATGGGAATTACAGCAGTCAAGGGGTTTTGTTTGTTTTGCAGTTAAAACCAGCGGGGATTTCTTGCAGAGAGTCAAGTAATTCCTGTGATCTGCCAGAGTTTTGCACAGGAGCCAGCCCTCACTGCCCAGCTAACGTGTACCTGCACGACGGGCACGCATGCCACAGGGTGGATGGCTATTGCTACAACGGCATATGCCAGACCCACGAGCAGCAGTGTATCACGCTCTGGGGCCAAGGTGAGTTTGAGAACCAGGAGATCTGTTTATGAGATAGACTTGGGGGAAAAAAAAAAAAAAGAGCATGCGATTTGGAGGAATTTTATACAGCACCAATCTGTATCTATTCTTTTCTGAAATGGAGAACTGAATAATGAGGGAATCATTCTGTGATTCATTTTATCTTTGATTTGCCGTAGTGTTCGTTTCTTGCAGCAGGAGGTAGAGAGCAACAGTAACTAGGTTCATTCTGCAACACTGCTGCAAATGGCTAGGTGAACTTAGACAAATCATTTAATGCTGACTTTGATATGGCCTTGTGGCATCCTGCAAAGTGCTGAATGCTCCTGACAGGCTGAAATCACATCCTTTTTCAGACTGGTATGTAAGCTTCCTTCTGTCCTCTAAATTGTTCATCTGCAAAACATATATGTCTGTCTACATCCCAAAACAGAGTTCAGGATTTGACGTTAACATAAGATTTTTGTATCATTGTGTGCATTTTATTAATTGGTGTTACCTTGTAAGCCTACCTCCTGACAGTATTCTTAGCACAGTGCGGACTCAAGCAGAAAGAGATTTTATTCTCCCATTGGAATTTACTTACTTTTTGCAAAAATTTAATAGCATGAGTTCTTGGGTTATCCGAAATAGATGATAACCCAGGAAAGCCGTTCTGTAATTACCTTTCTGTAATGTCCCGTGGCCCTTCCACTGAAATACAAATATTAACTCAGCATTCTCCTATTGCCTCCTGCATTGCTGGGGACAAGTCATGTCTCCTTCAGCATCTCACTCACCCTCTCTCTCAAATGGGAAACCCACTTTTACCTCTCCTGAAGAGAAGCATTATTTAGAGCTAGATTTAATTATTTCTTCTAAACTAACTTTTTCACCTCCCTTAGCCTCTTTCAATTCAGTATCTCTGCCTTCAACTCTGTTTCAAAACTTGCGTATCACTATAACGACACACAGATGTTTCCCTTGGTCAAAACCCTCCTATTGAGGGATTTATCTGTTATCTTCACAGGGACTTGGATCATTCACAATTTTTGTTTTAAAGAGCATTAAAGCATCTGAAGAAATAATGCCACTGATACAGATAGCAGGTTAGCTTTGTCATGTGGGTGTAGGAACATTAAAGGAGATCCAGTTTGAAATTAAACTCCCCACATGGAACAAACCATGCATCTGATACACTCCTCTGAATCCCTCTCGCGTCATAGAGTTAATACGAGCTCGTAGAGGCATGTACAATTATAGCCTCCAGTCTTAGTCATATTGGGATTTTTAAACCCCTGGATACAGAGACATTTTCTCTTGTATAAAGCAAAATCTCCTTATGAACCGTTTTTCCCATGCCATGGAAAGTCACTTGGTCAGACTGTTAATAATTTCAGTGGCTGAGAAAAATTCAGCTAAAGGTCAGGGCGCTGAATTGCTGCAGCTCCCTTGCCAGGTCTGTTTCCTAACACAGCAAGTCCTCCAAACCCCCCAGGCTCCCCTGATTCTTTCTTGTCTTCCTTCTTGGGACTACTCAATATGGGCACGGCTGAGTATGGAGTCTCCAGTGGTCAAGGCTATGGGCGTCTGCTTATGAGAAATATGACTTTGTTAAGAACAGAACTCAAACAGACTTTAACTGGAATACCCTTATTTGCCTTGGGAATACCCAAGGATAAAGGTTTTGAAAGGGAGGATGGGACATTACTAAACCTCAACTGAAAGGCTTAATTCTTATCACATTTTTGGAAGTATAAATTAGAAGTAATGCCAGTAAAGTAAACCTTCAAACAGTGTAGCAGATGATAGGGTTCAAGCAAAAGCCAAGGCCTATATTCTGGATTTAAAGACTAGGGATGTAAAAATCCACCGCTTGATCACACATCTGGTTGGAGTATGAGCTGGCAGATGTGGCGTGGAATGGGAAGAGGTTAGGTGGGCCATGCAGTTGGAAAAATATCATGGTACAGATAAAAAAAACATTCTTTCCAGCCTTGCTTGCAGCAGAAAGAGAGACATGATGTTCTAAGTTGTTGTCTCTGGACTTTGTATCAAAAAGATACATTTGAACATTTCACCAGATTGTTGTAACTGATTAGAACTGTTTTTAACAACTGTGTGTGTTGGAGTGGGGTGAAGGAGTAGTTGTGTGTTTTTTTGAAAAAAATTCTATACTGTAAAGAAGAAACACATCATAGTTCATTTACATTAATTCCTTTTTTTTTACTCCCAGTAGGAGAAAGCCTACATGCAGAACAAAATACAGTAACTTTTCTTAAAATAACATATAAAGTAACATATTGAATTCCTTATCAATATCTTCTTTTGTATATCTTTCTTTATTCATCAGGTTACAGATGTCCAGTAGCCCAATGATAAACATCAATCTTAATATTTTTACATCTACTGAAAGAAAAATGATAAGCACCCTCAGAGCTTGTTTACATTAGGCTGAACAATAGGAACCCGTTTCCAGAAAGAAGTACTTGCATTTCCTTGGGGCTTTTTTGTTACTTTCAACAGATAAATTCAAATCAAATATTTTTTCCTATTCCCTATCTGCAGTAGCATGGAAAGCTTGGTGTAAAAGAGGGGAGGAGCACCTGGGGACAGTCTCTGAAAACAGCCATAAATTCCTCTTGATGGCCATGTTCATTCCTGGCTGCTCCCAGAACACACAAATTTCTCTACTTTCTCTCTCACCTTCATTCATGTCATTTTTATCCTTAAGGAGCAACACTCATGAATTGCTTGTGACCTTTTTTGTTTCATATTCAAAAATACCAAATTGCACTGATCTGACCTATTGATAGTAGTGTGACTGAAAAGTACATCGATAGTAACGCATTCGTGTAATGTCTGGTACTCCACTGGCATTTTCTGGGAACTAGATACACAGATAAAGCTACTTAAGAGAGAGAAATTATTGATTGCCAAGGAATAGAAGGTTCTCAGCTTTAGACTCATGGCTTTTTCTACACTGGCAAGAAAATGATTCTTTATGGAAGGAAAGGAGATGTTTGTCAGTGTGTTTTCCTACATTGCCCCAAGAGGGAAAAAAGCAATGATTTGGGGGAGCCAATGGCAGGCATGGACTTAATAATTAGAACATACTTAAATTTGTTGCATAGACATGGCCATTTGTTTAGGCAGGAATAATCTTAATTTTAATGTCAATATATGTTACAAAGGCCTGTCACTGGTGTAAGAGTTTTGCAGTTTTTTCCAGGTACAACCCTACAGGCAAAATAGGTGGGCTGCCCGTCTAAGCTAGTTGACCAAACCATTGCTAACTGGATTTTTTTTGCAAAAATACTAATTTATCCAAGCACTGTAAAGATTTGAATTCAGTAAAATCAAACTATTTTGATCATCACAGATTTATGGCCAGGCCTTTTCTTTTGGAGATGTGAAGGGCATTAAGCCATATTCTCAGAGGCAGTGAGAGCTAGCATAGTCCTTAAATGAAAAAAATAACAGCTCAGCCCCATCTCACTCTTGCACAGACTTAACAAGATGAAGAGGGAGGCCAAGGGGAGCTGGTGGAAAGTTTGCTTTGCATCATCAGTGCAGTAAAACAAACTTAATGAGATATAAAATTCAGGTGCAAATCACATGACAGAGAACTGTATTTTTATGCTTATATTTATTTATACGGTTGTTCATGGTGCTAGTTGGCATAGCCTGAGCAAGAGAACTCCAGTCTGTTACTCGGAGTTTGCTTTTTTCCCCGCTCCACACTCATAAAGACTGAACTTAAATAACTCTTGAGGCAGTGTTTGGAACTGAATTGAAATATCTTTCTTTTCTGCCGTCAGCCTGATAATGGGGTTTTCTCTGTTCTTGGAATCAGCACCATGGTCAGAAATTTCTCTGTTCTCTTTCAGGAGACCGTGAGGGTATTTTCTCATTGCAGCAGGTCTTGCACTGATCTGAAATGATACAGTATTTCTGCATTGCTTCCAAAAGCGTAGAACATCTCTTTTTTTGCAACTGTATAGGGAAAGAAGTGGGCTCATCAATATACACAACTGGATGAAAAAAAAGTCTCCAGGCTGACAACTGCAGTGGTGAGCTTTGACCTTCTGCAGTTTGAAATGGCTGATTTAATCCCTTGAATAAGGCTTGGCATGGAAAGGCTGACAGGACCTTAATTACAGGGTCACGATACTATAATTATCAATAGCAAAGTGAAATAAACTCTGCTCTCCCAGCTCAAAGCACTTAATAACCACCGGAAATCTTTCACAAATCATTTTCCCTTTGCCTGTAGAGGCAGCAAAATAGAGAAAGACAGCACTTTCTGATTCAGTTTATGTGGTGCAATCATGATAAATGGGTTTCCTCCAGAAACACATTACAATTCTCTTCCTTAAGTATCCTCTGAAAACCTCCTTTTAACTTGGTAGTTCCATCTGTTCAGCTTCTTGCACTCTGATATGTTTTCATCTATAAAAAAAGTCCAAATATTGTGAGAAACAAGTCAGGAGAGGGAACAGCCACCTGAATCTCAAGCAGCAACGTGTTTTGGTTTGATACCAACGACAGACATTGAAGCTAGATTTTGGTTTCCAAGATGCAGATGATCATTGGGTACCAGGTGTTTTCATACACAGACTGCTCCCAGCCTGGCAGGGGAGCATTTTTTTGTACTCCATGAAATCTTTTTTCTTGTCAAGTATTATTGGTTGGAGTTATTACTGGCCTGTCTGAGCCCTGCAAGGATGCTGCAGATGTGTTCTTCTTCCTGCAGGCTGCTTTCCATTATATGCAACACACTTGATTTCTACATTCAAGAAAACCAACCAAACAAAAATTTTTCACCAGGTGAAAGAGGAAGATAAATACCTTAAACTCTCTTAGTTTTTTAATAAGCCCTTTCTCTTTTTACCATAATTTTTTAATAAGTCTTTATTAGGTTACTTACAGTCAAAGCACAGGACATGAGCATTCATTTTGCTTTTGGCAGCTTTTGGAGCCAGACAGCACTCTGGGGAAAGTGTGTCTGTGCTCTGGGCTGCTGCTGACACATCTCCAAAGAAGCCTCCAGTCACTGCGATGCTACACCATTGGCTGAACTACGTGGGGCACAGAGCCCCTGGACAAGAAAAAACGAGCCCCGTAGCAATTGCATATGATCATGGTAGATAGGTGGGGTCTTATTCCTTTGGTGAGGTAGGTCTGAGCAAGTTGGTCTTGCAGATGTGGGAGAAAAAGCAGTTCTACTTGGCCTCTTGCTTACAGCATGTTTTTTTCCTTCTCTCCCCTTTCCTTCTAAAGTTGGCATAGTATATGCACATGCTAATGTTTGTATCAAGCTGAATAGTTAATGTGCCTGCCCTGGAAAGACGAGGAGGAATCAACATGCTGAAAATGGAAGTTTTACTTTTGCTTTTTGCACAGTGCCTTGTCTGGTTGCTTTTGTTGATTTTTTGATTATTGCTTGTGGCTTAATGAAAAGAAGTGAAAGAATCCTGGGTGAGTCCTTTTTAATAGTTCCAGATTTGAGAAATGTTCTGAACTCAGCAAGCTTGATTGTAATCTTCCAAAGAATTTCAAGCTCTTGTCCTGCTCTCCAGGGAACCAAGAGCTCATATTCTGTTCATTCTATGCCTTTCTTGCTGAGTTTTTGTCCTGGTTTCGGCTGGTTTCCAGTTTCAGTATGTAAAAATGTTAGAGGAAAAAGAGGGTGCCATCTTAAGCCTCTCCAAGTTTTAATATTTTGTCCTTAATAGCATTAGATTGCTGTTCAGCAGTATATAGTATTAGTCAAGCTTCTGACTGTGAAATGCAGATAATTAATTGAGGCTTTACTCTCTGACTTATTAGTGAAAAGATCCACACTAACTGCAAGTTTTACAATCATATTTGTATATTCTTCTCCAGGAATTTGACAAACACACCATTATTTTTTTTTAAACCTTCTTCCTCTTTGAAGGATTTCAAGTAAAATCTTCATCTTCAGGATGGTTTAAATAAATGATATGTTTTACCCACAGTTAGAGGCATACACACTTGGAAGTGGCTCAAAACATTTGAAAAAAATGTAACATTAACTCAGATATTCTGTCTCTGTTAAAGATCAGGGAACACTGTAGAAATGGTATATTCTCAGCCTTTAGGCTATCACATCGTTTGCTGCCAGTTCTTTTTGTTTTAGTTTGGCTGATCTATCAAAAGTACAAAATTGTATCTAGCAGATATCTGTTAAGAGTTTTAGCCAGTGTTTCTCCTTACCACCTTGTGTCCTCAAAGCAAGTCTGCATATTGGAGTAGTTGAAATGTTGGCAATGACTTGATTGTGCTATTAGTTATCTTCATGGAAAGAAAATACGAGGTAGTAAAGGGCCTAGCAAAGGGCCTCTTAATCTTGCAAGGAGCAGCAATTACTGGCTGGAAATAAAAGCCACAGTTCACAACAGAACAAAGGGATTAACTTCTAATACATGGACTGATTAATTGTTGCAACAGTCAAATCAGGGAAGTAGATCCTCCACCTCTTAGACGTTTCAGATGAACACATGTATCTTCCCCTAGAAGATATTCAATAGTTGGTCATAATCTGGGGAAAAATGGACAGGAGATTGTCTGTATAAGACATTAGAATAGATGTTCTAATAGTACCTTTTAACATCTAAAACATAGGGATGAGTAATCTGTCTACACAAACATTTCCAGTACTACTCCCACCAGGGAAGTTCCTTTGCCGTTAGGCTATGTCTCCATCATAGAAGACTACGGTAGATAAGAACCAGATGCTGCCTGTCTTCCCAGGTTCCTGCTTCTACCACCATGGTAGAAATGACCATTCTGTCAAGTCCGTCTTTTCTCACAGGAGTGGATTTACTGAGGATTAAGATGGGGATGGGTTCCCTTCCTCTCCCCAGTACATTAGCTTAGCTAACAGCAGCCGATTCTCTTTGCCATGTCACGTGGTCATGTGTTTACAGACACATAACACTCTAGATTGCAACTGGATTTTTTCTGGTTTCTTGCTGTTCTGAATTGCACTTAGAAAGGCCTTCCTTGAAAAGTATTTTCTTTGGCTTCAGCTCTTGGGGGCTTGCTAGAATCACGTGGACTCCTGTAAAAAGAAGGGAGTTAACTTACCAGCTGGCCTTTGTCTTTCTTCACCAAACTAGATTTGGCATTCGCTAGAAGTTTTTGTGTCCTAGGAGGATTCACAAGAGGGATATCATCTAGAGAAATTCTGAAAAAGAATGAGTTCTGCATTGTCTATTGCTCAGCATTGCCAAGAGAGACAAATAACAGTGGAAAACCCACACATTCGGGCTCTTCCATTAGCATGCTGGTCCAGCACAACTGTTTTGTTGTGCTTCATCAATATGCAGACCACATCCTACCTTCCCCTAAAGCATCAGTGGAGCTCAAAGAAAATTATTAAAAACACCTTGTATGAGATGAAAGTTCTGATTAGGTTTTGTTTCAGGTGCGAAACCTGCTCCTGGGATCTGCTTTGAGAGAGTCAATTCTGCAGGTGATCCTTACGGCAACTGTGGCAAAGACTCGAAGAGCTCCTTTGCTAAATGTGAACCCAGGTAGGGTCTCTCCCTACAAACACAGGAACAGGTGCAGGGGTGGTGGGAGATGGCTTATAACGTTTCAGATTATTTAACTAATCTTTGGTTTTGTTTATTTCCTTCAGAGATGCTAAATGTGGAAAAATCCAGTGTCAAGGAGGAGCAAATCGACCTGTAATTGGTACCAATGCTGTTTCCATAGAAACTAATATCCCACTTCAGGAAGGTGGCAAGATTCTGTGTCGTGGTACCCACGTGTATTTGGGTGATGATATGCCCGATCCTGGTCTTGTGCTGTCAGGAACCAAGTGTGAAGATGGAAAAGTAAGGTTCTGAAACGCTCCCAAACATGGAGAACATCACTACCCTCATGCTGCCAAGTATTCTGTACTAAACTGCCTGGTTTTTGCTTTGGGATATTTTTTTTTTTCCACAAGAGTTGTTTCTCATGCTCACACTGAGTCAGATTTTTGCTCCCTTCTTTTTTTGGCCACTGTTCTGGATTACAGATTTGCAGATGCGATGCAAGTTGCTTAAGTTTATAACTCCTTTTTTGAGGACAGTCCCAAGTCTCTGTCCATGTAGGCTAGAGGTTTTCTGCAAAATAAGTACAGCAAAATACATTACAGGCTTGTTAATGAATTTCTGAGGAGTTCAATATATTCACTTTCCTAGTGTCTATGGCATTCCAAAATTGTCATTAATTTCACTTCAAGTTTCAAAATGTATTATATCTGCTGATTATGTCCCCCCCCCTTTTTTTTTTTGCAGGAAAAGCTATCTCTGTGTGCACTATTAGAAAAATATAAACCCACTGATGTTCAGCCACCAAAACTGATGTTTGCAATCGTATTTTGCAAACTTTGTGAGTTATCAGATGTGAATGTAGTCCAAATTTCATATGGCTGCCTCATTCTTAGGGGTTTTTTGGGGAAAAAAAGAACAGAGAAAGATGGGAGACAGCCATGAGTTTACAGGGGCGGGGGAGGAACGGAAAGGAGTCCAAGAACTATTGAAATGAAGAAGGTTTCCATCCCCTCAGTGGATTACTTGCAAAAAGAAAAAAAGTGTGCTTTGATAATTTGTGGTAAATTCAAGTGAGCCTCTGAATTTCTGAATGCTTTTGAATTATGTTGGATTATCATACTGCACTGGGAACAGGTTTAAAATACGTCCCTAGTGAAACTACAAGTTCTGTTACAGGAAAACAACCCTTACAACATTTCTAAGTCATTCTGTTATAAAATGTCTTTTCAAAGAAAATTCAATGCTGGGAAAGCACCCTATTATGTTTTACTAATGGGTATTTAATCTTTCTAATCTATCTAATCATACACATACACACTATAGAATACACACGCTAATACTTATGAAATTGTATGTTTTACTTTGAGGACATTAGTGCATTTGTATTATGGATTAAGAATATGAATTTAAATATTCTTGAGTTTTCTAAGCTGAAGATACACAATTTGAAATGCAGCCATTTTAATGTGATCAAAATTCTGTGTGCTGCTGCACTATGAATATTTGAATTGTGAATACTGCTGTAATCAGACCATATTCTCTACATGCGTGCATGTTGATGCCAATTCACTCTAATTTCCTTTCCATTTTTCCTTCTCCCCAGGGCATAAGTGCCCTGATTAAGCATCCCTGTCGTCTCCTTCAACACTATTCCCTGCTTAATGCTAATTATTGTGACTGACTTTTAGTACTACTGAAATGAACTGCAGTCAAACATGAGCAAAATTGTGCAGTGATTTTTTTTTTGGGGGGGGGGTGTCATGTAACATAGTTATAACTGTTATTCCAGTCCTAATTTCTTCTTTCTTCAGTTTTGAGTAGGATAACTTCTCACTACTGACATCTTCATCAGTCATTTGATTGTTTGATGGTATTATTAGATGATACTAATCTTGCTTTACCCCAATTTTCAGCTACATTGGCAGAGTAAAGTTTACCCATAACGACTGGAAGAAAAAATTTGAATTTTATGTCTTTGCATATGCATATTTGTTTACTTCCATTTCCTATAAGATCGTTATTACACTTTAAATACTTGACACGAAAAAAATTGTTTACCTTTGGAAAACTCTTAGAAAGGTCTCAGTTTTGCTGCAGAAAAATTATGAGCCCATATATATCAATGACCTCAGTTAAATATTGAGGCTGTCCTGGGTCTAGGTTCTGTACTAGCATGAAAATTATTGTGCTATTGACATAAACAGAACTATGCTAATTTACACCACGAGGGGACCTGAACCTTTCCTTGAGGAATCATCTGCTGCTGTGAAGACATGAATGCAGCCAGAACAGGTACATGGAAGAATCCTGCTTGGTGCATTCCTAGTCCTGAAAAAACGCAAATTACTGTTTTTTAAAATGGCTTAAAAAAATCCCGAACCCCAGCAGCTCGCCACTAGTTCCACTCCAGTGAAACTGTGTTTATTTACACAAGCTCAGCTTATCAACCAAAAATGACCTGAAATTCCAGGAAGCTGATTGAGAGCAGAATTCAGCTTCCACAGATTTGGACCTGAAAGACTTATAAAGGCATAAGAAGACGACAACACCTAATTCTGGTGTCCTTATCTTTTTGTCAATGTAATGTTGTCAATGCAGCGTCTGTATTGGGAAATCTTTAACTGCTAAAAGAACCATTGATGGATGAGCAGATGTACAGAGAGGGACGTGATGCCTTGTGAGCACCAGCAGTTCTGTGCCTATTAAAACCCCTTTTCTCTTATTTTGCAGATTTGCCTTAATCGCCGGTGCCAGAATACAAGTATTTTTGGTGTCCATAAATGTGCAACAAAGTGCCATGGACGTGGAGTAAGCATTATAGGAACAGTTTTTATACAATCAGTCAATAAACACTGGACAAGAAATCATTTTATATAATAGCTCTGGGATCTATGATTGTTTGTAATATATCAAAGTCACTGCAATACTTTTTTATTATGTATTTCCATTTTCCTTATATGACCTGCAAGAAATGAAATTATTTTTGTTTAACAAAGAAATATTTATCAAGTAGTAATTATCTTGTTCTTAATTAACAGTCTGCGATTAAAAGGAATTTTGTCATCTTCAAAGCAGTTTGAAGTCTAACCTTCCTTCATGAAGAATTCCTATTAACATGTAAAAAAATACAGTTTCTATGTGGATACAGAGAAGTTAAAATATGCATTTGAATTGAGTCAAATGGAAAAGCACTTCCAAAAGTATTAAAAATAAAGTAAAACCATATTGATGAACTTCATGGTATGAAAGTGGTGCAGGGATGAAAAATTTGATGATATCAGTTAATAATATCAAAGTGTTTTGAAACCTAGTTTATATTATGAAAATGTTAATTATGTCAAGCTATGCCTTACTAACCTTGATTTGCTGATGATCTGTTTGTTTCTGTGAAAAGCTGTGGCAACTACATTGGAAGTGCCATAGGAAATCCTCTGTCTGCTGCTGAGACGGGATTTTAATTTGCTTTGAAGTATTTTATCATCCTGCATTTAAAAAAACTGTGCAGTGTTGATGGTGCTGCATGTTATCATTGCGCTGGAATGAGCATCAGCTTAGACTGGCATCTTGACGTCTGTACGATGGAGAACCTCTGATGACTCCTGAGTAGCAGAAAAATGACCTCGTGGAATTGTAGATGAGAACTCCTGTAGCACTTTAATTTAAAAAATAATGCTTAACAAATGATATGTTTAATTACCTTGCTGTCTTTGAAAAGTAATTTTTTCTTTTTTTTTTTTGCATTTTACATGACCATAGCCAGTCTAAGCTCTGTGAATGATATTTTAATACCCGGCAGACACAGCCAGTATAGTCTTTCTGAAAGCCTGCCAGCTGACCTTGCCAGAAAAATGCAGATTTGCAAACGCCTGTGAACTAACTAGTGTCTCATTGAGAAACCCATTTATTAATGTATTGTGTGCTTTCTCCATGGTGGTGGTAGATCAGTGATGATCAGTGTTACCACAGAATTTAGTACCATGTGGATAACTAGCCCTAAGCCCAAATTTGAGCATTCACATGTGACTGTGCCATCTCTGTCCTGTGCAACAGAAATTTTTGGCCCGTTCAGTTCATGCATTCTGTTGTTACAGCACGGAGCTTTAGCCTCTGTATTAGTCACGTAGCCACTGCTTGGGTAGTAGCAAAAGGAAATAAAAAGCAGCCCTTCTTTCGATGGGTGTTTGGGACTGTGAGGCCTCCTGAGGAAAAAGCCATGAGTCTACCGGCTCCTTCTGCTCTGTGCAGTGGGAACAGGCTGATGTTAACGATGGACTCCGGTCCCTTGGAGCTCTCTGGTTCTGCAGGGAGCATTTGGTAGGTAAATCAGGTCTTGCTAGTTGTTCCTTAACTCAGATTAAAACCACCAGAACACGGAGGACTGTATCATTATAGACAGTGCAGGTGTGGTATCAAAGGAAGGGTTTCCTCAGCCCTGATTCCAGTTTCACACGTTCTTCCAGCGGCTGGTTCATCTTAGAGCTGGGGGATCAGAGCAGTGGAAAAATCAGTGTGCAGCCTAGTGCAAGCCCTTGATGGATAGGAGTGTTCGAGTGGGCTGACAAAGCTTTACAGCCTTAACAGTGTAGAGACACTCTTGTTTCATGAAGGCAGAAGGAACAGAAGTTAGAAAGCAGATAATGTTGCTGCTGGAGGCAAAGAGAGAATAAGGCTTAAGAGGTGTGTGATTATCCTTATATTATTGAAGTTGTCAGCTGGTGCAACTCAAACAATTACCTGCCAAATAAATAATGCTTTTTTAGGATCCCTGTTACTCCATGGTGTCTTGCACTCAGCGTTGCTCTATGCCATCTTAGTTGTGCCAATAGGCAGACACCAGTACATCTCTTTTCTTCTAGAAGTTTTATTTCTTTCAGATGTGTCACTATCTGATTAGGAGGCCTTATCAGCTAGTGCTGCTCTCAGATGTGTAGGGTAATCCTTTTCATGTTAAGCCATTTGTCTTGTTTTGCAGGTCTGCAACAATAAAAAGAACTGTCACTGTGAGGCTGACTGGGCCCCCCCCTACTGTGACAAGCCAGGGTTTGGTGGCAGCATGGACAGTGGACCAATTAGGCAAGCAGGTTAGTAGTAATTCATGCTTTACCTGTTGTTTCCGTGATAAAGAGTGGAAATACAAAGTGTCATCCTGTGAGCAATGAGCTTGCAAGATTGGGAAATAAATCAGTAAATCAAATAGCTTAATCCAAACGCATTGGCACCAACTTGAAAATTTAGTGAAGCAAAACCAAGGCATGCTGAGTGCATCAATTTTCTTGCATAACTGAAGGCACAGTGGTCCTGGCGGGTTCTTTTCTTTTTGCCTTTCTTTGCCTGCCTTTCTTTGCTTTCTTTGCCTATTTTCAAGACACATGGTCAAGTTTAGTAGCTCACTGCAATAAACAGTATTGATTTAAGCCAAGGATGAGGAGCTAACTCCCACACTTGAGCTAATTCTGTTGCCATGGTAGATAAACGTTGCAGTACTCTTGCATTCACCTTGAGATGTGCCAGGCTCCAGTGTTCTCCACTGAGTGCATCAAGATAGAAATACCTTATTGTACACACAACCTGCTCCTATAGTTATGTGCCTAAAGGAGAGTGGATATTGCAGTGATTATAAATGCAAAATTATTGCATAATCAAAAAATCAGAAATATATTTTATATTGTTCTTCTAAGGAGGATCTTTTGTATCGTGGAAAATAGCAGATTTCTGACCATATCAGGTTAAAACTACATTTTATAGGTAGCTTTCACACATTTACCAGAAGTTGCCCTCACATATGATAGTAGTAGGATACGTGCATTTTCTATAATTTGTATTTCAATTTCTCCTTGTTCAGTCTGCAGAACATTGGCTATAGTATCATACTTCACCTTTGGCCAACCTCAGAAAGAATGATTTCTACACATTGCGAATTTTATAGGATTTGATAATCACCACATGCCAATTTTTCTGCAGAGTACTGTAACTTTAGTGACTTCCATAGAGAAGTTTCTGATTTATATCTGAGTACATGACAGGACAAGCAGTCTACTCGCATATACATATATAAACTAAAACTTGCTGGAAAATGATCTTCATGTTTTCATATGAATAATACTATTCAAAACCAAAATGGACTGTATTCTTTACATGCCAGATCCTGCAGTGAATTGTAATACTGGATTTATGACATCACGGCCATTTCCATGATAAAGCTTCACATTGTGATTTCACTGTTGAAAGATCTTTTCTTAAAATACCTACCAGTTGGTAAGATAGCAAAGGAACCGTGCTCAGGCACTGAAAAAGTGTGATTACTTGTGTGTTAAACGTTTTCTTTTAAGATTTGCTCTAAAGCATTATAGTCCTTTTTCAGCTTGCCTGAAAGCTAAGTGTCTAGGGAGCTACACAATATATTATAATCCAGTGCTGCATAGACAACGCTAACTGGAGAAGGCGAACATGGGACATCTTTGATAACTCCTGCATTCTGTGTTTTGGAAGCCAACACTTCAATTTAACAGAAAACTGTTTTAACAGTAGTTTACTATAGCCTGGTAGTTTCACCATTTTTCTCAAAAGACAGTGCTACATTCAATAATACTGGGAATAAACAAATATGGAAATTGCTAGAGGACCTAATTTTCTATCGCTGACACCTGGATTTAAATATGAACACTTGATGGGGTGGTTTGGATTATGATCTGAGTAGTTTGCACATCTCTACATCAAATTAGAGAAGCATTAGCTCAATAAAATACTTTCCTCTTAGTCAAACAAGGCACATGGTCTCACTAGTATTTAGTAACTGATCTTACCCCTCCCAGCTTCTTGTACACCCCCAGCCTACTCACTGATGGGGTGGTGAGAGAAGCAGAAAAGGCCTTGACCCTGTGTAAGCACTGCTCAGCAATAACAAAAACATCCCTAAATTATCCATACTGTTTTCCGTACAAATCCAAAACAGAGCCCCATACCAGCTACTATGAAGAAAATTAACTCTATCCCAGCCAAAACCAGCACACTGACTTAGAATAAACATATGTGTTTGGCACTCTACATTTTTCTTCCAAAGAAGCCTTAAATACTTGATTGTTAGGTAGAGAAGTTAATTAATTAAATTGCATAATCTTAGTTTATTAATTTCATTAATCTTTTGCAGATTGTGAGGGCTATTATTCTGCAGTGCTATAAGGTAAAAAGCATAGCACTTCGTGCCCCATCAAGCCCCACACGTAGTTTGTTCAGACAGCGTTGCTGACTCTGTTCACCAGCATCCGAGTGAGCTGAGGCCCGTAGATGAGAGCCAGCTGGCTGAAAATCAGCCAGGATAAGGCTGAGACAGTGATGACAGGTTACCAGAGCAAAGATTAAAGATGTTTCTCCTACCGTGGGAGCGTGCGTTTTTTAGGTCAGCAGTCCTGAAGAATCGCAACATCCTCTCCTCCAGGTAATGATCATATCACATATCCGTAATGATCAGAGCTGCTGCTTACCTCTTCCTAAAAATCATAGAATTGTAGAATCATAGAATCATTTTGGTTGGAAAAGACCTTTAAGATCATTGAGTCCAACTGTTAACCTAGCACTGTCAGGTCCACCCCCAAACCATGTCCCTATGTGCCACATCTACACGGTTTTTAGATACCTCCAGGGATGGCGATTCAACCACTTCCCTGAGCAGCCTGTTCCAATGATTGACAACCCTTTTTGTGAAGAAATTTTTCCTAACATCCGATCTAAACCTCCCCTGGCACAACTTGCGGCTGTTTCCTCTTGTCCTACCGCTTGTTACTTGGGAGAAGAGACCAACCCCCACCTCGCTACACCCTCCTTTCAGGCAGTCGTAGAGAGCGACAAGGTCTCCCCTCGGCCTCCTTTTCTCCAGGCTGAACAACCCCAGTTCCCTCAGCCGCTCCTCGTAGGACTTGTGCTCCAGACCCCTCACCAGCTTCGTTGCCCTTCTCTGGACACGCTCCCACACCTCAATGTCTTTTTTGTGGTGAGGGGCCCAAAACTGAACACAGTATTTGAGGTGGGGCCTCACCTGTGCCGAGTACAGGGCGCGGATTGCTTCCCTAGTCCTGCTGGCCCCGTGATTTCTGATACAAGCCATAAGGCTTGCTTTCAGCTGCAAGTCATCTACTCAGGGTTCATCTCACTCTTGTGCTTCACTTAGGTCCCAGCAAGGTACTTGCTTAAAGCAGCTTAAAGCGCTCTGAAAGCTGGAACAAGTACCGAAGGCCGCAGCCCCTCGCTAAGCAGAGCACCCCTCTGAGAGCGCACAACGCCGTTGCTGAAGGCTTTCCTTCGGCTCCTCGCTTGCCTCCAGATTCAACTTGACAGCCATGTGGGCTGGACCACAGTAGTCCAGATATCAGGCTGTTTGCCCAGTGTTAAAGCACAATGAAACTCTTAAGATTTGGTTATAATGGAAGCTAGGGTTACTGCTTATGTTTGAGGGACAGAATATTTAAAAGTTTGCACTTTACCAAACCATGATCTAGGCATTTCTCTCCCTCTCAGCCTCTGCCTCCCTCCCACCCTGGCAGCAAGCAGCTCATGAAGAAGGCGCCAGTTGGCATTGCTACATTTATCACCCTGTGGCTCTCTGGATGGGGCCGACAGCCCGTACACCTTATGGCCCTATTTGCAGATGACAATCTAGGCAGGACTTGACCATAGGTTCAGAGAAAGTACATGGAGGTGTTCATGTTTGGACCCAGAATAGGATAGTTCAGTTGGTTAAAATACAATGTTGTAGGTCCCTTCCAATTTTTTTCCCCAGTGTTAAAGAAAAAACTTGAAAACGGGCCAAAATTCAAGCATCAGGCTAGAAGAACTAAGAGTTTATTAGTCTTTAATTCATAGTTTATTCGCTTCACCTGCATTGCAGTTAGGAACCTGGGCCAGGCACCAATGTCCTCCTCCATATACGCAACACATTTCAGTAAAGGTGGCTCTTGTTAGAAGTTAACTCAATGTGTTCTGTTGCAGATAATAAGAGTTTAACCATAGGAGTGTTGATAACCATTCTGTGCCTTATCTTTGCTGGATCAATCACGTATCTGAAAAGGAAGACTTTCATGGGGTGGTTGTTTACAAGTAAAAAGACAACAATAGAGAAACTAAGGTATGATCATTTTCCCTAATTATATTCTAATAGGTATTGGTAGACAGTAGCTGTAAACGCGGCAGCTCTCATCACAGAACAGTGTGAATATGTTAGAAAGAACCAGCCTTAACAAAAATAGTCACCAAGTATTAACAGCGGCTTTCCTCCTGGTTTAGTTTAACTTTATTGATTGTCAGTAAATAATGTAGGCTTTGGTTTGACTATATACCTCTTTTCTTTGGTGATAAAAAATTAAGAAGTGAAGGAAGTATTGCCTTTATTTTCATTTGCTTGAAATGATTTCATTACATTGCATGGCCTTGTATCTAAACTCAGTCGAGTGAGCTGAAACTTTCATATTTGAGGTCATTACTGTTTAAATGCTAGATTCATTAGAATAGTCTCCTGGGTGTTACAAAGCTGCATTTCCGCAGATTGCAGAAGCTAATTTAACAGACTACTGGTTTCCAAAAAATCAATATTTATTTTTATTCTTGCAGGAGTGCTAGACAGTTTTTACTTTCCTTGTCTACTATAAAAATCAGAAAGTCCTTGCAAAATCTCATTCTGAAATGAGGCTACTGTTTAAAAAAAATGTTATAAAGCAGAATGTTGTGTTCAATAAATAAATGTTTGTATTGCAGGTCTGTGAGTCCAGCAAGACCTTCCAGTTCATCTGAGCCTAATCACGTTCATACCAGGTCTCTCAGTAAAAATCTCATCATGAAGTCACAAAATACAAACGTACAAAAGGTGAGTGCCTAAACGGTTTAAAAAAAAAAAAAAGGAAAAAATCCATATATTTTGGATCTCATTTAAATAATTTGTTATAACACAATTATTACAAGATCTTAGTATCATGTAATAATTAACAATACATAAAACAGGAGAAGATGTGGGCTTCAAAATACAAGTTCTAAACAGGTAGAGATGTCAACTGCGGTAAAGAAATAGTTTAGTCTGCAGGATAGAGCCAGCCGGCTTACACCAGAACACTACATCTGAATGATGAAGGATTAGTGCTTGAGTAGACTCTAGAAGCTGTTAATTGCTCCTCTGGTTGCACAGGTGTTGAAGGTAGAGTAAAGCAGAGTAGAAGAGAAAAGCAAGCAAATAATATAGATTTTAAAGCAGTAATGCCTATGTCAACTCTTGAAGTTTATAACTTTTGGTTGCGGGTGTTTTTGTAGAGAGATGGTCCAAGAAGACCGCTGCCATATCAGATCATGGACATTAGTAACCCTGTGAAGACACACGATTTGCCACAACTCAAAACACCGCAGCGAGTCCTACCACCCCTTCCCCAACTGCCATGTCAGCAAGCTGTGCCTGAAAGACCTTTGCCAGCTAACCCTATGGTGAGGTTCGCCCAGGTAACCACCAATATTCTTTAAGCTTCTCTTCTATTTAATGTTTGTTCAGTGTGTATCTGCATGTGGTGAAGAGGAATGAAGTGTTTTCTCATCTTTTGTATTGGCCTTTTTCCACAATATTTCCTTTACACTTTGTACAAGTTTCGAAATGTGGTGTAGATATATTGGTTTATGCCAACTGAGGCTGTGATCCTAAAATTTAGAATCCTGAACTCTCTCTTCACCACTCAAAAGACACGACAGTATAAACAAGCTCCATGTTACAGGCAAACACAGGTTCATCTCGCCAGCTGCCCAACCGGAGGGGAAACTGCACGGTTTGTTAGCAAGGTGCCAAATACAGTGAGATAGTTTAGGAAGCCAAGTTGCAGATGTCTTGCGCAAGAGCAAAAGGCATATTAACTTGATGTGCTTCTGTTCTGCCAAGGGGCGTATGGATTGCATTTTTTTTTTTCCCCAGAGCACAGATCTGAAAAGCAGACTTGTAATTACCCACGCTGTTTCATGTAGAGGTAGCTTTCATTGCAGTGTTTAAATAGAGCTGGTAACCCTTTTTTTTATAATAAGGTGCATCTCAAGACGCTATTCAGGGTAGATGAAGCTGTCTGTGCAGTTGTCTGTATTAAATTGTCCCTTTTCTTGTCACTGGCTTCTCTCTTTTGGTTGCACTTGTAGCGTGACTGTGTCTAAGCAAAGGAATCAGGCACTCAGCTATTTCTGTTTTGTAGACATTGTGATATTCTGGACATAGTACAAGATTAAAATAAAGGGAATGTCGTTATCACCAAGCTATCTTGAATGAGTATCACAATGATTCGGATGCGCGTACTGCAAAGCCGTACTCAAGTAGCTTGTGTCTTGAGTGACTGTGCCTACCTGAGCCTAGCGAGGATGTCCAAGGACAGAGCACCTTCTTCCTGCAGCAACCTTGTGAGCTACCCTGAGACACTTTCCCAATGATTTATAGGAGGATATGGCTCTGAGAAACAGTGGCTGAAGTGCAGTGCTTTGAAAAGTGGTTGTAAAAATCACACAGGAACAAAAAGGGATGAGACAGTGCTGAGCTGCCATGACAGTATGCTTACACATTATGACAGCAGAAAAAGTGTATATAGTTTTAATTTTGCCTAAGTCTGAACATTGAGTCACTCAGGTTAGACCAACTTTTTTAAGTGTGGCCAGTTTATTAATTGCTTTCAAAGTATTTAAGCTTTTTCTTCTTCCCATTTCCATCTTGCTAGTCATTTGTTTTCCTTTTCAGGGGAACGGGAAATACCAATTCTTTTTAAAATCAATTTTATAGGAAATCTGAAGTAGTATTGGTTTGTGCTGCTTTTGTCTTTAGCGCCAATGGTTTCACTGGTTATTTTCTTGCGTTCCTTAAAACATTCTCCATATTTCACAGTGGTCATAGTTAAGAATTTAAACGCAAGTGCTTTTCTGTTTCTTAATCAAATTATTCCATTAAAAAAAAAAAAGGGAATTTCTTCTATTTCTTCTTATCTAGCAACTTAGAAGCTTGTGCTGTCTCCCAGTAGCAGAAGACAGATGGAGAAAAGGCTTTCCAAGAAAAAGTAACCATTTCTCATTCTGATAGTGCACCTGTATGTGCCCCAGCCTGGCATCGCACATCAAAGCGGCTCCATGCACCACTACAGTTCCTGTTCCTAAATGCCCTCCCTTCAAATCCCACATGAACTGCAAGGTAGAATACCAGATCTCTAGTATTATCATTACCAAAGACTGACAGATCTGAAACTGCCAAAAAGCTTTTCAGTTTGGCAGCTCAGATTAATTGTGATGGTCACTCCATCAAGCAAAATACTGCTGTTTGCAATTTTCCACTGCTGCGTGAAACAGAAATAGGACAAACGAGGGATCAACTCAAGGCAACCTAGTGAATAAGGAAGAGTGGCTTCTTTCAAAATTATGTCCATAACATCAGTTCAAGGTTGTCAGAAACAGCTACTTTTTATACCCTAGGAACACAGAAAACACTGTATGGGAAGAAAATGTTTTCTTCCAAAGTTAACAATTTTACTCCCTCAGAGCTTGGCAGAAGTAAATTAATTTGAGAATAGTTTTGGTCTAGCTTATAGAGATACTACTTTAATACCTTGCTTCAGCACTCTCTTGGAACTGCATCCATCAGGTCATCAAAAGGAAGCACTGTAAAAACCATGGCTGCAATATCATCCAGATGCTCAGTACTGCAGTACAGTGCTGAAGAAGAGCATCTGAAACCATTTACTGTTTCTGTGGCTTCACAGCTGCCTCCTCTGCTTCTCCCTTCTGAGAGGTATATTTAAGCACGGGCTCCTTTCCTGCTGCCTCTGGGCTTCGAGCAGTGGGTAGCTAAGGCATAACATACTAAGTAGACTTTAAGACAACTCTTTTCCCCTCTAGTGGCTGTCAAGACAACAATGAATGGATTATTAATTGCTATAAAATTTCCTTTCAGATGTAAGTAAAATAGTAAAAAAAAAAACAAACAAAACCAACAAAAACCAAACAGACAAAAAAAAACTTAGCACATGAACTGTTGACAAGTTTAATATTTACCAATCTTGACTGATAAACAGCTTTTTCTTCTTTCAGATGCTCTCGCAAGGCAAACATACTTTATTTATGGACCAGATTCACAGTCAATATAAATCAGCGCAGCACCACTGAAATCAAGGAAACAGTGCAGGTTTATACTAACCGTGGGTTCAGTCCATGCATTCCCATTTGATCCCTTCTGCTTGGTTTTGTTCCTGTTAGCATTCAGTTGCTGCCTCTGACACTGTCATCATCTTATTACAAAATATATCTCATATTTTACAGGTCATCCCTCTTACAGGAAATACAGCTTTGTATTTTTACTTTTCCCCTAGTAAAACTGAGCTGGGCTCACCTTCTGCTCGTTCTGCCACAGTTATTCCTGTGAATACCTCTCCTGTCACACCTCAGACTGGCTTTAGACACAGAGGGCTAACACAAATTAAGTTCCCATCTAAACAGACTGAGGAAGATACCCCTTCTCACCAAGTGCATTTCAGGCAAGAACCTTCTTCCAGTTGCTTATTTTAACACCGGTGAAAAAAATTAAATCTTCATGCACCTGATGTCTCCGTAGCTGCTCAGAATGAGAATTATGGTTTTCTTCCCAGCAGAGCTGTAAAAAGAGATCATAACAACACTTAAAATAATACTTCCCCAAATACAGGCAGAGACTGAATGTATTAAATGCTAAGTTGTTGATATAAAAATGGACAAAGAAATCCATCCCTAAACTCTTTGTCTTGAAGAGCTGAAGCTCTGTTGGGGCAGAAAAAGGGGGCTGGGACAAAGGAGAGAAATGAAGGAGGGAAGCACAGCCATGGTGGTACTATGAGCTGTGCTAGAGACATGCCAGGACATCAAAGGCTACAGCACGTTTCCACACAGGTTAAGTTACAAAGCTGCATCAATTTAGATTCTCCTGTGGCACATAAAGAATACAAAACACCGTCCTGTAATCAGTTTGAGGAACGTGATTTACTTCTTCAAATATTTTTTCCTCTGCTTCTAAGGATGTACATTTTCCTGGCGGCATTTTCCAGTGCTGGCATCTCCTTTCTATGAAGTGCTCCTCCATTTTGCTTCATCTCAGCCATTACACATTCTCCGTCTCCCTTTTTATCTGAATTCCTTCCTTTCCCCCCGCTCATTCTTTTACCCTTTCTTACCAGCTTGCCGCATTAGACTTTCTGTCAAGCCCCTTTGCTGCTTCCTCCTTAAGGATATTATCTCAAGGATAACATTTTTACAAGCTCTGGGGGAAAAAAACCCAGAAAACCAGTATTGGGCTTGTGTACCCCCTCAGAGTTATATTTATAGTACGATTGCTGTTTCAACATACTTCCTCATACTTCCCCTTCTGGAATAAGAGGGCCTAAAGAATTAGTTTGCCTTAGGCATCAAAGTTTATCTTAATGCTCAGCCATGAGAAGATGCTCACTCCACGGCTGAAGAACTGTTCTAGATCAGCACATCTGAATTAGCCACGTCAGCCAGCTTCCCCTGCAAAAGGAGGGAAGAAAAAAGCAACTGATAGGGTCCCATCAGTACTTACCTGCTCTGAGCTTCTCAGAAAGTCAGTCTTTCCCTACTATCAGGTGTTGCAGGTGGTGATTAGACGTAGGACACAGCTAATGAACGCAAATAAACAAGGACAGTTCTCTCTTTTCGTTCATTCATCCCTACCAGATCTTAAGCTCTCGAGACCTTTGTTTCTCTAGACTGCTGAGCCCAGATCGGTTCCTCTTCCCAGTTATAGTACCTAAGCATCCTGCCAATTGAAGAGTAAATACAAACCATGCAATAACAATTAGGGACTGATCAAGCAAAGAGCTGAATGTGATCAGACTAAATTCATGTGATTAATCACGTAAAAGTACTTGAGGGAAAAAGCCACTTCTGTGAAGGCAGTCAAGGGAATAAAGGCTTTATGGTGTTCAAAGATGCATTTGTTGTTTGCTGTCTTTATAAGGCTGATGTTTGTGTGTTTGTTACAACTTTTGTTTTTTTAAATGCTGTCACACTTGAGGTGATGACACATATACTCTCCCCTGTAATAAACATTATGGCTTTTAACAAAAATATTACAGAAGCAACTTAAATTTATATTTTACTGTAGAGATAATTGATTTGGTTTAAAAGAAGTATCAGTTTCGGCTGTGATCTAACTGGTATATTTCTCTTCAAAACGCACACATTAAGATTTCATTGTGTAAGAAATTTAGTGCACAAAGTAAACTTTGGTTAAGAAATCCTGATGGTAAGATTTCTTCTCTTAATAGTTTTAAGGTTCTAGTTCTGTATCATGGGAAATGATCATGTTTTGAAGAACTTCCCTTGCTAGTGTTTAATTAAACTCTGTGACTTTCAACAGGATAGCCCTATGACATAAAGCTACACACAGTATTTACAAGCATGCTGTTTATTTCATCATTTTCCAGGCCCGATTATTTCAAGAATATTTGCAATTATTTTTACCCCCAAAGACAGAGCTCACAGACAAACTTCTTATAGCAAGATAAGTTTATCTTAGTTTATAGTGGAAGTTCTGGATGACCGTCAAAACGTTTTTATACTGGATATGAGATTTGGCTATAACAATAAGAAATAAAAGAAGAAATTTGTTTTCATGTTGCTATTTCTGATTCTCTCAAGAGCTAGTACATGTTATGCCAAGACTGAAAAAAAGGAGGGACATTATATACAGTTTTAAAATGTAGTTTGCGGTAAGTTTGAAATGACTACGTATGAGGTTTACTTAAGCTCCCATATTTTCTTCTTTATCAAAATGCCTACTGATAGTCAACCTGCATTTCCTTCTTGAAAGAGTAAACATTTGCCATGAAAAGTAAGAAAACAAAGGGATGCCCAGAAGGAATAATGAAAAGTTGTACTTTATTCATGAGCAATTCAAGCCTCTGACTGCTTGTTTTGATTACATCTTTCGGGGGATCTTTAACTAGATTATGCTTGTAAGCTTTTCTTGTTTCTTTTTGGTCAACATTACTAATGATAGTTATGGCAAACTAATAATAAAGAGTAAAATTACTTAGAAAAAGCACAACTATGCAGTTCAAATAATAGAGGGACCTGAAGTGAGTTTTTGGATATATTGGAGAGTTTTTGTGTGCCCTGAGCAAGTCACTTAATCTATCCCATTCTTCATAATGAAGACCACAAATAGACATGTTACCATGTTTGCAGTCTTTCAAGGACCACACAGAAGAGGCATTAGCTCATGCCTGACAACAGATGACTTCTGTTCTTTATTAATGAAACACTTAATTCCACAGAATGAAAGCACAGCAGCATCTTTAAAAAAAATTCCACAGATGCTACCAATTCAAACTGGACTTGAGCAGTTTGGTTTTGTGGTCATCTGAATTTGCATTTTAAAGTCATTTCTAGTATTTCCATCTTTCTATATAACTGCTTTTACAATGTTATGTGTTCAATCTGTTGTTTTCATTTACCAGCAATTAATCATTAACTCCAGTATAGATGCGCCCAGTATTTCTAGCATAAAGAGTCGGAAGAAATGAAATCATTAAAATATACTATTAAACCTTTGTTTTAAAATATAAGTGCCTGTTTATTAAAAGTAAGTCATGGCCTACTCATTTGAATCTATCTGGTCACAACTACTCCGAACTTATCTTCAGTTTACTTCAGTTGTTGCTATGTTAAGTATGTTACGTCACTTCCAAAGACTAATAGGTCCTTATGTTTTATAACAGGAAAACCACAAACCAAACCCGCCTCGGAAGCCCCTACCAGCGGACCCTCTGACCAAAGCGCGCTGTAACAGTGCATGCACGGCACTGCGGGGACACACAAAAGCTCTGCCTCCCGCGACTCCCATAAGGTTAGTTCTGATCAAAACGGCTTGATTTATACTACTTCGTTCAATGACAGGTCTAAAATGGCTTCGAGCAGATCCGCTATGCTCCGAGTAACTACGTTCGGCTGTAACTATCGCCGAGAGCTACGCAACAACCATGTTTTATTTGCTTATATAAAAGCACGCAGTATCAGACCGATTCTCACTGGGAGAATACCAGCACAATTGCACCGACTCCCACAGAAGTATGAGAATTTATACTGCGTATGAAGGTTTGACTGTAAGCACCTGACTATATATTTACAAAACCTGCCCAATAAATACAATTCCTTGCAAAAGAAAGGAGTTGATAAGCACCAATTTCAAGAGAAACAAAGCTCTCGCACAAAAAATTTCCTACTCGGACCACCTGCAGAATTAGACTGAGAACTGAATGCTGTTAAGATGAACCACCAATAAAAGCAATTTTCCGTTCACACATTTCACAACGGAACAACAATTTGTATCATTTGAAAATAATACCCAAAAGCACACAAAGAGTACACTTCAAAAAAAAAAAGGATGTTGAAGAAAAATTATCTGGAAAAGAAATAACTATATCCAATGTTAATGGGCACAGTCAATGATATTTTCTTACCTAATATTCTTCAGTTTCCTGTGAATAAAAAGGGAGCTCCAAGGAAGATAAAAGTATTTTAAGCTACAGGAACTCTACTAGTGAGGCACTTAATTGCTCAGAAAATTAAAAATAGAATCAAGCTAGTTTCCTAATACTTCTAGCAAAAAGACTGCAAGAGTGAACTTTGATTAAGCTCCTGACTGTCCATTCTAGTGAGATATTCTGAAAGTAATAATATTTCAAGCTATTACAACTTTTTGAAACCAACTGCTATTCCACAACATTAAGTAGCATTTTTGATCATGTGCAAAATTGATGAGCACCCAAAGAAAAAAAGAGTTTAAAGAACAACACCTGAAACACTGAGCTAGCTTATCCCACTGGCTAGGCAACAATTAACAAACACGTGAACAGAAGAAAGGAGTTTGCCGGTACCATTTACGCTTCTTGATGAGACTTGTGTATATAGTAACACAACGCGTCTGATCTCCTCCCAGTCTGAGAGTCCCATGCTATGTGTCTGAAGTTAACTTGGGTAACTCTAAGAGGTTTCACCATTCATCATGCCTCAAGCATGATGCTGGCAGTAAGAACTACCAAAAGTTTAAATAACAATTTGCTGTTTTCTTTCTTTCCAACAGACCTGCTCCTAAGCATCCACCACAGGTATCCAGGTCCAGCAACACTGCTGATGTGAAATGACTAGAAAATCCGACACCTTTATTTTAAAAAGTGAAGACAGAAGTTTGCACTATCTTTAAACTCCAGCTGGAGTTCATTTTTATGACAATACTTAGAATTTTTAATGTTTTAAACAGCATTATTTTTAAGAATTCTGAGCTACTGCCTTTGGTGCTGTGCTGTGCTATGGTGCTCTGTATACTTGCTCAGGTACTTGTAAATTATTAATTTATGTTGAATATTTATTACAGTGCAGTGCACTGTAGTAGATATTTTTACCATAGCTGAGTTTTCCTAAAAAGGAAGCCTTTTTTGTACTATTTCATTGAACTTGAATAATTCTGCTCTATTGGTCCTATGTAGAGTTTTTAGTTTTGATCTGTTCTTAAGGAGTGCTGATACTCATGGATAAATCAAATGTATAAACAACTCAATCTCAAAGGTTCATAACAAACTTTTGAATAAATATGTCAGGGTAAAAAAAAAAAAATCTCTTCTGCAACCTGGTGAAATGGTCGATATCTGCACACAGATGTGTAACATATGTATTTAACCAAAGGATCACTCAGTGTTAGCAGGTGTACTGTAATTTCAGTTTTCACATTACTGTTTGGAATCGTTGAGAAATCTGTGCTGAAAGAGGATGTATTCACTTTGGACAAGTTCTCTTCCTGAAGAAGTACTGTATATCATAAAACTGTATTTTTTTAACCTCATTTTCCTCAAACACAATACGGTTAGTACATATTAATGCAGATATCGGGCCTCCCCGTGTCATTACCTTTTTGATGCTTTGGTAATTAAATTCAACTATACCGTGTAAGGTAGTACCATCTCACTATGTTGCATAGCTGTCCTGTTTAGACCGACAATACATTACACGCAGGGGGTGGGGGGAAGCCAAGCATTACAAAGAATTACATTTTAAGAATCAACTATTATACTTATTTCTTTTGCCTCATCGCTCTGCTTATCAACTGTATTTTGCGTATTTACTACTGTTTTGTATTTAACTTCTAAAATATTGTTCTAGGTTTCTTAATTTTCCAATCAAAATGCGTATTTTAATACATAGACTTTGGTTACCCTAAGACATGGAAAAAAAAAAACCATCTCTTTACTATGTGGTAATATTACATCTGATCTCTTCTGTACCTTCTCAGAAGCACTGCTGAATACAGTTGTTTCACCTATGCTGTAATAAAAACAATTTTTCAAATATCATTTGAAATAGAGGGAGAAGGAACTATTACCTTATATAGGTTAGTTTCCTCATTGCTTGTAGTTTTTGTTTCTTTAAGCAAAAATAAAAGCATTGATAGAAACTTGGATCTCATTTCAGTACGTGTAATTGTATTTAATTTTCCCAGTTCTTCCCCATTGTAGCAATGTAGCACTCATGTTTATTGATAAACTAAATAAACCAAAATAAACCATAGTTTAGTTTGTTGCTGGATAGCAAAGTAAATGCTTCACAAAAGCTTATCAATTCTTAAAGCAACTCTAATAGCAACAACAGTGCTTTACGTACGGAGAATCACAACAGTAGGATGCTAACTTATCCTAGGCTCAGCAACGCAGTTGAAACCAAAATGATGCTTTTTATGTATTTTATATATTTTGTATTTAAAATGCTAATTTCCTCCTGTCAACAGCAGCTTTATATCTAAAATGGAGGGGTGAGGGGGGCATCTCAATTTGAAGCAGACACATGATCTCAGGTTGCTTGTTTGAATACACCCATTTTTAGAATGACAAGTCATCATGCTGTATCAAAAATTTCTGATAACAGCTGAAAATCATAAGATGAAACTGTAAATAGTGAAAGAAGAAGGTGAAATTAAATGGCTAAAAATTTTGTTTTACCTGCATCAGAAGTTCTAACATCTGACTTTAACGGCACCTGCTTAGGTAAGACTTAGCACATGTATAAACTTAAAGCTTTAAAGTAACTTTTAGGTTTAAAATAAACGTGACCCACCTACGCAGTCTTACAAGTATAGAAATAGAGATACCCATACGGGGCACCCAATCCTGTCCCTGTAATTGCAAGCAGCCATCTCACCAGCACCGAGTCCAGGACTGCCCACAGACCGTCTGTTCTGGGACCCGAGCACAGCAAAGCTAGAAAGCTTCTCAGGTGATGCGGAGAACCGGTTGAACATACAGGTGAGTGCCTCTTCACCCCGAGAGAAACAACTCACACACACACACACACACACACACGCACGTTTTCATGTATGAAGACAGCAGAAGAATGATAGTATGGACACTGCGAAGTGTCCCCAGCACAGTGGAGTTTTTGGATTACAATGCCTGGATGGTCTTACTAACTAACAAGAGCCCCATACCCAGCTGTTAGCGTATTCCTGAGCTGGCGAACAGCACAAGCACCAACACGTGCTGCCCAGTATCATATCTGCTGTTGCTAGAGGAAGGCGCAGTCCAGCCATTCATCATGGATGAGGTGTGAGAGGACATCCTTGGCTTCTGCAGCTGAGCAGCAAAAGCCCAGAGGCAACGGGGCATTGTTAATGTAATACCTTTTACTGTCTTTAACAATTCATCGAGAGAGAGAGTGCACAATCTGGGAAAAAATACGTTTAAACAAGCTGTGAACTAAGCAGATTACCCAGCAGAAAAGTATATGTCAATTTTGTTAACTATTAACACTTTTGTAAAACGAGCAGCTGAAGCATATGTATCCAGCGATGCGGAATGTCGTTAAGAGTGTATGATTACATGTACACATTATCTAACAGAGTTAGTATCTTATGTTAGCCATGGCTAAAGCTAGAGATTTCTAGCTGTTCGGGAAAAAAAAAAAAAAATCATTATCCCCTATCTGAAACACGGGCAAGCAATCCCGTACGTCCTGTAAAAAATGACTACCGTTACTTGAAACCAGCACAAGGTAGTTACGGGCATACGACAAGCTGATTACTTTTTTTCATAGCAAAACAGACAAGTAGGTGCAATGTATACAACAGTCAAATAATCTGGAATCCTTCCAGTGAGCAGATATGCAAATATATTTCTATATATTCAGATGCAAAATACTACAGGCAGAAAAGGAACTGTAGGTTGGGGGGGGGGGGGGGTGCGGACCAAACAAGCTATAAAATATTTCTTGGTTTGGGGCAATTTTTTTCCCCAGGATGTGAGTAGTAGCTGGCTGTGTGATCTTTTCATACCAAATTAGTATCTTTATGAGTAGACATGCAGATGTCATGTAAATTCCATTGTGAAAACCAGATGAATGGTTTTACATTCTTAAGGACAGTGTAAGGAAACAAATTCCCGTGGGATACACCAGGATGTGAAATTTAACATTTGCTCCTCTGTGGTAGCTGCTCAGTGTATGGACCTGTAGCACCTGGTTTCAAAGAAGGGCTGTCAGCACAGGCTTTGAAGTCTTGTCACAATATATTCCTCTATCTCTGTGCTCAGCAAACTTCAACTTCTTTTAAATCACCTTGAAAAATTACGATACAACATCCTTTAAGTCCTCAGGGTTTTATAGTGTTCGATTTATCCTCTTGGGAGAGGTCTTCTGAAGAGAGACCATGCTGATATCTGCCCTTCCTTACTGTCTCCTTCTTCCATACACCTATGTGAGCCTCCTACCTACTCAACGTCAGGCACTGGTACAGGCGAGTCCCCTTTCCAGAGGCAAGGCACGAACACAGTGGGCTCTCCCTAAAGCACTGCGCGACACCGCCGCCCTTACGCTGATCGATAGAACAGTAAGTACCAAACGCCGCCAAAGAAAATGAATAAATACGCCGTAAACAAAAAGAAAATTGCATATTTACCCTCTTGTTCCCCACCAAATCTCTCGGGTTTAGTATTCCTCGATTTTTTTAAAAGCTATCAGTTATCAGAGTAGCAAGTTTTTTTTGTAATTCCATGGAATATTTTGAGAGCCTTTTCAAAAGCTCAGGAAAGAAACAGATACACGGCTTTTTTCTTAGTTTCAATTCTGATTTCTTCTGATCATTTGAGTATACAATATTAATTCTCTTTTATTAACTTTCAATCAAATAAGTTTTTTTTAATTTAGCTATAAATTACCATGTAACAGTAAACAAATTCATTCTTTATCTTACAAGCATTCTCAAAAACATAATTTTCTAAACTCAGGAATGCTAAAACTCATTCTGCACACAGACCATCCTTCCAGATAACTATACCACACATTGCCAAAAATTTAAAGATGCCCCATACATTACAGGCAGCTGCCCTTTTCACATAATACTTTTAAGAGAGAAGCATTAAAAACCTAGAGCATATTGAGATAAAGTTTGGAACTCCTGGAATTCAGAACTCAGAAATCAAATACCCAACAACAAAGATTTGTTTCTTTTCCATTAGCCTCTTTTTTTTTTCTCCTTTTTTTTTAAGCAATATGCAGGTATTTTGTGTCTGTACAAATGAACAATAAATTTTTAACTTTTTACTACGTGTCTAATTTTTACATTTCTAAATTTATATCCTTTAATTACTTATGAATACACAACTTTCTGGCGCATAGCATCAGCACAGGAATAACTTTATATATTTTTAAATATAACATTACCAAAGGTTTCCTATGATTGTAAATAATCAAACTAAGAGAAGGAATAGAAACATTATAAAAAACCCTTAAGGCGGGCTATGTAAAAATACAAAGCGTATTTTTTATTTGAAAAGGTGTGATTGTTAAAAAAAATAATTTAGGAGTGGTGAGTAACTAACTGTTTAATATGTCATTACAGACACTTTGTGGCATGAGTGCAGATAGACCAGCGTACCATTTTGGCGAAGCATTCATTTACAATCCTTCAGTTAAACTTCAGTTTGCTAGACTTCTCACAATCTATGCTAGTGGGTTTTTTACCAGTGCAGCAGGTTGTAACTTACACGTGGAATCTTCCACTTGAAGGTGCTTCAAGCAAACACAGTCTGGTAATTCGAGAGCTGAATTATCGGCTCATGCTTGAGCACTCTGTCTCAATAAATACATTCTTAATTATATATGGTGTTTTGCCTATGTAATTACCCAAATGGTTAAGAAAATGCCAGAGTTTCCTCAACATAAAATACAACATACTAAGAGAAAAGAGCATCTTTCTGCATGTACGTTCTCACTGCTTCAAAAAAAAACCAAAAAACCAAAAGAAAACCCCCAAAGCTATGCAATGGATTGCCTTTTTCTTGTATGTACCTTCCATTGGCATGTCACTGATGTGACAACATGAGTAGATATTCCCAGGACATTTTCCTTCTGTTAAGCAGAGATGAAAAAGGAGAGATTTGCTAAATAAAAGAACTTCAGTTAAACCAAGAAAACCATCACCATTCAGAAAAAAAGCCGTTAGCCGCACTGGCTATCCTGCAAACTGAAACCACAGAAAGAGCATGTAGTAGAGACACAGAATACAAAGTGGCCACCATTAAGCAGAAAGTCTCACACAGCAGCCTTTGCTCGAGCGATTACAGAGCAGAAATTTAGTACTGCAGAAGTAGTTTACCTGCTTCTCCACGGGCCAGAATTAGCTTTGGGCAAGTACACTAGGCAGGTCACTTTTCAAGATTTTAAGTCTATGGCATGGCATGGCCTCGCATGAGCTGCGCTGCAGCTGTGTGTGTGTAAGCATGCCAGCAATTTTAAAAAGCTTCCAACTCTCTGCCCTGCAGGTTTTGGCAAATTTGCAAGCGCAGGGGAATCATTACCTGCAGACCCTTTCCACTGTAGAAAATGTAAGCAATGTGTACATACCACTACTTTTATTTTACATTATTTATGTGTGAATGACCCTGTGGGGAAAAAAATACATACCTGATTATGCTAGATATAAGATTATGCTTTATTTGGAAGAAAGGACTGAATTTTTTTTAAAAAGCAACTTAATTTTGTGTTTTTCCATGCTTGACAATGCAATCTTGATGTTACTTGATATAAAGACATCTAAGACTACTTTTCAGACCCGCAAAACGCAGAAATCATACCTAATGGCAGGCCTGACTCTACCTGACCACCCTTTTTTGTAATAAGCAGCAGCAATAGATGGGCTTCCAGACGCAGCAGCGGGTAGAAGAGAAAGCATGTATTTGATTATCAGTGTCACTGACGCTTGCTGCCAGCAAACGGACCACAGAATCCTGCATCTTGGCTCCGTCGCGGCCAGACTGACTTTTCTGACCCCCTCCCCAGCTCCGCAACCCAGCCCAAGCCCCTTTCCCTGCCGTTCCCAGTCCCCTGGCAGCAGGTTTCTAATCTCCCTCACATCCTCCTCACTTGTTCCCTCCCGTTTCCTGCCCCAGTCAGATTGCACCCCTTTCTCCATGTCCAGGTTTCTCTGAAAACTTCCTGAACTGCTGTAGTTTGAAGTCAGCATCACATAAAGAAGAATTAGCAGAAAACTGGGCTCCATAATTTGCTGTGGCTTCTCTGGAAGGTTTGGGTTGGTTTTAAAAAGCTAAGTTAACAGTTTTCCTTGCAGATACTATCCTGAAGTAGAAGGAATGCTAGAAATATTTTCTGATTTAAAAATGACCTAAAAAAAAAGGAATAGACGAAAGCATAGCCTAGAAATATGGTCCTTTGTCTAAAGCCATTTCTACATAAAAACCAGATAGTGAAGTAATATCACAGGGAGATACTAGTATATTCCCCAGTGAAGTAAAATGCTTCTGCAACAATTTTAGAGGAATTTTATTCTTGTAAAGTGTTCAAGTAGTTTATGCAATTATTTTTTTGATTGTATTTTAATTTCCACTTTCAATCTGCAATAACATTTTTCTATGAATGTATTTGTTGTTCTGGCAACTTGTCCACATCATGGCTTAAAACAATGATGCCTTGAGGACTGGTATAATAAGCATCTTTGGGAAAAACGTAACAAAAAAGGAGTAAAGAGAAAGCCACATTGCATTTTTCATTATCATGAAAGGTAACAAATACTGATCAGAATTTATCAAAAAATGAAAGTTACTTCTTCTTGGAGCAAACTTTGTATTTTGACATAGAGTTACCCCTGTAAGTTTGTACAAGCTATTCCTTGGGTGCCAGGTAGCATGGCCTTTTCAAAGCAAAGCACGTACCTGACAGCACTATAATATTTCATTTTACAAACTGGAAAGGACTGCAATGCATTTTATAAAAGAAGTGTTTTAAATGCTGTTCTATGCATATTTCATGCTATAATGTGCAGACTACCATTACACACTAGCTGTGGTTGAGTTAACATATAATTTCTACATCCTGTTCTCAAAGTTGTCACTGTCCTCTTACCTTCTTCGTAGTCCTCCCACTTTGAAAATTTAATGCAATTCGTATTAAAATACAAATATTCACCAGTCTATAGGAATTAACCACCATTTCTCTCTTTCTCTGCAATTGACGTGGCCTCTTACTGAAAATGTGTTGATATAAAAACACCATTGCCTCTAAGGTTTTGTTCAATGACTCTTTCAGAGCAGGCTACATACAATAATACCCTACACACAATAATGCAATAATTTAAAGTAAAGTAAGGCATTATTTAATACCAGGCTAAGTCAAACGCAAAAATAAAGGTTTCACGTCTTTAAAGGGAAGAGTATCTTTTTCTGAGTAGAATTGAACAGTGGCAATTCATTTTTACTTTCCCATCAGTGTCACTGTCACGCAGGTCTGAAAAGGCCTCAGGTCGTTTATATCAGATTATTTTACTGTTGAAGTTGTAAATTACCTTTTAATTCTGAAAGCCAAAAGCTAAAGTACAATTTTTTTACAAAGATACATCAGGTTAGTTGTAGCCTAATACACTTTTCTGAAAGAATATTAGATGCCCTAACATCTCAAACATATTCTTCACTTCTAGAGCTGAAGCTAAATTTGCTGCACAAGCATTGTGCTCGTGATTTGAAGTAAAGAAGCATCTCCTTGGAAAATTTAAAGATGAGTATTAACAAGGTTGGGTGAGAAATGTTAATTTTTTGCTTACTAAAGGGGCATTCATGAAAGTAAAAAAGGTCTTGAAGAAGAGAGAGAAGCAGTAGAGAAGAAAAAAAAATAATTCAGCATTTAATTTCCAGCAGCTTAAAGACAGTTTGCAACATGCTCAGGGGAATGCCAAACAGTGTGTTTGTTTATTTGAATTTCTTGGTTTACATCTAACTCTGCACACAAGAGGTTTTGGGTTTGTTATAAGAAAATAGTAACTGTAAATCCCACAGATAGATACACTGAAATACAGAAGAACACACTGAAGAGGAGGCTGAGCTCCACAATTTAATGAGTGCCAAGGACCCAGAAAACTGAATACTAGAGGTGAAACAGGCAAGTTACAGCGTTAAACTGAGGTCCAGTATTCATATTTTCACTTTTTTGGTGGAAAAAACCCAATGTTATCTGAGTCACCCATCCCTGAGCTGGAAGATAGGGAAATAGCAGGTTTTATCTTTTTTTTTTTCTTTTCTTCTAACAAATTGACCAAGCTCCAAACAAACAAAAACCATAAATTGACCAAGCTCCAAATAAACAAAAATCATAAAAAACTGAGAAGGAAATACATTTAAAAAAATAAACGCAGAGCCAGAAAATCAATAGATAGAAATTATTCATATCTGCCTGTGAAAAATTCCAGTCTTCCAGGAGTCTTTTATAATACTGAAAGGCAAAAGCAATAGCATATTCCTTTTAACAACAAAAAAGAGAGACAAAGCTACGTTCACTTTAGCTATCTCATTTTTAACAGCAGTTTCTCCTCTGCTTTCCTGCAGTAACGGAACGAGTTCTCTATTATTATCTGACACCCGTAAGTTTGACGAAGAGCACTTTAGAAGAGCTGCATTATGTTACCTGCCACGTGCCAACGTGCGTTCATACCGCGCAGCCCCAGTCATGACTATAGACGTGAAGCAGAGCCATAACAATCAGTGCTTTACAGAATCATCAACATTAGAAATAAGATCCCCAAAAATACCTGAGAAAACAATCTCAACAGCTAGCTGTTGCAGCTGCAGGCCTGGGTACCTTCTCCTGGAGCCCAAGGAGCACATACTGAAACAATTACCCTAAATCCTGTTTGAAAGGTCTAATCTACATCCTATACCTATCTAATCCAGGGTGCTGGTGACTGGCATTAAAGTATGGACTAAGGTTTTAACAAAGCATAAAGTACCAAAGCACTTTAATACCCCCTGTTGCTACTTACAGCCCACACGAGGATGCAACGCAGAGTCGTTAGATTGGTACAGAAACCATTAATTTGATTTTGGCAGTAAGTAAAGCCTAGTAACTTGGAAACTGCATCAAACAGATGGTCTGAAGGAATTTTTAGGTAATGCCCAAGTAGTCTGCATGAGACCTACATATTTATATAAAAACATAGGTCAGGAACAGCTGCAAAAATTAATCAAACTCCTCCTTGTTTATCACTAGCATAATTTTGAAGTGCATTAGGAATGTATGAAAAATATATGCATTCAATTAACACATTCAGTTCTTATAATTCTTTTCCCTAAAAATGTATTTTGGATAAATTTTGGACTATTCTTTCCTTTCCCATTATTTTCAACCTATTACCTTAAATTACTAACCTAAATTAAAGAAAAATATCAGCTCCAAAGACAGAAAATCCTTTGGGTTTACTAGAGCGGCGATTACATAAAATTCCAATATTCTCAAGCATTCAGTAAGACATAACAAACTACAGGACGACAGCTTTAATATGATTCCTATATTTTGAACCTTCTGAAGCTCACATTTCCACTTTCAAGCGTGGGTAGCCTTAGCCATCGCCTGAGGGAGTGCACATACTGCAACCCGCACGTGAGCTCGGGGATCCCTCTGTCTTAGCAATACCCACGGAGCACATACATGCGCCTTAGCAGCCCGCCAATAAGCACACTCACACTCGCATTTTGCTATTCGGTTCTCTTCGAGAAAGTCTGTACAATCTTGGCCCTCCCACATCCAGCATACCCGTTCTTCACATATTCCCTCTTCATCATTTGGGGGTCTTTTTCTGTCATTCATTCCTTCTTTTGTTGTATCCTCTTTCTGCTCTGTTGTCTTTTTGACAGACTTACGGCTTCCTTAGCCAATTTTATCTAAATCCTCCAGATGAATGAGCTTCTTTTTCCCTTCTTATTCCAGCCAGGCCTGTCTTTTGAGCATTGTCTTTGGTTTTCCAAGGCATGTGGATTCGAGTCATTCCCACAGCAGCCCTGTGCCTGGCTCAGATGGGCACACTTGGTATTTCTGTAAGTGAGGAGAGCCCCAGGTTCCTAGAACCGCACTGGGTACAGCTCATTTGCTATGCCAGGCCAGAGTATAAAGCCAAATTCCAGTTTTACTACTTGAGTAACTCCCAGTGTCAGCTTTCAACTCCAGAGTACAGCAGCACAAATTTTGCTGGGGCACAATTCTCTTGCCAGACAATTTTTTTTCAGCCATTCAAGCCAATCCCAAGCCTAAACATGATTACAAAGGAAGATCTTATACAAGCTTCTCTAAGGAATCCCTTCTTTTTTTTTTCCTCCCTCGCCCCCCCCCCCCCGCTTTGTCTCCAGTTTCTGCCATGAAGCTTTGCAACCTCAGATGTTCACTAATACTCTCCAGAAGCACTATCATAAATAACAGGAAAGACAGATAAATGCATTGATTGGAATAGATGAATTACACTTTCAATATGCTCACATTTCAGATTTCTCCTCTCCTACAGCTTTGACTTTTCCAGACTGTTGAAACGCCCTGAGACCTTGTTTCTTCACTCTCTGAAGCTGCACCTGAACACCGGCTCAGCACTGACTGTTTACATTCCCCCCATCTGGAATGCACTGGAGTTTCTGAAGGCTGTAACCAAAACTTTTTTTTCCAACGAGAGGTCTAGTTACTGTTGGGAACTTTAACTTAACCTTATTCACTTCCTATTTCACCGCTTCAGTCAATGATGACTATTGACAATTCCCTCTGTCCAAAAAACTTTATTATTGCAAAGCCAGTACTTTTCCCAGCACCGAGTTCTAATCACAGATGCTTTAAATTGTTTTTTATGCGGATAAGGTCTCCTTGAGGGCTCGTTTAGTGCTATCAGAAGCTCATCCAAGTATACATATTCACCATCTGACTCCATTAGAATGGACACAGCTACAACCACTCCACAACAAAAAATAAGGACCGACTTTTCTAGAGAAGTCTATGACATAGCCAGAGTGGAAATCAAAAGTCATAACAATCTCTGTCCTGAGTGACTCTGTAGTCATTGGAGTCTCGGAATGCTTTAAATACAGATACAAATTTGGTTGAGTAATTTTATTAATGGTGAACAGAGCTCATGTCATCAGATACCAAGGAACTTCAATGCCTTTCTTACAGAATGTGCTATTCCAAGTACTGAGGATGCAGAAAAACAACAATAAAAACATTACAGCTGCAAGGAAGTTCCGGAGAATGTGTTGAATTTGGTAGTTTTCCAATTGATATTCATCTCCAATAGCAGCCCTAAGTCAACCATAGTACAACAAGAAAATGGGCCGAAGCTTAAAGAAGAGAAGTTATTTCCCAGTGCAGTACAGTTCTTGGAGAGGTGCTATCCTGCACCTTGCCCTTCCTCTTCAAAGTCTCTTGTCTTTTGAGGAACAAAAAACATTACTGCCCTTTATACTCTGGAAACTGCATGGAAAAAAAAAAAAAAATCAAGACAAATGCCTCTCAGCAGCTATTGCTAAACACAAAGTTTTCCAGACTTCACCTCTCAGGACATGTTCACCCACAGCAGAACGTGTCCAGGGGCAATGCCTCTCTGAGAACTGCAGTTCCCAGCAAAGAACTTTTCCTTCCTTCTCATCTCAAAGCATCAAACGACAAGCATGAACAGCATGTGGCACTGTACAGCATTACAAATACATTAAGCAGTAAAAATTATATAACTGTAAACACCTTAGCCATAAAATTACTAGTATAGCAAATATCCAGCAGCATTAAAGCTATTAAGACCGAAACTCTGGTAACTTACTGATGGCTGAGAGAGTAATACCCGGTAAATAATGAGGGTACTCTGCTCCGTCCTGCTCTCCAGAGCTGGGTCATTGCTACGTGCACCAAATCTCCATTTCGTAATTTACGTCCTCCTACCCTCCTCCAAAGAGAGTCAAGCAGCATTTCTCCCTCATCCCAGAGAACCGCTAGAACTGGGTAACCATATGCTTACATTAACGTTGGGAGCAGAGCGATGTGAGCTGCGGGACAGGGAATCTCATCACAACTCCCAAACAAGACAGCACTGGGAAGAAAGGGGATTTCTAAGCGGAGAGAAAAAAACAGCCTCGCCCTCAATTCTATAGAAGGAATACAAGACTAAATTCTGTCCCACAGTATACAAGTTTTGAGTGACACCTATACTATTATACCACATATTATCCAGACGATCTTTAAGAAAACCATTAGGCAAAACTTAAGCTTATCTAACACATACCCAGTCTTCTCCTGCCCCTTGCTCTGTCTGCACTCCTGCAGGAGCCTCTGTCAATCTGGGTTTTTTTCTTAATCGAAGCTTGTTTTACAGGTCATCAATTTAATTTTTCAGTGCTTTAGGTTCTCCACTATTCTCAATTAGAATAACATTATATCCATCAATCCTTATCTCTGAATCTTCAGCTTTTCATTTAGCCTCCCAGCAGTCTTGATCAGAGCTTTTCAACACCTTATCAACTGCAACCATGTTGATTAAATTATACCATCCATTCGCTGATATTTACTGAGCCATTACTAAATATGTCTAATTTTGTTTGCTAACACACGCATGCGTCTCTCTCTAATACAAAACCAAAAACAGGCAATCCTGCCTATCTCCTGTTTCATGGAAACCTGCAAATAAAACCAAACATCCTACTTTTATTAAAACTAAAGACGTACAATTACAGGCAAGGACTGTTCCTTATTCTATCCTGTATCAACTACTAATGAGAAAATTTCCTTACTCCCTGGTCCCTATTAAGGAACTGTTATTTTCCCATTAATTAAATAGAGCTAAAGAGGAGAGAGCTAATTACAAAATCACTACAATGGAAGCATCGCTGTCCTAAAGACTTAGCGGTTATTCTATTTGTTGCTATCATATTAGTAGGGTTTATTCATTCCTCTATTTTTCAGTCATTTTCACAGTTCTTCGCTCTTCTGAACCCATGCCATTGTCATCATCCTTTCAGGCAAATAAGTTTCCATTAAGCAGCAGCTCTCCTTTGCCCAAAGAATTCAGAAATGTATCGGTGCAGGACCAACGTGAGGATAAAAAAATTAACCTCTTCACATTTTGGACAATGGTGTCTTCTCTGCCAAATGTATAGAAGAAACACCTACATTACAGCCATCATCAATCATCCATTCAACAACCTAACAATGTCCTCTGCCTGCAGCCCGGTGCAAAGTTGTACGGCCTCCCAGATCTCTGGCTTCCCAAGAAGCACCCTGTGATCTCAGGTACTTGACTGTATCCAGGTGACCAGTAAAAATAGCTAACATCAGGCTGTAATATTAAAAACAGAGAAAAAAAAGAAATTAACCTGCTGCAAAACCAGGACATCATTATCACTGTTTAAAAAAAATTGGGTTGACTACCATGTAAATTTCTGATAAATAAGAGTAAAAACGTACCAATGGTAGCCTAACTCTCATACGTGAGAGAACTGAAAATATTTGACCTTGTGAAGACAAGGAATAACACCACAAATATATTTTAAAAGCCTGATGCACTCCTAAGAGCTTTCTGAAAGCTCTTGAAGGGTTCCCTCACTCCAGAGGAGGGTAAGAGGACAGACGAGCACAGAAGCAAGCACTGAGAAATCCACATTTGAATCTCAGCTCTCCTACTGCCATAACTATCCATTATTTCAGAAAGGGGATGTCATTGCATCATGTTCATTTTACACCAAATGTCATTCTTCTTCCTGCTGAATTCTCAGTTCCCATTCTGGTGCAAGGGTGTGACCTTTGTATTTCCAGATATCAGCTGGAAACTATTGAAACCTAAAGGACATGGACTTAGGTTTCTATTCCAAAAGAGACAAAGTGTGGCTCTGAAAATAGGTTTCTTTCTCCCTGGGTAAATTCTTAAAACACCCTTTTCATACTTAAAAGGCAAAGGTATTTAAGATGCTTTCATTCTCCAGAGGTTTTTTACTGCATTTGTATATCACCTATTGCTGGACATCAGTGGCACTAACCACTAAAATAAAACCAGCAGGTAGGTGTCTCTGATACTTCTTTGCATGCTTCAGTACAGTCAAGTGTGTGTGCCTGGAACAGCTTTCAGCAGCTGTTTAACATCTCCATCAGCTCTAGAGTTAGGCATTTTCTCCAGCACAAATGGTAAGATCTTAAACTCCGCACCTTTTCTTCAGTGACTGTCTAGAACTGCCTTGATCGTAGGATCAAAAAAACCGGCAGGGACCGCAGGAGGTCTCTAGCCTGGCTCCTGCTCAAAGCAGCGTCAGCTCTGAAGTCAGACCAGGTTGCTCAGGGATATATCTAGTTCACTCTTGAAAACTTCTAGGGATGAAGATGGGGCACAACCTCTCTGGGCTACCTGCTCCACTGTTTGGCAGTCCTCATGGCAGAGAGCTTTTTCTCATATCCAGCCAGAAACCTCTCTTGCTTGGGTTCATGTCTGTTGTCAAGTCATCGGTGGCCTTTAAGCATCTGTAGAATTAGACAGACTGAAGGCATGGGTGAAGTTTAAAACATTAGACTAACAAGTCTGTGTCTTGCATTTTCACTCTCATCCTTTCTCTCTTTTTCTTGAATACTGTGCTTCAGATCCTCTCAACACCATTAACTGTACTAGCCACACCAGTGGTTCTTGGATGATCCACTTCTTCATTTAGTTTAAAATCATTCTGGTTCCCAAAACCTTAACCGTAATAGCAAATCAAAATAGATACAATGTAATAATAACTAACTAACTAAATAAATAAATATTTAAAAAATAAAATAAAATAAAAAGACTATGAAAGAACCCTATAATATTGTAGCACTCCAGCTAAAGAAATATCTCATCAGAGATTATTCTTTTACTTATTTTCTTAAATGGTTAAAATATCAGAAGATTGTGTTGATTTTCAGCTGACATCCTCTGCTAGTATGACTCTTCTCCTGTCCCTCAGCATGGTTCCACAGCACCTCTCATGTGATACTATATGTTTATATAGAGTAGATACGTATGCATGTACATGTATCTTAAAATTTGTGAATGCAGGACTTCAAGAGATCTTCCAGGTCATCAAGTCCAGACTCCAGTTATTACAAGCAACCATATTATTTTATGCCTTTCAAAAATTTAGCATGTATAGTCCTCAGTGTAATGAGAATTTTTCCACTGCTAGCTTGATAGCTATTCCAAAAATCTCACCATGCTGATGTAGAAAACCCTCTTTTTTCACTGAGACAGTTACCTTTTTTCAGTTCTGTGTATTACAGGAAGACGCAAATCTGATTGGTGCTTAATTATCTGCATCTCTCTCTCAGAGGTTACAATTAACAAAACTGTAGGACACTCTCCACTAATGAGTCTTCAATGCAGAGTTTGGCCAAGTAACACTTCAGTGTCAGTCACGTCAAAACCAAGTTCCAGTTATCAATAGATGAAGTTTTCTGTTTATTTTTTTCTTTTCTAAATGAGAAATCATTTATATTTATCACAGTGCTTTTTTCCAAATACTAGGATACTTTTGTCCCACTAGTAAGCAGACCAAGCACCATGGAAATGCATATGCAAAGTGTCAGCTACACTATGGTTAAATGCACAATAAAAGGCTTGTTGTCTTGGATATAGTCAAGTATATTGTGATTCAAAGTACATTATTATACTGGCTTACACAGTCACTCATATAATAATTCTATACCACATCAACACATTTATTAAATAAGTAGTAAAAATGTAAATAAAGCAAATTAAGCTGAAAGCAGAATGCAAATGTGATCGCTGTCCATCATCTTCAAACAGTCAGCTGTAGAGCGACAGCCCAGCTGACACTGCAGTGAAGTGGATTTGTAGAAAGAATTCCATGTGAGGCCTGTGGGACAGTGTTGAAAGCATGTCAGGTACCCTGCCTAAACAAGCTGGCTGAGGGGGTAAATGCAATTCGCAATTCAGAAAATTAATCTACAAACATTATCTCAGCAAGCAAAAGTAACTATCCTGTTTTACAGTACACTGTAGCCATTGAATGTAAAGTTGCACAGTCATTTTAACTAGAAAACCTTAAATACTTTGTAAGCTCAGAAGGTTTTCAAACCCTGCCTCCTTGATTGCAAATATGTACTTTGACAGACATGAAAACATGATGCAATGCATTTTTTTTCAAGCAAAGACATCAAAGCATAACATCCACTTCTTCAGCGAATGCAGAAAAAAGCTTAAAACCTTTGGGACAATATATGTAAGAAAATACATACGAGTGAGCCCACCAGTTCTTGAAACATATTAAGCAGTCCAAGAATGATGGGCAGGTCATGAAAGAAACCAAGCAACGCCATTCCCTCCTGCACAATTTATCAAATTTCCATGCAGGACAGCGCAGCTGCACATGAGGCATAAAGCTGCCCAGTAAAACCAGCACTGTTTACCAAAATAATGGGAAAATCAGAAGAAGGTGGCTGACAGACACATGGATGCTGCAAGGGAAAGACCTACAGAAGTTGTGTGGCTGTCCCACCAGATAAGTAAGTATGACAACACTGCACAAACACGCATGTGAGTTACTTGCTAAAGAGTACCAAGCTACAGTTCGGAGCAGTAACTTCCGTGGATGACCAGAGCCCAGGGAAGAAAAAGCCAAGACAGTTAACAAAAACCAGAGGAACAGAGGTTTTAAGCATAGGATTGTGGAGGCTAACAACAATTTTATCAGCCTCCCCACGATCATCAGTTCTGTGATTGCCAACCACCGGGGTTGAATAGGTGTCAAACAATGCAGCAATCGGCACACGAGGATTTTTGTGGATTTACAGCTTAACTAAGAAACATCTGCCGAATCCCAAAAGAAGTCTTTATGCTGAGGTTCTGTCATTTCTGGACTTGATGCCCTTTAACACACAGGATGGAGGTGGCGTTTAGTAACAGCCTAGAAATTAAAGACATAATTGCCTACCTACAGAAACCTAGACCCAAAATGACATTATTTAGATTGTGGCCTCTAGTCTACAGAAAATTCCTTAAATTCTGTAAATGAAGAGCAATGCCTAATGCAGATTAATTTAATTCCGAGCTACCTCCGTCTTTCTTCGGCATTATGCTTTTAAACAGTGCTTTGGCACATCCAGCACACTGAACTCACCTGCCTGAGCTTCTTAACTGCAGCTTTTTAATCCTTCAGTAAAAGGGACTTAAAAACTGACCTACAATAAACAGAAACTGGCATTTGACTACATATGGATCTTCAGTGAAAATAGCATAATAATACTTCCAGGGTACACGGGAAGATAATCAGTAGGACACACAGCACAGTGTACAGTGATGTACAGAGATCGTTTGCTTTTGAATACAGAGAAACAGGTTTTCTTCAAGCAACTCCCTCACAAAATGCAGATGACGTGGAGAGGTCTGACACAGAAAAGGATGCCTGCTGATTGCCCGGCAGCGCTCCCGTGTTATGTGGAAGTCTGCTAGAGTTTAGCTTGGGATAGCCTTTTTTAAATAAAGATATTAATTTTGCTTGATTTCTTTCTTTGCAAATCTAAGAATGCACACATGGATTAGTGAAGGGAAAAAAAAATCGCTATTGGTTAGAACCAAGTACGTACAGACCTTCAGTAACGCATAAAGAATACATACAGTAAAAGTTTGCTCTCTTTAGATCCCATCCAAAAGACATCACTTCTGACCTGCAGTGTCCAGTACTCAAAACTGAGGCAAAGGCGGACTATCAAAGCCCCCCAGTTTCCTGAACAACACAGACATGAAGGCACAGACGCACAATTGTTCTGTACACAGCTATGGGGCTATGTGCTATTATCCCTCCGCTGCTTGATACCAGTTCTCTGGCTGGGAATCCTCATTCCCTCCAGAGAGTCTGCAAGCAAACTCTAATCTGCTTCAGTGCAAGTTCAACCAGCTCCAGCCGTATTCACTGCATATTAAACTAAGTGGCTTAAACTAAGCAGATGAGAACCTGCATCCTATGCTTGAGCTAAGGGAATGGTAACCTCCAGCCAGGGGTCTGGGCGAGTATTTAATTGTTTTCACCTTCAACACCTATAGCAAAATCTGGAAAATATCAGACAACCCAAGACCAAAATTAATGAGGTATTTTTTAACTGTGATCTGAACTAGATTATAAATCACAATCTCCAGCTATGAAAAAGCAATGACATAAAAAGTACTTCATATATTTTAATACAGATATTGATATCATTCTAGATATATACAGCAATGTTTATGTGTCCTGTAGTCTCTGTGTATCGTATAGGAAATATACTCACACTATACCTGTCTTTTCCACTTCCATTCTTCTGTCCCTTTTTGCTTCAATATGAATCTTGCAGACCAAGTTTTAGCTAAAATCTGCAAATATAACAGCTAAGCCTGACATAAAAGAAGATACACTGATAATGGAATTTTGAAAGTACAATAGGATGTCACTTATGGTATTATAACATTATAATGGCAATTATAATGTAAATAACATTTACAGAACATTGTACAACACCATTATTAAAACATTTAAATAATATAATAATGCTATTTAACACTTCTAAATCTGTTCTTTTAGACCAGAACATTCTCTTACCTTCCCTGAAGAATGTAAAAAACTGCCTCTACATCATTTACACTAGCAGCCAATGGCGTGGTTCTCCATTCATTGGTTCTCCTATAGAAAGTAAAGCACAAAGCATTTTTTCCAAAAAATAGTTGGACGCATTCATTTTAGTCATACAGTATCAAGCTGCTTCTGGTAGATGATTAATCTTCACGTTTCATAATACAATGTTCTGATATCTTTTAGTTTCCAGTTTACTTACTCCAAGAACAGAACCCATACCACAATTTTCAGTTAGCTATGTTTCATGTAATATATTATTCAAAGTTGTGATAAGATCTGGTATCATTAATATGACAAAATATTTCTGATATGACCTTCTTTGGAGACTCTGAAATGGCTTCAGGGTCTGTCTTGAAAATACCTTCTAAAGGGAAACAAAATAGGATCAAATGAAGTGTTTGTATCTTTTTCTTGCCAATTAATTTTAACTTCTTTTTATTAAAACAAAAACAGAGGTTATGTTTGGATTTTCCATTTTTATAGTGCTTCGTGTTTACTGGCCAGGTAACCCAAAGCACATATTTTTCAGGTAAATACATCACGCTGGAATAGTCCCAGAATCACGTAGGGAGGCCCCTAACAGCCACTCCACGTACGAAGAGGGGAAACAAGGACAATGAAGGCTCAATGAGACAAGTTGCAAAACCAAAACAGGAAGAACAAAGCTAGAGGCAAGGGCAAAACAAAAGACAAGAACACAACAACTGAGCACAGAGACAGTGCTTGCTTAGCTGCAAAAATTACTTGCAAGGAAGAAGGAAAGAAGGGAACAAGACAGGAGAGAAAAATAAAAGAACAGGAAGGAGAGCAGAAAACAAACTTTTGTTCAAGTTGAAGTGAAGTCTTTATTTCACTGTGTTATACTTCCCTGGAAAACTTTGCAACTCTGCCACAAACCTGCAAACAAGCAGTCAGAAAAAGGGAGTAGCACAAAATCCCAACCCAAAAGAGGAGCTAAATTTCAAGTAACAGAGAGCTTGCGGAAAATAAATACAACTAAATGAAGACCTATGGAGAAGAGGAAAAAAGAGATAATGGCTGCCCTCAGCTACCGAACAGAGGGTTCAGAGAAGGTGGAGAGACTCTTCCCCTAGGTACACAGTGGATGCCTTGGATGATGGGAAATTCTGACTTGATAGAAGGAAACAATTTATTTTACCATGAGGCGGTAGAACACTGGAACGGGAGCACAGAGCAGCTGTGGGACGTCCACCCTTGGAAAGCTTCAAAACTCAACTGAACGAGGCCTTGAGCAACCTGCTGTAGTTACGATCTGATCTGAGCAGAAGGCTGGACTGGATGACCTCTGGGGGTCCCTTCCAACCCACAAGAGTCTGTGGTTCTACACGAAAAGCTTTTTTCAGCGTGGGGAAATCTTCACAGTCTGGTATCATTTTTAACAAGAAATTAATCTTTTCGCTAGGGAGATTAAATACGTTTTTCCCTTGGTCTCACACACGAGATCTGACCTTTCACAGGAAATGTGATTATTAGACGAAAGCAATGAATCTGTGAGGGTGAAGGTCACATATTTGTCTTTTGAAATAAATTCTTCACGTATCATCTGAGCTGCTCAGTTGCAAACGTGCAGGCAGTCATATCGCATGGTGATAACACCTTTATTTACAGAATTCAAGGCTGCACCGCAAGCAGTGAATAAATGAGGAGTCCGCTGGTGAAGACATTCACCAATTAACAAGCAGCAGCTGTTTGTCCTTTTTTCTTAGGGTACAATTGATTAAAATTGCATGCTTCATTTAAGCAGAATTCTCTTGTACTTTACCAAAGGGGGAGAGAAAACTTCTTTCAAACAGAGTAGTTTATTTTCTGATTTATTGAACATTGTTCCAGCTGAATACAAATTAGAAACCTATTTTGTTTTGTGGCGTATAATATGCAGACACTGTTTTAAAAATCGGAGTTAAAATATTTTGAATGTTAAAGAGAAATAAACTGTAAAAAAACCCCAACTGGTGCAACAAGTTATTTCAGGCTTAAACTATACTTCCTTTTCAGTTTAGTCCATGTGTATATATACAGATACACACACAAACACACATATGTATGTTATATATGTGTATATTAGATAGTACTAACCCACATGTTAGTATTAAGACTTTCTGGATGTTAGATCGAGCTGAGGACTGCTATGAACCAGCACGGTCTCATCCGCAATGCAACCAACCTACAGCAAAACTACTTAAAGAGATTTCTGCTTTGCGCAGTTATGAAATATAAAAGCTTGAATGCAGTTAGAAAGTATCTAAACAGGGAGAAAAACTGAGGATATCTCAGCTTTTCAACATAGTAGGCAAAGGCAGAGTAAGATGCGTTGACTGGAGCCTGAAACTAAGGAAGTATACACCAGAAACAAGGTGTCCCTTTTTAACAGGGGTAATTAATTACAATTTACCTACTACTGTAGTGGATTCTCCACAGTTATTCCAGTTCAGCCACAAGCAAGAATTTGAAAAGAAAATCCCGTTGCTGAGGTTATGCTGGAGATTAGATGCTGCCTGTAATGATCTGGGCAACTTGCACAGTAACACTTTTCAAATAAAAAAATTATTTTAAGCAAGCTCTGATTACTTAAAAAGCTGAAGCTTTGTTACAAATGTATGAAGAAAAGTCTCAGTTTTGGAAGATGTGCTTTGAAACACATGAATCTGCTTAAGCTTACTTTACTGCATCTAAGTCTTTCAAATATTCCATACAACAATTCTTGAATGCTATCAGTTTTAAACATCAAAAGCATCTATAAAAACGTATGTTCACATTTTCGGAGAGCCCTCCTTCACTGCGGGAAAAAATTCCGCAATGCCAACTTGGTGACTTAATGAAAAAGGCTTATGGTAAGAAACGAATTCCTGAAGTCATTTCAGGTGTTATCTAAAAATATGTAAAACTAGAACTTCTGAAAAACTTGCAAATGAGATACCTGATTCAAAGCAGACATTCTTTAAGCCTGAGAACGTTTATCAAAAAAAAAAGTATTTACTATTTTCATTGTTATTGATTTTCATATTATCCTCATGATAGCTGAACATCTGCCAGTTACAGGAGTTACCCTTGCTTCTGTCTGTGTAAGAACACCCTTTCTGTAGTTGGTCTCATGCCAACAGGCACCTCCAACAGCAATTTTTAACAACTTCAGAAGTACAACATGTTCAAGGCAAGGTATTCACTGACCAGTGACTCAGGCACCTGAAAAGAAATGTCACTTACATTCTCAATTAAAAAAATGCTAAGTAAGTCACAAGAAAGAGCGCACATGTCCACACTTTCATTGATAGAATCATTTCTGGAGCATAATCGTTTTTCCTAAATCCAGCAGGCATGACATAGGCTACATAAAAAGTATATGGCTGCTTTTCCACTGGCTTACCTCAAATGACCATTACTTGGCTAGGGAAAAAAGATTTTAAAAAATAATTTTTTTTTTAAGAAAGGGGAGAGGGGAAGGAGGGAATAAACTAATCTTTTATTCCTCTTGTTTAAAATTATGTTAGAGAGCACTGTAGAGACCATTATAACTATAATTTAACCTACAGAATGACTTTAGTCCGTATTAGTTAATCTGGTATTAAAGTAAAATTATGTGATTTTCCTAATGTCTGCTCAGAAAACACATTTTTTTAAGCATTCCTATTCTTTTTGTAAATTTGTCTAAGGAGTCCTTGAATTAGTCACTTCATTATAATTTAAAATCTGTACTACTTTCTAGTAGGAAACACAGAGATAACTGGACTATAAGCAAAAGCTCCTTTAGGGCTAGTGACCTTTAATCAATATCTGTAGGATGTTCTTGGCTCACAGCCACCTACGACATGCTGTGTAGCATATCCTTTAAAAAGAAAAGACTTATATGTTCCTTCAAATAGTCCAAACACTTTCCAAACATTTCAGCACATAGCAAGTGATCAGAGATGTTTCTACAACGTTTTCAAAACATATGCATTATCCCTCAAAATAAAATGTTCTCAAATTCTGCATCACTGCTCCCATACTGATGCATCTGTCAAATCTAAGCACCAAGATACAATCTACATTGGAAGCCAGTGATTTTTTCCAATATAAGCTAAGTCATAAATTAAGACCAGGATACAAATGCTGTAATCGCTGTTTTTCCAGTTAGAGCAGAGCTTTTTCAGTTTTGCTTATGTCCCCAACTAAAAAGATTTAAAATTGTCCCACACAGGAAAAACCTGATTTGTAAGTAACCTTAACTGTGCCTGTGAATTAGCTGTTCTCACATGAAAAATGGCATTTAGAGACAAGAAAAGACATTTGCACATATATATACCTCAGCTGCATGTGTAGTTAAAGCAATATCTGAATATTATACATCTTTGGAAAACACCAAAGGGAACAGTACGTTTTAATTTACAGATCATCTACAAATTTAAATACTAAAATAATTCTAAAATGTGGGAGTGAAGATTTCAGAAGAAGAGCAGGTTTTATCACAAATCCAAAGTGAAGTATTAATCAAATATTTGAGCAATTCTGAAGTCCAGCACATTATACCTGCTATTTTTTTAAAAAATAGTCCTTCAAAAGAGCTTCATTTATTAGAATTTATTTTAACATTTAGATATTTTGGAATGCTGGGTATAGTCAAAGACGTATTTATGGAATAGAAAGAAGCCAACTGGACAAATCATAAAAAATATTAGTACTAGTACAGTCTAATTCTGCCACCTAGTGACAAAACCGCCTACATAAATTTTCGAAGGACATTCTGTGTCACTAGGAAATACGTTCATCTGTAGGAAAAGGACCAAAGTGTGCAGCCTTTATAACCAAACCAGCAAACTCTGAATTTTCCTTCCACCACCACTTCATGTTTAGTTCAGAGGAAAGGGAAACAGAAAGACTCAGTACTTGTTTGTGACTACCCAGAAAGTGAACATGTTAGCTAAGCATATGAAAAGTACTGGTTTGTTACAAGTGACTCCAGAATTGTCAAGAGCTTATTTGGGAGATACCTAACACATAAGCAGGGTTAAAACAAAACAAAACAAAACGAAACAAAAACCAGCCTCGCTGAAGTCAATAGAAGTTGTGTATGCTATCCCTCCATAGACTGGTTCTCTCTACATAAGAAATCCCACCGTGAGAGATGTAAAGAAGGAAGACGTGGCAGATTCCTAGGAATGCAATGGCTCTGAAATTATTCAGGACACGCCATGTCCCCTTCTAAAAACAAGATACACATGCAGCAGGGTAGAAAAATATTCCTTGATAATATTTATAGTAAAAATAGTATTATCCAAGATATTTATTAACAAATTACTTTAAATGCTAATAATATAATGCAAAATTTTAATTTTACATTTTACTTTTGCAAAAGATACATTTACAGCAAATATTCAGCATTTCAATCACTCTCAGCTTTAAAATGCTTTACAAATTTGAAGACAATACCACATTAACTTTGCACCTACATATATATGACTCCATAAGTATGCAACGTTGAATCTCCTTTCCTCAGCTGAATGTTATAACCATGGTCCTTATGATCCTCTTCTATCTGCTGCTTCTTCTGGGGCCCAAAGAAACTGCATATAGTGGTGTATCACTTCTGTAACTGGAGGGTGTGGTTTATTGATGGACATTTTTCCTAAAAATGACTAAACATTTCAAAACATTAATTTTACAAGATAGTTTGCATAAATATTTTCACATATGAGAAAACAGATTTTGGACATTCAATAATAAATTATGTTATCATTTTATTTAGCACTTGTACCTATAATAGGTGCTTGTAGAACCACAAGTACACACAAAAGCTATGCACGTATTTTGCATCTATATCTAAGTAACAGAATCAACTTTTAAATTCACTGTCTGATGGAGAAATAATATCTAAAGTTATTGCACTGGATTACTTTAGAAATCTGGCATGGTGGCCATACTAGCATACTGAGCCTATGCATTCAGTTTTAATGCAGTCTCTACTTCTCACTACAAATCTTTCTATACACACAGAGCTCCTCTTACCGAATTTCTTTTCAACAAACCTGAGAAGCAGCATGCTTGCAGGAAGGCTTTGGGCTGCTGTATACCAACATGCAGCTCAAGTCACAAAGCAAGCAAATCTAGGAAACAAAAACCAAAAAAAGACCAACAATTCAGAATAACAATTCAGAAGTTTCCTCCTATTTTAATATTTTCTTAAAAAAAAAAAAGCATATCTATAATCTGGACAAAAGAAACATATTGGTAGTATAATATATAATGTTAAAAGATAATGTAAACCATCATGCACGTATACTCTACAAAGAACTGCTTAATTAAACTATAACTGTTCAACCTCAGATAGTGAGTTTCCTGACTGCATAAAAGGAAAATCTCTATTTTTGTGTTGACAGCAAAAAGCAGAGGTGGTTGCCCTCCTGCTGTTATAGCCTGGATAACAAAACACATGGTACCCTATATTCGCAAAGCACTGCTTTACAAACACACACCCAAAAAGTGAGGACAACAAAAATCCGTATGCAGGAATTTTAAATCAGGCAAGACATATTCAGTTAAGGCAAGCAATTTTAAAACCCAACCAGCATTTTTGTTTCTGGTTAAACTACTTCCAATAACAAAAATCTGAATATAAGAAAGACAATTTTGAAAACAAAATGTCACTCTTGATAAGCATCAATATAATGAGAAAAGTACATAAATGAGAAAAAAAATGTGTGTGAAGGGCGAAAAGAGACAAGAAAATTTGGCATTATAGATCTTCAGGGAATACAAAATCCCATAAAAATAGTAGAAGAGTGGAAGATGCATTTCCAATGAGAAGATGAGGAAATCCTTTGGGTTTGCAAATTATGAGGATGTCTGACAGTCAGAAAGTATTTCTCAAAAAGCCAGCGGGTGAAAGAGTCAAACTCTGAAAATACCCCCACACCCCTCAGAAGCTGGGATGCCCAATGATATCGACACTTGCAGCTGACTCTTAAAGATGTCATTTTTACAGAAATTTCCTTTCATAAAGGAAAAAAAGCAAACTCTACAGGCGTCAGTATCACCAATATTACCTGAACTCCATAAAAATATTGCTAGGTTTCCTTAAGAAGTTTCCATTTACAGAGGCTGTGAATGGAGTAACCTTAAAAAATTTAAATTGCTCTTCAGTTACGTTTTAAAACATTGCAAGATATACTTACTGGTTTGAAACTACTATGAGAAAGCCAGTAGTGTTTTCTGTGAGCTATACTACACTGTACCAAAACAGTATGAACACTGTATTTTTTTAAGGCAATAAGCAACATAAGTCCTGTTGCATTTAACAAAAACCACTCATTATTTATTCTCCCTCTGATTCACACTATTCTGCATTCATTCCACTTAAGCCTATGTAAGCTAAATGTCGACTCAACTACTTGTCTTCTGACAAAAATTCCTTACAAATATATTCTTAACATGTTATTAGTTAATTATAACCCCTTGGTTGTAAACCTTCTATTACTTTCGTACAACATGGTAACCACCAAAAGCGGTGGGCTTAGACAGAAAGTAACTAGGTTGAACAACATCCATACAGCAAAACTAACTGATTTCATGCTCTCCACCCAGGTGGTATAAATGCTTCGAGCAAGTTTTTACACATTCTCTGTGTGTAAGACATCCGTTTTTCGGGGCACATTACCTTTCAACATACAGTCTGAATTATTACAGTGTCTAAATTTGCTGTTAGAAGGACCTGAGCTATTGTGGTAGGTGCCTGCTCTTTTGATAAAACGGTTTCATTTCCCTGAAGAAAAGTTGTCTCTCATTGCAAAGGTGTGAAGCAGCATCTAATTTGAAGAGAAGACCTCTAAGCCTCCTGTTCCCACTCTACCTTTACACGTTATCATGGACAATTTGGGTAGTTTCCAGAAGCATACAATAGAGAATGGCGTATTAGCAAACACAAGCCTTCAAGACTTACTACCACCTTCAGAAATCCTAAAAACCAGAAAAGGAGCAACCTCGTACTGGGGGAACTGAGCTCTCCGTCCAGGTAAGTTCTTTGGCCAAAGAAGCCTTCAGAAAGAGCTGGGGATCACATAATCCAAACCCTGTTTTATGGGTAAATTTCTGCTGCCAACCTGTCGAGGTAACTAGGTCCTACTCAAAAGAACCTAAAAATTCAAACATTTCCTGAATGATATTCAAATCCCATCTTACCTCTGTTTATTTTTGGAGCACAGAGAAACAGTATAAACAAATGATTTATCAGAAGCTTATATGCCCCCACTCATTCCATCTATGGTTTTTCTGCAATCAGGAATAGTAAACTTTTACTAGAACAGTGAGACTATTTTTCTTCAAAGTTAACCTAAAACATTTACAGCTGTTCTGTGTATAAAGGATTATAAAATATACACACATACTGCACTTCTATTACCATTTCCATACCTCTACCATTTCCATTTCATGATTTGCTCTCACTTAAATCTCTGTAAATGAAGAGAAAAACCTGTCTTCACTGGCAGTAGTTAACAGGTGAACTAGTTAAATCTCTGTCCGCTGGACACATTTTAGCAATAGCAAATACTGTCCTGTAACTACTGCTATGCATAAGACAATTTTAATCACTAATCAAGAGTTTCACAGAATGATAGAATGGCTTGGGCTGGAAGGGACCACCAAAGGCCATCTAGTCCGACCCCCCTGCGGTGAGCAGGGACACCTTCAACTCGATCAGGTCGCTCAGAGCCCCGTCCA
>JAVKLA010000093.1:39050314-39107925 GCA_034782735.1 Sagittarius serpentarius | reverse complement strand
CTATAAGGTCTCCCCGGAGCCTTCTCTTCTCCAGGCTGAACAACCCCAACTCTCTCAGCCTGTCCTCACAGCAGAGGGGCTCCAGCCCTCTGATCATTTTTGTGACCCTCCTCTGGACCCACTCGAGCAGGTCCACGTCTTTCCTGTGCTGAGGGTTCCAGAGCTGGACGCAGCACTGCAAGGGGGGGTCTCACCAGAGCGGAGCAGAGGGGGAGAATCCTCTCCTTCGACCTGCTGGTCACGCTGCTTTTGATGCAGCCCAGGATCGGGTTGGCCTTCCAGGCTGTGAGTGCACATTGTCAGCTCATGTCCAGCTTTTCATCCACCAGTACCCCCAAGTCCTTCTCAGTAGGGCTGCTCTTAATCCCTTCACATCCCCCAGCCTGTATTGACATCAGGGGTTGCCCCGACCCAGGTGCAGGACCTTGCACTTGGCCTTGTTGATCCTCATGAGGTTCACACAGACCCACCTCCCAGGCTTGTCCAGGTCCCTCTGGATGGCATCCTATCCCTGAGGCATGTGAACCACACTGCTCAGCTTGGTGTCATCTCCAAACTTGCTGAGGGTGCACTCGATCCCACTGTCTGTGTCATTGATGAAGATATTAAACAGCAGTGGTCCCAGTACGGACCCCTGAGGGACACCACTCGTCACTGGTCTCCATCTGGATATTGAGCCATTGACCAATACCCTCTGGATGCGACCATCCAACCAATTCCTCATCCACCGAACAGTCCACCCATCAAATCCGTATCTCTCCAATTTAGATGGAAGGATGTTGTGGGGGACTGTGTCAAAAGCTTACAGAAGCCCAGATAGGTGACATCCTTAGCTCTTCCCTTGTCCACTGATGTAGTCACTCCATCATGGAAGGCTGCTAGGTTGGTCAGGCAGGACTTGCCCTCGGTGGAGCTGTGCTGGCTGTCTGGAATCACCTCCCTTTCCTCCATGAGCCTTAGCAGACATTCTAGGAGGATCTGTTCCATGATCTGCCCAGGCACAGAGGTGAGGCTGACAGGTCAGTAGTTCCCAGGGTCCTCCTTTCTACCCTATTTAATAATGGGTCCAATGTTTCCATTTTTCCAGTCACCAGGGACTTCACCTGACTGCCATGACTCTTCAAATATTATGGAGAGTGGCTTGGCAACTACATCAGCCAATTCCCTCAGGAGTCTGCGGTGCATCTCGTCAGGTCCCATAGACCTATGTATGTTCAGTTTCCTCTGGTGGTCACAAACCTGATCTTCTCTTACAGTGGGAGAGACTTTGCTCCTCCAGTCCACGTCTTGTGGTCCATCCACTCGACAGGTGTGGGAAGAGAGACTGTCAGTGAAGACTGAGGCAAAAAGTTGTTGAGTACCTCAGCCTTCTCCTTGTCCATTGTTACCAGTTTGCCAGTCATGTTCATCGTGGGGGGGTATGCTTTCTTTGACCTTCCTTTTCTGGCTAACGTACCTGTAGAAGCCCTTCTTATTATTCTTTGCATCCCTTGCCAAGTTCAGCTCCAGCTGCGCCTTGGCCTTCCCGACCCCATTGCTACACAACCGGGCAGCGTCCCTGTACTCATCCCAGGCTACCCGTCCCTGCTTCCACTGCCTGTGCATTTCCTTCTTGTCCTTCAGTTTGATCAGCAGGTCTTGACTCAGCCGTGCCAGTCTCCTTCCTTCCTTTCCTGATTTCTTACACCTGGGGATCGAGAGCTCTTGCTCTCTATGGAAAGTGTCCTTAACGTTCTGCTAGCTCTGTTCTGCTCCCTTGTCCCTGAGGGCAGTTTCCCAGGGGGTCCTATTGACTAACTCCTTGAAGAGCTGGAAGTTTGCTTTCCTAATATTCAGGGTCCTGACTTTACTCTTCGCCTGACCCATATCCCTCAGGACTGCGAACTCCACCAGTGCACGATCACCACAGCCCAGGCTGCCTCCAATCATGGCGTCACCAATTAGTTCACTTGTGTTGGTGACCAACAGGTCCAGTATCGCTTCCCCTCTGGTAGGGCTGTCTATTACCTGTCTTAAGAAGTTATCCTCAATGCATTCCAGGAGTCTCCTGGATTGCCTGTAGGTCACTGTGCTACTTTTCCAGCAGATGTCAGGGTGGTTGAAGTCCCCCCATGCAATTTGCATGTTCTTAAAAATACTATATCTGTAAAGATTTAGAAAAAATCTTGCCATTTGAATCAAGGAAATAACATTTCCTATGGGCAACGAGAGTCTCAGAATTTTCTGTGCTTTAAACCCACTGAATGATAATAAGCGAAGGAGAAAGAAGTCAATCTTAGTCTGTTTTGGGCGCTCTCTCTTCAGCAGCCTCTGCGAGCACAGTTTGGATTTTGGCCCCAGACTCAGAGCAAAGCAAGCTGCATGCAATGCCGTTGCTCCTGCTCCGGAGATCAGGAATCGTACATTAAGGTGGGGAGAGGGGTTAAAGGATGAGTGGGTGGATTGGGTTTTTTAACCTCACGTTATTACATAATCTGGTCACTGGATTCCCCACCTAAGAAACCAAAGCTTATCTGCACACAGATTTTAATGAGTATGATTTTACTGCTTTAACTATTATTTCTGAAAAGCTTTTCCCCACCAACACTTAACTTGACTCACATTTGTCTCACTTCACTGTCATTTCATCAAACACACATCGCTCTTCATTAAGCAGGAAAGCATATACAACAAAGTGCTTAGTATTAGATACATTTTACCTACAGGAGAGAGGAACAAACAGACCAAAAAACCCTCCTTTATACCTTGCTAGAGCCAAGACTGTGATATATTGCCCCACTTGTGTAAGATTGTTCTTAATGATTTATTCCATAAAGGCCATGACTGAAAGAAACTGAAAAGCAAGAGTGTAGAAATAATGAGTAGGTGAATTGGAATATTCAACAGTCCATTCAAAGCTCATGAAAACATGTGTCATTCTTAAAAATAAACAATACCATTTAGTCCATCCTATTATATTCTGATGTATAAAACTAAATACTACCTTTACTCTCCTACAGAAAGCAAAGATACTACATTTGCTTCCCGTTTCAGAGGTTCTAAAGCTTTTCTAATCAAAGTATTTATTATTATAAGAGATACCAGATTTCATTACCGTGACCATATAGCCCTTCCTAACATATTGCCGAAAGGTTCTAGTGCTGCAGTTTGCTTTAGCACTATGAAAGGACAAAGTCAAAGGTATCTTTCTGGAAACTTTCAAAGTTAAGGTGACATAAAAGGTGAAACTTTCTCAGAAAGAGCAACATAGTTACTAAGAATGAAGAAAAAATAGTAAAGCAGGTATTTTTCTTAAAATTATATTTGCTTTCTTCTACAGAGGTAAACAGAAATTCAAGATCAAGAGATCACTCATTATCTAACATTTACTTTTTTGCTTGCATCTGAAAGCTGTAATGAAGTTTGACCCCACATAAAGGGTTACTCTACCTTGAGAAAATAAGCTACATTTCCATAATTCTTTTAACCACACACATCTCACAGATCTATTAACATTTTCTGGAAGAAAATTTGGCTTGATTTATATCAATGACAAAATTCCCATTAAATTCAAAGGCCAAACCTTTAGTTCTGCATCTGTAATGAAGCAGACATTCATACTAAATATTATCTGCATATACAACAACAAGAAGGACTTGATTTGGCAGAGTATAGCCATGCCAACTCACACTGACTTCCCCAGTATTTTGGCTTGAACAATGACTGTAGGGTAAAAGCCAAAAGGAGGAAGACTGACTCCATTTACGCCTGCAACAAAACTCCTGCTGACCTGATTAGGCTTGGAACATTGTAACTCCTCAGGCAAAATCAACGCAAAATGGTGGCCAAAGCAATGACATGGGATTTTCTGGGTCTCAAGTCAATGATCACAGCATTACAACAGCTCTGTAATGAAACCCAACAGTGACAGTGACAAATGCAGCTGAGAGGCACTGAGCCAGGGCAGTGTCACATGAAAACAATCTCCTAACATCAAAACAAAACAAACTTTTATTTTGGGGCACACTGATCCTTGCCAGTTCCCAGTGACAGTAACTGTGTGACCAGAGGAAAACAGCCATATCAACTTCAGCTCAGCTCAAACAGTACTGGAAAAAAAAGTGCTCAACCGCAGTATGCAAAGTCAATCCTTCATAAAAGCAAAGTTCTCATCCTTTTGCCTCGGTTTTATTTGCAGTACTGCAGCATTGTGTTTTGCAGGAGCACAGTATTTATTTTTCAGAAGACATCCGTAATGTGCAACATTTTCACATCTCATGCTTCATTAAATAAGTTATTAAGTTACAAGTTCCTTAAAAGTTAGTAAGGATACACAAGTACTAATAAATGAAATCTTTTGGAACGTGAAACAAAACAATAAAATCTGTATTTAGAACAAAGTAGCCACAAAATACTACTTCTTTTTGTATTAAGAAATAAACTAGATTAATTTTATGTATGCATTTTCCATTCTGTGTGGTCTAAAGCATTAGAAATCTATACCCACAGAGAAAGGAATAAACTTCAGTATAGAGAAAGGCGGGTACCTGTGACATAAAAACACGGGAGGTGTGTGTGAAATATATTTTATTGGGCAAATATAAAAAATAGCCACATCAATCAATTCCTAAAGAGAGGGCTGGAATATCTCAGAATACAGAAAACTAATTCTAGAGTAAAGAGACCTCTCGTTCTACCATCCATCAGAGCAGCAATGACCACTCCGAAAGTTTCACGCCTGCTGCCAAAAGTTGTAAAGAAAACTGAAGCCATGAATTCACAAAACAACTGCTCAGCCACACTCTGCTGACACAGCAGGTCTGCTCGTCTCTGCAGTAACCTCTTCTACAGTTGGAAACCTCTTCTGATTTTGAGGTAGGTAATTTGAACAACCCATATAACTCCTTCTCAAACTCTTTGGGTTAAATCATGGCTCCTTTTCATCAACTGCAAAAGCCTGCTGACTGCTGGGTGACTAAAGGTTTGCCTTCCACTTGATCCCTTGTCAGCTGCCCATAAATCTATCACCACCGCTATTTACCACTACCTGTAAATGCTTCACCTTGTTCATTTTCCATTACATTGCACACCTCCCTCTTTCACTGCTCAACATCCCTTCCGTATGCTCCACTTTACCTCCCCAAAATCCAGAAATTCATATTCCAGGCCATGAAAATATTTCAGCCTTATCATTCAAAGAAAAATATAACATCACCACTAAAATTTTCACAAACATAGTTCCCAACTTGTTCCAAGAGACTTTCCAGAGAATATTTTCATCAGCTTATAAAGCAAAAGCACTCTCTGACAAACAGCCTGATGTTTCTCTATTCCCCGCACTGCTACAGCACTAGTTTTTGTTGCTGCCCCACCAGACATTTTGGCCCCTACCCAAACTTCTTGTCTGTAGTTCCTGTCATCTGGAACAAACTGCACTAATACTGTCGAGCTGACTCTTCATCTCATTTCAAATCCAAGTTCAAAATATCCTTTATTCTCTTCCCTATGAATTATCTCTATTTCTTCCTCCTCCTCCTGCTGTTCCAGCTCTGCAAAGCGTTAAGTCTACAGCATGCGTGAATATTATACTAATGAATTGAAAAGAGAATGCTGGTCTTACTTTTTCTAAACAACGTAAAGAGAATAGAAAACAGATGAAGATATCCCATTACATTAAAAAAAACACTCATAAATTAGAATAAAATTCCATTTAGGCCTCCTGTCATCTGTCTTCTTAAGATGTCTTGGTGTTTAAATAACACTTAAAGCCATTCTCTAAAACAGCTCAGGAAAAAAAGGACTTGCAAAAGATACATACAGCTACCAGTTTGCTTTTCGTATCATCATTCAAACCAAGAGTAAACAAACAGATCTGATGCCTGGCTGACAGTTTTGTGGATAATGTCCTAACACAGCTATACTACAGATAATGAGACAGTCAATGGTTTTATTAAGCAAATGGTGGTGATGAATATGGTAATATACAAGAAAAACTTGTTTTGAGCTGGTTGTTTTTTTTTTTAATTATGAAAGTTCAGGGCATTCAGCCAGTGCCTCATACCAAGCCAGTCTATCCCGCAGTCCTTTCCTGGAGATGACCTGGGGACACAGGGTTCTGTCAGTAACCTCCCAACCTCCTTCCTCACCACCATCTCCTCTTCCCACCTCCCACCACAGAAATGAACGTGCTCATCAGCCGCAGCAAAATCCCAGCAGTTCTAGGTTTGCTCGGCAGGTGTGATAATTGCAGTAATCACGGGAACCTAACGCCTCTTACTCCACATGGACAAAAGGCCAGGTCCTTCCAGAAGTACCGTTTAGGTTTAAATGGTACATAAATCAATCTTATGCATCCTTATCTACAAAAGGATACCAGATCTCACTAATGAAAATCACTAAACTTGCTCATGCTACTGACTTGGGATGGGCAGGATATTGAACAATTAATAAAATACTGAAATGTATATTTAATTTACTTTTTCTCCTTTTAAAACTAAAACTTAAACTTCATGTCAGTTTATGACAAACTACATTAAGTCCTGAACTCACTGCAACCCATTGGTAGAAATAATACTCAAGTGGTTTACATTTATTTCCAGCACTGGACTGAGCAAAGTCAGTGCCTTGTACCCAGAGCCTGCTGGAACGATAAAACAGCTTCTGACCATTAAAGACTCCACGTGAAAAGAGAATATTTTCTCGATTTGAATCTTGTAGGATTACACTAATGTGAAACCATCCTCTCAAGTCAGTAGCTATTAGGCCACACTTCCTTTTCTTCACAAATCTGATTGGAATTTTAAAATACTGTATTTCTGTTACTATTTTCAATATTATTGAATATGTAAAACAATTACATTGTGATTTTAAGTGAATTCCAATTTCAATCCACAATTAGCAAACCACAGAAAAACCAAGAAGTGCCTTACATACTTTTACTTCACTTTCACATAAATGTGAAAATGAAGAATCTCACCAATAAGCAAGTATATTGCTTACACATGCACAACTTCAGCTCCAAGCCCCTAACATTCTCATTCAATACTGGGCAACCACTGAGTTAAAACTAGATTTTTTTTTTTATTATATGCTGACTTGAAATGCTTTGTTCTAAACCAATCTATCACTGGCTGTCAGTACTTTTAAGAGCAGTAATGCAAAACTAATAATATTTTACCAGCCAACAAAAACTTAAGTGGAAATTAAAACACAACAGAAGCGTGACTCGTCTGTGCTGCTACAGTCTCTCTCATATGATGGAAATTCTCTATTTTAGTTTTACAGTTTGCTCAATAAACAGTAATATAGTTACAGTATAACCAAGGTTAAATGTTGCTGTCAGTAGGCCAACAGAGAAGCTAACAGAGCCTTCAAATGAGAGGGGTTTTTTTCCACATTTGTTTGCTGTCAACAGACAGCGGGCACCAAGCTTTCATATTCATAGCAGTATAAAAAGCAACCAAAAAAAAAAAAAATCCTGCAGAGACTATTAAAATGTCATTTTTAGTAACAGGACTTCATAAATCACGGTGATGTTCTCACCTCCAGGTTCTACGAGTGCTTGGCACTGACTCCCCCTGCAATCAGCTCCAGCAGGTTTATGCACACAGGTTACTGGTTCAGCTTTTATTATACACAAGAAGACCCCTGTCCCCATCCCCTGGCCTGCTTTTATCACAGAAAAGCTCTTCAGTGAGGATTTAACATGGGCCAAAAATCGCCCAACCCTCCTACTTGCAACACCTGCCTTGGCAGGCTGGCTGCCCCTTGGGAATGCCGGCACCACGGTATTGCCGAGGGTGAGCTGCAGGTCCAGGGGACAGCCGGGGCTTCTCCCTGTCCTGGACATCTTCGTGGCCCTGGAGTCCGACAGCTGAGGCCTCTCAGGGAAGAAACTAAGCTATCTGGGTAGGCAAAACAGAAAGATGTCTACTTTTGGAGGCCATCTGTCCTCTGAACTGCATTGGCTCCACATAACCCTCGACTGGTCTCATTAAGAAAAAGAATGAGTTCAAACAGATGACAGCTCCTGGTCTAAAGTGCAGGGGAGCAACCGGGCATTGTACCAGGCACACGAATAGAAATATGTTACCAGCGTACAGCTTTTTTTTATGTTAAGAGGGAAGATTAGCAAAGCCTTCAGGACAAATGTAATTCAAGATTAGCAATAGCCCCTCCACTTTCAGCTGCAAAGATGCATTTCCCCATCCCGGTGGACATACACAAATGCTGGAGGGATTTGGCATCAAAAGATCTTGTGCTGGAAAATAGGATGGAAAGAGGAACTGTTCTTGGCAGCATATGCTGGTTCTCATTTAACAAGAACGAACTACAATTTTGCTTTTTAAACGTGATATATTTCACATTCATATTTCATTCGCTTCATTATTAAGTAAATTTAATCTGAAACTCTCTATGCAAGCAACATTCTTGGGGAAAAAAAAAGTGACACCTTTAAATTCCCATTGCTACTGCAAACTATCGCTGCCAAAATGGGGGAAGAAAAATGGAACCAACAAGAAAGAACTTTGTAATTACAAGTACAAATTCTGTATAAATTACACACAGAAAATCATCCTCCTCCTCCTCCTCTGAAAGATTTAATAGCAAAGCTGCGAAGAGTACCTATATGTTAACAAGGCTTTATTAAAGATACAGAATATGTTATGTGGTATTTACTGCTTTCCTACAGCACTCGCACAACAACACATAATTTAAATCAATAGCAAAGTTCTCATTGGTATCTTTGAAAGCAGCTTATCCCCTAATTTGCTAAAAGCACTCATCTCCAGCGAGTGTTTCTGTTATTAGAATTACTTAAATCCTTCTGTATTATGCTAAAAAGTATATCTTGTAAGCCCTTAAGGGCCTGCTATAACGACAGCAAACAGAAGAGACGATCAAGAAGCCTTATCAGAAAAGGATGCAACACTCCAAAGGGAAGAAGAGATCTTGCTAAATAGCAAAGGCAAAGCCCAGAACAACTGCAGTGGCACTACAGGGGACATTCAACAGAAGGGTCAAAAGGAGGTGGAGTGACATGGACCAGGACAGAATAGACAGATATCACGAGGTCAAAATCAAGGACTAGAAGAGGCAAGACCAGAAACCAGTACTCTGGAAGAAAATGGCAGAGCTATAGCAATGAGGCATATTGAGCAGCAAAGAGCTACGGCTTGGATGTCTTAATTTGCAAAGGCAATGCTCAATCACGCTCCTAACCCAGTGTTTGGCTTTGTTCATTAGACTCCTCGATTGCCAGAGAAGCTGGCTGCAGAGAGCTGCTGGGCTGATGCTCCAGGAAGAGGCTCAAAGTACTCAATCACATACCTGGCTGAAAATCAGGGTAAAGCTTTTACATGGCCCATTTTAGCACAGCAAAGATAAATAATGTAAACCTGATAACAACCTGTTCTGATAAAACATTCATTATCATGAAAGGAATATTAGTTTCATAATATTTGGTTTTCCAACAGTAAACATTCTTCTTGATTTGGTAACATCTAAATTTGCTCTCTTCCATTACAGGTACCAAAAAGGAAAAACAAAAAACTGCTGCAGTATGACCATTCAAGTTTGTTCAATGAACCAGAAAATATTGCTCTCCGATCCTTAATGTTTTGAAGACAAGCCTATACTGCAATTGAGGAAAGCAGAGAGCACATACTGCTACCGCTGCTGAGCACGTGAAAATCAGGTAAAATGCTGAATAATAGCAATTCACCTGTTTGCTGCATGTCATTTTAAGCTGAACTTCACAAAAAAAACCCTCCGTAGGACAGTAGTTTCAGTCCTCTTGTGACATTTACGCATTATTGAGTGATTTCAGCCACATTTGAGGGAGGCAGAGATCTCAATGGTAGTGAGTTTGTAACAATAAATAGGGGAGGATGTAACACAAACCCCAAATAAACCATTAGGTACCAAGCAATCCACCAAGGTCACAGGAAAAGTGGTTTCCAAGTTCAGCTGAATGTGACCTAATTCAGTGTCACGGGGCACAGAAACTGGACTCCTGACACCTTCACAGATATCATGATATATCGTCCTGTCATCTTCACAGGTATCGGGTACATCCTCACCGCTGGTTAGTCCAAAGCATATTCTGAAGTACCGTAATGCCAGAGAGTGGGCAGGTAAGTCACCCGGTCCTTTCGCCTTTCAGAGATGCTCCTCCAGAAGATCATGTTTGGTTCTGGCCCTCAGTCGGTCAGTCTTTGCTGCCAGCCACTCTAAGTGCCAATAATCAGCCTGTTTTGCGAGCGGCATATAATTGGACTTATCTCATTTGGATTGAGATATTCAGACTGCTGAACAAAAGATTTTCTCCTACTTTTCTTTGTTGGTTTTCTATGCTGCCATCCTCAGAGAATGCATGAATAGCCAATATGGTCCAAAGCTATGAAACAAGAAAAATTCGTAAGAAGAGGCAATAACTTTTATTATATTACTCAGTGCAGAAAAAGCTTGATATAGAAAAAGCAAACAAGCATTGTGCTCGTGGTCTGTTCAAGACATTATCAGTATCATTGTTCAACAGGACATTTGCCTCTGGAACTAAAATAAAAAATGTTATTTAATATTTTTGTTACAGTACAGATCAGTCAAGATTAGGAGACTCTGTTTTGTTACTTTTGAGTCCTAAGAGCTGGAGTTACTTTACGTCAGTAGTAGTTTGTTCTTCCCCCATCTTTCAAGGCCACTTCTGGTGCCCTTGAAGGGTTAGAATTGGCACCTCTCTGCCTTTTTTAATGTTTTAAGTACATTTTAGACTTTTAATTGCGGCCAAAGCTGTTAAAGCCTCGCAAGATTTCCAAGTTAATACGCAGAGCACATAAAAAGACTCCTTACTACTCCGACTTTCTAAAAGACTACAAATAACACAAAATAAAAGCACTGGCTGTTCCTGACGGACACTTTCAGGCAGCGGTTACCTCCCGTTAACCGCACGCTGGCAGCCCCTGGGCTGTTTCTGCTGCACCCAGGGGTGAACCCCATTGTGCCGGGATTAGCCGGCCACATGACCATCTCTGCAATCACAATAATCGCCCCGTCGCCTCCTATTCACGGCAGCCGGGGCACAGGCGGGAGCGATAAAGGTCAGGCTCAGCGTGCTCTTTCCCTATTATTCTCCAGCCTGGCCGAGCAGTAGCAGACAAGAGCAAACACGCTGGCTGGTACTCTTGGGCTGGCTTTAACACGCCACTGAAGTGCAAAAGCCCCTCAGCTTCTGTTTAACATCTTTGGGTTTAGTCACTGCTATTTTGAAGAGTTTGGACAATTTTTAAAATATATTTTCTCGAGGCTCATTCAGGGTGTTAAACTGCCTGAAGCGTGACCAACAGACCACAAAGAAGGCGGCTGGACCCCAAGACTGAACTTTTAAACTGAAGAGCTGGGCAATACTAATCCTGAAGCAAGCAGAAATTGATTTCCTCAGCTTTAGGGGGCCTGAATGATCAATCAGTACACAAAGGATTCCTTCCATTAATAATGTGGTTTTGCTGGGAATAATATATGTAAGAAAAATGGAGCTTTTAACCTTTTCTCCAGAGATCAACTGCTTTTCGGAATTACTTGACTGCAGTGATGGTGATGAAGAGGAAATACTAGTATGCGGAGAAGATTTAGAGCTTAATCCTTTTGATGGCTTGCCTTACTCTTCCCGTTATTATAAACTTATGAAAGAAAGAGAAGAACTTCCAGTATGGAAAGAGAAATGTACTTTTATGGAAAGTTTGCTTCATAATCAAATTGTGATTGTGTCAGGAGATGCTAAGACTGGCAAGAGCTCCCAGGTCAGTGCAACATACTTGGTTGGGGGGTTTCTTATTATTTTTAGAACATTTAATGTATACACTTTTCGGAGTGACTATTACTATTTTACTAATATTACATATTTTTAAAACGGAAAAATCTGTTTGCAATGAATGTATTATTCACTGCTGTTGCCCTTTACTTATGTTAGATACATCAATATCCATATTTATATTATACTAGTATCTGGTTTCTGTCAGTAGTGGGCTGTTGCTACGCCAAGTACTGTATGGTATTGCAATACAATAACATCCAGTTCTGAAGAGTTCAGCTGCAGTGTACACACACATAGTTGTATCAAGTTTAGCAGTTCTCAGTGTAGAAACAGATGTGCAGCCATCTATCGTAATCTGAGGTGTTAAGGCCAGACAGGGAAAGTGAAATACAGAAAGTGGCAAAAGATTAATGCGGTCAAATATAGATTTAAAATGTTTATATACATAAGCATACATTTAAATAACTTTCTTCAAATATTCACAAATAATTGACACTTACTTTACATTTGTCCATCACAAGCCGTTTTTACTTGGTTAATGATGTCTTTTGGGCTTCAGGGTAAGTTGAGCACTGAACAGTAACACTTCTCAGACTGTGACTGTCTGACACAGCTTCATGAACAACAAAAATCTCAAACTACAACTTTTTATGCACTAAATGCTAAATATAAAAATATCAAGCCCTTTCTGAACACTGAAGACCACACGCATTAACTACTATAGTTTAAAATTCAGAATCAAATATATGCATAACCTTGGAAAAAATCTGTATAAAATTTTCTTGTATCTGTCAATATGTGTACTGTAAATTACTGCTTTGTTTGTACATCTCAACACCATATCTCAACTTGAAAACCTATCAACTCTATACTTTAAAATCTATTACAGAATGTATCAGCTAAAATCCTTCCCTACTGAAATTACAGGTGTATTTCTACTGTCTTCAGAGAGGCCAAGGCTAAGTGTAAAGTACTCTAGGACTTATTTCAGATTGCATTAGTATTTTATCAATAAATCATTCCTTCTGCATGTGGCTGGCCACTATTTTGTTCACTTGGATAACTTTATTGCCTTCTCCTTAGTAATGACTAAATTTGTCGTTTTATTCTCTTTTTGTCCATCATCACGTTGAATGCCCAGTGGAAGCGATAAACTCTGCGATGCCTGTGTTGGATTCAATGGATTCAATTCTTACTTTGAAAGTGTGTTTTGGATCTGATTAGTGCTATGTCAGGACAGAAATACAGTGGATTTGCAGGCAGGTCATAAGAGAAGGTGAAAAAAGTTCTCAAGGAATGAAGGATTGAAGTCAGTAGGACTGTTTCTCAGGGAGAAGTAATGGTCTTTCCCTCACTTCAGCCAAGAGCAAATGCTTTTTCCAAGAATAAGCAATTACTTTACAGAACTCATGTTAAAAGACATCACTGAAGCCAACATCTCAGTCGACTCTAAACACACAAATATCCACTAGGACTATCAAATTCTGTTGTAATAATATATAACAACCTAAGTCTGTTACCACAGCAAGCAGAGAAGAATATTCAAGCAAGCATTATAAGCCAAAATGTTATTGTTCATGACTGGGACCAGGAGAAAGCTTTCCTGCAGGTAAAGCTGTAGCACAATTACTGTTGCAGGGCATCTCATATCTGCCCCAGACTTTGATGCTGGACACTGCTAGGGGTCACATATTGAAGTAGAGACATCAGACTTCTCACTGAAAATTCCTATGTTCCTATGAAAAAAGGATACACCACCTATCTGGTGCCTGGAGTATTTTTTGGAGTGCAAAGTCTTTAGCCCTTGTTGTTGACTGTAATTTATACAAAACAAACCTTGGGTAAAAATAAACTACTTGCTAAGAAATGTTAGCTGTTTTAATTGCCCTTAAACAAGTTTAATAAGATGTAACACATTGCTGGCTGATTTTAAACATTTTTAGAAACATAAATAACTACACAGAAATGATATGTGGCTGACGCACCTGGTTTATATATGTTGATTAAGTAAAGGATTTGAAACCTAAGACATTCACTAAAAATAAAACAATATTCATAATGTAATTTTACTTTCTCATGACAATAACATTTAATATTTTCTAGTGTTGATTTTCTACTGTAAATATATAAATTAGAGAGCTACTGCATAAGTTTCTGGAGCAGTTCAGGGGGGTTTTTTTGTTTACAGAGTAAATAATCTGAAATTACATATATTTACTGTGGCATTTGTCAGTTTGAAATCCTCTTCTTCCTGGGACATGTTTCTCATGAAGGTCAAGCACCTGAATATGATATAGCACAGGCAGGTTTACTGCTGAGCCAGCTGAGAAGCCCTTGACAACAACTGCACTAACATTGTTGGATCAATCAGCAGATGCTCAAGAATGATACTGCCAGTGTTACCTGCTCCCCAGGGGCCAATTCTGTCCCTTCTGCAATACATTCAAACTAATCCGAGTCCAGTCGAGAAACTCCCAGGTAAACCTTCTAGCCCGTGTCACGCCAGCTCTTGACTACTTAAGAGATTCCGGGTCTTGACGTTTATCAAGGCAGATAATTTCTGTGTTAGGTGCAGCTCATGCGTCAGTAGTCAGGCAGATGATAAGAGGCGGGTGCTCAGGCTGATTTAGTTCTTCCACGCTGTCTGCTTCTTTTGCATTACAGTCTCTGCTAAGCGTGTTAAAGACCAAATACATCCGTTTTCTTATTTACTTACAGATTCCTCAGTGGTGTGCTGAGTATTGCCTTTCTGTCCGCTATCAACACGGCGTAGTCGTATGCACCCAGGTACACAAGCAGACAGCGGTGTGGCTGGCACTGCGTGTAGCTGATGAAATGGATGTCAACGTTGGCCACGAAGTGGGCTATTTCGTCCCATTTGAAAGCTGCTGTACAACAGAAACTATCCTGAGGTTTGTGTGTTTCATTTTTAGTGCCTTCAAACTAATATGTAGCTTACAGTTCTTTGCAAGTGCAAAAGTCTGCAGCTGACAGTGCTCCAGTCCTTAGCTCTTCATTGCACCACTCCACTAACGTGGACAGGACAGATAAGCGAACAATGCGGGGGCAACATTGCTATAGTTGCAAAAGATTTTTGCATACAGTATGAAAACAAAAAATCCAACACTGCTTTATAAAGTTGCATATAATATTTTAAAATGCAGATACTGGAGATTTTATGATTAATCAATAAGCTGTAAAAGGGTTGAAGGAGGTATTCTGTGCCAAATTGTAGTAGAGATTTAAGTGCGCAATGTTATCGTCTGTGCAAAACTTCCTTAAGCACCTCAGTAACCTCCACATCATTCTACTTTTTCTTTCTGTTTTCCAGTACAGGAGTGATCATTACCATAGGAGAACATGGGACAATCTATCACAAAGTAAAGCTGGAATTTAAAAGCAATCAAAAATCATAGCTAGAAAAGGGTATATTCAGTAACAAGAGAAAAAAAAGCATTTAGGAGGATTTTAAAGAGATAAATGCATTTAATGTATTAAATATCGGCAAGTGAGAGCAGCAACACAGGGATTCAAATTTTGAGCCTCTCCGAAAGTTAGGAGAGTTATTTTCCTTGGTTCCTTAATATGGCAGGCACAAACTATAAAATCTAGATCCTAAGCCTTTTTCCCAGCCACTGATTTCCAGTGGAGAAGAGGACACTCACCACTTCTGAAAACCAAGTTCAGCCGCTCTTCCTTTTGCGCGTCCCTTCTCTTTCACGGAGAGCTCTGTGAACCTCATCCTGCAGCACATCTTCCTGCAGCTGCTCCTGCTGTGAAAGGGAGATGAATCCTGTCCTCTCACGCATCGAAACCTGGTTCAAGAATTCAAAGTCCTGCTGAGCAACACAGCAAAAAATAATATCATTTTAAAAATCTTTCAGTAGCAGGAATAATAAGGATAAAAGTGAGGAGGGCCTTACGGTATGAATTAATCTCTCACCTTGGTTCTGGCACTGCCCCAAGTGCACGTGTATGCCTTCGTTTCCTCATCTAAAAGTATTAGTACCTAGCTCAAGAATTGGTTATGGCGTACAATATGCTTAGGTAGTTTGGAAGTTGAAAGGCAATATAAGTTATGATTTTAGGGCAGAAGTATTTCTTCTTTTGCCTAGAGCATCCTTTCAACCATAGTGCCACTTAGTGTCATTGAATTACATTGAGTTTCTAGCTACTTAAAGAAGAATTTAAACATGTAGTTGAGACTGTGATACTGTCCACAAAACAGACTCTGTTCTTATCAAATCTTTCTTGTTATAACAGAAAGGACCAAGCTGTCCTCAGGACCCTGAATTAATCTCTTACAATCAAATCTGAATATTCCAAGAAAATTTGTAGAGTTCTCTGTTCGTATGTTGCAGATACTGTACAGATGATATGCTACAAAGGGAAATGATGTCTACACCTCTTCTGAACTATTACGGAGTTATTATCTTGGATGATGTGCATGAAAGAACTGTTGCAACGGATGCGTTACTTGGCCTTCTTAAAGATGTCTTGACATCAAGACCAGAACTGAGGCTGGTAATACTCACTGCGCCTCATATGTCCAGCAAACTGCAGAATTATTACGGCAGCATCCCCTTCATAAGAGTGGAAAACAAACACCACGCAGAGGTTGTGTACTCCTGCAGCGTTCAGAAAGACCACTTTCTATCTGCACTAAGACTGCTCTTTGAGATACACCATACTAAAGAGAAGGGTGATATTGTGATCTTTCTGGCATGTGAAAAAGTAAGTTATTAACCGATTCCAATATTTCTGGTTTTAATCAAGAAACAATTTACATCTGTGATTTTATATGACCTATAAATATCTTGTTGCCAGTATCTAAGACACTGCCAACAGTTTTTATCATTTCAGGTTTTTCCTACAAAGAAGTTACGATATACATAACACTATATTACATATATATAGCATAAACTAATACAAGGAACTAACAGATTTTCTGTAGGCTTAAAGAAAGGCCATCATCCTTCTGTGTGATGCAAAAAGTAGCAAAGGCAGCATACAGGGACAAGGGCCATAGAGGTAGGGAGTTAACACATTGCAACCTATTCTGGCGTTGGGTATACCATCCTTGTTTTGCAGGAATGGACACATGTCCAGTTTGCACAAATGTCCTACCTCACATGAATGTTTTTTGCCTTAAACCCACCTACAAAATTTTTCCATTTGCATTCTCCTTTATGGCTGCAAACTTCCCAACCGTTTTTGTACACGAGAGCAGGAGGCAAATGTCACTCCGGAGATGCTACAGATAATCCAGGAATCTGCATGGGTTTGGCTACTCTAAACAGTGGTATCTCTGAGTCCCTGAAGACAGCAGTGATGCCCTAAACTCACTGCTGCCAGGACTGCATGATCAGATCCTTCTCAAAAAAATTTCACAGTACTTTATAGCTGTCAAAGCAATCTGCCCATCACATAAACACTTTAAGACTTGAAATTCTTATAAATTATTATTTATTTCCTGATAGTGATATTCAACCTTCCACTTCTGTGTCATTAAATCTGCTTTAGAACAACGAATTCACCTTAGTAGCTTCAGGAGATAATGACTTTTCACAAGCAAAGATAGATTGCCATGAACTACCCAGGCAGTATGCTTTTTGCTGTAAATGTAACACTTTTTAAAATGCTAATGATCAGTTGTAAACTTTATAGACACAAATTTTACAAATGATGAATTAATGAATTCTCTGTATCAGTTCCCATATTTACAATAAGTAATGTTAGAGAGAAAACACATAGTCTTTCTGTTTCAAAGGACTGGGAATAAAGTTTTATTTCTGCTAAAAATATTTGATGGGCAAGTCCCACACAACACTAAAATAATAATTTCTTTCTTGCCGAGAAGAGATTCTCTCTCTCATGACGAACAAAAGACTCGTTATGAACTGTTACCACACAGTTCACATCGCATGCATTCTTGCTTAACTGTGATTTAAAGTTTCATATTGCTAATGGCTCACTGTTCCCTAGCACTCAACTGTCTTTTAAACTGAACAAAAATATGAATAAACTAAGAACATTAAGATTTATGTGTTGTCTTGGTGCCCGTCTTGCTATTAGATGCCACTGTTGTATCTTCATAAGAATTTTTATAGAATACTTTCAACCTATAACTACTATGAATGGAGTGGCATTCTCAAACAGAAGCTCAATCTGTTTTTTCAGTTTCGAAAAATGTTTGCTAATAAAAATGCTTTTGAAAAGAAAAATCCCTTTCAAACTGAACATGAAATGATCTATAGTCTATGAACGATTTTTGTAAAGCTTTAAAAAAATCGTTTACAACACATTATTTTCTATTTTAAAAAAAGACTAAAACGACAACAAAAAAAACCTTTTACAATTTATATTCAACCTCTGAATTTGTGGACTGTTTTAAAGGTGATGTTCCATTAACACAGCTTGGGGACATTTTATTGACTTTATTAAGCCTTCATAGAGTTTATTAATCATTGGGGTGGGGGGGAACCAACAAAAAATACTTATACATCCTTAAACATAGCAATTAAGGTAAAGTGGGGAGGTTTCTGCATACTTTGATCTTTTTATGTACTGTAATTGGACTAAGAACATGATAGTAGTTTCCAGAATGTCCCAAACAGGGGCTCTGCCATTTTAGCCCTTCCAGTGACAGGGACGGTAGGGACTGGAGAGGGTCGGAGCCATGATGTGCTGTCATCTGTTCTGACTCCAGGAGCACCCGTGCACATGGCACCCTGGCCAGCAGCGCGGGTCCCCCCGTTGCCAGCCCCGGGGTGCACCGTGCACCTATAGGGAGCTGTCTCCCAGAGGACACCGCCGCTCGGGGCAGCCCACATGCATAACTTTGGTTGCAGCAGAAGAGGAAATATTTTGGGCACACCAGTGGGGTACCTGAGTATCTGCTACAGCATTACTAGCCCTACACAGACGACAAATTTGCACCAAACTCTTTGGTGCTAAATCACTGATGTGGATGCACCCTACATGTCCTATGTACATGAAGTTTAGTGACCATTTCATAATTTCTCAGCCTTGCTATTCCTATGCTATATTTTTGGATATCTGTCTGCCCCTGGAGGTTGGTTTGGATATGATTAAAGCCAGAGAAAAGTATTTTGAAAGCTGCAGAAGAGAAAAAGACATTCCAAAAAACAGCCCAGCTTTTCCCTGGTCTATAGTTAGCTGACAGAGTCAGTAAATTCTCATACACAGTTCTGTTCCCTTTTTTTTCCTTTAATTATTAATCATGTAAGATTTAAATGTTGTTATACTTTGATACATAGTTAAAATTCATTTTAGAATTAAAAAGTTGCTTTAAAATTAAATATTGATATTTGGTTTTCATACTTGTGAGGGAGGGGGAAAAAAAAAAAAATCTTTCTCCTGATTACAGGAAATTGAAAAAGCTTACCAAATGATCAGACAGGAACAGTCTAATTTAAATCCTGACCTTGGAGAACTCATCCCAGTTCCTTTATACCCCACAAAACAAGACCTCATTCCCAAACCAAATCAAGACAAACAGAAATTCTGCAAAAAATACAGAAGAAAAGTGCTACTCACCACAAGCTCTGGAGAATCTTTGATTTGGATTAAAAATGTAACCTTTGTCATTGATGTCGGTGTTGAAAGCAGAAAGGTTAGTAAAGTTAACCAGAATCAGTATGCCAAAAATGAACTATGCATAAGGTTTTTTTCAGGGTGGGGTAAAGGGAAATGCGCAGCTAATAGATTGGTGCAACTGGTTTCTAAAGGATCAAGTATTTTTCTATTCTTTCATAAGTCAGATTCTATAATATTTTTAACATTCAAATTAACAAAATTTAAATAACTTTCATGGACAGTAAGAAACCAAGTAAGAAAACAGAATTACTTCCTAAATTCAGTCAGAAAACAAAATTTTCAAGTTTCTTAAGCCAGATTAACACTCCCATCTGAAACTGCCGCTCATTTGGGCATGAAACCCATGACATTTCATTTGCAAACTGTATCTCACCTTAGTTTTGGCCTATCAGCCATAATTATCTGTTCAGTATCTTATAGATAAAGCAAAATACAATCAGTTCTTGACTACCTATTGGCAGATTACCTGGTTTAGTAGATTAACCTCATCCCTTGTTTAACAATTTAGTAATCAGTGTAGTGCCACAGATCATGTAACGCCAAGGGATGCTCACACAGGAAACCATTCCTTTTTTAAGGCTGCTTGTGCACCTTCCAGATACATGCTCCCATCCAAGTACCTCAAAATGCTGCCATTTATCAAATCAATCTTCCACCTTTTACAGTTTATTCTAAGTATGTCCTCAGTTACTGTTTTCCACCCCATCCTGGGAAGGACTAGTGCAGCTGCAAGCACGTATCTCTTGTTTCTTTCATTTATACAAAACTGATGTCCTAAAGAATGAGTGACTATGTAGGAACAAGTCATTACATGAATTGGAAAGCTGCCCTACTACAGGCTTTGTAACTGTCCTGTGAGTTTTGCTGGTCAAAATAAATATTCCAGGAATAGGCAAAAGAAACAATATAATACAGTTTCTTTATATAATCCAGAATGGAATCACCAAAATTGAAGTGTTCCTAAAATTTTGGATCAAGGATCATTAACCCTAATTAGTCTTAAAAGTAGTTCAGGCAAAAGCTTGGGAACTACCACTACCTTTCATTTGCATTGCAAAAACCTGTGTCTAACACTGTCATTTTTAAAGGTCCTCATATGGGAGTTAGAAACTAACTCAGCCACAAGTCAAGGAAAAAAAAAAATTGTCACATTTTTGTGTGAAACAAACAAAAGCCTAAAAGCAGTTTTCAATTAGGCCATGCACAATTCAACTTACTTCTGAAACTACAGTTGTCTTGGATGACAGAAATGAATCTCAATTCCACGGTAATCTGAAGCCCAAAGTAAAATTCAGAGCTTCCAGGCTTCTGTGAATCAGAAATACGAAGCAATGGGAAAAAATCAGTTTCACCACTGTCCTGACGGCCATCACCTCTATCAGTTATGCAATTTTTATCCTTTTATTCAACTATTTTGTCCTAACAGCTACAGTTTAGTCCTCTAATATTCATGTCTCAGCAGTTCAAATTCACATTCAATCCACATGGCTGAAAGTCAGTTGAACATGGAGGGAACAGGCAAAGTTTTGTGCATAAAAAAATCCCACATAAGTCCTGCAGGTGGGATATATAATAAATTTACCGAGAGGAAAAGAAATTTGTCTCCTGCATTGAAGCTCATTTTATCTTTTTTATTAAAACCCTACTTAAAGTAGACAAAATCGATTCAGATGACATGACTAGAAAGTTGCCTTATCCAGATGTTGTATGTCTTGCCATATACTACACAAGCTTACGGACATCATCTGGTAGTCAGAGCAGTGAATGAATCAGCTCCTCGGTTTAATCAAAATAAAGTACAATTAAGAAAAAAATGAAACGGGGCATTGTACACCTTTGTTGCAGTCCTTGGCTCATGTACTGAGTTGACAGATTTCAGTATTAAGACAAAAATCTGGAGTCGTGGAACAAAAGGTCATCAGACAATGCTGGGATTCTGTCATTGGAAGAAATAAATAATCTTTTTTGATGCTTTTCTTGATGATACCATAGATATACATTTTGTGCTTTAGTAAGGTACATTTCTTCAGAAAAAAGACATTTATCTTAGAGTATACTTACAGTGTTATTGCAAAACGTAAGTGTCTGTCAATTTATCAAAGCGCTGACTGCTCTCATTTCCAAGCTGGTGAAATATGTAGTATAAAAGAAATGAAACTGTTACTACACTTTCTGTAAAATGACCTAGACAAAAATTCAGTACAGACCATTAATATTTTTGTAGTCTTTACTTACTTATCTGATGCTTAATATCTCTTTCATTTAAAGGTATACAATCCTAGAATCAGAGCAGACTCTGTTATAACGCAGCCTATCAGCAAAAGTCAAGCAGAGATGCATAAACAAATTCTGGGCATGTCTTCATCAGGTAGAATTATTAGCTCAAAATTTAAATCCATTAGCTCAAATTATTAATCGAATCAATGTGGCAATGCAAAAAAAAAAATAAGGTAATTTTCCTGAAATCTCTTCCAGGAAAACTCTTCTGCTTGTATCCTGAAGAATTTACATACAAAGAAATGAAACCGCATCTACCAGCCAAAATACAGGAATCAAACCTAACTGGCATGGTTCTCTTCCTGAAGAGGATGGATATAGCAGGCTTCAGACACTGTGACCTCATAAGCAGGCCAGGTAATGATGATGCACCAATTTTGCATATTTTATTATTATTTTTGCAGTTATTTAAAGATTAATTTTGTCCTGTTATTCACAGTACTGTTTTTTATTGAGGTACTTGTAATAATATTGCTACTGCTTTTACCACTTACCTTCTAGAACAGTTCACGATGCAATAGTTGCACTTAAAAACACGGTAACGTGTATGAACTGTTTGCTCTGAAAAAGAGTAAAGTATCTAAATGGAATTGGAATGAAAAAATCAATATTCCAAATACCTTCTTATCTAGGTTTCATATTATTTTCCTGGAACCCACAAAGAAAATTTGTGTCCCATTGTACAAGGCATTGTGCAGATATCTAACAAAACATATTCCTTTAATCAAAAGTTTACAACCCAAATAAACTACTGTTGTTACCTAGGAGATATATTTGGAGGAAATCAGCTTTCTTCTTATCCTCCAGCATCTCCCACCTCAAATTTACAATAAGCTGTTACTTAAGGACAATATTATTTATAAAATAAAGCCAAAAAAACTTTCAATACTAGACAGAGAATACTCTGAATTTTGAGGTAAGAGTGTGAAGAAAGTGGTTGCTTTTTTTTTTTATTTATTTTTCTGACTTCCTATTTTAGGGCTTTTTCCGTAGAAGGATATTCTCCTCTGTTCTGACCTACCACAAAACTCAAGTACCACTGCAAGTTCTGCTGTTGATTTGAAGCCAATTAAAGTGGGGGAAATAGCACTGATTTCAGTGGTTTGGGGATCATGTGACCTACTGCTAGCTTCACTTATGATAATTTTCCAGTGCAAACAGGAAGAATTCTTGTATTATCCTCCCTTTCCTCATGCACATACACGAAATTAGAACAATCATTTGTCTTCTATGTGTTGTGCACTTTATCAGTAATAAAGAGTTTACTTCCCACTGTTGGATGTTGTGGTAGATTGTAAGTGGAATTTTTAAGTAGAATTTATTCTGCTTTTCCCTTGTCTGCCTGTTTAGCAGAAACATGCCTAAAAGAAATGTGAAAAAACATTGCCAGTCTGAGTGGTAACTAATTCAAGACTGATGAGAATTGGAGTATTTTGGCCTTGTGAGTGTCACCTCCCGTGCTGAATCTAGGAAACCTTCATGGGAAACGGTTATGGAATACAGCTGGCTTCCACTCAAATTTAGGAAGTATTTTACTAAAAAAAAAAAGAATATTTTAAAATGTATTAGTGCTTTTACTGGATAAGAAAAAAGTTGTTCTTGAACTGTAGAATGAATTAGCAAAGATACATTAGGAAAAGCTTTCAGTATTTTTTGGATTCTGCCCTTCTACTCCGCTCTTGTGAGACCCCACCTGCAGTACTGCTTTTGGCTCCGGGGCCCCCAACGTAAGAAGGACATGGACCTGTTGGAGCGGGTCCAGAGGGCCATGATGAGGGGCAGGAGCACCTCTCCTACGAAGACAGGCCGAGAGAGTGGGGTTGTTCAGCCTGGCGAAGAGAAGGCTCCAGGGAGACCTTATAGCGGCCTGCCAGTACCTGGAGGGGGCCTACAAAAAAGCTGGAGAGGGACTTTTTACAAGGGCCTGTAGTGATAGGGTGAGGCATAACGGCTTTAAACTGAGAGAGGGTAGATTTAGACTAGATAGTAGGAAAATATTCTTCGCTGTGAGGGCGGTGAGGCGCTGGCACAGGCTGCCCAGCGCGGCTGTGGGTGCCCCATCCCTGGCAGTGTCCGAGGCCAGGCTGGATGGGGCTGTGAGCAGCCTGGGCTGGTGGGAGGGGTCCCTGCCCAGGGCAGGGGGGCTGGGACTAGGTGATCTTTAAGGTCCCTTCCAACCCAAACCTATTCGATGATTCTGTGATTTAAAGGTACAATGGAGGCAGCTGTTATTCAGAGAGAATGAAATGCTAGAGGCATCTAAGGATTTCACAGATGTAGGAATTCTAAGTTTTGTCTGTATTTTTGAGATAATGCAGCTGAAGAAAGCGTCTTGCTGATGTGTACAAAATTGTAAAGGCATCTGATGAATGCATCAGCTTTACTTGGATGGGCAACAAATATAAAAAGTTTTCGCTAACTAGATCAAAAGTGCAAGGTCAAGGTATTGAAAAGTTTGAGGATTTACTGACACAGTGTGAGGAATGTTAGACAAACCGTTTGAACAAAGAAAAAAATCCCACAAACACTGTAGGGGGTCCACTGAAAGGAGATGAGAAAGTCTGCACAATTTCCTGGTCTCCTTCCTGTCTTAAGGCCCCATACAATTAAATATTTGAAACATTTCCTTGTCTAGTACAACTCTTCCTTTATCCTAGGGTAGATCACACGTCGGCTTTCTCTTGGAGCTTTCTTTTTCCCACTTCTGAGCAGGCAATGAACCTCTTCCCCACTAACGCTTAAGTTACATCCCTACCACAGTTCTCCAGAGATGACTATAAAGCTCACACTATCAGAATACAGACAGTTTGAAGTACCTGGTTTGTCTGCAAGAAGCAGGAATACTGAAGGAAGCAAATTTGTAAGGGGAGTTAGTTATTGTATTAGATCATCTTACAGAACTCAAATGTCAAGTTTCCAAGCACACAAAATCTTCTTTTGGGCCCTCCCAAGAGCTTTGGGTCAGTTACCTTAGCCTGTGAAAGCCCAAGTTTTCTCATTCTGTGCTGAGACAGTCCCAACCTGCCATGCATGCTCAATGCCATGCAAGTCTCCAATGGCTAAAGAAGCACGGCATCCTCCAGCAGAAGCGGAGACCGACCCTAAAGTTACACCGACAGAGTCCTTGCTGCCCAGCTCCAAATACCTCTGGCACCCAGCTGAAGGGTAGCTCTGCAGCTTTTTCGCTGCTAGTCATAAGGTCAAATAGATGTTACACCTTTCTGGATTATGTACGGCAGGAGAGTGCTGCAGAGGAGGCAAAGGGAAGAGCTATCGGAGATGGAAAGCATCCTCTCTTGAGCAAGAGATTTTAGCTTCCCAAAAAGGCTTCATTATCTTTGCTGCAGTTGGTTTAGCTGCATAAGCCTTCTGTAACCTGAAGTGATATAAAAGGCTGAGGAAGAGGCGGAGGGGTCTCTGAGATGGGATACAGACCTAAGTGAAAAAGATGAGCAACAAAGCTCACAAAAACAAGGAGCGTGCCTTTTCTGACACTAAGAAAACTCCTGGGCATGTCAATTCTTATTCACATCTGCTACCAATGTATACAAAGCCAGTTTGCCCACCCTCAACCAAACACAGCACAAGATCAATTGGACCAAAAAAACCTCCCACAAACAAGCAAACAAAAAGATGTGGCAGTATTTCTGTATGTTCTCATTAGACCTGGCCAAATCAAGCGCTGTTCAGAGCATACAGATGCTAACAACACAAACAGCCTTTCTGTTTCTCCCCAGCACAGTTTGTCCTGGGCTTGACTATTCCGTGTCTCACCTCCTTGGACTTGATTTGCCTTTGAGTAAAGGAAGTAAACACACTGCACCATCTCCCATGTGCCATGCGTGCCATAGGCTTTCCTATGCAGCATTTCTGTTCAGCTAATATTCTCAAGTTTTCTTTGCAATTGAAACAGATGGAGGCTTTGGGGTTTTTTAACTCAAGGTGAATTTCTCCTAAACAAAATAATGTTTTCACTGAGATGACAGAGTAATGCGTGGACATGAACTAATGAACAAACAAATCAGAAGTACACCAAAGTTCATAGCAAGAATTCAAAGAGAAGTACTTCACGGTCCGTTCCCTGTACATGAAGCAGAGAACACAGAGCAAATAAGTTAAGAAACAAAAATTACATCAGTAAAACATTTTACTTCTGCTCAATAACAATGTGCACACTTTTTTTTTCTGCTGCTCTTTGAGGAAAAATAAAAGCCTGGATTAACTCTGACTCATTACTGCATTGTGAAAGCAACAAACATGTCAGGCTTACAGCTGCTGCATTTAATTCATGCTATAATCGAGATGAGCAAATGCAGCAGACTTGTTACCCTTTTTAGAATTCATGAGCCATATGAAAATGTATTTGGCACTGCAGCTCTGAAGTGCATTATTTGAATTCCTGTGCCACTATAATAGGGATATGTTTACATTTTTATCAGTTAATCAGCTAGATCTTTACTGTGTTATATAATGGGACAAAAGTACTCCTTTCCCATAGATCGCAGCAACATGATGTATTTTTGTAAATCACTGGAAAATCCTTACTTAAACTATGCAAATCAGTATAAAGATGAAGCCATGTAAAATTTCCATAAGAAATCAAGGTGAAAGCAGTTTGCATATGCTACATTCAGACAGAATTACCATAAACAATTTTCAGATTCAAGTATTTGTTGATGGTCATGGATACTGTGACATTTGAGTGCTATGCTATTATAACCCCACTGACAATATATTTCTAGAATATCCATAACAACAAGAGTTGTATAAACGCATACAATTTCAAATAGTTTCAGAAACAAAATTTGTTTGTGTATTTTTTCATGAGAAACAGACTGTCAAAGACAGAAACTCAATGTGCCATGTAAGGTCCGCTCAACAGAGATCACTTCATGGCAGATTCATTATCTTAAGTTCACTTGTTGATTCTTTGATGTTTTAATTTCTGAATTTCATTGATTAAACAGTATTACATGTCTCCTAATGAAAAGCTTTCTAATAGCATAGACATGGCCACATATTTCATAGTCTGTACTGCACAAATCAGTGGAAAAGCATAAAAGGAATTGGAGGAGGTAAGGACCAGACAGCAAACAAACACAAGAATCGAAGTGTGGACTGGACAACCTGACCCTCAGCAGCAGTCCCATATCCATGGGATAAGAGGCATCAGGAACGGGAGTCATGGCAGTATGTATAGCCCAGTAACTGAGCACGTACAACCCTGAATGTAGCCAATTGCTTAGAATAGGGAGCTGGTATCACAAAGGGCATCCCAAAAATGAGAAGAGGTAGGCCAGAACTGTTAAAGCTGGACTACTCTCATGTCATTTACTAGAGAGTAACAAAAGAAACCAAAGTGATTAAAAATATTTTTATGCCATTATATAATATTCTTTAAATTATACTCTTTGTGGATGTACATGTTGCACAGTCACGTACGTGCTTTGAGGATGACACAAAGCAAACAGAAAACCAACTTCACTAAACAGTCAGTGCTATCCCTGGTGTGCGGATATTACTCAGTGTATTTGTGTGAGGAAAATGCAGGTCAGCCTTTGTCCTGGCTGTCCCTGCCAGCGGAACAGCACAGTAGGGACCATTACCAGCCAGCTTGGAGGAGTGAAGTCGCAGCATAAGGGCGAATGGAAAGACTGCAAAGTATGAGTTTGGAAAAGTAATTTTTAATCATCAACTGTAACTATAATTTCAAAATAATAGTTCTACAATTGGTGGCTTCAGAGCATGACAGACTCATAAAAAACTCCTACCTCAGAAGTTACAGGGGGAAAAAAGAGAATCAAGATGAAACCTGTACACAGAAGCTTGTCCTTGCAGAAGAAAAATCTTTGCATAATTTGAAGAAAACTTGGCACTAGATTTCTCCATATCTTCAGTTTGTTATCCAAGGAGCAATGTTAAAAAACAGTAACAGAAAACGCCATTCCCCAGAACTATTCTCCCTGCAGTAATTACTTTGGCAGTTCTTCATGCTGTTAAGCCTAACAGAAGCTGGAAAAACTTGTGGTTTGCCAGGCAGTGAATCAGCTCTTTAAAGACAACATCCCTTCACCTGACATTCATGTCAGCTCTAACTTTATAACAGTTATTTCCGTGGAAAGAAAAGATCTATCAAGAAAAATGTATTTTACATACTCAACATTTTCAGAGTAGGAGACCAGAACACAGGACTTGCAGATCCTCTAGAGAAGCATGATATAGCAGTTAAATGGACTATTAAAAATCATGAAATTTACATTTCATTCCTATCTCTAATATTCACTTATTACAAAACTTTGGGCAAATCACTCAATCACTTGCTTCTTTATGCAACAACAGTAATATTTTTGTGTTTATTTTATCACACCTTAAGCACTTCAATGTCAGCCATGGTGGATGTGATACTGAAAAGATTAAAGGCGCAGCTACCTTTACAAACATAACTTACTCTGTTCGTGCCAAACTTAACAAAAACTGTGAAACAAAGAATACCATTTTAAGTCAGCTTGAAACTCTCAGAGAAATTATTTCAATGCTAACAATAACATTTAGTTAAGTATTTGCTTTACTAAGCCTAACTATGATCAACAGTAGGATCTATATTTATATAAAACTGGTCAGATTTCCTGAAACAAGTCCAGAGCAACCCAGGCTTAAGCAGCCAAAGAACACAGGCAAGCGAAAGAAAATACCAGATAAGGAAATACCTTTTAAACTTCCAGGGATGTGACAGTTCCTTGTTGAAAGCACAGGACACATCTTGTGAGCTTCTTTTTAAGTTTGCTCCCGTGAAAGCAGCAGTCAAGTCACAAAGCCTTGCGGTTTGCCTCAATGGCAGCAGTGGTTGGCACTGGCAAGCAGCCCTAAAAATAATGACTAGATTTCTAATGCTAGAAATCATTATAAGACAAGGCAGGTTTCTGTTCTTTAAAAAGAGCTTTCCATATGTAACCATTTATACTACTTTTGTTTTATCATAGTTTTTATTTAAAAAGGAATCATACCATAAAGAACTCTCAAATGAGCGTTTGCTGTTCTTACAATGGCTTTTTATTGAGTTTGTGCCTCAAAATGCAGACCCACATCTAAAAGCCTTATTCTTTTTTATTTTTGTTATTGTTCCTTCACCTGCTGTAATCTACCTTCACTATCTTGTCCTTTCTAGCACAATAAAACTCCAGGAGTCATCTTTTTTTTTTTTTTGTAACACTCAGCAAAATAGGAAAGTAATTTGTGCTTATAAATCTCAAGGCAACTAACTCTAGGGCATAAAAATGCAAATTACTGATGCTACCAGGGGATTGTAAATGGCTGCCATATAACCATGTATTTTGTAGGTTCGAGCACTTACTACTTTGTTGATTTCTGGAAATTAGCTTTCCATGATTTCCTAGTAATTACTATATGTCTGAATGACCATTTTGCTCTCCCTGTATTTTCAATCAGTGATACGTATTTTCTGTCACTAACTTTTATTCTTCATCAGCTGTTACTTTTAATTTCTTTAAACTTCCTAAGTATTTCCTTCTCAGATACTTTAGCTTTTGCAAGGGCTCATCTTTTATCCCATTAGACCTTGTATGTCTGATAACAAATGTTCTCTCTAGACAGAAACCCCTCATGTTGTACAGGTAGACATACGAACTCTAACACTGATATGAAACAGGTCCACAGTTTCAACAGGAATTTACAGACTCCTGAGAGAATGTCTCTAAAAAATAATAGTAAGTGTTTTAAAATTAAGTGAAGTCACAACACTAACAGATTTACATGCTGAAGTTCTGTAAAAGCTCATGTAAGGGGAATTAATAAACTATTTTTTCCCTTCAGACATTAGTAACAGAAAAGGTTCAAAAACAACAGGTGTTTGCCTGCTTCCCATTTTACTTTTTTCTTTACTTTATTGTATCTAGTTACTCATAGAGTGATGGCAATAAACTAACAGTTCACTGCCAATGAAGCAAAAACCCAAACTCAAGATTTTCTTGAAGGAAGGCAGGGTGCCTGAGGTGCGGCGTTATGGCTGAACGTGACCTCCCAGCTCCTCGCAGGCTTGCTCTGCTTTTCATCTTCGTGATGAAGAAGTAGCCTGCCAAAGACAGGTTCCCGTTCACATGGAATTCAAGCAAGAAATTAATTCTAGTCACCTACTAACGAAGATACAACAACAAATATACACCCTGCCTGTGTGGGTAGCTGTGGTTGTGTTTTGTTTTTTTTTATTTAGAGATTTTTTGGACATTAATATGCAAACTGACAGCAGCCCACAGAAGCCTGAAAAACTGCCAGCGCAGTTACTAGTTTCCCAGTGCTGGGTATGTTTGGCTGGGGATGAGGCCAAGTCCTGCTGTAGTGGAATTTTTGCCACCAACTTCAATGGGACTAGAATTTAACTTGTTATCCATAAAACAGAGACAAAATATCAAACAGTTCCTTAAACTGGAATAAGGAGAAAGTTGCTGCAGTGATAGGAAAGCAGTTATGAATTTAAATGAACTGGCGCTCATAAAAGATATTCACCGTTACAGTAAGACCTGGAATAGAAAACTGCCTTTGAAAAGAGCTGGGAGGAAAGAGCCTTCACACTTCAGGAGTTCCCAAATTTCCACCAACGTCTTTCGTGCTCTAGCAACTACTTTTGGAGAGCGTAGGCTTGACAACTTCCACTCAGCTTTCAGGTTCACTCTCTCTAGCCCCAGAACTGCAGCCACCATGGTTGCTTGTTCTGCCAAAGGGACCTACTTTCATCAACAGCAGATTTCCTAGAGACCTGCTCAAGTTCTCATTTTAAGTACTCATTTGCTTAATCCTGTCCTTTCAGACATGTTTTCTTATCACTGCAGCTGTGAGGGTCTGAATTCATTACACCTTTCTTTCAGCAGAACAAAGTGTCACTCAGACTCATTTTTTCAAAATCTGAAAAAAATGTCAGAATAATGCTTCACATTCTTCTGGCACCATCTATCAAAGAAAAACCCCAGTCAATAATGGTAAAAGGGCTAGGGTATACATATACCAATCCTGTCTTCCATTGCCTCAGATGCAGAAAAGCAAAAGAAAAATAGTGGGGGGAGGGAGGGGGCGGGAACATAAAGGAGAAATGCAGCAAGATACTTAATGAGAAAGGAGTCTTCTTGGTCTATCAAGAAATAACTGACGAGCTGTAACGATAACTGATGAAAAAGGCATAGTTGTGACCATGTGTATAAGCCATTTTCTGTATCTTCAGATCTTGCGGGTTGTTGATTTCATTCACCCTCATCCATGAAAGAGGAAGATATACCTATGACTTGTGGAGGGACTCCTTATAGAATAAGCTTAATATGCCATTGATCAAAACTGAAATAATTGCACAATTACCTCCGTTAATTGTTGATACTCCAGCAGTCTTCAGAAAAAGCACGTGGAGCACTTCAGCCTGAAAGCTCGGTGTTCAGCGTGTGCAAAGCAAACCTCCCTACCAAACGCTCCTGGCAGGCCTCCACTTGCATTTATCTAACATCTAAGATAGGAAACTCATCACTTCAGTCTTCATTCTCCTCTGCTTTCACTGTTCAGACCCCCATCTTAAACACTAAACCCTAACTCATGATATCCTTCATGTTTGCCTCTGTTCAGCCCATCTCTTACTCATGCTCCCTACTCACCACGTGGCCCAAATTAACTTATTCCCTACTTTTTTCCCAAATTAGTCTCTCAGCCTACCTAATTATTTGCCCATATTCCTTCATTATATTTGTCTCACTGTTCTCACTTCTACCTATGGAAGTTATAAGGAAGTTATAACCTACAATAAGGGAAAACTGAACATTTAATTTTGGGCGGTGAGAAAGTACAGCCAATTGCTAGGGAGACATTTTCTATGTTCCCGTTTTTCTTCTGACATCATGACAAACTGTGTAAAAAAATAATAATAATAATTAAAAAAAAAAAGGCAACCAAGAGAACTCCAAATACCTGCAAGAATGGTAAGACAGCTACAACTACTGCAAATGTTTGTCTTTTGGTTATAATCCTCTTTCCTAGAGCTGTTGTGTATCTCTCAGCACCCCTCGAATGTGACCACCCCTCTTTAAAAAGAACAAACGTGCACACAAAAAAATACCCAAAGACTGCCAATAGTGGAAAGATTTTTTGACATAGTCTGGGTGCAATACACTATTCAGCACTGTGCCTGGACTTTTGACAAAAACTGCTCTGGCACAAAAAAGATCAACAAAGTTATTTGCAGCTCCATAATTGTTACACCTTATTTTCTTCCTCTAGAATGTTCTCAGCCTTCCTTTCATCTCATTTATTACTTTTTCTTCTTAATCATTGTCAAATGATTGAAGCTGACTTCTAATATTTTCACACAGGAAACATACAACTGAAATACTATAATGAGAATTCAGACATTCATTTATATGTAGCCATTCTCAAGAATTTGAATTATCTTTCCTTTTTATTAGCTCCCGAAAGCCTGATGCAGGCTTTGGAAGACCTCGATTATCTAGCAGCCCTGGATAATGACGGAAACCTTTCTGAATTTGGAATTATTATGTCAGAATTTCCCCTGGATCCACAACTGTCAAAGTCAATTCTGGCTTCATGTGAATTTGAGTGTGTTGATGAAATGCTAACCATTGCGGCCATGGTAACAGGTACTCGTAAATAATGGCTTACTGTACGGCTTGTGCCACCTGCCAAATCCACGTAGACTCTTTCAGAAAAAGTCTTATTCACAAGGGCAACGCAAAGGCAAACTGTTGTTATTCACATCCTGCTTATTTCAAGTAAATTAGTATTTTTGGCTGTTTTAAGTCTTGACTTTAAGCATGTAACGAAACATAAGTAATGAATTCCTAAGTAGCACCCCATGTCCATGCTTCCGCTGCCCCATTAGCTGCCAACCTTTTGTCAGAAAGCATACACAGAAGATCCCTTCAAAGTGAACTTTCTTATCTCATAGTCACGTACATTTGTTACAGACTGGAGCAGCAAATTAGGGGAAGTTCTAATTATAAACAATACTGAACAAACAAATATGACCTACAAAGAATTACTTTGTGATCTTGTTTCTCCACTTCAAATATTTTGTAAAACTAACATAACCTTAAGTATCCAAACCATTCTACCCTGATGGATCACTCTGCTCCTACATGGCACTGTGACACAAACCAGCTGGCCAAAAAAACTGGACACGTGAAGTCTGGAGCAAGAACATTGATATTAGAAGGTTGTTAACTATAGAACTTCTTTCATATGATGTGACAGAGCTTTCAAACCAACACATAAACCCTGGATATTTAAAATTTATTCATTCTGCGAAAGCCGCTATTGAAAGCTTAATACATCAAAGATGCACAAAATCAAAATTTTAGGATAACCGAGAGGAGCGTGACTCCAGAAGTTCAAACAGCAAATAATGACAATGACTTCTCAGGATCCCACCAGATAGTGCAGCACAGGCTAGACTTACATCCCTTCATAGTGTTACATAGTGATGTTGGCTCCAGCAATATTTAGCTGCCTCGCTTCTCTCCACGGCAGCCTCCTAACCATACAGCACTGTGCTACTGATTTTATGGCATAACTCTAGCACAGAACCAATGCTCGAGAGCTATCTACCGCTCAACAGCCACAGCTTAACCTTGCCTGTAGAGAATGTTTTGGCATGGCATTATTGTGCTTTGCTCAGACGGAATATCCCAGGCCCAGAAATTGGTGAGGGGTCTTCGGCAGCAAGGACATGAACCCACAGGACACCAAGCTGCATTGGTTCTTCTCCTTATAGAACAACTTGGTTTTATGCCCTAGCTGGTTTGATTTTTAATAGTGGGCCTAAACTTGCGATAAAATGTTGAAGTACATACAACAAATGTAAACGATTGAGCATAGGCACACACTAGTTTTTAAAAAGCTCAACCATCTCAAAAGACACAATTATGTAGCACAGTACCACGACAGAAGTAAAATGCACTGGAAGGCACAAATTTCAACATGTAGGAGCAAATGAAGGCATTACATCCATAGATTTAGTTTCTTTCTATATTAAAGAAACCATATGCTTGGATTCTGGATAAATTGGATCATGCCATTATGAAGCATTTTCGGCACCAGTCTAGGAGAAAGCTGCTCTCCTTCTTTTGCGTTTACAGCACAAATTAACTAAACAAGATTGAAAGAACATCCACATAAATAAAACCTTAGTGAATGCAATAGATTCAGTTCTTCAGCAGCAATCCCAACACTGAAGACTGAAGGGAACTGAGAGAGGAAAAAACCATAAATACCAGTGGAGTTACTATTTGTGCATGCACCTATGTGTCTTAATAACCACTGGCCTGATTTTTTTCTAAGCTCCGAACTGCTTCTTACACGCACCTCCTGGAACAGAAGAGATTGCTCTTACTTGCTGGCGAAAATTCTCACACCCTGCAGGAGATCACTTTACTCTTATTAATGTCTTCAACGCCTTCAAGGAAGCCAGTGCAAACTGCCCAAGCCAATGTAAGTGTACCCATACCAGACAAAATGAAGCACATTGTAACCACTTTGGCAAAAAACAGAACAAAAATCTGAACACTCATTGTTAGCATTTAGTTCATAAACCCTTTTTGAATGATTCCTTCTAGAACTGCTAATTTGCAGGGAGAAACCTTAGACAGTAGACATTGCAAATGAGTATTAGTTTTAGTTTATTAACTAATTGAAAATTACCTAGGACAGCATACCTCATCCAACAGGGATACGTAAGCACTGTTACAATTGTCATTTGAAGTGATACTGTACAAAAACAGAATGATGGTTCCCCTGGAAGAGAGCACATAATCCAGGTTTAAGATGTGAAACAACAAACACAGTTGAGGAGGGACTTGATTCCCCCAGCAGCCTAACAATTCTGGTGTTTTTCTGATAGCTGTCAGCTAAAAGGAAAGTATAAGGGAAGAAAGTGATAGTAGTGAAGTTCACATTTACAGGAAACCAAATAAAAGCCAGGGGACTGCACAGCAGACAGCAGCTCTTCACAGCATTTTCCTGTGCTCAAACATCTTGCTCAGGTTCATTTAGCCTGAGTCCAGTACTCGGACAGTGGGGTGCTAAATTTGCATTTATTAAGTAAAAACTCAGGACAGGGCAGGATTGTGTCACAGTCAGTCACGCTGAATGCTGAAGAGAGGTCCAAGAGAACCTGTCCTTTACCAGCATGCAGGATCATCACCTGCACTACAGATGCGATTTCAGTTCCATATCCTGGCCTCAATCCAGAAAGCCTAAAAATAAAAGAGTTGCTACTCATTCTATTTGAAGCTATGACTTTACAGACCAAATAAGGGATTTGGAATATTTTTATGCAGAAAGATACAGCTAGAATTCTGTAAAACTAAGGATATCAAGTATTCCCCACTCACAAGCAATGTCAACGAGCCTAAGCTGCCCACACGGCTCTTGTTATCAGAATTTTGGGCAGCTCTGACACAGCTACTCACTCCAAAATGTTTTTAATCTATTGCATGAGTCAAAGAGCATTTTACAGTGCAGTATCTCTGTGGATCGTACCTATCAGTAAGACTTTGCTTTAAGCCAAAATACTGTTTTTTCCTCCACAGACTACAGTAATGAGAAATGGTGTCGTGATTATTTTCTAAGCTGTTCTGCATTGAGGATGGCAGAAATTATCAGAGCCGAACTAGTAGAGATTATGAAGCGTATTGAACTTCCCATTTCAGAACCGGACTTTGGATCAAAAGAAAATATACTAAGCATTAAGAAATCTCTCTTATCTGGTTACTTTATGCACGTAAGGAAAAATATTGTGGTTTCATCTTACTGCATTGTTAAGTTATATAGAATGCTTTCAGAAAGCTTAAGTTAGGTAATGAAATCTCTTGATCATCAGAAAGGGTAAAAGCCATTTTTTCCACAGTGTACCAAACACTTCTGCCAATTCCAATCTTCTGTCTGGGGTTCAGCTATCACAGCATGAAGTCCACATACTTCACTGCAAGAGGAAAACTGTCAATATGCCTTTCACTCACAGAACTCTTTTACCTCAAAAAACTCTTAACTTGTAATATTCTCTCAGACATTATTTCCTTTTTGAAATGTTTTTGTGAAAATACCCTGGAAACAGAGAATTGACTTGCTGAATATGTTATGATACACATAACGTACAGCTTGCTTTATCTCAACCAAATGAGGTACTCTAACTGTAATTGTAAACATGAACAAGAAAGATTAATTTATTCCCACTTGAAAACATGCTTTCCTTCACATCAATATGCTCCACCTAAACACAGAATGACCTCTCCAAACTACACCTCAAGTGCCCTGCGACACATTGTATTTTAAAGTCTTACAATTCTTTAAGATTACACCCGTTTTCACACAGACCTTTTCAAAGCCCATTTCAGATACTCACTGTATAAGCCTGCCCTCGTTTGTTGCAGACAGTTCCCTTTCAAATATACAGATCAACATTTTCTTTAACTATAAGCCTCATTTCAAAGTATCCAGTCCCTAGCTTTCCCACAGAAATTTGCGAAGAAGTTCAGCCTCTCCAGTTGAAAGCATCTGAACACAAGTTTAATTCCTGGTTTTAATATAATAGGCAAACACTGATCTATGCATCTTGTACATTCAATTAAGTAATGGATAACTCCTTGCATTTTTTTTTTTAGATTGCTCGTGATGTAGATGGCTCAGGTAACTACTTAATGTTAACACACAGACAAGTGGCTCAGCTTCATCCTTTCTCATCATATTATAACACCAGAAAGATTCCCGAGTGGGTTTTGTTCCATGAGTTTAGTGTATCAGAAGACAATTCCATCAGAGTCGTCTCCGAGATATCACCCGATCTGTAAGTTAACAATGATGAAACTGTTTCTTCACTCGTACCTCTACTACAAAAGGATAACTTAAGTCGCCAACAGGGTAAGGATGTGTGTGTACGTTGAGAGCAATGCTTGGAGAAGTCAACTCCGGTCATCATCTCCTTTCCTTTATCTCTGTCATAAAAATAGCTATCTTCTGGTTCTGCTGAGAAAACATTCCAAGCATAACTGATTCACTCTAGGTATGGATGTGGGTTAAAAAAAAAAATAATAAAAAATCAGTAAAATAGGCATAAGGGAAAGAGACAATCTTCATACCTAGTCAAGCAACAAGAAGAGCTGGCATCACTGGAAGGGCGAAGAAATTGTTGCTTTTCACACTTTTTATATTCACTAGTGAATATATGCGGGATAAATTTTACTTCTTTGCCACCAGTATTGTTCTGTCACTGTGTGTAGCTTTGCTTGATGTCTTCATTTTTGTTCAAAACACTCACTGCATTACAGCTCAGAACTATTAAAAAAGGGAAGAACTGTGATCTGGCGCACTTACTATTCTTTTCATGCAAATGAAAACACCATTTTAGTCAGCCTTTTGCACTTCCTAATGTGTGCTGATCTGTTCAGGTACTGAAGTAAGTCTCAATGTCTGCATCTGTAACTGTAATCCGTTCATCCATTCAAAAAACATTTTACAAGTTGCAAAAGTTTCTTACAAAGTAAAATATACAGAAAAAAAAAACCAAGCAAGAGTTAACATAGCAGTGTCCTCATAGATTAATCTAGCTGGAAATTTCTTTGTTCCCTGAAAAACTATTTTCCAGCGAATCCTTTTCTTGACATGTTTTATGTACCCAGCCACCTAAATCATCCCATATCAACTGTTTATGGATTCAAGAAATGACTACAGCCTTCCTTTTGCAAAAAATCTCTTTACACCGAGAATATACATTTCACTGTCCTATCCTTTCTATTTCCAATGTTTATAAGAAAGGTTTTTCCATCATTTTATTGAACCAAAAATATGTTCAAATGCAGAAAAAATACTATTTAATGTGATCTGCAGCATTGAGAACTGAACAACAATCACCTGAAATGTAGACTGAGTAAGTTAAGTGCAAGTCTACTGAAAGCACAAACTACCACTACATCTTGCGGAGTTTTGGTTTTGAGTTGAAATACCAACTTTGTAGCTTTATGCATCAGCATGTTGCTGATGACTTTTGTACAAGCCTGGAAATAGCTGTTCAAACATTTCAAAATTCAATTAAAAAAATAATAATGTTCTGCCTTATTTCCTCCCCAGATTCGTGAAGCTGGTACCTCAGTATTATTTTAGCAATCTCCCTCCTAGTGAAAGTAAGGATATTCTGCAGGAAGTGATCAATCACTTGTCACCTGTTTCAACCATGAAGGAGGAACAGAAAACTAACAATGACAACAAAGAAAATGAAAAATTTCCCCAGACTCCCACTGAACAAAGATGTATTATTCAGTGATTTTAGACTGAACTATCATATATTGGACAAATACAAATAAAAGCAGTATATGCAATATACATCCCCATCTTAACCCATGTAATTATTTTGAACTTTTGACATAAACGTATTTAACAGAAGAAACATACAGAAAAAGCTCTTTTCTTAACAAAAGGAGTTGCATGCATTATTTCGTAACAAAAATATATGATTTTGTTTTGGTTAAAAACATATAGAGCAGATCTTCAAGTTTTCTTGTCACACTGGGTTTTTATTGACTGCTTAATGATGATACCAAAGCATAGTAAGATACACAATATTTGAAAATATTAATTTGATGGATATTTTCAGTTGTACCACCTACTTGTCTTCTAAGTGTACGGAGGAAGCGTTTGAGCAGTATAAAACCATTCACTCAGTAGCAGTCTTCTGAAAACATTGTGAAGTCATAGTTCTGCACAGCTGCTTTACAAAAAATGGTGTTTATAGGAAAGTTCAGAGTGAGAGATAGTCTTTGAGCTTATCCATAATTACATTAATTCCATCAGCTGGAACTATCATAACAGTCCGCAAAGGTTTCATTGGTACATCATCAAAGGACCATCTGCCACCCAAACAGCTGTCACTTTCCTCTTGCACAGAGTAGCTGAACTTCAGAAGGGCTTTCTAAACAACAGAAATAAATGCATTAGGATGAAAATTTTTAATTAGCATGAAGATAATACATCATCTAAACAAAGTAAAAATAATGACCCTATTATGCACATGCTTATTATTTCTTCCCTCTCAAAAGGTCCACCAAAAAAAACTACAAGAGAATCCACTGTTAAGTGTTTCAAACTATTTGCTTTTCACAGAATTTATATAATTCATATTAAATTCTAAAATGATTGCTATCTTTATAGTTTGGTATCAGAAAATAGATCTAAGGCGGGGGGGGAATCAATGCCCCCTTTATACGCTTACTGTGCCTCATTTTAGATGGTTTTAAGACAGCATCTCATTCCGTATTATCACATTAAGAAATGCCAACCCTCAGAAGCTATTATGCCAACGAACAGGGATCCTTGACCAATAACAGGAGTATCAGGCTCTTAATAAGACCTTCAACCCTGGAACAAGAGTGAACCACTAGCTGTGTAACTTTGAGAATTAGCAGATCAGCCAAAACCCAGATAAAAGGAACAGTGAGAGAGTGCAGGTAGAATAGAGCCTGCATTAAAGATGATAGCTTGGTGGGGGCAACATGTGGAAGGCCTGTAGCAATGAACTGGCTCTGCTCTTCTCGTGGCCTACTCTAAAACTACTCACAGTCCTAAAAATTAACATATCTGTAAGAATATGGTGTACAGTAATCCGCTCTTTCACACTGCCAGTAGAAATTAAATATTAAGGGGATGGACACTAATATGAATTCTGAGCAGAATTTCAAAAAGCTCTTGGAAAGTCTCTAGATGGCTGGAGCCACTGAAAGACATATTTATAAAGGATGCTTCCTTCAAATAGGTAGGTGTCCGTATGTGCGTTATTTCTTTTCAGCGATATATACAGCGTACAGATAGAACAGTCCCTTTTTATTAGCTTTCCTAGACAAAATGCCTGATGGATGAGAAAAACTTACCTAACAAATGCTTCTAGTTCCCACACAAGTCAGATTAAAAAGTACGAACTCAGCTCCTCAGTAGAAAAACTTATCTAACCTCCTCCCTTTGCAGGGAAAGTTAAGACCCAGTCTCCCGTTTAGGTTTGCTCTTTACTAACGGTATCTCAAGGTTGTAAATTTAATTTTGGAAGAACCACCACATTATTTGTGTGGCTTTGCACAAGAACAAACGATTTGAGCAATGGAGGCCCTAAACCTTTAATCAATTCCAAGTCCGGTTATAATAGAGCTTTTCTTCTGCTCCCTCAGTAATATTTTAAGGAACAGAATAAAGCACAGGGAACTGACAAGTGCAAAAAGGCTTCTCTCTGTTTTATATGGCTCTAAGTGTCCGCCTCACTGCAGTTAATACTATTTCATGGCAATCCAATTAATGTTATGTGTGATCAGGGAGGATATATACTCCAAGACTAATTTAACACATATACATTATTAAGTAGAGACCCACTTAATCTAATATCCTCCATGATGTTTAAAATGAATTTGTTAAAAATACTAGAAAGACTGTTAAAAAGAAAAGCATGTTCAGTTTGAGTCTATTCACTTGAGTTGAAAATTATTGCAATTTCGATAAAAGAACACAATTAGTCTTTAAAATGCCACTCAAAAAAGCAAAACTGAGATAAATACAAAATAGGCCTTCTAGAACATAACACCCATGGACACATGGGCATCACAGGCTCGTCCCCTTCAGTTTTTCAGTAACATGTCTACATAGAGTTCAAGTTCAGTTGGTAAAGCTGCTGTGGCATGAACACAAAAAGAAAATCCCAAACTTGTTACTGCATAGAGGCTACAACAGTATTCCCTATAGCTAACAATGAATTCACCCACTTATATTTTTCTTCTTCTCACGAAAAATTTCAACCATATGATAGCCTCTACCAGAGAATGTCATAGATGATTACACACAGGAACCTTTGCCATTAACCATATGATGCATGTGCAAGTATTTTATCCTGTAGGCACTGCCAGAAATGAAAAATAATGGTCTCTTGACAAAGCAATGATTTTGTAGAATAATATTTTTAAACCTCTGAAAGAAAATAAAGAACAATGAAAACTTCTTTGCATTTCAAAGTACATTTTTAATTTAACTTCTGCATCTTCCCCTCGCCTGATCTGGCTTGCGACCAGCAAAACTGTGTAGACAGGTTGCCTTAGAATATAGGAAGTAATATTTTCATCTCAGTACTTTAGCACTTTTTATTAATACACTTGTCCTGAGTAGAATAGAGACAGAAAAGCGAAGTGATAGCTACTTGTTTGGATCTTCAGAAGTTTTTTATTCTGGGCATTTTCTTAAAGTAACAGGTATCCGAAAGGGAACGGATAAATCAGCTTTCTACATAATACCAACAATGACACAAATGCAGAGCTTTGCATCTGTTAAGTTTCTCAGGAAGAGATCTGAGAGAAATGCATTTAACTGCATTACCAAATCTAAATAAAGCCTCAACAGCTGTTTTTTTCTGACACAGGATTAACTATGTAGGGGGAAGGAAAAGAGATCTGTGTGTTTAAGCATTAACATGCATTGCAGATGCTGATCGAGACTGTAACAACAGAGGTTTCTCTGCATTTTTTTGAAAGTTATTATTCTAAAGTGCTTAAAGATGTGACACATGATTAAGTTAAAGCACACCTGCAAGTTACTACCTGTTGAGCTGCCACTCTTGAACGCTTGCGACGTAAATCATGTTAGCCTGAATCTCCCTGACAGATATTCAAGCTAACCTGCAATTCACACACCCACAGTCAGTCTTCCCTGTGCAGCTGACATAGCAATTTAACAATTCTTTCACATTTCTTATTATTCAGATTAAAGAAGACAACTGCACTGTTCCCCAAACAAAAGGAATTTCAAACTTCTGTAAACTCAGAAGGCCTGGGACATGCTGCTAAATTCAACATCCAGATTTCTTACCACTTGTTCATCCTAAAAATGTGGACATGGCATTCACAGTATGTCAACAAGTCTCTATGACATGACAAATGAACTACATTCAATTCAATCTCTTCAGCATTGCTATGTGAGTAAAGAGATGAAGTTTGTTAATTCTTTGAGGCCAAGACACTGGCCTCAAGACAAAATAACACCTGATCTTTCCCCTAAAATCTCTGCTTATTTCAGGTCTTTGAATTTTTGCATTATCCTCATATCACTGGAAGCCCTATCAGGTAGTAACGCTGCCACAGGTGGTCTATGCCTTACCTTTTTATAGACAGGTTAATTGTGAGCTGATACAAATAACGTATTAGTAAATTCATGCCAATACAGAGCATTAATTTAATAACTTGGACTTATGGATGGCACACCTCTCCACAATTCTCTAAATACAAAAGATGTCATGTTCAATGTGCAAAACCAGGTTGCTTGCTCGCCTCTCAACACTAGTCTAAAAAAAGCTGGATTTAATTTAAAAGATATGTGACCATACCTTATTAAAAGCCCGCCTTGAATTTAAGGTGAAACATCTTTTTTGCTGACATGTAAAGAAAAATAGGTATTTTAAATTAAAACAACCACATATCTTACCTCAAACACATATCTTACCTCATAGAAGAATTCTTCCTCTGCATTTGCAAACATTAATTCCTCCTTTTGCTGACTTCTCCCTTCCCTCCTCTTAGAATTGCTCTTTGTAGCTTCTGTAAAGGTCTTACTGATAAGAAGATAGTAGTGGCACTTTCCACAAGGTTTGTTTGTTCTCTGTGCCTCAGTCAACTCTTTCCTAAAGATAAATAAATATGTACACATACAATTTAAAAATACATTTACATACACAATTTAAACCCTCAACAAGTGTGTAAGTAAACCTTATAATGTATTAGTACAGAAAGGATATTTCTATTGCAGCCTGTTCTGAGTGCCTCAGAAAATAAATTTTGCATACACATTCCTAGTACTTAAACATACTATTTGCACTTTAAAACAATAAAAATACGGATGTCTTTCCACATCTCAAAATATAACCCTTTTTTCCCAGAATCTTGTTCATGGTAGAGAGTCTGTGAAATGATTCTAAGTGCAACTGTCATGAAAATACATCACACTCACTTCCATGAGGAAGTATAACTGAAGAGCCAGAAAATTCTCTTGCCCACCTTTGCGGTTAAACATGTTGTCACTGCAACACTCCAAAACCTTTAAGACAAAGGCTGACATCTGAATTTGAGTTGTGACAAGTGCTGTACTAGTGGTAAACCTCAAAACTAAGCCATCAAGCACCTAATTTCTTTATCTAAAAACCTTCCTGACCAACCCTATCTACATGTTTTCTTTCCTATCAAAGTAGCAATGCCTTAAAGGTCTATTTTATTATTTAAATGAGCCATTACAGCAGTCAATTTAATCTGACTTCTAATCTCACCTCCTTATTCAACATAATTTCCTGGTTGTCAACATGGCATTCAAACAATGTAACAATGTATCTCAGTGGATTTATTTCCTTACTGTCACCCGGCCTATGATATAAATCCATGAACTGGTAGAGATCAATCAGCATTTAACCTGCTTTACTCATTTACTTGAAACTAATTAAAACACTGCATATGGTTTTCATGGGACAGAAATCATCCACCCCGTAAGCCTGTCCCTCAATCCAAATCTTCCATTCCAGAGCCAGACATTAACACATGAGCAGAAACATCCAAGTTGCTCCTTATCAGCATGCTACAAAAAGTTCTCATTTTTAAATTTTCCTGGATCAAGATGAAAATAATCTGCAATACAATGATAAACTACAATATAAATACAGGTATTTCTGCAGTAGAACAGCACATATTCATAAACGACTTCCTCTATCTTAGAGAGTTTGAAAAGCCTAAAGATAATAAAATATTAAAAAATTAACTAAAGACCTTATATGAGATGAAAAGAATTTTTTCTGTTCATGTCTGTCTTACAGCTACAGCATCACCTGTCTTAACATAGTTTTATATACATAAGATTTCTGAAAAAATATGAAGAAAAAGTACTATTCAACATCATGTCAAAAAAAACCCAAACAAACTTACTGAAGCTGCTGGTGCATGGGCAGAGCAATCTGCGGTGGTACATTAATGAATCTTTCACTTAGCAGAAGACCCACAGGCTTAGTACTGTCATTTAGGAGCTTGTTCAGTTTTTCAACTACATGCTGTTCACAGCTCTTCTCACACCGACTTAGAATCAGCTCTTTGATTTGTTCAGCACACTGCGTACCCTAAAATCAAAAGGTTTATTTTCTTCACATTATAGAACAATTATTTACACAAGAAAAACTTGAACGTGAACTTCAGGGGAGTATTCTACAGATCTATTAGCAATTTCCTTAACCAGTCCCTAAAGCACTGTAAAATTTCTCTGGAATTATTTACCAACCCTGAAGCTGAGAGTAAACAAAGGCTCTTAACTGATAGGAACGCAGCTAGGAGCTGCAAGACCAGGACACTCAACAGCAAAACTCAGAAGCTGCAAAAGGTGAAAGTGAAGAAATACAAGAGGCTGACCGCTCAGTTACCCTGGAACTACTTCTTAGACCTAGTTTTAACTCTCTATTCCTCTCTTTGCTTTATGTTTGACCTTCAGCAAGTTACGCAGGACTAGATCCAAAAGAAAGCTAAGTGATATGCAACTTCTAAGACCACAGTCCTCCATGGTGGAATTCAAAATCCTGATGTGTCTGTCTAGGCCTGTTATACAAGGCAGAAAAGCAGGATGCAGTCTCACTTATTACTGTCTAGATGCTAATGAGGAATACCAACCTTCCTTTCCATTAAGTTTAAGCAGCTTATAAAACCAAAGACTTCATCATCGTCTTCATCATCGTCACTACTGTCTTCTTGGACTTCTGCCTGCTATTTAATGAAAGAAAAAGCAACAACTCACATTGACATTCTATTTCTACTCTCTGCAGCAAGAAATGTTTTTCTTTCCAGAAGATGTTCAGCAGATGACAACCATCTAGGTAATCTGTGCAAACACACAACCTACAAATTCTGGTTACAGTTATGAAAGTGCTGCATCATTGAATGTCTCTGTGTACTTACAGCCAGCAATATAGAGAGCCAGGTCATGCATCTTCTACAGCAGGATCTTTTGAAAGGCACTAAAATTTGATAGCTCACATATAATAATCAGCACCTCGGTACAATGGATGGCAGTATCTTAAGCAAAACCAATTTTCTCCAGTTTCTAACGTAGGGAAATAAACCTGCAAAGTCTTTAAAACCGTAAAGCAATAGAGCTTCGATAGAGAGTGAAACAAAAAGCTCAACAAAACCCTGCAATGAAAAACTTGGGGAGAGAACTGAGGGTCATGCAGTTGTAATATAAGGATCATATTAAACTTGGGCAGAAAAACTGCTGGCGCAGGACACAAAGGGAATGTATAGCAATGACACCACGCAACACAGTACAACAGCACAACTGTGCGGTGGGGGCCACTTGTTTGGGTTTGAAAGCGACATGGCCATGTCATCTTGAGCACTATACAGTACTGAACAGCCAGGAGAAACTCAGGAGCCTCTGCAGAGTGCTCCACTGTCATAGCAGAACTTACTCAGGACTCATTGCAGGATCCTTTCCAATGCCCAAAGAACTCTGCACAGAAGGAAACTGCATGCAGGATATTTTTGGTCTGTATCTCTGTACATCATGAGAATGTAGGGAAATCATAAGGTCCTGTTTCTTATGGCAATGGTAACAAACTTCTCCATGGCATTTTCAGCATTATTATTCTACTACACCAAAATTCAGAGAGAAACTGAAAAGCCTTCCAAACGTAAAACGAAACCAACCAAAAAAATAAATCAAATTCCTTGTCTGGTTGAAAGTAGGCATGGAAAATTTCAGCTCCCATAGAATTATTCTCAAAGCAAAAAGGCAAGAAAGCATACAAATTAGAAAGACAGGATCCCCTTCTGAAAGTCTTTCAACATAAAAAGTATTGTACTTCATTTAGAAACGTTAATTCTGTCTTACCTTGATAATACTTCCAATGTGATTCTGTTGTATTAATATATCAGTTAATTCAGCAGTGTTAACAGAAGCTTTTAGAAACAACTGGAAAATAAGAAACAAGTATTAGGAAGTTTTAGGCCTGATGATATATCATGGGCCACTTAATAGAAAATAAAGTAGAAAAGAAAGTAATTTCTCTAAGTCGTTATGCAATACTCTTGTTCCATTTTTAATTTCCATTTAGTGAGTTTGTTTATTTAACTTCCTTCAATATAATACTGTAAAGACTAAAAATCAGCTTCTTGAAGCGCTTTCTCCTCGACCTTCCCCAAGCTGGCATTTTGCATACCTGGTATCCTTTTGAGTTTGGTATGATCTGAATACTCGCTGAGCATAAGTTTACAACAGAAACAGCCAAAAGAAGACTGGAAGCTGCCACGTTGACCAGACACATTACTTGTTTGTCTGTTTTTTAAGGGCTGTAATTTAAAAAAAAAAAACCTCCAGGAAGCTGATTAACATTGAACAAGGTTTTCTGGGCAGCAACACAATGAAGATGAAAAGATTATACACACTGTGGAGGAACAGCCCTACAGTTCATTGGGTAAAGTTCCTGAAACCATGGTTTAGAAGACACATGTTCACTGTGACTGTAATTGTTTAATCATCATGAGCTGAAGCACAGTAAAACTATGGATCAATACAGATGATGTGAACTGATGACTCTGTATAACTCTTTAGATACTATTTATCAATGAACATATCAACCAAGCTAACAAGAAGTCAAAGTACCTGTTGTAGTAATTTCTTTATCCCGTTATAGTCATTGTCTGATAAGGAATGTGCTTCAAATTCAATATTCACTTCCTATGAACAAGTAAAATAGAGAATATCAAACATACCTGGCAAGAAGCTGTATCAAAACAAAGCTGACTATAAGAAATTTGAAGATGAGTGGTGGTCAACATCAGAAATGGAACTTATTTCCATCTTTCAGTAATCTCAGCAATTGTTACCGTTATAATTTCTTCTGTAATCTTTAGAGAGCACTTGTGAAAGTAACTTTTTTAAACTAACTTACAAACTGTGTTGTGAACAAACCTTTAATGCTCTGTTTCTGCAATCTGGTTCACACAGTTATGTTTACTGTAGCCACACAGACTCTTACTGCAGAGAGGCTTGATCCAGGCAGTTAAACTCTTAAAACTGCAGGATTGGAGTTTAATGCCTTGGCTGAAGATGAAGATTGCTGCAGACATTTAAATAATTACATCCAAAACCATACTTCTGCTAATTCCTCAAATCTTAATGGTATCACTAACCCTACTCTGGAAGTCTGCTCAGCAGGCAGGTAATGAGACCTCGTCACAGCAAAACAGAACGTGAACTCCTGCTTCTCCTTCCAGAACAAACGCTGTGCACCTACCAAACATTTTCACTGGTATTCTATATTAATAGTACTGCCTGCCAAGGTTGCTTTGCCTACCTATTCTTCTGCGAACCACTGTTGGAGATCATCCAAATTTACTTTGCCTTGTTACTGTCGGTTTGGATTCCACTTTCTGAACAATCTAAGCCACTGAGCCTTACTTTTGTCACTAATGAATCATAGAATCATAGAATGGCTTGGGCTGGAAGGGACTATCAAAGGTCATCAAGTCCAACCCCCCTGCAGTGAGCAGGGACACCTTCGACTAGATCAAGTTGCTCAGAGCCCCGTCCAGCCTGGCCTTGAATGTTCCCAGGGATGGGGCATCTACCACCTCTCTGGGCAGCCTCTTCCAGTGTTTCACTACCCTCATTGTAAAAAATTTTTTCCTTATACCTGAAAACTCATAACTCTCTCCAATCCCATACTGAGGTCATGGTCTTTATTGTCCACTGGGAGAAGAGCCTTATAGGCCAATTTACAATGTAGAAAACAGGTATACAACCACTTTTGAGGGGAAAAAAATACACATCGGGTGACACACTCAGATATTCTATGGTCTAGTAAAGCAAGAAAGCTCTATAGAGGTAATACATAAGTGACTTTCTCAAGGAGGGCACATTATTTACTTGAGAAGATACTTATACAAGAAAACAGATTGTATCTTTGGTGTATACAGCATTCACTCCTGGCATCCAGGAACTTTTTGACTGCTTTAAAATTCAAGGATCTCACTGAATGATTAAGCGGGTAAATTCTGAACAAAACACAGCTTACAGTAGTTCTGAACACTGTGCAAATCACAGCCATAAAATTGATATAAACCACTGAAGCACTAGATGTTCCAACACTGGTCTTGCTTCATGGCTTTTCTACTACCCAAAATAACAGCCTGGTATAAGAGGTCACAAGCCCTCCATCTTTCATCTGTTAAAAAAAACAAAGGGCAAATAAAGAGTCATCATATATTTTGGTGTGTCCTGTCTCACTACTGTGTAGCTGTTCTCTTCCCCCTGCCTTGCACCCAAGGCAAAGCAAGAGCCTCCAAAGCAAGCTCTTACGTGCAACAATACTCCTGCTACGAACAACAACACAGCAGCCAGCAAAGCTCCTTCTCAGCAACCAGGCCCTACTTGGCAATCATATCGTTCTCAGATAGACAGAACTACCACATGCCCCTTTCTATGAAGAAAACATCTGCATGAAGGAAGAGATTTTCCTTTTTCCACCTGAAGTGGTAAGAGAGGAAGGGAAAGGCTAATATGGCAAAAATAAAAATGCTGAGAATTACAGAGAAACAAATGCCCTTCAAGTATATGACTTTGCCAGTTTCTAAGTTTGTGCAGTTATAAATGTTCAGTACATTTCTTTAATATTAGCAACGCACACCTTTATGTCTTATACAAGAATTGAGGGAAACTCATATCTTTATATCAATACTTCCAAATTGATGCAATAATGACATATCATCCTCAAAAGCTGGACTACTAAATTAAAACAAGCATTATATTGCAAATATTATCCAGTGCACAATCAATTGCAAATAAAACACAGCAGTGCACACCAGCACAGGACATACAGAAACCATCCTCAAAACTCCTGTCACTGAAAACTTCAAGAAACTTCATCCACAAACACCACAATAAAAAACACTGTCCTACCTACATTATGCAGGAACGCTGCACACTTAATAAAAAAAAAAATAATAAAAAAAAGGATTCTTGCCATTAGCTTAATTTCATAGTATCTAGACACTAGTGCAACAACTTCTCTCAGTTTACAAACACTGAACAGTATACAAAGTCCCAGCAGTGCTAGTCAAGAATTTCATAAACATGTTAGCTCAAACCAAGTCAGTACCTGCTTAACATGGCACACATTTTTAACACATGGTAAATGCACTTTTCCATCATGCTAGTATGACTGATAACACAATTAAACCTACATCTTTTATCATGACATAATTTTTAAAAAAGATAGGGTTTGGGTTTTTTTATTTGCTAACATAAGCTGACTAAGGCCTCATCTAAGAAAAAGGAAGATAATTAACTCAAAGTGAAATCCTAGCGAAGACAAAGTTAGCAAAATATTTAATTTCAAATGTACTGAGTTAAACTTCTGTTCTCTGATCCTTTTAAGCCCTGTGAAAATGACAGACTGCCTTATCATCCATAGATTTTAATAAGAGTTCAAAGTCAGTGCCTATCTCTTCCTTTCCTAGAAAGGAGGACTCCTCCCTCAGCGTTGTGTTTCACAACTAAATAATGCTTTTTCACTTTTTCACATATGTCCAGGTGCAGATACATATAGAGAGAGAGCTCAGAAAAGAAATTAGAATTTTACTTCTGTGAGGTCTGGTGGTTTTCCTTCTCCCCCCTTCCCCCCCCCCCCCAAAAAAAAAAAAAGGCAAATTAGAGCACATCTTCTGTGTTGAAAGCATTATTTTCAAGTGGCTGCCTCCAGTCCCCCACAAGAACGCACGCGGACAGGCTACACGCAAGGGCCAAGTCTGTACCACTGACTGCGGCCTCGGGGATCCCAACATTTGAAAGAAGGAAATAAAAAAATTAAGACCCTCAACAACTTCAACACAGGAACCCGCGGCCCGACGCCGGGTCCCGACCCACAGGTACCTCGCAAGCGGCTTTACAGGGGGACAAATCCCACCCCCCACCCCCCTTCCCAACAGCTTCCAGTCACGGCTTCGTGAGCCCGGCTGCCAGTTTCTATCGTTTTACAACTTATTTTAGTGACAGCGCATCAAGAGGGGAGGGGGAGGCTCTGGAGGAGGGCAGGGGGTGGCCGTGAGAGGGGGGCACCGGGGGACCGTGAGGGGAGGCCGGGGCAGGCCCCGCTCGCCGCGTGAAGGCCGCGAGCGCCGGGAGGGGCCCCGCTCCCCCCGCTCACCTCATCGATCCTCTCCGAGTCCGAGTCCGAGTCCGACTCGCCCGACTCCGACTCCGGCTCCGGCTCCGAGCCGCGCTCCGCGGCGGGGGGCTGGGACCGGGGCCGGGCCCGCCGCTTGGCCGGCGTGGCCATGCTGCCGCGGCGCGCAGGCGCTCCGCAGCCGGAAGGCCGCGGCGGAGGGAGCGGCCTCAGGCAGGCGGGGTGGCCGCTCGGGGCGGCCCGGCTGCCGGCAGTGCGCGGAGGTGAGCGCCGGGACGAGCGCGGCCCTGCTGATCCCCGCAGGGGCCCCGGGGAGGGCTCTGGCCGCGGTCGGGCCGGAGCAGCGCGGGGTGCGGGCTTGTAGCGGGTCAGCACTGCCTCCGGTTGTGTGGTGACCGTAAGGCGGCAAAGCTCTCCAGGCGGGAGCTGGCGTGTGTCCTGCCTGCCCGCGGTGAATCGCAGGCAAAGGCTGTGTTAAACCGCGAAGGGACGAGGGCGAGAGTCCCGGCGTCGGGCCTGCCCCCGCCGGGGCCTCTGGGGAGTGTGAGGGGGGACACGTGTTCCGGGCTGCCCCTTTCCTCGCTGCTAAAAAAAACGGCCTTCTCTCATCGTGCTGCTGATGTCACCTGCTTTAAAAGAAATAGAGTATTCTGAGAAGGTCACCCGGACTGTGCCCTGACTCAAAATACGCTTGAAAACGGTGCGTGGAAGTGCGAGTGTGTGTTAATTGTTGCAGCTCTCTGCCCTGCAAACCTGTAGCCTCTCTTTAAAGGCAAGCAAAATAATTGTCCCCTGCAACAACTGCCCTCACGTTTCTTTTGCCCTCACCACCTCTCTTCTTCGCCTGTTTCTGTTGACCCTGCCTGTTACACTGTTGTTAAGAAAGCCAGAGGGAGGCCAAAGTAGAGTACTGGGACCTAAAATTCTGTCCTGAGCGTCTATGACATTAGTCAAATTGCTGAAAGCCAGATTAAATAAGGAATCAAGTGCTTGCTGCTTACTTAAAATAAATAATTCCCAGACTAGTTACAGATAATTCCAGACAAATGAACAGAAAAGGCAATGAGGTGGAATACAGTAAACACAACCCAAGTACGGTTTTTATAAAAACATCCATCAGGAAAATGTGTTGAAAAATGCTAAGCACTAAAAGCATAGAAGTGGCCGTTAATGTTTGAGCTCATTCATGCGGACCGTATTCCATTTAAGTCTTCATGTCTAGTTAAGAAAGGAAGGTGTTAATGAGGTCAGTTGAGGAAGAGGATTGGGCATTCCACGTTGCCAGCCAGAAGAAATGCAAGGCCCAGGGCCTGGGATGTAATTTTTTCTGTATAAGTACAATCCAAATAGGTTAGACTTTTTGTGTCTCTTTAAAGTATCAAGCATGTCTGTGTTTGGTTTTTTTTATTATTATTTTTTGAGAGCTGTGTCTGCTCTGGGAACACTTAGGTCATTGCCAAAATATGAATACTGATACACTGGGAAAGAAGTGTGGAGAAAGACATATTGGCAAAGGTTTTTACTGCTGCAGTAAAACTGCCTCTGTGGGGGTGCAATCTGTATCTATATACAGTTTTCCATTTTGTTTTTTAAACTATATCAGTCAAGAGTGACACTAATTACTAACTGCTTTTAGTAAAAATCCATGATGTAGTAGAAGGGTCCGAGTCCTTTGCTGCTTGTCTGGATTGCCATGTTAAAGAACCAATTTTGTTGTTGAGTTTTGTGACATAGATACCCAAACGGTAGGAATTATTCTCAAATCTTTTGTTTGTGGTGGTTGTTACATGTATTTTGTTATCTGTGAATTTGGTAGATTTCTGAACCATACTTCATGGCAGCCTTACAGGTAGGCTTTTTTTCTTCTCTGGTTATTAAACCCATCTAATCATAGTAAAAGTATATTGGTAAGAAATGTATAGCATCAGAATCCTAGCCCAGGGATTTTTTGAGGGTTTTTAAAAATCATATGTCAATAGTGTCTCATAATTCATTTCCATTTATGTTTATGATGGAACAGACAATTCCCTTTGTACTTGGCAATCAAACCTTATTGTGTGACCCATACAGTTGCTTATAATCAGAATAGTATTAGAAAAGTTTAATATATTTTGCAGCTCTTCGTGTCACGTAGCAGCAAGAAACAAAAGGACCCATTTATTTCTTTTTACAAGCTGTCCTCTGAGTTAGAGCTAGTTCGCAATCAGTTTGGGGACGGCTTTTGAAATCAAAGTTGAGTGACCCACAGACATGTTCTTTCTGTACAATATTTTCTATTAAAATCTGCAAAGGTTTTTTTAATATGAGAGAGTATTGCTCGTTTTGACTGTACTAATATCAGGGATACACATTGTAATTAGCTTTATATTTTAATTGAAGGCACAGAGATGTTGCGTTTTACTGTATGGTGCTGTGAATGGGAAGCATTTCAATTATGTCTGTAAGCATAATATTCTGAATATGCAATGTGACTAAAATTACCCTTCTTCTAAATTAAGTAAGGTGGACTTAAGTAATGTGGACTCAGAGAAATAGCACCAAACTGGTTTTAGCCTTCAGTCATGATGTAATGCCTCAGACTCTCCAGTCACTCTTGTAGTTTGTTATCAGAGCTAACTGGATGGTTCCCAAACCTCAGACTGACTAATACAAATTTTTCTTCATCTTTGTGTCTGTGTGCTCAAGACAAAAAATCTGTTGTCCTCTTATTAGCTGTTTGCAGGCCTAATGGGTTTTAAATGGTATTTTGTTAACATTTGAAGAACAGTCTTTGCAGGGTTGTTACTGGTCCTCAGGCAAGCAAAGTGCTTGTTCAGTGAGCCAAAAGTGGGCAGCCAGCATCATCCTATAAACAAAGACTTGGCAGTGTAAAACTTATTAAGGTTATTCGTACACATTCTCTTCTCCAGATAAAGATTGAGCACTCCTGGACTCTGCTAAGTCCATTAATTGTTCTAAGTAGAAACATTTAATGGTTGCTTAAAAGTTTGTGCATACCTCTCTTGATTAAATATGTACTATATAAGGTATAATTTATAGATAAAATATATGATATCTAAAATACATCTTTGTATTGTAAGTACTTCCCTCAGAATACATCAAAAATTGCTGAAGATGCTGTGTGTCTTATTTATGTGCTTTCTCTTAATGCTCTTTTATTCAATAGGAATGTTTGTCAGAGGTCTTGACTCTAAGTGTGTTTAGCAGAAAGCTAGCTGTTTGGAAAATTGTATTTCAGTCATTTGTAGGGCACGCCTTAGGAACATCTCAAGGACACAAGTAAACCAGTAAAAATACTGTTTCTCTCTTACCATCCCCAGTGCAGTGGGACCCCCACGTCATTGCAGCAAGTCACAAAAACTTCTCTGTGTGTTTTTTCCCCATAAAAAGAATCCATCATGAAGTTTTAACTTGTTCACCCTTTGAATGTATATTGGCATATTTTTGGTTTGAAAATGTGCTCACGTGTGCTTGTCCCTCTTCGGAATCCTGTCTGCCTTCTCTTCTGCCTGTCCGTTAAGATGGCATTTTGCCCTGCTTCACAGTGATGTGTCGGTGGGGGTTGGGCACACTTGCTAAGAAAGTGTTGGGTGTGATGACCTGGCCTTTAGAAACAGGTATATTCCACCAGTTTTCATTTGGTCACACCTATCACCAAATGCGTGTGAACCTGTCTGAACTGCACAGGCAAAAAGAACAGAACAATCCGAGAAGTTTATGGCTGCGGAAAAGGAGATGTAATTTTTTCAGCAGTAGAACCAAAAGCAGTCAGAGGCTAGTTGCAGATCAAAATACGTGTTATTCTTGAATGCACAAACTTACAGATTCCGTAGGTCAAATTTGTCTTCCGTTGGACACTTGCAGCCCCTTTTTGGGGCCGATAAACGAGCTGCCTTCTGGCAGAACTGAAAATAAGCCACTGGCTTGTAGGAGCGCCAGAGCTGTGCAGTCTTGCTCTTCATACAAGTGAGCCAGATGGCTGAGTCCAAAATACAGCTTGTGTGATTTCTTTGTAGAGGAGACAGCTAGGTAATTGCATCTGGCAGTAGTCCATGATATTTTATGACTTTGTAATTATTTTTTGGTTTCAGTATATATTTTGTATGCAGGATCTAAACAAAATAATTAATTTGATTATTGTAAGTCACCTTGTTAAGCATGGATGTTTACCCATTTCTTATTGTTATTCATTACTTGACACAGTAATAAGTCATAGGATGGGAAGTTAATTTGTTCTAACTACCTAAAGTAATTAATTAGAAATCTGCTTTCCTCAGGTGTACCTGAATTAACTCTATGTCATCTGGGGTTTCATTAGAATTTTGGAAATTGGTCTTTCCAAAAAGTATTGTTACCTTGTATTATACAGTTTGGAAAGATTTTTATTTTTTTCCTTACATTTATGTTTTGATAATTTCATAATGTTATTAAATGTGAAGTATTTTGGAAATAGGAAGGTGTGGTAGGTTAGAGTTAACATTTTTTGTGGTGCTGTTATACTTAAAGAGTTCTAATAGAAATGTAAGTGTATCATACTTAGAGCATAAGCACTGAAGGTGGAGTTATAGTGAAGATTGTTAGTAACATCAGTATCAGAACAGTCTAAAGAACTATGTGCAAAGTATGTTTTTACAAGGATGTTGGATTATTAAAGTGAAGACTTACAATGTTAAAAGTGACAGAAAAGTCACTTAGCCCTACCTTCTTCAAGCTATTAGCAACTGGATACTCAAGTATTTGGGTGTCCAACTCTTGAAAGCTATGGATGGGATCTAATTTGGGGTCTACTTTGGCATTTGCTCTAGTTTGAAATCAGCAACTTTTTGAGAATACGGCCCTCAACAAAGTCCTTGATTCTTCTTCTATGTGGGCTTTTAGTCACTCCCTTTGACTTCACTGGCCTTGGTACTTCAGAACTGCAAAGCCCTACCAGTTCCCATTGTACCAATACTGAGTGCTGGAAGTCTTGTGGAACTGAGCACTTCCATGTCTAACAGTTGAGACGTTCAGAATTAAACACCTCAGCTATGATACCACATTATAAAAGCTAGATAAAAAAAATGAAGTTTAAAATCCACAAAATTAACATAGTATCGCAGTTGGATATTGAGTTCCTGGGGGTGGTTTGCTTTGGGTGCACTTTTCAGCATCTTTATTTCGCAGTGCTTCTGGTTACAGATGAATGTGTGACGCTGAGCTCTGGTTACTTGTACCAGATCCTGTTTTGTCCACTGTTTTATAAAGCTGCCTTTTGTTTTTTCGCTTTTCATTTTTGTCTGAACAGGTTTTTTTGACTTTGATGAAGTGTTGAGGATTTCAATGCATGTCATGCGAATTAATAAAATCTAAGGTATTCTGCTCTTTTGATTATTCATAATTATTAATTTTAAAGAGAATTTGCTAGTATGTAATCTATCAGGAGAGTAACATATAGATAATTAAGGTAAACGTGCAGTTAGAGAATGGACTTCTCTTTGCATTACCGCATTTGTTTGCTTTGATGCGTGGTATATTTGCTTACGTGTTGTAACAGGCTTTGAATTCAGCACCAAAGTCAACTTTTAAGGAACTGACAACTATCGTCTTCCATTTTAATGGCAGAATATATATTTTCAGTCTTGCCTTGTTTACTATAGATATATCAAAGGAGGCATATGAATATTATATATATTATATTCAGATGTATAAATGTGTGTATATATACACACACATATGTTTGTATTTTTTAAAAAAATTTTGAAACACTGCCCTGCACATGTTTTCCCCCATGAAAAGTGTGAAACCCCAAATGCATCCAATTAAATCACTTGATACATAAGCCCTTGCATACTCATTATGGTGAGCATAGGGTGGAAATTAATAGACTAGAATAAGTTTTTATAGATAGTAGCTTATTACATTGCTGAACATGACTGCATTGTAGGGGTTGTTAATTCTTTTACAAAATATTCTCCTTTAAAATGTACTCTCCTTGATGACTTTCTTTATAGTTTCTCCCTTAAGCAGTATCATCTAAAGACAGCATGTTATTTGTTGGTCTTATCAGGGTGGATATTCATGCCCAGAGACTGTACGTTAACTGCTTACTCATTGTATAGAGAGCAGTACAACTCTTAGCAACCCAGTTTCTTTGAAGCTGAGCTATTAAAGTCACTGTTCAGTAGAAAGACATCTAGATCTAATTTAGATAAATTCCATTATTGTATTTCAGAGTTCTTTTGCAGTTATTTGGTAAACAATGAAGATTCTGTTGCTGAAGGATCCCAAAGACAACGATTCAGGAACAGATCCATATTCTAAAGTGAGTAAACTTTTTAAAAAATAAACAATTGTGTCATTAAATAATAGTATTATGCATTCAGCAAGATAGATTAATTTAACTGTTTCAAGTGAAAAACATGCTTAAACAAAATTAGGAGTGTGTGTCTGAAATTATGATATTTTCTAAGAAAAATAATCAAAATTAGGAGTGCATGTCTGAAATTATGCTAAGAAAAAAGGTATGCTAGAAAATCTGCTATTTCTGAAAAAAATGTTTTAGTTATGGGGCATTCATACTGAATTCACTGTTAAAGCTCTCAGCAAAGTACTGATATTAAAACAATTTAATTTTAATTAATTAATATTGATTTTTTTCATATGGATAGAATTTAGATTACAAAAAATGTTAGTAGTCTTACTGGGAGTGTAACGTGAAAAGGAGGTTACCTCTTGCTAGGGTCCTTTCTGCTATTGCCTTTAGTCACGTGAGTAGGTCTTACTTGTCACAGCAGTTCTGTTGACCTTAAAGAACTACAGAGATGTACAGGAGTATTTGCAGGACTAGGTAATCGTTTGTCACTTAGGGACTTCAGAGTTATGTGCTGGTGTATGCTGTAACTATTCAGTAGGTATGTAGGAGGCCTGGGTTTCACAGCTGTTTGTTTAGTATTATGTTGTAATACTAAATAACTAACAAAACCAAACTAGATTCACTAGTAAAAGCAAATAAGATGCCTTTGTATTTTACTTCTGTAAAAAGAAATCTTTGCGCTTAGTCAATTCTTTGAAAAAGAAAAAACTACTGTTTGAAATATATTTCAAGAGCTGTAAACCTTTTTTTGATAGGAATTAGGATTATATGGATTTGAAGCAACTTTGATTCCGGTTTTGTCATTTGAATTCATCTCTCTTGAAAGCTTATTTGAAAAGGTAGGTTTTAAATTATTTCAGTTGTCTTATTTTCAACAGAATTTAGGCCATGGTTGCCAAGATGCCATGTCTAAGCTTGATTTAATAATGCCCTCTGTAGTACCTCTTTTTGTGTTTCCACAAACACAGTTGTATACAATACAATGTTGTATATACAGCACAATACAGTGTTGTATACAATATCAAGTATGTTGCCCATACTTGTTAAAGAATTAAGTTGGTCAGATAGAATTCACTTTTAGCTTGGTGGAGCATAGATAGTCACAGGTATTGGGGCATTTAGTCACAATAAAAATAGAGAAGACTCTAGTGACAACTAAAGGTTACCTGAGGTTCACCCTTACGTTGTACTGAAATAGTGTACTGCGTCTCCTAGTTACATGGAATAAAATTGCATAATCGCTGTTTTCTTTCCACTCTTTCTTCAATGTATATAGAATCATAGAATCATAGAATGGCTTGGGCTGGAAGGGACCATCAAAGGTCATCAAGTCCAACCCCCCTGCAGTG
>JAVKLA010000093.1:39035693-39050214 GCA_034782735.1 Sagittarius serpentarius | reverse complement strand
ACTCGTCACCGGTCTCCATCTGGACATCGAGCCGTTGACCACTACCCTCTGGATGCGACCATCCAACCAATTCCTCATCCACCGAACAGTCCACCCATCAAATCCATACTTCTCCAATTTGGATATATTTCATTTTAAAATGTTGAAAAGGTTTTCCAAGGAAGGTTCCCTTTATTGACAATCTCCAACAGCTTGGAACTTTGTTAGGTGTTTGAATGTTTTATGATCTGCATTTACAAGTGATCCAAGAACACTTTTCCTTTTTTTGTACTGATCTTTGAGAGCCCATTAGTAATCTTAACTGTTCTTTGAGGGGGCAGGGGGCAAGCAGCTGCCTGGGTAGTACTCTCTGTGTGTTACTATTTGGAATAACAGTTCATTTCTCTTATATGAATTTATAAATACCTTGTATGTTGTTCACCCATCCTTCCAGCTCATTTCAGTGACAGGAATCCTTATCCATTCCTACAAATTCTCAGAATATAATCTGTGCAAGTTTTGTTCTGAATTTGAGCTTTGTTACACATATCTGACTACTGATAGTAATGAAATATTTGCCCTTTTCAGTTTCAGACATTTCTTGAAGCTGTTTTATTCTTCACAAGTTTATAAAGAATTGCCCAACTTAATTTTTTAATTTATTTACTCATTTTTTTATTTACTTCTTAAATTTACTGTTTGTAAGTAGCTCTCTCATCCAGAATGTTATGGAGGCCTAGTTTTTACCAGTCCAAGAGCCTTAGAAGCCATCAAGATATGTTTAAAAGAGAATAGTAAAAATGAAGGTAAGTGCGTATTTATATTCCTTAGTCTTTCTGTTTCAGTATTTTGTGGAGTTTGTAGTTTTATTTCACCCACCAGTAGGTGTTTGGAGTATGCCTTTTTAAAAAAAGCTGTATCTCATAGTTCTTTTGGTATCATAAAGGCCTCATGCTAAATTGAGCTTTTAAGGGGTTGAGGGTTCGGTTTTCCACACTTACGCTGTTGTTAGAAATGAAAGAGCTTTTGGTGCAAATTACTAATTAGTGTGAGTATTTTCACTTGTGGTTATCTTTGCTGAAGAGAGTTGTAAACAGAAACTCATGCATGAGGAGTATTTTGCTGCAGTGCCTAGTTTTGCTTACTAACCACTTTCCTCCCTTAAAGAGAGGAGCATTTTGTAGAAACTGGCCACTGCTGTTTCTGTGTAGTCTTCATGTGGAGTCTTACAGAAAAACAGACTTCTCTGTCTTGAATATAAAATTTTATCAAGTGAATTAAGCAGTAGCTAAAAAGCAGTGAAGACATGGTGATACATAAAAGCCAACAGATTAGTTGTGAGTAAGAATCCCGCAGAGTGCCAAATAGAAATTACCATACCAATGATCTATCAAATCCTTGTAAACTCTTCTGAATTCCTACGCTTAGTGATAACTACTGGCTTTGAGTTTCTGCGTGCACTTAAATTGTATCATTACTTTATCTGCTCCGTATTTAGGCTGTAGTCATACTAATCAATGTACAGCGAGTAAGGTTACACTCTTGAGTAAGCCGTAAATACACTATCAGCTTGCTTTAGCATTTTCAACAGCACAGGGCTATATTTTAGGATCTTGGGTCAAATGTATCTTATCTAGAGTTTATCTGTACTTTTGATTAGGAATTTTGGGAGCTGCTGAAATACATATTTTAATCAATAAAATGAGTCTTTAGTTCCTGTTTGGGTTCCTTTCAAAGGTAATACCTCTTTTTCCTTCTTTAAAATAGTTTCCTATGATTTTTTTTTACTGCTGTAGTTTCTGTTTCTAATTTTTTTTCCCCAAGAATGGTAGAAAGGAACTCAGTGTCCTATGGTGTACTGTTTTAAGACAAGATAGTAAAAGATTTAGCGTATCTTTTTTTGGCCTATTAGGATTTCAGGCATAGGGATCAAGTAGCTGGAACCAAAAGTGTAATCTATAACATACTTGCAGCCTGAAGGAGGAAAACCACTTCCTAATAATTTTATTTTGGTCTCTGGTACATTTTATTTCTGAGCTGATTTTTGGTGTATTTTTAAAATAGAATCAGTTTTTTATATTTTTCTTGTATAAGAAAGAGTTGTGTTATAGAATACTGCAGTGCATGATATAGATTTTTACCCTTTTATTTGTTGTCATAGAAGATTATATTTGTTTTTTTTGCCTAAGCCTTCAGTTTTAAACCACCAGTTTGTATGTCTAAATCTCCCTTTGTACTATGTGCTGTTTTTTCCTATGAGTTTTGATGCTTTTTTAAATTCTTAATGCCAAAATATAAATTAACATTGCAAGTTGCATGTGAACTGGCATAGGGCAAGTGTGCATTAAAAATGGTACTTAACAAAAGCAGCTAAGAACTGTTTATTCAAATTAGGCTTTTAAAAACATGTTCTTGACTGCTATTTACACAATGAAAAAAATACATTAAAAATTCATTTTGTACGTCCAGATTTGCTGAAATATGTAGTGGAGTATTAGTTATTATTATTTTGCTGTATTTGTAGATTAAACAGAAGTCTAGATACTCATTTAGCATTCGTATTTTGCTGCCACATGCTTAAATTTAATTTAATGTTTTTCAGCCTGGTCAAAATCTCTTAAACAAAGATGGGATACCAAACCAGCATACGTGGTGGGAAAAGCTACAGCTTCTCTAGGTAAGCTGGGGTTTTTAAAAAAGAAATCTTAGATAAATCTGTCTTGTAAGTACATTTTTTGGAATATTAGCTGCTATTCAAGGGTACTTAGAAGAAAATATAGGTAAGTTTTATAAATGGATAATTTTGAAAACAGGTAATTGTATACACATTGGAACTATACGTGCTTAGTTCAGCTAAGCATCTAGCTTCTGGTTTTTCAGTACTTCTGTATTGTGATGGTAACTACTTTAAAAAGTTTGCTCAAAAAAGAAAAAAAACCACCCCTTTTGTCCTTAATTTGCATGTGTGTTTTTTTATTCACTTTGGAAATGACATTGGATGAAGGGTATTACAACATGATTGTCTGAGATTGTACAACGTGTGACACACTGGCCCTTCATTCCCTCAGTGTTCCTGTGAGGCGTTTGCCAGACCAAAGTCAGCAGTATACTTCCCGTTGACTTCAGTGGGTCAGCTGCTTTATTCGTCTTGACGCTGGTTTCAATCTGATGCAATACATATTTTATATACATAACAAATATGCAGTGTAGATTTTAGTTTATGAAAGCCTTTCTTAGTGTGAAATTGCATTGTAGCTTTAGCTTCCACTGAACCACATGGGAAATATTAAGAGAAGACTAGCATTTGAGAATTTTAAGAGTCTTGATGTTTTTCTGCTTCTGGTCCAAAAATAATTTGCATAAGTACTGCCTGCCTCTGTAAAAAGCGTATTTTTTTCAGGCAGGCTGGTAACAACACTGGATCACCAACTGGTGACACCTAACAAGTATCTTGAATCAGTCAGGTCCCAAATTAGTTAACTTCTCAGGAATTCATCTTATCCCTACTTACTTGCTTAAGTAAGACCAGTGTTACACTCTCAGTTTTTCTGATAGGATTTCAGCCTTTGCTACAAAGAAGAGCGATACACTTATTGGGAAGCTAGCTGCAACCAAACCATGCCAGGAATTGCAGCCCATTCAGCATAGTCAGACAGTGCTTTCTGTTTCACCGCTTCAGGTATGAGAGTTTAGAAACTCTCCAAAACAGCTTAGCTATCCCCAGAATCCTTCTTTTGTACTTTTTTCAAGTATGTCTTTCTAGAAACAAAATCAGATCTTTCATAGCATGTTACTACTTCAAATGCTCTGATTTTTTGCTTTTCAAAGAAGTATTTCTGTGTGTGTGTGTGTATCAAGTTGTGTCTCCCTTTTCAACCCAAGTTTCTGTGACAGTAAATCTGAATTGTTCTCATCGATTTCAGTGTTTTTCTTTGCTGCTTTTGATTATAGTGGAAGAAATTGGTCTTACTCCACAAGGAGAAAAGTCTGGAAATGCAGAAAAATTAGCTGAATATATTTGCTCAAGTAAGTATCTAAAATCTTCTACGTAAATTAAGCTAATGTACCTTCCACTGTTTTGGAATTTCCTGTAAATAAAATGAAGTGTACACTGAAGCAGAGAAGTACATACTGCATATATCTCTTCTACGTACAACCCCTGAATTCAGCTTTTGGGAATGTGGGTGATATCTCTATAAAGTGATAAAAAAGGACTTTGAAATACCTATGCAAAATATTAATTTACATGCAATCTTAGGCTCTGTAATTGATTAATAATACTATATGACCCAGTAGATGAAGTATTTTTTTTACTAAAAGATCAGAGCTGTAACGATTGGAAATTGCTGCTTAATCATAAGATTTCAGAGGAATCTATTTTTCAGCACCAAAGGAGAGTGGTTTTGAAGAAGTTGCAGAAAGGGGTAGTTAAAATGATGGTTTATGTTTTGTTTAACCATTTTGTTATGGTTAAAGCTGTAACGCCGATCTGTTTGCTCCTTCTAAATGTATTATCAGATTGTTGGGTAATTGTAAAAGTCTAGTTAGTCTACTTCCTCATTTTTTTTAACTGTAATTTGTTAAAATTTCCAGTAGTAATAAGAAACATTTTTAGGCTTAGGGGCTGATTATTTTGGGGGTGGGTGGGTCAGTACAAGCTGTGAAAAAAGAGGCTGTGTTTTTGTACAGCCTGGGTTGTAGAAGTTGGGTGAAGAACGTCGTAAGCAGGAGCTGCCAGTGGAATGAGTTTGACCTCAGAGCTTCTGACATACATGGTGGTGTTCCTGGGGATCCATGACTGAGGCACATGCTGCCTTCAAAGTGTCCGTCTGACCGTCGGCTGGGAGGAACAGTTATCAAAAGAAGTCAGCAGAATTAGTCCCCAAGCGCTCTGAAACTCATTGCTAAACTGATCTCTGTACCAGGTGAAAATCACAGCGAAGGTTCAGTATCTCAGCAGCAAGCTGTTAGCTGGCAGATCCTTCTCTGTTCTTTTACATGGCCTGGGCTGCATCCCTGCTCACGTGAGAAAGCAGGGAGCTGTATAGTGGAGCCCCATAGCGAAATTAGAGGGTAGCTTTCAGTCTGATACCAAGGTATGTCCTTCGCTGAAGGACTTTTTGCCCAAAATTTAAAAAGGGAAACAGAAACCTTCATCTAGAGGCTCATGCAGTGTCCACTAATGGAAGAGAGAATGACCAATGCTTTGAAAAGCCATGTTATTCAGCCAGTCAAGGTAAATAGTCTGCCTTTGGCTAACCCTAGTCAGAGAAACAAATGACAGTGCAGTTATTCTAGATGTTGGATGAATAATTGTATCTGCTGGTTTAAAAGCCCCACTGCTGACCAGGCTTTATGAACTTGCTGAATAAGGTGCTAGGTGCTTCAGTAGTGGAAATGATGTCAAGAACCCTGACACGTTATTTTTGGCTGTTAGGCATAACGTTAGATGCGAAAGAGAGTGTTGATTAGCAAAGTCTGCATAGTAGCAGAGATTTATAGGTAAAAGAAAAATGCACTTGAGCTGGCAAGTATTGTTTTTTATGGGCAGAGTGCTCTGTTATTCATTGCCAAATAAAATATTTTAACTATATGGAATATTTCATGATAAAAATGATAGTTGCCAACACAAGATTAAGTAATAAATTCTGAAAACTAAAAATGAAATTTTCAACACAAAAATGCCATAAGTGAAGAATAACCCATATCTACCCTTCAACAGATACTTTAAAACAAAGACAGGTTTTAGCTGATTTTTTAGTGCTAGGAAATCTACTTCTGGTAATGAATTAATGTTTGCCAGTTTGCAGATGGAGGGTTTTTTTGAGAAGGAAGACGAGAAAAATACCTGTCTCTTCTGTTGTATGAATGTGAAAAAAACTAGGATCAGGTCTAAAGAAAACAATGGATATAGTACCAGGAGTGGAAAAATTCCTCGTTGGTGAGCCTGTGACTGGCACAGTTAGTGCATTGTAACATCTTCTTGGTTATTTTCTCAGTCCAGTGGAGGATCATCCTGGCCCTTCTCCTCCCTTGGGAGCTGCTTGGTTCACAGCCCCTGTTATTTCTGACCGTGTTTGATCCCGTGGCTATTTCCCCGCTTTGCCTGCACACTCCTGCCGAGTTAGGAGCTGGCAGTCACAGAGGGAGCTGGACAGGGAACAGCACTTTCTGGTGAGAGCAGAGAAGTTCCAGAACCAGCAGCAGCTTCTGGTAGCCACCAGGGAAAGAGAGAACTGTGTGTTTACAGCCTTTTACATAGAGTATCCGGAGGGTGGTTTCATACCACACCACCAGCAGGCTATTTAAATTAACACAGTGCTGCAACACTTCCGTTATCCTTGCAAAAATGACTACCTTTGAATACCCTTCAGTTTTGATAACCGAACGGTGAATTTCAGTCATTGGAGACTGCCTGTTGTTGATACATATAATCATACTCAATGATTTATTGGATTGCGCATATTTATGCGCTCTGAATTTATCAAGTGGTTTATAAGAATCTCTGAGGTACAGATTAAATGACATCATGTCCCCTATTATGTATATATTTATTTTTGTTTATGCATAAAATGATAAGTAAATGAAAAGAATAGCTCTAAATTTTTTATATCATTAGAATTTATTGTCAGAATAAAAATAAAATCTGAAGCAATGATACTTCTTTTGTTATTCACCTTTTGTGCTTTGGTACCCACTTCAACTTAAGTGATTGGGGAAAGAAAGGAATTTACTCCTTCACTAGCTAGTTATCTTTATTCTCTTTTCAAGGCAGATTTTTTTTGGTTTTATTACAGTGTAACATTTGTGTTGGTTACAGAAGTAGGGGATACCATTAGGGCCAATGCTTGTTATATTGTTCAGGCCTACTAAGGAATTTTTCTGTGCTTTGTAAACACAAGTCAAAAAGTATTAGTGTTTCTTTACAGATATCACATTGACATTTCAATTAATTGACGTGAGTTGCAGGAGGATTAATGCTGAAATATTTAGGTTTTATCTTATTATTTTAAAATCTCTTTTACATTCTGTCCCAAGTTCATTCTTCCTTCCTGTAATTTATTACAAGCTTATCTATGGCTTCTCATAAAACTTCAGTGTGCATTTAGGATGGTCAGAAATATCCATGTTGACTTCTGCTAGGGTCTTTCCATTTGATTTTTACTATGCTGTCCTGTTGGGTTTTTTTCCCTGAGGCATCTCTGATGCTTACTGTTATAAACCACTGTTTAAGTGCTGTTCCAGCACTTAAAAAAAAAATTTATTTTTCTAGTAGTTGTCTCTTAAACATGTGTATTAACATATCTGAATTATTAATTAAAAAAATGTGTGGAGGAAGTCTTATTTTGAAAGATGAATGCAAAGTTGTGTGCAGCTGTGCAGAATTTCATCTTGGAATTTTCTCTGTATTTGTTATTTATAGGAAAGGCAAACTGTACAAAAAAAAGTCTGCTGTTAAATTCCTATCCAAAAATCAGATTCTTCCTTGATTAAAATGCTTTCTATCTTTTGCAAAGTGTCAATATCCACTTTTATTAGATAAAATCTAGCAGTGAAAAACTTTCCAAAACAGCTAGTTTAAGCCCTAAACCCAGCAAATTATTGAGAATCTCATATAGACAGTGCTATTTGCTAGTTTCAGACAGATTGCAACTTTTCAGCACAGTATTTCTGTCCTCTTCTTTGCCTGCCTCAACATTCTTAGAGAGAGAGAGAGAGCTGTCATGTATTGAGTGGGACTAAGATTTTAAATATAAAATTGAGGAAGATTGTGTTTCGGAGGAGGAGATAACTTGCACAGTACTTGGTTTGCGTTGTAGAATGGCAAGGGGAATAGAAATGTGGTTTATCATTTGGGAGATCTTTTTAGCCAATGTATTCATATTATAGTTACGGAATATTTTTTAATTTACATGCTAAGTAGCCTCTGTCCTCTGAATTGTGGATGCAGTTGCACTGCGGATGTTTTCAGTTATCTTAGGGCTGTGTCTGTGATGAAGCATGCAGCAGTACTGCAGTGTTCGACACTTGATACCTTTAAAATGTATTAAATGTATCATGTTTACTCTTTATTAAAAACGTAAGTTAATTAAAGTTCTTGTTTGTGTATTTACAGGAGAGAAACCTAATTCCTCAGCTCTTCTTTTTCCTTGTGGAGCCCTGAAAAGAGAAGTACTTCCTACAGTACTTAGAGAAAAAGGTTGAACTTCCCTTGGAGCCTCATTTTAATTAGTCAGTTATGAGAAAAGTTGTATCTAAAGCTTGTAAACCAAATTTGAATAACTAAAAATTGAACTTGCTATTAAGTTGGCTAGAAGTTAAGAGGATGGGAGTAAAACCTGCAAGGTTGGATTGCTGCCCACAGCTCTGGGACTGAGCTGTGATGTGAGCAAGGTTATTTGCCTTGTTCTTCACCTGCGTTCTCTTCCGTGAGGTGGGAGGTAACGTACTCCCAGAAACATTGCAAGACTTGCCCGTTTGCCAGAGTGCTTCGAGGTCCTCCAATTACAGATGCTTTAGTATATCTTGAAACTCTAGTAGTACCTTTTCTGTATCTTTTTAATCTTTTTAGCCTAAAATAGTACACTTAAGCAGTTAGTATGACGAGAGCGTTTTTTTGAAATAATAGAAATTAATGAAACCCTGTTTAATTCTGAATGTATATCCTGATTCCAGGTATACCTCTGGAAAGCCTTACTGTTTATCAGACAACCCAACACACTGACCTGCAAGAATCTTTGAGCAGTTATTTCTCACAACAGGTATTGGACGCTGATGTAATTTGAGATTTTTAGGAGGTGTATGATAATACCTAGCAGAATGTACTCCTTTTTTTCAGCTGTCTGTAAATGGTACTTGTGGTGATACAACAATATCCTGCGTAGGCTTTGTTTTGTTTCCCTGTTGGCTACCAAGAAAATCCTTTAGCAGAAATACCAGAGAGAGAGTGCGAGTCCCTCAGTTATTTGTTATGGCAATGGTAAACAAGCCTGAAAGACACAAGGAAGAAGAAATACAAAACTTTTCACATTTTGTCTAACTTTCAAAATGTATGTATGTTTCAGAACTACTGGGAAATAACTGCATAATTACATATTCAGTTTATTCCTTTGAGCTGCACAAGACTGCTTTTTAAGTCATACCATGTTGGAAATTACATTTAGCGAGGATATTTATTGAACAGCTTTGTTATTCATTTTTATTAGTGTAATTGAAGTATCACTGGACATCTTTGCTATACATTACAAATCAGAATCCAGTAGTAATCTGCCCTACATAGTTTCAGTGTTCCTTCTCTGATTATCCAATTTATGAATGTAGTAATCTCATTTTAAGTGTTAGAATTCCAAGTGACATGCTGTTGACCAGTGTATTGAGATATATTTGCTAGAATTGTTATTAATGTTTTTCTCTTTTTAAAACTCTCTAGTAAATGTCATTAACCAAGGATCAGTGCATAGTAAAAGGTTTGAAGGTACTAATAATGGCTTTTATTTTTTTCAAGACTGGCTTTCTGAATTTTCTGCTTGTAGAAGCCTACATGATATCTAGGATTAATTTTATTCAAAATGCAGCCTTTCCTTCTTACAGAAACTTTGCCTCCTTGAGCATGTTGCACCTCTTTTTAAAACCTGTGCATTAATGTGTTGTTAAATTATGTACTGATGTTAAAGTTCTTTTTCAGGAGGTCCTAAAAGGTTATGGCATGGGCAGTCTAACTGATATATCGTAGTATATCCTGGTGTTCCCAGGTGGATATTGCAGTTCTGAACCCCACGGTATTTAGTTTGTAACAGTTATAAAAGGGAGTCAGTAGTGCATATGCATTTTGTAACCGAACTCTTCTTATGGAACTCCTTTCTTGCTGCAGTGAGATGTTAGTTTCAGTGTAAAGCTGTGAAAACGTGTTTCTCATGCGCTTTTTGGTTGTTCCTAACTGATGATATTGTGGTTATATATTAAGTGTGTGGAGAGCTGACATAAAATGACAAGTGTTTAGCGCTTGGTGAGACAGTGAACAGCACTGTGTTAAACTGTCATTCTGGCCTCCGTGAGCTAAGGCTAGCTACCAAGCCATGCGCTATAAAGTAACAACAGATGTAGTTTGAGCGGAACTAGCGTATCTGTCTTGTCAGACAGAAAATCCTGATAAAGGAGGCATGTGCTTTGGGTCCGCAGCTCGAGAGCTTGGGCCCTTCACTCCAGACAGAATTTTGCAGTTTTCTTTTGGCTACAGAAGGTTTCTGCTGCTGTCTTAAGGCAGGCTGAGAGAAAGCCCTTCCGGGGTCTGCAGTTTTAAGGCAACACCTCATGTTTGCCAGAGCTTATCAGGGAAGGGCAGAACTTAGGGTAAACCACATGAGCTGGGAAACAGAGAATATGATGTGCAGAACTGAGATAGATGGGAACGGATTTAGGGAAATAACTTGCTGAGTTTTCTTGCTAAACAGGAAAATGAGTACGGCTCCAGGACACTTTCAGTACATTTATCAGCAAGCTTTTGTTTGACAAAGTATTTGCTTCAAGTCACACCTGAATTTCAGCATTCTGTGGTAGCATGGGGGTTTGGCAGGCTGTCTGCACCACAGGAAACCCTTTCTGTTGGCTTAGCTGCTGTTTCTCATCAATAAAAACACTTCACATCCATATAGAGACAGTTGAAGGGATTTGCGTGAAACGGTACTGATACGCTGCTGGAATAGTGAGTGGACTGTGCCAACCTGCGGTTACTTTTACTCAGGGAATTCCAGCAAGCGTTGTGTTCTTCAGTCCATCTGGTGTCAAATTTTGCCTCCAGCACATTCAGAAGCTTTCGGGGGATTTTATCAACCATATCAAGGTATCTTATCTTCTCTTTAAAAGTGGCGAAATACAATAGGGAGTAAGTTTGGGGTGGGCAAATGAGAGGAAAGCTCTTACACCCGTTACAAACCTTCATTTTCTCTTTTCTGTTTATTTCTCTGAAAACACAGGTTATAGGACATACATAGGTAGCAAATACAAACGTTATTATATAGCTGAGTGCCTTTTTTTAAAAAAGAAGAAGTAATTGTTTTCACCTAGCATTTTTTTCCCCAGCTAACTTACCCAGTCTCCACTGGGTATAGGCTTTATTTTCTCTTCATGATATGAATGTGTGAATAGTTTTTGCTTGAATTGGGCTGAGGCATATTAAAATTCCTCTCACTTCTCCTATTTTGTGGGACTAAGAGCTTTAAATGTTTGTAATCACAAGATAAATAAGTAATTTCTAAGCAGCTCGATGGATAGGCAGTTTTTAATGCTGAAAATCTTCAACCTGAAATGGTTGGGTCATTTTAGTAAGCTCAGCTGTGCAAGGTGATACACTGACAATGTCAGCAAAGAAGGAAGGATGTGTACTTAGGTAACTAGTAAGAGCTGATGCCCTACCTGACTGTGCTATGGTAACTGTAAATAACGTCATTCCAGTTCGCTGCTATCGGTCCAACAACTGCAGAAGCCATGGAAGCAGCAGGAATCCCAGTTAGCTGTACTGCAGAGAGTCCGACTCCCCAAGACCTCGCCGCTGGGATACAAAAAGCATTTCATTTACAGAACTGCTGTTTATCTAAATGAGAGCACAGCATGCATTTGAAGGTGCATGTGGTGCTGTAGAAGGCTTTTCCATTTTGCAGACCTGTTGTCCTTCAAGGAAGTATTTTTCAGGACTGTGCAACACTGTCCTTGTCAGGGCCTGGTGTGAGAAGCTTGCATCTAAATGTCTAAGAAACGTAGAAATTCTCCAGCATATTTTAAAGCATGCAGCTATTCCCCTTTTTCTCATGTGTGCAGTGTAAATATTTTATGTGGGCATTCCTTGAAGAACAGTTGTGAGAGGCTAATCTGTATCAGAGTAGTATACTGAAATAAATGTATCACCTCAGGTATCTCCTAGCACACAAGGTAAGGATTTCACTTCTCTGTATAGTCAATTTTACATGCACCTCTTCTTTTCCTTTTGTAGAAGAAAAGCATACTTACAGTGAAGTATTTTCTGTTGTAAAGCTTACTTGTTCATTGTTCTGTTTTTCAAATATTTGTATTTAAATGATGATTGTAGATTGTCAGTGGAACAGGACAGTTCTTGCAGTGAAGCTGCACTGTGTGGAGCTAATAGCAAGTCATCTGTTGCCACTCAATATTCTTACAGTGCAGGGTCTTAAAAAATTAGGTTTTGGTTTCTGTTCCTGTAATGAAGGATGATTTGTTAACAGAGAAATAAACTGGCTTATCATCGTTAATAATGGTGTTAGAGTTGTCTGTTTTGGATGTAGTTTATGCTGTAATTGTTTATCTGTGAAAGGAGAAAAAGTAATCCTATTTAGTGCTAATGCTAAGAAAGTCATAGAAGATTTAAATCATAATATACTCAATTATAATCCTCATGAAAGTCATTCATGTTGTTAGTATAGTGCTGAGGTTCATAGAGTAACAGAGAAATGCTCATTTGCTCTAAGTTTCTATTAGCTTAATTCTGAGTCTATGACCTGAATTTCCAATTAGGTAAGATGCTCTGTACCTAGAATAAGAATCCAATTATGTTAATATAAACTGAAGTAATTTCAAATTGTGTATGTGGATTCATCAGTCAGACTGGGCACAATAAGACAACCATTTTGCTTTATAAAGCAGTTCAGTTTCTTGAGATGAAATAGAATCTCAGAAGTATACTAATTGCGGGAAGATAACGTTGAACAGTGGGAGGAATAATTCATCATTAAAGGAGAACATCCTGTAGGATACTAGAATCGCTGTGGTAACTGGATGTAGCTGCAGGACCGTGTAGACATGCCCCAGGGAAAGGAGGAAGAGAATGATTACGCAGCGATTGTTGACTTTGCCTTTTTTTTTTTTTCCCTAAGACAAGTGGAGTTAAGCTGTTGAACATTCAGATTCAGCCGGGTAGCATCATTATAACAAAGAGCGTGCAGTACTGTTCATCTCTTCGTTCAAAAATAAATGCCTGGCAGCGTGAGGATTTGGAAGTCTGTTCCACGTCCCCTCCAATGCTACTGGCATCTCTAGTGTCTGACGTAGAAGACAGCCGGGAGAAGTTTCGTGCAAGCCAGTGTCTTGGGGAAGAGGAAGAAGGGGAGACAGGGTCAAGAGAAGAGAGCGAGAACTGGAAACAGAAGCCGATTGCGGGCTTGTGCTCCCTTGCGCTGTATGGCAAATCTTTTGCTAGCGTAAGTACATCAAGTTGTTTGTCTCGCTCATCAGCCCAGCCTCATTTCTGCATGTCTTTCCAGCAGAAACTATCAGTAGCCATCATTGCCAAGTAGCACGTACTCATCACATTTAACAGAACAATGTAAAACCAAGACTGCAAAGGGCTCTGGGAGGAAATCGGGTTGCCTTGCATCTGCCACTTCAGATAGCGCGCTCCTTCTTGACCTGTGGCGAACAGAAGATAACTCAGAGGACTTGGTCGGCAATAGAAGAGGTCAGCCTAAGTGAGGTAGAGCTGGCCTTTGCTGTGGGATATGGAGGCCACACAAACAGTTGCTGTGACTCAGCTGATACTGTGTCTGCATCTGAAATTCAGACATGCTGTTTGTCAATGAAAAACACCGGCTTGAAAATACCAGCTCTGTCCCTTGGTGCACAGTAGTATGCAGTAATATATTTCAGTAAAAAGAGAAAAGGGAGCAGAATGGCAGCAGTTGAATGGCTTTTTATCCCTTTCTATCCAAGGAACCCTTCCACACTTGAAACCACCATTCCCAGATCACCAGTGCCACCGAGATCTGCCCAGGCTGGGGCTGGGGTATTCATCTTTGTGGAAGATCCATATGACAGTCTATATGATGGGCCCTCAGCTATTTTACCCATTACCAGCCTGGCTTTAGAGCACTGCACAAGCCTCTTCCCTGCACACAAACACCACTCTAAGGAAGAGACCGTGCTCCCAGCTGCTGCCTTTGCAAGGCCGAGTCTGCCTGTGTAATTAAGAAGCAGGAGATGTTCTCCTGCAGAGGAGGAGTCTTGCCCAACTGCTGCAGCATTCATAAACCAGAGAGGGCTTAAGCATTTATTAGTAAGTAATTTGGCAGGTTACAGACCTGATCTATTCTATGGGACTCAGGGAAGTACTGTAAAATACTATTTCCATTTTGTTACCAGCAAGAAGAGGTTACAGAAGTTCCCCCACTGTTGCTGGTTCTCAGGGCTTAACGCTCAGGCTCTTCTTGTCAGCTGGCTGACAGTCATGGGCCTGCAGAAGCACACACTGGTATCGATGCTAGCTGCTGCTTCTGAAGTCAGCAAATAGGGAAGGGGTACGTAGTGTTTTCTTCTGACTACTTTCTACAGCACTCATTTTGGGAGTTGGGTTGGTTTTTTTTGAAATCACAGAAAACCCCACTGCCCCTACAGCCCCCACCACCTCTTTCTGTTCCTCCCTTCTGTATTGGGTTTGTGTGGCAAGGTTGGGGGAGGGGGGTGTGACAGGGGTGGCTGCTGTGAGCAGCCGCTAGAAGCTTCCCCCATGTCCGACGGAGCCCATGCCAGCCGGCTCCAA
>JAVKLA010000093.1:38967617-39028795 GCA_034782735.1 Sagittarius serpentarius | reverse complement strand
CCCACGCTGGAGCAGATCTCCCCCTGCGGCCCGGGGAGGACCCCACGCCGGAGCGGGTGGGTGCCCGAAGGAGGCTGCGCTCCCTGAGGAGGAAGGCGCAGCAGAGACTATGTGTGATGAACCGACGCCAAGCCCCGTTCCCCATCCCCCTGCAGTGCTTGGGGAGGGGGAAGAGGGAGAGAAAGCAGGAGAGAAGCTGTGCCCAAGAAGGGAGGGGTGGGGGGAAGGTGCTCTTAAGATTTGTTTTTTATTTCTCACTATCCTACTCTGATTTGATGGGCAATAAATTAATTTTCCCAAAGTTGAGAGTCTGCTTTGCCTGTGACGGTAAAGTTTAAGTGATCTCTCCCTGTCCTTATCTCCACCCATGAGCCTTTAATTACATTTTCTCTCCCCTGTCCAGCTGAGGAGGGGAAGTGACAAAGCAGCTTTGGTGGTCACCTGGCATCCAGCCAGGGTCAACCCACCACACCTTCCTTCCAAAACTCTGCCTGCTACCTCAAATTTTCTTAGGGGAAATCACTGTCTGTCAGTATGGATCTGTGCAGTGCCAGTAAAATGCAGTCAGGCAAAGTCTCTTCTAAAAAAAACCAAAACATTTAGGCACCTCTTTCAGTCCCAGAAGGACAGGAGATGATGCTCTAGGCTGACACTTTTCTTTGGGACACTTCTCTAGACTGTCCCTGTTGAATGAAGTGACAACCGCAGCAATGCGTGCACTGACCTCTTGTGTTCGGAGAGCCTGCTAGGTCGGAGCTGATCAATGGGTTTCAGCTAGAATTGCCCCTTACCCTCAGGAATCTGCCAGCAGCAGTCGCATCAGTAGACTAACCAGGAATCTCTGTTCTCCACAGTCGCGACACTGTTACTGATCTCGGCAGTCTTCCTTGGTCACCCCTCAGCTCCTCTGCTCTGAAGAAGAGATTTTTGTCATGAACATATTTCTTCTACCCCTCACCCTTGCCAGCCTTCCCCATGACAACAATCTGAAGCATAGCGCTTTTAGCCCTCTTACTTCAGAAACCTGCTGTTCAACTGTCTGCAGCTTTGACCTCACCAAAAGTGAGGGGGGTGTAAGGGGTGTTGCACAGAGCCAGCCCTGAGGTGGAGGGCAGGAAAAGACAGAAACCTCAGCCCCCAGTCTGCCCTCTTTTTCAAATCAGTCATTCCAAAGCAGAAGCAACAGAACAGAGAGGTATGAAGCCTGTCATCTTTCCTCCTTCCGCAAGGTGCTTTTGCTTCTCTCAGGTGCATTTGTGCTCTGTGTTGCATCAGAAAGATCATGTTTCCTCTGAAGACAGATCTAAGGGTGCACTTGTAAAACCATGCTCAAATTGTCAGGATAGAAATTTCTACAAACTGGGGTTTTCTGGGTGAAAATATGCCCCATGCAAAAAAGCGTCGGTCTGTATCTCTCACCACAAGAGTAAGAATCACCTCCTCAAAAAGAGCAGCTGAAATAGTTAATTCACTACTTGTGTCTAAGTACAGAGATTAAAAAAATACATATGCATGCATGTAGAAACTGTTACTACCTTTAGATAAAGTGTTTTATACAATAATGAACTACATTTGTTTCTCGAAAAACATTAATACATCAGATGAGGTATTTCTGAAAACTTTATCCTTAAATAATACATATTTCCAGAAAAACAGAGCCTTGCATGTTGAGATAAGACTACACTCATTTGTTAGGCCTGGTTTTACAGATTTTTTCCAGCCCCTGCTACCTTTCAAATAGTTTTAATTCTGTTGAGCAGTTTGCTTCTCTGACGAGAGTCATAACAGTCATAACCAATAAAAACAAGGCAGACTGCTTCATGAGTTTATATTTAATAAATAAACTTTTATTTAAAAATATGCTCTCATTTATTCACAGTTTCAAGTCTGAAAAAGATAATACTATTCTTGATCAATTCGAACACAGCTAAAACCATTCACTTTCTGGGGTAAATGAAGTCCCAGGGATGGCTAATATTTGCAAGAGTCTTGCAAAGCTAGAAAGGCACACGTTTTTGTGCAGGATAGTAACTGTAATAAAAGAAGTGTGTCCACATATTCAACAGAAATTTCCTTGTACAACTTCGGTTCACGTTACCGGTTAAAGTGTTTCAATGAAGCCTTGCGTACAAAGTATATTGCATTAAATATCAAACCAGAGCGACTGTAAGATTACATTTTTATGCAAAACATTTACATCACTGCAGAGCCCATTATCTGTAAGAGAAAAATCGTGAATTTCTCCAACATGAAAAATCATTACATTTACATCCAGAACCCCAAACTGGCATTTCAAACAAAGAAACGCTAGTAACCAAACCACTACAGAGTTCTCACAGGATAGAAAGGAATTCCTGTTCTTTCCCAGATATACAGTGTAACAATGCAGGCAATGTTTCTCGCCTTCAATAAATACAAATACCACACGGGAAAAAATACCACTGATCCCATGCATAGCAAGGCACTGTTTCTGCTGTGTTGCAGCATTTCAGTCACTGAATTCCTCCATTACTCGCTTCGTTATTTTGAGCCAGCTGTTCCAGTAAATTTAAGATTACCTCTGTTCGTTCTAGCAGGGTCATACTTTTGTTAGCAGTTGCACGCAACAGCAAGGAGTAAACTTGCTTGTTTGTTTTAAGAACAACTTCTTCTTCATTAATGCCCCTAAAAAGAAAACAGATAATAGAAACTATTAACCTGACCCCAATATTTTATTCTGCAAATTATCAAAACAATTATTAAATAACAACATTGATGACTATCTCTGTGAAACCGCATGGCTGGTGTTTTGATTTGAGTCTCTTATTTCCTCAGTTCCTCTGTCCTACCATTTCACAGCACTGCAGTCAGAGCCTCTGTTTATACTGCAGGAGGGATAAGGTGTTCCGATTTTTATCTGGCTCCAGTCCATTTGATTAACTCATAATCCCAAGTCACATCATAAACCCTCCGAATCCAGGTCTCCACGTCAAAAATGCTGTACTTTTGCCTAAGTTAGTGTCTAACTGGATCATGCCAAATGCAAACAGACACCTGAATACTTGGGAGACGTGGTCTCTTTGCTCCCCTGCCATTAGCTCTCTCCTCTAAACCACTACAGACATCATTTTCCCGTTCAAGACTGAAGCCCGTGATCTGGCCTCATTCTCTCAAGTTCCATATATCTAAGCTATTTCCCTACAACAGAGACTTTTCCATACTCAATACCTCTACAAAAGAGAGCTGCTCTTCTTTTGCCACTCTGCAGTCTAAGCTCTCACCCATTTTCTCTGCCTGACAAATACCACTGTAAATCACTTATCACATGTGCTGGTCTTCTGTCCCTCCTCTTTGCCACCTGCTCTGCTACATTTCATGTCCAAGACTAATAAGCAAGTGACCCAAACTAGAAAAAAGAAAAATAAAAATGCTGCCATGGATATTATAAAGAAATTAAGTGCGTATGTGTGCAAGCAGCAGTCAGTTTAATTGCAAATGCTTTGGGAATTACCAAGAAATGGCGAAGCAAATTAAATTCATAACACTTGGCAGAAATCAGACAGGTTTATTTATTAAACAGAACAGGTAGTCAATAAAAAGCCACTGAAATGCAAAGTATTTCCAGGGTAAGTTACAACAATTCCCAGAATGAAGCATTACTTTCAATTACTTCTCTCCTCCAGTCTACACAGCCAAGTTCAGTTACGCTTATACATTTAACTTTTAGAGGGTAAAAGTCTTGATTTCATCCAGTTTTATTGCTAGTCTGCAAGTTTCACTATCAAACATTAGTTTTACCACATGTTCTCCTGTTCTCTGCCAAAGTGCATCGAGACCCTGAAATGGCATTTGTGAGCTCCAACTTCCTCCCTTTTCAGCCTATTATTAAAACAGAAGGCAAACGTTATCTTCTACAAAGCAGAACTGAGGAAATATACCCAAGATGTACACAAAGTACTAGAAAGGTTAAACAAAAGGTAGTTTTAAGGTTAGCCTCGATCCACCATTGCTTAAAAAGGTTTAACATGTTACAGCAACACTCTCATTTCACAGTATTCAAATCAAAACCGTAACATGTTCCCTATATTGAATCTTCAGTACAAAACCCTACTCGAGAGAGACAACGATGAGGAAGTAAACGGGGAAAAAATCCACAAAACAAAAACCCAACACTTACCCATATCATAACAGAACTAAAACAATTTACTCCATTACTTGGGACACCTACTTGGTTACATACAAATTATACTTTAATCCTCTGCATTTCACATATTCAGATTGCCACCTTGTGGAAGCTCTTTTTAAAAAAGTGAAAGCACTGAACAATGCACCTAAACCACTGCTAAGAAAGCACACAGGCTTTCTTCTTGTCTCATGTTTTTCTATTTATCCGTCTCCTACTATCAGCAGACAAGTTACTGTGCAGAATGAATTCATTTCACAGTTTACTTCTGGCAAAATAGCACTTGCATCAGCAGTGCTTCAATCTGAAAAACTATTAACTTCCAACAATAAAAGAATTCTCTAGAACTATATGCTAGAATTAATGCCACATTTTCATAAATTAACTTTATATAAATTAGATACAGCAATAGTATGCTGCTGTAGCTTCTGCAATCACACACATTTGCTGCTCCGAGAATAAAAGGTATTTTCTGGATCCCAAAAGCAACAGCACACACATTCAAATCTAACCAACAGAAGCAATAGTGGCATAAGGAATTCCACTACCACACCTAATCCCAACAACACTTCAAGGTCAACACAAAAAGGAGAAGCCACATTTGTTGTCAATCCCAGCAGCAAGACAGAAGATATTTTTTCACTGCACTCCATTAGCCATCAGAAAATTCTTTAACGCCCACAAGTATCTTCCCCGTACACATCCCTCTCTATTTACAGCATTACTGATGTCCCTACATTTATTCTGAAGCATTCTGCTTGCTAAGCTATGCTGTCCCTTATATATTTTATCATCAAGATCAAAAGATCAGCAGTACACTGTAGTTTCTCCCCCAGTAACTTTCAAGTGCTCTGTCACAGATTAAGACCAATGTCAGTTAAGATAAAGGACACCATATACATGTATCACTTCCTGAACAAACATTTTGATTAAAAAAAAAAAACAAACCACAAACCAACAAAACGACAATAGGAAGTATGCCAGCAAAATTATGGCAGTACAAGTTAAACTGCTTTGTGTGTGAATTTATACCTACAAAGGACACAGGATTTACACCCTCTAAAGGGTAAGATACCACAGACCATGATAAAGCATCAGTGATTCATAACTGTACCGTGCATTTCATCCAACGATTATGAACTATTATTTTCCTATCTGAATACTGCCATTCAACTCTGTTTTGTTTTCACTCAGTCCTGGACTACTATCAGGAAAGAGGAGAGAAAAAAGCTGCCTAGTCACACTCAGTAAAGATGTTTCCTGGTCATTCCCTCAATTACACACAAAAACGTCATAAAAGAACAAATATCACACTTTCTTGCATGCTTAAGAGTACGTAGTTTGTATGGATTTATGGATGAGAATCGCATCTACATACACACATCTGGGTTCAACTTACCCAATTTTTTTTTTTGTTGAAGTTAACAATTTAATGGATTGGAGGAGAAGGAATGACATTCTAGACTCAAAAATACTAAGCAGTTTCAATACTTCTTCTTTGTTAAGGCCAGTAGAGGAATCATTAGGTGACACATTCTCAGCACTACTTTTATCCTTGCTTATCTACAAGAAGAGAAAAAAAGAAACCATTTCATTCAACTCCACCATTCAAATGCACTTCAGTTCAGTCAAACAATACATACTGGAGTATTTTGTTATAAAAGTATCAGCAAAATATGGACTTGACTATGCCATCTGTTGCTCAAATTGCCAGCAAGGCATGAACACGTCAGCATATATTGCAAGTAATTTTTTATATAGGCATCAAGAACCTATTAAAACTAGCTACAGATAACCTCCTACATTAATATTTCAATATTAAATATACTACATAGCAAATTCCCATTTATATCGTACATACATTCTTAAGTTCTTAATGAAGACTGTTAAGGGATAATACAGAGTTCCACAGAAACCCATTCACTCAGACAGTCAGTCAGTATACATCCATATGCAAACATGTTTTAATCCATCTCTGGATCATGTTCTAGAGTAATTTTTTTTTATCCACTTCCATTTAAAGGCTAGAAGAGAACTCTGTCCACACTATTTAAGCAACTAGCTCTACTGAAAAGGAACCAAGCAATATCTTAATTGCCAAATGACCAGTTTTACACAAATGCAAGAGATATAAGGGAGCAGATAATCAGACCACTTAACTTTTGTTTACCTGTTCACTTTCTTCCACAAGCTCCTTTCTGATGAGCTGGAACGCACCCTTGGTTTTCACCATTATGTCTAGAGCCCCAAACAAAGTCTTTAATTTCCCAGCACTGCTGTTCTGACCTAAAAGAAGTAAAAATGAAGGACACAAATGGCTTGTTACAGATCACGCTTTTTCTTCCATCTGAAGGTTTCAAGAGTTCTCATGAGAAAAGTGCGTACTGTCCTAGTCAACTGAAAACTGGTAAGGTAAAAATGTGTCTTCTCTTGAAGAAGAAGATTCTATTCTGAGAAGCAGATTATTCCTGCTCTCATATACAAAGTTATCTAAAAATGAAATTAGATAGGTAATGGTAGTTTGGAAAGCTGTTGTAGTAAGACAGAGCTAGACTTACTCGCCATCTGGAATTCTGCAAATGCCACTCTTTCCAGCTGCACACGAAGGAACTCGCAGGGTGCATCCTTCAGGAGTTGAAAGAGTCGTACCGCTTTACTATAATGAAGATCAGCAAGTACTCGATGTTGTTTCCTCAAATGTTCATCTCCAACCTGCACTCAAAGTAGGGTACATAGTAAATTCCACACAATTTGTACATACATGAGGTAACCATTAGAAAAACACCTGCGTATGTTGGTACATGAGGTACCAACAATTGTTCCCCAGCTCATTTTATAATGGTTCATCTAAAGGTCTGCACGTTCCTAGAATACATCACCAGACTGTCATCTTTGAAGCTACTGTAATTTCATAGCTAATGCTAACAAATTCACACCAGGCAGAATTAAGTTACCATAAAGAATAGTAATTTAGGAAAAAAAAAAAAAAAAAAAAAACCAGAAAGCGACATGCAAGTCTACACTAAGGCTTTAATAAATCATATGCTAATGATCTAGCAGAGGGCTGTCTGCTTATGTATCAGAAGAGTGGCTTGTATGCAAAACCAAACCAAAGAAAATATTTATCATCAATGCTTCTGTTACAAGAGAATGGAACTACTTAGAACAGACAGAACAGTAAAGTTCAATACACTCCATAAAGGACAGACTGCTCTTAAAAAGTAACATTATATCGCACAATGATTTGCAGATAAACCACCTCATATTTCTTTGGTTAAATCATTTAAATAAATATACCCCACTACAGGTAGAAGGATAAATATCCATCTACACACACAGTGGAGATGTTAAGTATGGAACCTATACAGACAAACAAAACAGTTTGTACTAATACCTGGTTTCTCAGGCAACTGTGGTACATGGAAGCAAGCCTGTGGTGGATGGTTGCAGCCCGATATTGGCAGAGAGGCTGTCGTGCAGACACTGTATCAACATCACAATATTTCAAGGACTTCATCATGGCTTCACTAACTTCCTTCTCTATCTGCAAAATAAATCAAAAAAGCATAGTGCAATTACTTTGAAACTAGAACACCACCATGTGCAAGTGTAAGGGTTAAATCTCTGCAGCACTATCTTTTCATTACGCAAGACCTTAAAAATGCAAATGACTAAATGTTTTCTAGTTTGCAAGAACTACTTCACAAAAGTTCTTCAGTCTAATGAAGGTTTACAAGTTATTCCAATAGCAGTTTTGCTCAATGTTTAGTTTTTCAGGAAAACAATAGCATATTTACCAGATGTTGTCACAAATGCTCTTCATTACCTGTTCCTGAGCCTTTCGAGACAGTGGAGCATAATCCTGCTGTAGAGTTGCCATAGTGAAATACGTAGTAGACAGCTCCCAGTTCACAGAATCCCAAACAGCTGGATGCACATCTCTCTTACCTAGTGATCTTAATGCCTTCAGATAGTAGTCAATAGCCTACAGATTATAAAATAATACATGTACATGGTTACTGCTTTACTTATTCTCAAGGAAGCATTCCAAGATAATCTGTCTGAGCCTTCTTCAGTGTTTTCCTTGCACCCCTTTTGGTCATAACTTTAATCCTGACCATGCATTTCTATCTCAATTGTGTGTGGTATTGCAGTCTGTTAAACATCAGGATCTGAACGTCACAGCATTTCATGTATCAAAGCAATGGAAGGAAACCTCAACAACAATACTGAAGTCTATACAGCGAGGATTAGGATAATATGAAAGCAGGAGAGGTATCGCAAGTTATTACATCAAGACTTACAGATATTTACAAAGATATTTACAAATATTCGAAGGTAAAACGCATATTAGGATATGGGCCATTCTAAAAATAGTAACATGTTACCTTATTATAATAAAGGGCCTCTTCCGGGGAAAACTCTCTTTTGAAGTCACCTCCAGTAGCACAGTGCGCTTGAGCACAAATGCGCATAAGTCTTCCCGTGTTGCATAGCAGCAGAGCAGCATTGGTTGCATCATCAATTGACTCAAAATTCTGAATTCCTTCTTCAAAGCAAGAGAAGCTTTTCTTCCAGAGTTGCTGCTCTGTCGTCGATACATTTTTACTCACTAGGGTTAAGACATAAGGCTTACCATCTCATTCAAATTCTTGAAAGATACTGAACAAACGTTTCCATTGTGTTCTTTTTCTTGTAAACAACCTTTTAGAATTTAAGGGTGGTAAATGATTCTGAAGACTCAGTTCATGGAAAAATACTCTTAAGAAAACCTCAATATGAAAATCTTAATACCTAAAGTGCAATATTACATGTACTATACTTTCAAAAGAACTGTGATAACATGACACACAAAACCCACGAAAAATTAACAGGATAAAGCAGACTTTTTTTCACAGTAATATTCAGGGTACTGCAGTTACTTCTATAAACATACAGTATGAAACAAGCAAAAAGTGAGTTTTACAGACAAGTGACATTCAATATTTGAGCTTTGACTTCAGCTAAATAGCAGTTCTACAAAACCACAGATATTATGAAAAATTACAAAAATCCAACCCAGAATGCTTCAAATATTAATTGGACAAAGGTCACAGAAAACAGCCAGTATTTGGGAGACTGGAGCTGTTTACAATGAACCACCAGCATCTAATTTGTTCTAGTATATATAAAACTCTTACTTGTTGTCCTGGTTTTGGCTGGGGTACAGTTAATTTTCTTTTTAGTAGCTGGTATAGTGCTGTGTTTTGGATTTAGTGCGAGAAGAATGTTGACAGCAACAACTGAAAACATCAGGGTGTTAAGTCGTGTTTAGGCTAACTCAAGGACTTCTCAGCTTCTCATGCCCAGCCAGCAAGAAGGCTGGAGGGGCACCAGAAAGTTGGGAGGGGACAAAGCTGGGACAGCTGACTCAAACTGACCAAAGGGGTATTCCATACCATGGGACGTCATGCCCAGTATATAAACTGGGGGAGTTGGCCTGGGGTGGGGGTGGGGAAAGATCACTGCTCAGGAACTAACTGGGCATCAGTTGGCAAGTGGTGAGCAATGACATTGTGCATCACTTGTTTTGTATATTCCAATCCTTTCATTATTGTCATTTTATTATTGTTATTATCATTATTATTTTATTCCTATTCTGTCTCAACCCACGACTTTTACTTCCCCCTCCTCCCCAATTCTCTCTGCCATCCCACTTGGTGGGGGGGGGAGTGAGTGAGCGGCTGCTGAGTTGCTGGCTGGGGTTAAACCACAACACTTGTGGAAAAGACATTATTGGTTTTGCTTTCAAAAAAAAAAAAAAAAAAAACCAAACCACAAACCACCAAACACTTTACCCTACAAGGTTGCCCTTAGGCAACCTCCATTTCCTCAAAAAGAGGAGGAAGAGGTTCTTTCCCCCAAAAGAACCCCGCCAAAAAAAACAAAACCCAAGAAAACCCAAAAGCAAAGCCTCCAAGGATTTATTTACCAAAGAAATTCATAGACTGATTTCAATGAAACTATTCTTATGTTTAAATTAAGCTTACGCTTGTTCATGCTGGGCTAAACCAAACACATCGAGAATGTGACACCTTCTATAACAGAGCTGGTTTAAAGTTTCCATCGTATTTTTTGAGGGCATTCTACACGCTTCAAAGGAATTTCTCCAAAGCTATAGATTCCATTATTCAGTTTAGGCTCAACTAAGTACGATGTACAAGTCACAGTAATATATTGTGGACAAATATTTACAACAGACATTAAAGTTACGTAACATCAATTACAGAAAAGTATTTACTACTAAGTTCTTTAAATATCTCCTACAATCAGAAATACTCAAGATTTCTCACACTATTAGTGAACATGATCATTGTTGTAGCTCCGTGAAACAGTAAGAAGTGGAAGAAAAGAATACTTGCCCACTCTCTCAGTCTGCACTGCCGCAGCCTGGTTCATGTAAAACACTCCAATCTCATTCCTGATATTACCCATCCTCTTTAGTACCTGTATATGCTGCTCTGGATTCTGTTTTTTTAAATTACTGAAAAGTAAAATTTCATAAGCTGCTTCGTAACATTTACAGCTGATGGAAAGCTGGCATTCCAAGTCAGTAGACAAGTCCGTAGCCCAAGCAAACACTAGAAAACAAAATGCAAAGCCTGCATGTCAAACAGTATTTCCAAACAAACTTACATCTGTGTTAGTCTGGAGGAAAATGCCAAAAAAGATGACCACATATAAGACCCATGTCAGAACGATCCCACAGTTTCTCAGACAAGTAAAATTTACCCATTACTTAAACAGTGTCTTTAGTTATTTTACAGCTTCAGGCACGTCATACAGTATCTTGACAACCTCTATATATGATAAGCATGATAAGCTTTCACTGAAGAAAACAGAACTGAAGCTTAATAAACCCTCCTCCAGAAATGTTACTAGTGCATGGTTTTGAGGAAGCAAAATGAAATTACTTATGTCTGTCATATAACCGAATTACGGCAGTTATCTTGTATCGCTATTATACCTTGGCACGTGGATTCTCTATGAAGACTGTGTAATATTTCCTGATCTTCTTTTGTCTGGTAATTATATTCTTCAAGATACGCTGCTCTGTTGTTTGCATTTTGAGCAAGCATTAATTGGATATCTCCACAAAGGGTTAAACACTGACAAAGAAATACTAACACTTCAGGAAGCATGCTGGCGCAGAGACAACAGTAGGTATCTATTAGAAAAAAATCCCATGGATGAAGGAGTGGGAAAGAAAAGAATTCAACATCAAAAGGTTTGACACAGACTGACAATATAATTATTTTTTATGTAACCTGTCACACTCTCTGTATGCAGACAACACATGTTCTTCTAAGAACTAACCTACTTTAAAGTCATAGTTGCTCTACACATCTGACAGTTTGAACAAGAGCAGCTATGTTGACCAAGATTAGCAGTGAATCTGGTAATTACAAATGCTAATCTCAGATTTGACTGAAGGAAAACTGACTTTCAACAGATTAACTCAAATGAGATATAGCCTGAAAAATTAAATTCCACAAGGTACAGTTTAGACTCGATTCTCAAGTCTTTAAAGGACTGAAAGCTGAAGAATGCTTTGAGTTATTGATAAGCATATTGATGCTTTGTGTTAGGATCAAGTGTTCTTGCTTTATAAGCCTCCTCCCACCCCAAGCCCTACAGATACTGAAGTAAAATAGCAGCACTACCATACTAAGCTAATGGCATTTTCTGGTTAGTTATTCTCATTATGGTAGTAATATTCTAAACAGCCTGATTTTACTTCCTTCATTTTCCTCAGTAATACCTGAAGATGTATTTCATTTTGGAGGAGTATCCAATTCAGCTGATGAACAAGTTTGATATTTCTGAGAGTCAGGAATATATTTAAATGAAATGGGAACCACCAGGCATTTCCAGGGAAAAAACACCTGCTTGCAGCGATAGCACTTAGACCACAGAACGCCATCTTCGTCTTGGCACCAGCACCGACTCTCCCAGGTTCAAGCGCTCTGAAGCTCCAAATCTGGACTCTTAAGTTTCCCAATCTGTCAAAATGGGAGCACCTTTCTACCAGAGACAGGAGTTATTCTTACTACAGACTTCCCTCCTGAATAATGAGCTAGACACTTAGTTTAACTAAACACATGGTTGTCAGACTCGTCACTGCATGCCACTAGGATAAATCATGCACAAGAGAAGTATTTGATATCGTGAAAGGTATATACAGGCAATGGTACAGGTGACAAATACATTCTAGCAACTTACCATGGCACTGTAAAGCCAGCTTGATGTATCGTAATGCTCTCCCATATTTCTGTAGAATCATAGCAGCATCAGATAGGACATAATAAGCCTTTGATGATTTGAGAATGAGCTGGAGTTTCATTTTATATTGCCACGATCCAGGAATCATTCCTGACTGACTGGAATGCTTACCCTTCTGAAATGAGCCCACTGTAATACGAACAGAACCTCATCAGTAAACCTCATCTCCATAACATATGCCAGAGGTTGGACACAACTTCATCAGCATACAGACAGAATGCAAATTGCCTTATTACAGCTCTGCAGATATACAGTTATGCCAACTCGTCTGCCACTACATTTTTCATCTGCAAAATGGACCCAATACTTGGAACTTTTCCACGTACTCCACCTGATAGTGAGATGTTCTAATACAGCGAACACAGTGACAATGCAGCTAACCTCTCATACTTTAAAGAGCTTTTAAAATACAGATGCACTGGCCAAGACTATTCCATTAGGTAGCAGTAGAAAGTAATAGGAAAGCCACAGGCATAATTTGTCATGTTCTCCACCAAATCCTTAGGATATATGCTCTCTTTCTGTATGAACAGTGTCAAAGTGAGAAAGACTACATTTGTGGGGTTAGCCTCCAGCACAGAAGGAGCTGGATAACCTGGTCCTTCCCACAAGGAAAACCAATGTCTTTCTCACACTCATTTCAAGACACCCTCAGCATGAGATTATGAAGGTTCCTTCTTTGATGCTGCAGCAGTTATGGAACCAGAAAGAACAGGCCACTGACTTTAGGCATACCAAAGGACAAAATTTTGTCCTGACAATATTTGCACATAGAAATGAGTCTCTTGCTTACAGTTGGACCTACAAGGCCTGACTTGCAAGCCCACTATCTTTAGTAAGTTCTAGAACTACATGTTTACGTTAGGACAAAGACAAATCTAATACAGTAACACCTCATGCAGCTGAAGACACAGAATGCACATATACTGTATCTATATACTATTCAGAAGTAGTTCTCTTCAAGAATTAAAAGCATTTATCCTTTCTATATGTCTATAAACACAAACATGTAGCAGAGAAACTACGTAATTTGCATCACAGGAAATAAACCAATATACTGGAGAAGCGAAAGTTTCTCCCTGTTTGAACTGTTTTTCTCTAGGTTGAATTCAATCTTTATGACCTAAACAAGTAGCACCATTGCTACTTCAGGGGAGAACTCCAACACAGCTCCAGAAATCAACCAAACATTTTTTTCCTGATCTGTGCTATATTTATCTCCCACATCCCCCAGGAAACACTTGTTTCTAAGCAGAAAAAGTTAACATGCAGATATCCTCCTTGCCAGCTGGCAAGCAGCTGCAATGTGTCATCAGTTCCAAAGTGTGAAGGCAGAAGACAAAGAGCCTGGCTGCAGGAGACCTGAAATAAACACAGTGTTCTTGCTCAACTGACCTAGGTAAAATTTCTCAGTAGATCCTGGTAAAAATTAGTCTTACAGTCCATATTAACAGGACTGTGCAGAATTTATGCAAGGTCACCACAATGCAACTTTCTGATGGAGGTGTTAAATTCTGTGGTCACGTATCTGACAAAAACTAAGAAAGTATGCATACATCTCCAGGTCACTGATATGCAAGAGGTAATCATAAAAGTGGAAGTGAAACATGAGAACACTTAAATGAGTAACTCAAAACTGAACTTGCTTATTATTTAGAGATTTTCAAAGGTGGAAAGGAGGAAAAAAGAAAGAATAAAGAACTGTAAAAGTAGGCAAGACTTAAATTTCTTTCTGGGTAATGCTTATAGGGCTGCAGAGAACTCTACTACTTTCAGAAAAGTCTTTCCTATACCCTTTTATGGCACTCCAGGGAAAATAAAATAAGAGACTATAGTCTGAAACTTCTGGAATTTGAGTATTTAAGCAAACAAAACATCTTTGATTTGCTGCTTCCTTACACAACTGTACAGTTACAAGGAAGAAAACAAAATTCTAGTGAACATTTTACATGCAATTCAGCAGCAAGCATAATGTCGGAGAAAAACCTGCCAGAAGAAGTTTTTCCACAAAACTTCCAAGTCACAAAAAAAGAATGAAGACTGTTTTAAAAACAACCCACACAACGTAGGGGGCTCCACATACCAAACCCCAAAATATTAAGCCCTTATGGAAGTCATCTGCAAGCCACATCTAAATAGGGTCCAGTAAAATAATGTGTTTACTAATAAAGGTTGCTTTGATATGCAAAAATATCCCAAACGAGCGATTCTTTTCATATTTAAAAAGGAACAGACTGTTCTCCAATTTTCAATATACTACTTTTGCTTATGCAATAGTGTAATTAGTGACTTAGAGTACACTGTTTTGATAATCAAAATAAAGTAGCAGCAATTTGGGCTGGCACTGGAAATGTCTTATTTGCACAATAATGCAACTTACTTTTGTCTAAAAATAACGCCATCTGTTTTTCGAGACACTCGGGACCACCACTGGTGGATTCATCTTCATATTTCAATGGGATTGGTGTGCTGGGGTCAGCTGCAGGAAGGTCACCCTCTTTTTTAACACTGCTGTCAATAGACTTCAAGCCCTGCAAGAAGAAATCATTTAATTCACCTGGGTACTAAGTGAAACATCATTAGAAAGTTGATGGTAAATTTACCTCCAGGACGTAGTTGAGCACTAGCCTGCAGCGCTCCTCAGTGCCATGGCAGACAGGAAATGCACAGCTAGGCTTCATTGCAGGGGCAGCAGGGAAGGAATAAGAAGAAAATAAGCATTCAACATATGAAATGTCAAAATTGCTGGCTAGAAGACGCAAATGAGAGACAGCATTAAGAAAACCTGTTAATGGAACATCCGAATTCTACACTATGATGTGTCACAGTGTTTCTTTCCTTTATCTCAGTGAGCAATTCATCTACACTTGGTCTCTCCTGGTAATCCCAAAGGCAATGCAAAGAAGAGAAGAGATGAGATGACTATTCCATAAGGGTGTTACAAAAGCATCCACAGACGGTCTGCAATGCAGACCCAGGAAGATAAGCAGATTCAATACTATAAAACAATCATTTCCTCAGCCTGTATATCAAAGTTGCACTTTCATCACCTTTGAGCAACTCAATGCCCTGGGTTTGTTTTGGTTTGGGTTTTTTTGGTTTTGTTTTTGGTTTTGGGTTTTTTTGGGGTGGGGGTGGTATTTTTGTTTTCTTCTGGGGTAGAGTAGAAGGGGGAGAAGAAAGGGGAAACAGAGTGCTTCTGCACCCGTACAAGTTGTTATATTTACAGCTGATGGACCTTGAAGTGTTGGAAATTAAGACAGCAATAAGAGTTACAATTTTTTTAGGCAATCTTGTTCTTTGCGGCTCAGCACAGACATTAGGAAAAAAGGTTTAGCTTTTGACCAATGAGAGTAATTTAATAATCATATCCCTATATAGGTAGGACAAGCAAAACACCAGAACAAAAGTAAAAATGCTATGGACAGTTTCTTCATTGATCTTCCCAGTTTCTCATATTCCTCTGTTTTGTTTCAATAATAACGCACAGAAAGTGCGATGAAGGTAGCAGTATTACACTTCTGCTGATTCGTTTATGAAGCACACGTATGTCAATGAAGTTTCAGGAATACTATGCTTATGCATCCATTTGTCCTCTGTAGACACAACATACGCACATGCACAGCGTGAAGCTTAATCTCTCTTAAAATTAACTATAACCAAAATTTCAAGGAAGTCAAATTGCTGTATTCTGAACAGTTACCTTGGAAAGACAAATCAGAGAGGGAAATCAAAGACTAATTCTGTGGACATGAAGTACCTGATGCTCCCAGAAAAAAAACAAAAACAAAAAAACCCCAAACATTAATATTTCTCCAGAAAAAAAATACTAAAATAACCTAGGTATCCACACAAACTTGTGGTCATCTACAGCTCTTACACATGGCCACAGCTGGCAATATTTTCCCTGCTGCCACAACAGGAATAATTTTTCTGTAGCCAGCTATGCAGAATCCTGCCACAAAGGACACATGCAAGGTGGCAGAGGAAAATCTACATTAAACCTGCTACACTGTAAAATTCAAAGACCTCAAATTTTATGAGCAGCTCATGAAAAGCTTCTTTCCCCACTGCCTCATGCTTCAGTTAACCTGAAGAAAAAACTAACAGTTAACTGAATTTCAATAACAAACTTTGCTACGTGAACTGAATCTTTCAAGAAACCCTTGAAAATATCCACAACTTCACTTACACGTATTCGATGAACAGACTTGTATTTTTCTGGTACTGATAACTCTCCAACAGATTTGATTATAGCCACTGCTTTATTGTCATCTGGTGGATCAGAACTGTTACTGTAAGAACCATTTTCATCACTGTCTGCCATTTCTTCCTCTTCCTCACTGTAACTTTCGTCAGAATTTCCATTTATAGGGAAGTCTGTACTGTCTTCTTTTTTAGGTTCATCCAACTGAAAAAGCTCTGATAACATGTAGTTTGCTGAAGCAATAATCTTTTTAAATAAGAGAAAAAAATTAGTGATTTATTTTCAAGTTAGATTTTTTGTTTTAGAAGCAACATCAATATAATTTGTCTGAGAATAAGGAGTAAACAGTCCATGCAAGTAGATATTTGATAAGCTGTAAATACAGCCTATACACACACACACTGTATGACTGTATGTTTGAGCACTGAATTGTTAATAATATTTAAAGAAACAAATCACTGCAGACAGTATGTTGTCAACTATCCATATATGTGCATGCAGCCCCTGCAATCAAGATTACCCACACTTGGTTTCACCCTCCACCTTACAAGGTCTTCATCTCCTGTTCTGCAAGTGAGGGCATAAAGGTAAAACTGGCAATACAGGCCACCTTGGCACAAGGCAGCTTTGGTTTTTTCCTTTAAAAGAACAATAAACAAATAAAGGCAGCTTTTGATCACCCTGTTTACTTCTTTTGAGCTCCACCCTAAAAAGCTCCTTGCTTATCTGCATCTTTTGAGTTTTACAGATTCTCTCAAACTGCAGCTACACTGCCTTCCAGAGAAGCTTTTACCTTCTCCACTTCTGTTCTAATTCAGGCAAGAAAGGTAAAATATGCCAAAAGAAAAAAACCAGCAGCTATCTTCTTAGTTGATGGTAAGGAGGCATTTACCCTTTCTCTTCTCTGGACTGCTGTTGCATGGAGAAAAATGAGGAAGTAATGAAAGCTATGTTCTGGTAGGGCTAAGCATTCAGGGGTCTGCATTTCATTCCTTCCTGTTTCTTCAGTTTATTCCTCTCTGTACTTTAATACTATGCACTGCCAGAGTTTCAAAATACATTGATGAATGAGGATATATTAGACACAAGCATTTAAAAGCTATCCTGTAGCAGCAGCAGCAACATCCACAGTACTAAAAAAAAGAAACCACCAAAACCAACAACCCAACAAATAAGAAATTCGAATTGAAACTCAAGAGGTCAAACAGGGACACCAGGGCACAAACAGCACATACTTGTAGAGGTAATTGTAACTTGCTTTTCATAATGAGAAAGGAAATAAAACTATACAATAAGTCAGGAGAAATACAACACACACTGGTTATAGCCTATAACAAGCAACATTTCCTCCCTGCTTCAGTTCGGTTTTATACAGAAATAAAAAGCCTTAAGGCAAGACGTACCAAAGTTCAACCTCATCTCTTGCCTAACTGTACTACGCAGTCCTGTACATGTCACTCCATAACCTCCCCTCCTTCCACTCAAAAGAGAAGGAACATGAACACCTGGAAGCCAACCTGGTCCAGCATCAGACTGCTCCCCAGAACACTTCAACAGTCGCATCAAAGACTAAGACAGCAAGATGAGATATGTATACACACTATAGGCACACATACATACACTTTTTTTCTTCTAACTTTTAAGAGCAGAAGTGCTTAGAGAAAAGGTTATTTTGGAAACATAAACACACCTAACAATTAAACCAGTAAGAACAATACAATAATAATCCTTACAATAAATGTTAAGCCCTTTTTTTCCTACCTCAAGTTTACTTGAAGACTGAACTCTTGCTCCAACAGCTCTCACACTCCTATCATGAGAAATTTTGACACTAAAAGATGAGGCAAGTCTGCTAAGAAATTTGGACCAGATCCAGTTTTAAAAAAAAACCAAAACCACACACAACACACATACATGCCTTAAAGTGACCTGCTTTTGGGCACCTGGCCCCCAAACTAGAATGAACAAGTTTATCTTAAGTGCTTAGGCCCCACCTTAAATTACTGACTCTTGGATAGCTCCAGGATTATGCAAACACTAAGTAATACCTTTCAGGCTTGAACTTTTGGATTTAGGCACCTTAAGAAGGATCTGACCGCCAAAAGACTTGCACTATTGCTTCATGCACACACAGGTTGATTATGACAGGGCATAAGTTCTAGAATGCATTTTTACAGTGAAATCCACTTGCTTTCAAGAAGCCTTTTTTCCCCCCAGTGCTGAGTGAGTGTTGAGTGAAGGACTTGCAATTAACTCCCTTGAAATTCACCTTGGGGATATCATAGAATCACAGAATTGCCTAGATTGGAAAAGACCTATAAGATCATCTAGTCCAATCGTTTAACCTAGCACTGACAAGTCCCCCACTAAGCCATGTCCCAAAGCACTACATCTACATGACTTTTAAAAACATCCAGGGATGGGGCCTCCACCACTGCCCTGGGGAACCCGTTCCAATGCCTAACGACCCTTTCAGTAAAGAAATTCTTCCTAATATCCAACCTAAATCTCCCCTGGATCAACTTGAGGCCATTTTGGGAGAAGAGACTGACCCCCACCTCTCTACAACCTCCTTTCAGGTAGTTGTAGAGAGCGACAAGGTCTGCCCTCAGCCTCCTTTTCTCCAGGCTGAACAACCCCAGTTCCCTCAGCTGCTCCTTGTAGGACTTGTGCTCCAGACCCCTCACCAGCTTCGTTGCCCTTCTCTGAACACACTCCAGCACCTCAATGTCCTTCTTGTGGTGAGGGGCCCAAAACTGAACACAGTACTCAAGATGCGGTCTCACCAGTGCCAAGTACAGGGGTAAAATTACTTCCCTGGTCCTACTGGCTACAATATTCCTGATAACTCCAACACTTTACTTCCTGAACATTCCGAATATAAAGAAGTGTCAAGATTAATTTCTAAAACACAGCAATAGGGTAGCTGGGGATTGGGGAGGAATAAGAAAAAAAAAAAAAAAAAACAACAACAAAAAAACAACCAGTCACAAAAAAAATTGTGCCCACATTCCTTTCTTCCACGTTCCAACATCCTCTCTACTTCTGACTGTTCAAAAAAGACGTTACATTTAATGCCACTGAAGCCCTCTATTCAGGACAGCACAGTTACTTACAGTTCCTGGTTCTGGCAATAAACAGCACATTTTAGCTCCTGGTTCCACTGGAGTCTAGTGAGACCAGACCAGAATATAGTCCAGCAATTTCATACAAAGCGGAACTGAGATATAAGTTTTCCACAGTAGCACTGCTATATCATGTAAGCTACGTTAAGTAACTTTCCATCAGAATAGCAACCTTTTGGCATTAGACATTTGGCTGAACTGCCAACCAAACAACATTTTACACTTCTTTTGTATTTTTGGAGGGCTTTTTGCAGAGGTGTTAAAAAATAAATCCCAGAAAATTAGTTATTCTACCAGGCTGTTTTCTGAACCAATATACAACTGCTGAGAAGGCAAAGGAGGCCACCCCTGTGCAGGAGCATAAATTCAATTAACCAGCTCAAATAAGCACTTTCTCCTGCCCTACTAAAAAGTTACCTATGGAGTTAAAAAAAAATCACCTATAGCAAAGGGAAAAAGATTCAAGCCCGATCATTTAGAAGAGAATAAAAAATCAACTGGTAAAGAATGAGTATTACCTGTTCTAAAAGCCCGTAGATCACAAGAGGCAAATGAGAGAAGGATCTTATGCAAGCAAAAAAAAAAAACAAAAAAACCACTCCCAAATTTTCAAGAGCTTCTACTGGGATTTTGAAAGCTTTCCACAACTTGAGAAGGAATCTACAAAATACGTACTAATTTAGTTAATATACGCCGTTTAGTTAATATATGCCATGCCACCTCTTGTAATCCATTTTAAATACAATTCAGATTTTTCACATCACATTTTTGGGATCAATTTTCAGTTGATAACAGCTTAAATCTAGACCACTTACATGTAAATTAAGTTATACTTTGGATGAGATTTCAGTTTCAGTATAGATATTTCTTTTTGAAATTTATGATGTGTTGCCTATAAATAGTAAAAGTATTAAGTTACTATGTTAGCATACCATAGCCTACATAAAGCAGCTCCTGCCCAATGAACTTCCAAACCTCCTGCAGTATCCCAGTTTACTTTTTTGGTTAAACACATTGATACTCCCTTACACCATCCTGAATGCACAGATTTTTCAATTTAAGACAAGGAAGAGATTGTGAACAGACTCAGTCAGAATCCCAATGAGAAAGCAGCACACTCCATTACCTTCTGCAACTAAAAAGGAAGCTAGCATATCTGGCAGCAGTAATTTAAGACATACGCACCTTCTTTGCCTCCCTAAACTTTAATAAACTACTTGTCTTTCAGAGCAATTGAATTGCTGTTTTTCTTAGAAAAGAAGCAGAATCAAGTATCTGGAATAAAGGAGGTCAACACAGTTTCATGTCCTTTTCATTACTTTTCTTACTGCTGCTGGAAGTGCAGAGCATCTCAAGGTATCAATGGCTGATACAATGGTCTAATGAAGAGACCAAGAGTTTGAGGTTCTTTTTCTGACTCTATCACCTACCACAGAATAGCTGAGGTTGGAAAGATGCCCCGGAGACTTTCTAGCCCAACCCCCTTGCTCTAAGTAGATTGCTCAGGACCACATCCAGTTGGGCTTTGAGTATCTCAAAGGATGGAGACTCTATAACCTCTCTGGCTGACCTGTCCCAACATTCAGCCACCTTCAGAGTAAAAATGTTCTTATATTCGTATTACACAGTGTCTAGCTAAGAGCTGCTCCAGTGTCTGTACAGCTTCCAAACACAAAAGGGCTCTTTGAGGAGAGCAAAAGAGCAAACATAATGACAAGTTCCTTTTTAGAGCAGGACAGAAGACTTGTGCAGCAATGAGGGTCAGTGAAGGCTACTTTAAAAAAAAAAAAAAAAATAGCCTGGGGCTTCTTTAAACATAAATCAATTTCTAAGTTTATAAATAAATTTAAATTCTCTCCCTTGCAAAGGGAGGAGGAAGTACCACACAAAATATTACCAGGTGTATTACGACGACAGCATTTCCGTTTATACAAAGCTACAAGAAAACACGTAATTCTTACTTGAGGATGTCTGCCATTGTCCAATAACTTAAGACAATTAAGGAGCAATGTTCTGATAGTGCCATAGTGTTTCTTGTTCTGGTTTTTCTTCAGCATCATATTGCAAGCAACTCTAAAAGAAAGTTGAACAAAATAGTCAATCCCTGGATAAATTCTTTGTGCTAGAACACAAAAAAAAAAAAAAAAAAAATCTTTAAACAATACTACTGCAAGTGTAGATCTCCCAAATTTTATGATGGGTCTACAAGACTTACTCAGCAAGAGTGTAGTTTACATGGAGAAATGGTGAAAAGGAGAGTCTGTTTTGATTTAGTGGGACTGAGGCTTACCAAGCTTACATGTAAAAGAAAATTTTCATTTCATGTATTTTCATTTCATCATAATTTTTGGTCTGTATTCTTAATACAACTGCACCAAGAACGAAGTATTACAGCAAGAATTATAAAAACTCACTTGTACAGAAGAATTGCCACTGGCATTGTAAAAGGGTTTTGGTATTTGTCTTCTGTCTCTTCACAAAGGGTGGTTAGGTCATAGAGCTTTACTATATCACTCCCACTTGCTGGAAGGTAAGACCTTTCATTAATCAAAATGACATTAACATAATTTTTTTCAAACTAATCTAAATCTACTTACCTTTAAATAACCAATAAGTGTGTCCTTCTTTAGTGCAATTTGATTTCAGAAAAGATAAGATATTTTGAGCAATATCTTTTATCACTTTGGTAGAAAAATTGGAGTTTTCCAAATTGGGAATATCTTCAGTCTTGATCATTTCATATTTCTGCAAGAAGTATATGTTAAAGCTCAAGATTAGGAGGGTTTTCTGCCACCTATACTCTCAAAATCTATAGATCAGTGCCTTTATCAACTGCTAAAAGAAACAAAGGCTACTATTATAAGACACTGTCATGATAAAAGAAACAAAGGATACTATTATAAGACAGTGCCATGATAAATTGAGTTAATTTCTATGATTTGCTTTAAAAGCAAGCATATCTTGATTACCCTGCTCAATAAAAGCTTTAAAGATTCACTTATGTGACAAACGTGGTAAATGGAGAACAAAAGGGGGGGGGGGGGGGAAGTGGTGAAGGTGCAACATCTAACTATTACTTCAGTGAAACCTAGTCAGCCTAGTAAGCAACTACATGCTACCAGGTACAACAGAAAGCTGGTATATGTCACCTACTGTAAACAGTAAAAACAAACAAAAGTTTAAAAAGCATACATCTGTCTTGGCAAGTGAACACTACAGATTTTAAGATGCGAGAAACTGATGTATTTCTGCTGCTACATTTTTTATTTTTGCCTTCACTCATACATCAGGTGAGGAAGAAATCTTGCATGCATAGAAAGGACCAAAAAAAAAGAACACTATTTCTGGATGACTGTTGCAAGCTGGGTAGATGCTTCTCATTCTGCAATAAAGGATTTTTGTAATCTTTTTGTCAGAACAGTAAGATTAGAAAGAGAACTGTTACAACTGGAGTAATTTCAGAAACTGAAGAACGAGAACGCATTAACTAGGCATAATGCAAAGAGCCAGACTTACTTGAACAATTCCATTAACGTGAAAGCACATCACAAGCTCTGGTACATTGCATATTAAGTTGTCCAACCAATAGTCAATTCCTGTTAGCACATTTATTGGCTTGTTGTTATCCCTAAAACCAAATATTTCTAGTGTTATTTAAGTCTTTACTTACTCTTCAGAAAAAGTTAAGGATGTTTACTAATGGGATTTAGATTTAAGTCACCCGAGAGTGGATGGATACCAAAACAATTATTTGTGAATTGTTATAAAGAGGCAAAACAATGAGTCATATCAAACAAAGCAGATGCAGTGATCTCTCCAATGGAATACACCCACATTCCCTCAGCAATCGCAAATTTTTGCCCACACTTACACTGAAACTTTAACAAGCTTCAGATGTCACATTATTACCAAGATAGCGAGTACTTAAGTTCTAAAGGAATAGCAGTATTAGCTGCAACTAATTATAGCACAAGCCTTCTCCCAGACCTTCCAAAATTCCTTGTAAAGCAAGGTACTCTTAATTCCTAGATGTGTCTTAAAAAGATGACAAATACACCAAACGAGTTTCGAGTTTTTGCTCATTCTTTGCCGATGCGTAGGCAGGAACAGAAAGACCGGTAATCATGTGATGAACATGCAGTATTAGTGAACAGTAAGACAGTCAGAACTTAGAACTACTACAGTCACAAGTTTTAAGTACTCATGCCCTACTAGCAGTTAACTGAAATTCAGAATCCCAGTAGCAGAAATATTACTGCCCTCTTTTATAGAAATAGCAATAGAATGAAATTAAAGACTAGATGTACAGAAGCGTTTTAACACTCAAGATTCACACTGAAGTCAGGAAAGGCTGCAAACTACCAGTACTTTCAAATACAGATTTAGTTACAGAGCCAGAAAAATCAGCAGAGCATCTCAAGCCACAGTGCAGTGGCACGCCATTGGGACTGTTTCTGTTCTTCCTGCACTTCACAACGCCATCACCATTTAAGTCTAAAGCATGAATTTTATTTCTTAAACCACACATAAAAAATAAGAGTCAACCAAACAAAATGCAGATAGATAAACAGGAAGCAAAGCACTAACTCAGTCAAGGCTGGCATATAAATCTCATTAACTTCAAAACTCACCTGAGACGTAAGCTCACAGCAGGGTATCTCCCACCTCCAAATATAGGCATATTTGATCCTACTAACATATGGATATCTTCAAAGGTCCACAAGATATTACGAACAAAGTCATTTTTAAGTCCCTTCATTAAGAGAAAAAAAATTGGTCTATAAATCACTAGTATAAAGCCTGTTCTCTATGACATTCTGTGGAATTACGAGAAAGCAAGAAGCAAAAGCAGCAAATAAAAGACAGCACATAATGAACTATGCTACGCATTCACATTAACTTAAAAGACTGAGATCACAGATGCCACAAAAGCTACTGCTACAGGGGACTTAGTTTTTCTCTTGGTTCCAATTTAGACCAGATTTTAAAATGTTTTATTAAATTGGGGGTTCAGTGTTTGAGCTCAAATTTCACATATAGCATACCTGACTGTTTTCCCCGTCATTGAACAAAGTAGTCAGGTTTTGTTCTTTGGGGGCTGAGGCCACATGCCCCACTATATATGAGGGTTCAAGAGGCACACTTCCCTGTGAAAAGCACAAGGATAAGGAGTGATTCTACTGCTGAGGTAAAGTTAGGCCATTAAAAAAAAAAAAATCTGAACAAAAGCATGTAAGGAAAAAACCTTTACCTCTAACATCTTTAAATAAATACGTATTAAACTACAAAAAGCCTCTAGTCAGTGACTAAAATGCTTCTTTTCTACAGCTAGTATCAAAAATTTGTACTTTATATTCTCAGAGGCTTTGGAAAGAAATCAGAAAGATTTTATAGAAACTCTTTATTACCCCAGGATCAGCACCAGATAATCAGTCTCCAGAAGTAAAACCTCTATCCTGATGTCTTATTCATAAATTAAAGAAAATGACACTGTACAAATTCACAACAGCTTCTTTATGATAAATAGTCTGCTGTATTAGGCAATAGCTCCTCAAGAAGGTGGAAGACAGAAGTAGCCCTTTTTCAAAAAGCTTTCAAGTACCAAAATATTTCTCCACTTCAGCGTGTTACTATACTGCAACATACGCAGTTACAATTTTATGGATAATGTAGGTTAGAGCCTTCATAAGTGAGCTGACCAAGTCATTATTTGGCATACCAGTTCGTAATACTGTCTAAGCGTAACTATAGCATCACGATTATATTAATGTAGACTGAATACAACAGATCTTTCAACCTCTCAAAAATTTAATCAATTCTGGTATTATATTACTCAAAACCCACAGAATGAACAGTTTTCATAAATAAGCTTAGCCACAGACTGAAACCCTGGATTAGGGTCTAATACTAATCATAGTTTGTTGAATAATTACTACAAACAACTCCCCCTTCCACTTGTGTAAGCTCACAGCAAGTATTTGTCAATGGTGTTTAATTGTTTTGCAACTGTTTTCATAGATCTTCATTTTAATGGTAGATTTAAAAAGATAGGCCAAAACCTTAGGCTTCCATACACACCTTCTGAATATCAGGTTTTCCTACTTGTAGGTAAAGTCATTGATGACTACTCCTAGCTAAATGTTTTGTTTTTCAAAAATGCATAGATAAGTATGTATTTAGTATTACAGTGACAGAAAAAAAAACAATTTCTGAAATTTGGAGCTCTGAAACACTGGCATGAGCTAAAACGCAAATACTGCCAAGTCCTTCTAATGCCTTAGTTCATTTCTTTCAGCAAAGAATACTGCAGCAGCACCTTTGCAAACCTTTCAATATATATGTCTCTACAAAAACTAAGGTGCCATTTAAAACATTATATACACTAACCTGGTTAGAGGCACCTGGATCTTCAGATAACGAAGAAGGCATTTCAAAAGGAGCTGGCCAGGAGGACCTTCCTGCTTCATCACTCTCACCTGAAACAGGACCCTCCTGGTGCTGTTTTGAAGTGGAAGGAACAGGCTGAGCAGCTCCATCACCATTAATGCTGACAAAGCAACATTAAAAAGTTCAGTCAACAATATGCACAGAGATCCATTTTAGAACTGTTATATTTGATGCACTGTTCTCAAAGAATGACTTTGCTAATATGCTAAAAGATTGCTATATTGACAAGTTGTTCATTGCTCAAATTTTTATACAATTACAGCAGCTGTCACGGTCTACCTTGCATATTTTAAGTTGTTCTTCCCTCAAACCCAGAAATATTGAGATATGCAATTAATTAAGTCATACTGTTTATTATTTAATACTTTAATTTTACTTTAATACTTCAATTTCTGTTAAAACATTTACACATTATTTCCTGATGTCATCCCTCAATTTCCTCTGTATAAGGATAAATCAGTAAGTAAGATAGACCATAATGGAATTTTAGCATTTACTTCAAGACAAGAAACCAGGCAAAAGTAAGTGGTGCAGAATTCAAGATTCATGCAGATATAAGGTTACCTGTAATACAAAAATTTAGAAAGTATAGCCTTCTGGTACCAATGCTCTTTACTCTTCTTTTTTCGTTGCCACTTCTGATCAATTAGCCTTTGATAAAACTCTTTCAGCCACGTCCAGTCCCCTGTCTAGGCAATATCATAAATATGAAATTAACATCAAGAAGCATCTGCAAAGTAAATCAAGTGCCTTATAAACTCATGAATACTCATCCATAACAGCAAAAAAAAAAAACCCCGAAAATAACTTTCACAGCTAAATCTTGAATTGGTCATTTACTGAAAAATGTATCTTCTGGAAAAGTTACGTTCTTACTGAAAAGTTGACTCCATTAGAAGGTCAGATACATGGTAAGAGGTTACACAGTAACAAATACCTATTAATAATAAAATTGCTAAAATGGTATAGCAATACTGAAGTAATTACAGGAAAGTGGGGTATGGAATTTTAATCCTACAATACCATAAATATCGGACATCAGATGCAGTTCATGGGTAAATCGACTGCAGCAGAATAGAGCACCTTTTGTACTCTCATATGATTCTCAAGCATTCTGATACATACATGCTTTATTGCTGGCTACAGTATTCTTGAAATATGACCATACGACATACTTAACAAAAACCAAAAGGTTAACCTGAGATGATCTCATGAAGAGTTCTTGAATATCTAGCTCATCCAACAAAAGTGTCCGCCCAATGCGATGTACTGCCATGCTCACATGTGACTTGCTATAAGGTATCTTCAGAAGTTTTTTAATATTCTTGCAGGAGAAAAGAGAAGACAGATAATATTCAATTATACTGCATTGTAAGACAGTTCTTAGGAAATTGCAAGCAAAGAATACACTACAAACACTGGAGAGGCACGAGCAGGCAAATAAAAATCTTACAGTGCCAGTGATTTTGAGGCAGCCATTCTACAAGAAGTTGCATTTGTTGAGGTCACAGAACACGCACGACAGTGAGAGACAAAGTAGTCGGTATAACCACATACGTGGTTTAAACATGGTCTCTCTTGGATCATCACAACCAGGTATCATCAAAAGTGACAAAAAAAAACCAACAACAAGTGGGTAGTTTGGATTTTAAAAGCTTTATCTTCACCACAGGAATACCAACACTGCCAGATGCCCAGAGGAATCTGCACAGAGATCTAAGTCTGAATAAAAATCTGCCAAACATCAACACTGAGCCAGTAAACAAGTATGTATGTTTCCTCTTCTGAATAGCCTCATCTTAATTCTACAAATATTACCAGCACCAAAAAAGCCGGGAAAAATCAGAGGAAAGAAGAAGAAGGTTGGAGGAGGGCTATCTCTTCTAGAAAAGAAAAAAAAAAAATCATCTTGAGAGTAATAATTCACATCAAAATAACCAGTTTCAAACATACAAGACAACTACATTGCAAGACTGATGTGCTGCATTCATTCAACCACATATTTTAGCTGAAGATTATTTGTAAAAATCTACAGGAAATATGGTTTTTATCTCTGCATTTCTTGTTCAGTGATCACAACTCCCTTAAATGACAGAGCAAAAGTTAGGGGATCTGTTTGTATTTTACTAGGGGATCTTTACTTTTCCTCAAAGGACACAAAGATGACAGAAGCCAGGACAGTATCTTAAAATAAGGTTTATACAATGTAAGAGTTTGAATGATAGAACTTAAAAAGTTATACATACCTCTGAATCAGACACAACATCTACATCATTTCCAACTGAGTCAATGAAGTCATATGCCATCCCAAAGCTATTTAGAAAAAGATTACAAGTTAAGACAAAGGCAGTGTGACACTAAAGACAGACCCTTTTTTTAAGCTTATTAAATCTTTGAAAGTTTTTTCTTGTTCTGGTTTCGGCTGGGATAGAGTTAACTGTCTTCCTAGTAGCTGGTATAGTGCTGTGTTTTGGGTTTAATGTGAGAAGAATGTTGGTAACATCCTGATGTTTTCAGTTCTTACTAAGTCACGTTTAGACTAAATTAAGGATCTTTCAGCTTCCCATGCCCAGCTGGCAAGAAGGCTGGAGGGGCACAAGAAGCTGGGAGGAGACATAGCCAGGACAGCTGACCCAAACTGGGCAAAGGAATATTCCACATCATATGACATCACGCCGTATATGAACCGAGGGGAGTTGGCCTGAGGGGCAGGTCGCTGCTCTGGCACTAAATGGGCATCAGTTGGCAAGTGGCAAGCAATGGCATCGTGCATCACTTGTTTTATATATTCCAATTCTTTTATTATTATTGTCATTTTATTATTATTTTCTTCCTTTCTGTTCTAAACTGTTCTTATCTCAACCCACAAGCTTTACTTTCCCCCCCCACCCAATTCTCTCTCCCATCCCACTGGGTGAGGGGTAAGTCGGTGAGCAGCCGCATGGTGCTTAGTTGCTGCCTGGGGTTAAACCACAACATTTCTTCGTCAATAGAAACAGTCTAGCTAAACATTACCACGTGTAATTAGATCTAAAGTTAATTAACAAAATCATTTCATTTCTGCATTCTACAAGTTTTTCAAAGATGTCTTTGGAAGTGCTTAGATCCAATTTTAATACATTCTAAAAGGTAGTTTAAGTTTTGCTGAAACCAAGAAAATCAGAACTACTGAAAGTGTTAAGACAGGTATGGGAAATTAGAGAAATTGTGGGTTTTAATTTTTTTTCAACACTAAAACCAAGAACAGTTTTTTGAAGAGTTTCTCTTTAAGGCATTAGTCACGTTAAATACTTTCATTTTAGCAGCTGTCATTTCATTTTACCTCTTATTTATGTTTTCTAAAACTGGCCTACATGTTGTAACAGACATCCTTGTATCTTCATCCACCCTCATTAAGGCTCCTCTAAATTACAAGCTATTTAACTTACGATATTTCAATGTACAGATCATTCTTTAAAATTAAACCAGATATTACTATAACCCAAACAAATGCATGATCTGCAAGTGTCCGAGGTTATACTTTCGCTATTAGCTTTTTAATACCGACACTAGAGACTGAGAGATTAAACTGCCAGCCTCTATTTGACAAACAAACATAATATCTAAAATAAATAGGAAAAATTCATAAAGCCCTGAGAAACATGTTACTCCGCTCAAAAGCGTACATCTCCTAAAATGGATTATGAGCATTTAAACACAGACCCTCCACAAACTGTTAAATTTCACTAACTAGTTGACTTAGTGTGAATTTGCTTGTTCAGCACATGATTTAAGCCTCCTATTTATAAACACACTGAACTCAACTCATCCAACTATTTAACAAACATCCATACCGAAAGGTAACACTGCTTTTTGGTTTTGCCCCTTATTTCACCTTCTGTGTTCACCCTTGACATGACTATGAAGTTTCTGTTGCCATTAGTTAGCCAGGTCCAGTTTCTAAAGATCCAGAAGAGCTATAAATTGGGTCTGTAACTCTAGAGGGGAGCCCCATTTGGTCCACTTTCACCTGTTATCAAAAGCAGAATGGCTGGCTGAACCAGTCTAGTTTGATTTTGGCCAAATGACAACAGCCACCCAGGAAAGAACATGAAGTCACTTTGACTGTCTCAGGCAAGGTGTCAACATGCACTTGAAAAAAATAATATCAACAGCATCACCAGCATCATTAATCATTTACAAAGGAGACAAGGTTATAGCATACAGGCAAGAACTAAGGATGAAAAAGTAGGGAGAGAATGGTTAAGAAAAAGCAATAGCTAGTTGCTATGGCAAAGTCTGTACTCTATACTTTGAATTACACAGGGCCCAAGTTCACTATTAGAATTACTCTTAAAGGCATGGAAAAAATAGGGCCTGCTGTTATTTACCTTGAAAATGGTTTACTTTTTTTGTTGTTGCCAAGAATGGTTGTACCTGCTGGTCCCAGCTTAGCGCTTTCACGTAACCAATTGGCAGGTGGAAGTTTCAAGTCTGTTTTCTCCTGAAGACGGGCAAAGGCTGCTTGCGGTGGGGCAGACGAGTATTTCACCACAGCACTGCTTTTCACTTCGTTGCCTCCAAGAAACAATACTGACCCCTAGTTTTCAAAAGGAAACTAGTTTTCCGTTTATAAAATAACAGCAATTAAAACTAATCAGAATTGCTCTACGATAAGCTATTTTTAATGGTAAGTGACCAGAGGCCAGTCCTGCATTCACTCATAATTTTCTCCTGCACACCTTCACAGGTATTTCGGTCACCCTGACCCCATCAAGCGTATGCTCCACTTCCTGAGTTATAAGGCGACAGTGCTATTAAAGTCAGCTCCCCACAGAACGTGAAATTACTCGGAAAGGCCGAAACTAAAATACAATTCCCACTAATGCTGCAAAAGTTTATGAAAGTAAGTGTTCACTAACAAACACCAACGTTAAAGCTAAACGTGTTTCTGCCTTAGTAAGTAAGCCTTATGACTGCATATTTCTTTTCAAGTACAGCAAAATATGCAGCTGTCACACCCGTGTTAAGAGCTCTGAACCAATACACGTTAAGGGAAAAATAGATCCACAGGATACTATTTATGTGAAGACAATGCAGCACACTGCACTTAAGCATAACAACAGAAATACTGCTCATAATTAAAGCTTAATCATAATTAGTACGTTCCCTACTGTACTCCAGTCCTGACAATAGCATTCCCTTACTCGCCAAACTGGAAAGAGGATGCACGCCTATGAGGCAACTTAAAACATTACTGTGGGCTGTGTTTACAGCCCCGCGCCTGCCGCAGCGAAACCGGCAGCGCTCGGCGCCCAGGTCCGCCGCCGGCAGCTGCCCTCCCGCGCCTCAGCCTGGCCCATCCCGCGGCCCCGGCCGCCAACCGCCCCACACGGGGCCGGGCTGAGGCGGGGGGCAGCAGCGGCGGCGGCAGCAGTGCCCAGCAGCTACGGGACGGCGGCGACCCTCGGCAGCGGGACCCCCCTCCCCGCTCCCGCCGCGGCGGTAGGGCACCCCAGGTAGAGTCGCGTTCCTCCCTCGCCGCCGCCGTTACCTGCTTGGGCTCCTCCGCGTCTCCTCTCAGAGGGGCAGCGGCCCCTACACCGCAGAGCTCCTCCATTTTCCGCTCGCCTTCTGCTGCCAGCCCGTGCTGGGGCGGCGGGGGCTCCCCCTCGGGCGGCAGCGGCAGGCCGGGGGCGGCAGGCCGCTCTCAGCGCCCGCTGCCGGCGGGGAGGCGGGAGGCGCGTCACGCCGGGAACAGCCACCTCTCGCGCGACCCCCCGAGAAGTGCCAGGGGGAGCTGAGGGCGGGGAAGGCGGTCTCTGGCCAATAGGAGAGCGCGGAGGGTGGGGCTTGCGGGCGGGGCGGGGCCGAGCCGTGAGGAGAAAGGCGGCAGCGGCGGGCGATGGCAGCTGCCCGTGGGGCCGCGGCGGGGGTGCCCGCCCGGGGCCACCCTGCCGCCCGGCCCGCCGCCCTGCGCCGCGCTGCTTGCGGCTGCGGGCTGCTCGCCGGAGCGCACCCCCCGGAGAGTCACCCCCTCCGAAAACACTTGTTTCCTTCCCACTTCGGCCAGTAACTTTGGTATGGGAAGGAAGAGCCCTGCCGCTGGAAGGAGGGGAGGAGGGAGAGGGCACGGAGCGGGGCAGAGGCCAAGGAACAAAAGCAAATAATGGATGGGACTGCCGGTACCTTTCCTTGTCTCCCCAGCAGCGCATGTGAAACGCTCGCTGGAAGGAGACGGAGAAGCGCTGCTCAGACACGACAGGGTGGCACACAGTAACTGCAGCCCCGCTGCACGGCACGCAAACGCTCCGAGCTGCGCACACCCCCGGAGCATGAGCGGCAGCAGGGGAACCCCCGTGCACCCCCCCCCCCCCCCTCCCGGCTGCAGCGGCAGGAGCGGTGCCCCCTGTGCACAAACCCTGAGCTGGAGTGGCAGGAGGGGGGTACCCCTCCCTGCCTCGTCTGCATGCCGGGGGGCCCCCCGCGCACGCACGGCGAGCCCGAGCTGCAGGAGGGGCACCCCCGCGCACACGCGGGGAATCAGGGCGGGCGAGCGGGGTCCCCGGTGCAGACGGCGAGCTGGGCGGTGGGGGCTACCCCCTTACCTGCGCACACACACCGTACCCCCATGCACAGCCCCCCCCCCCCCCCAACAAAAAAAAGCGAGATGTGTGTGTTTGTTAAATGCCCTTTAATGACCACGGAAGTGGTGACTGGTTCCATGGGGCATAACCTTGGCAATCAATCAGACAGACAATAAGAGCCAAAAAAGCACAATTATAGCAATTAGAAGTAAATCTAATGATTTGTATATCTGATACGTTAACAATGTTTTATATAAGAAGTTCAGCATAGAATGTGTAACAAGTCTGATAAACATAAAATTCTGTTGTCTTTCACTCTGAATATTCAGAAACTTCTTACCGAATTTACTACTGTCTATGTATTTTTTATTATTATTACTATTGTGCTTCTCACTTACCTAAGGAGCATAAGCTTCCTCGCCTCAAAGCTTTCCTTATCACACATGTAATTTCTTAAGTTGCTATATTTTAACCTAATCATGTCAATAAAGAAAGCGTTTCCTTTAAGGGATGAATGTAATTTGCGTACACAAAACCATAAGCCCACCTTAGCATCGGACTTAACAGTCTGTTAAAATATTATTACTTGTTGCTGTCATAGTGGCAGCTTCTGAAATGCTTAGATATTCAGATAGCATCCTCTTGAAAAAAGCCTATGGTTCAATACATATGTGTACCAAAGTTAGACAACCCGTAATTTGCAATGCAATAATAACAAATTATCATTGTAAGCCTGGAGAAACATCAAACATTGCATGAGAAAATGGGTCATGAACAAATCATTTGTGGTTTCACGACAGGATGCTGCTATTTAAGAGAGACACATTTCATAAAGGATTTATCATTTCCTTTGTCACAAAAATTACTTTTCTCCTGCCAATGGAGTCTTAATGGTAATTCACAAGATCTCAACATGTACTGTCAAGCTTCAAAATAGTTCTGTAAAATACTGAGATAATGAAGCTGTTGCTTCTTTGAATACCTAAACCTTGTTTTATACTATTTTGCAGTATATTCAGGAAAGTAACTAGAATAGCCTGTGAGATTTCATATGCGTTCTTAAAAAACGCGTCTCACCACTGACTGGTGTTCACTTAATTGATTTTGCTTGTTCACTGTTATTGAACAAACCATATTTTAACTGATTATATATAGTCGTTTGGTACTGCTTTGTAAAATCATGTTAAGCTTTGTTACAAAAGTTAAAGTTGTATTAAGATGTATCATTTGAAAACAGAACTAAGAATTTGATTGGTAACTGCATAAGAATAACCAGAATACATCTTTTAAAAAGTATATTTTTTTTTTGCAAACTGAGACTAGATTTCAGCCAACAAATCTACATTGAGTGAGCAAGCTCCATGTAATCAGGAAAAATGGATAAGCTGTATACCTGTAGGTCTTTGTAAATTCTTCTGAACCAATATCCTTCTCAGAGTACCATCCATAGCTGACTCCTCTATGTGAGAGCGATCCCCAATAACTGTCCAGTACATCATCCTAAAGGTATTAAACATAAAAAATAAGCTGGATGCCTACACAGAACCTCAAAACACTTCACTGATACTAAATTATTATGAGCCTTTCAACCCACCTGAAATATGGGAGATAACTGATCCTGCTTTACACACAAGTAAACTGAACAGGAAAATTAAGTAAATGACTCAGAAAAGTTTAGACATTTGTAGACATCTTTTTATTTCTCTTACTCTACGTTGCATTTTTGTTTGAATTACCAAAACAGGGTAATGTTGAAACATACATACCCCTTTTTAGGATTTACAGCAATTGCATATGGTTCTCCTGCCATGCTTGTGAGGAGTCTTGTACAGTTAGGTCCGTTCAACTGACCTACATTGATGGAGTATCTCAGACTAGTCCAATGAGTCGTATAGTAGCTGAACCAATGCATTCTGGAATGATCAGTCCAGTAGATATTTCCAGCAACCCAGTCAACAGCAACGCCCCTAGGTCTTTTGAATTCTGGACACTAAAAGGAACAGATGTTGAAGTCAGATTTACAGAAAAGAGCTTTCACAGCAGCTGCATAGTCACAGATTTATGAAACTTTTTACAGTTAGGTAACTTTTACCTTTAATACGGTGAAATATTTAAAAACACTGCATTGGAAAGACACAAATTCTACCTGTAGGAGATAAGCTCTAAGTGACCTGCTGACAGTTCTATTCAATGCAGACGAACAAGTCGATGGTTTAAAAATGTTTTCTCAAGTCTAAGGCTACCTACATTAAGAAAAAGGCACTTAGGCAGGAACTACTCAAACTATTGATAATGAAGCAAATAAATGTTATACACTAATTCAAAAGCAAAGGAAAAGGAAGAATCAAGATTACACAGCTATTATACCCCATGCACAACTATGGTATGATGTCCTATCCCAAAGCCCTCAGTGAAAATGGTGCTTGAGACCACCCTGAGGTATGGCTGCTCAGCTTGCTGCCAAGGAGAAATAAAATCACTGCATTTCGAAAACTGCATAAAATTACCTCTGTATTCTGACCAATACTAGTATGCAATTGTAAGGAAATTTTTTAAATGTTTCTCTTCCCTTGCAGTTAAATGTTCCTGTGTTCCACTATCGATTAAAACTAGAGTTAGTGCAATATTCAAGCTTCACATAGGAAAGAGGCTTGACAGATTTTAACTTCAAAATTATAAACTGTAGTATCACTGGCATAATTGCACAATCAACATTAAGGCTTAGATCCTAAAAAATGGTCCTAAGGATAGGAATTCATATTGAGAACAGGAGGTATATATGAACATGTTTCTCTAAAGTTTACTAGAATTCCTGCAGAGAGGAGTAAAATCTGTAAAATAGGACTACCTAACCATTTCTAACATGAATGCAGCACATCATAAAAAATTCAAGACCTACATGAGCTAAATACATATGCAATTGTTTGCCTGTTTACCTATAATGACATCAAGTTAAATTATGAAGAAAAAACGTCTATTCCTTGACAAATGCAGTAAGGGAATGCTACTAAGCTACATACCTAAAAATCAGGAAAGATAATCCTGAAATAACTTGTTTTCCTCAGGTGTCAGAGTTCCATAATACCACAAGACATTTGTAGGCTATTTTCATCATAAAACAAAGGTCATTTCATTCTCTAGGTGAAGTAATAGGACTGCAAGGGTGAATTTAGATAGTTCGTTGCTCATAAACCTTTAATTCTGAAAAAATGTCACAGAATGCATGTTCTAAAGATATACAGAACCCTGACTTTCTATTTAGATGAATATTAAAGCAGCAAAATCAATCACTGCATTTACAAAACAGTGTTTCTTTAAAAACAGAGGCACAGTCATTTTTCTAAAGTTAAACAAAATAATGTATCGTAATTCTTTGTTATGAAATGATGATACTGGCAGCATATGCTTCCAGAAATACCACAAAAATAAACTTTTTTTTCAAGAAATCTAGCATTTGCATGCAACAACCTCTTTTTTTCTTTGTTACATTATCCAGTAACATTCCTGTAAAGGACAAGATACCCAATAATGTGTGTATTTGCAGATAAGTGCCATTGTATTTTTAATCCAAACACCTTTTAATTTTGGGTAATATTCAGGCACCTGTGTCAAGAAGCCGCTCCTACCTGGAGATCTCTAGTTACCACTTTGGAGACTGCAAGGGCTAATGGCACTGGCTTACAAGGCTGGAACCAAATATTTTTTTAAAAGGAGAGCAGCTATCATGGACAGCACAGTCCCTTCCCTTTCTTTGGACTGTTCAAGAGCCACTGTTTACAGTAAGACTGCTTTTTTCAGAACCTGGTAAGCACATGATGGGAGTTCCCATGCAGAGTGAGAGATGGTTCCCAAAAAGCTGGTAGTAGAAGCAGATGAGACAAAGCAACATCCTAAAAAGATTCTGGAACAAGGTTTGGTTGCTTACTAACACTGACCTTTTCTCACTCTTCTCAACTATACAGGAGAAGTGAAATTCCAGTAATGCTGGGGTGCATATTAGAGATCAAATGAACAAGGAGATAACCAGAAGAAATAGAAAGCAGCCATCTGGTGTAAGAGATTAAAAAAAGAGAATAAAAACCACTAGATGATGCTATGGCTGTGTAATTCTCAGTTGTGTTCATTAAGTTTCAGCCTAGCTACATCATATTTCTGATGTCTCATGCATCTTCTCATACTGTCTAGGAAAATTACTTACTGTAAATGAGCTTTTACCTAATAGTTTATTTGGATTATGTTAACTTTGAAGAATGATTTTGCATACAGAATAAGGATGAAAATACAGGAACAAAATCACATTAGTATTTTCTATAGTTATTTTATTCCACTTTGATGCTAAATATAACATACTACAGCTTATTAGAAAAATTTGGCTTTGAAGCCTAATCGCCTTTCCTATTATGGTAGTCTCTGCACAACTACAGACGATGTCAGCTTGATGAGTTTTGATCACAACTGCTGCCTATCGTAAAACCTGTTTTAAAGGTAAAGAATTAAAAAAACCACAAACAACCAACCAAAACCCACAAAAAAAATAAAGGAAAAAAAGAAGCTGCATAATAGCTTGGATTTGGAAACCATTTTGATATAATGGTAGATTACAGAAAAATTTTCAATCCCTAAAGCTGAGTTTGACTGGAGAAAATATGTTACACATGCAGCAGGAACCCATCACCTTGCAATGCTTACCATTTTAACACAGGAGGACTAAATTACTAATCTAATTTGTATCATAAGCACCCGTGAAGGAATATTTTCTCTGTTTACTTTACAGATGCTTTTGGTATCTCATTGCTGTGGAATAAAGTAAACCAATGATTTATTGTTGCTTAAAATGTCTTCATTAAAACTAATATGTTATCTAATGATGTATTATTAGAACAGTAAAAAATAAATGAGAAACAATAATACTAGAAAGCCTTTACACTTTTACTCAGAAACAGAAAATTTTCCTCGACAGATGAGCAGCCCAGTAGGTGCAATGGTTCACCAAACCACCATTTGTATTCCATAAGTAGGATCATTTAAACATCACAACCAGCTGATGCCAGAAAGAGAGGGTCTCCTAAGTACGTGAACTTCATCCATACAGAGCTACAGCTTTAAGGTAAAACCATAAATTAATGCTATTTAGAGAAAACAGTCTAGAAATTGTTTCCATTTACACTGATGCACTGAATTTCACCGGGCCCTGGAGCAAACATTGGGAGTATATATGCAGGTATATTATGAGAGTGGTTAAGGGTCCTTGTTAAGTTCTCAGAACAGGTGGGCTGGAGCAAGCTGCTAATACACTGACTGCATACACTACAAAACCTACGGTTCTCTTCCTATTATATGGTACAATTATTTTTATGTTCAGTTTTGTGTCCTCTTCCATGAAAAACAGCACTTAAGTGGGAAGTCACTCTGTTGAATATTCACCTCAGATCACTTGCACATCTCACTCCAAGGATTATGCCAGTAAACAGCTGCACCAGTTATCACCAATTCATTTATACCATCTTAACTCGATTGGAATGCAATCCTCTTCTGCATCTGCCAATAAACTCTGAAGAGTTGATATTTACTGTTTCCTTCAATGCTTTAATTTGTACCAAGCTTAAACTCCTTTTCACAGAAAAATACAAGAGATACTTAAAGCTATTCTCCAAGGAAGGCTCTTGATATGCTAATTCCATGGAGCAACTTCAGTTGAGATGGATTTTTGCATTAATGTAATTACCTGAAAATGCAGGTGACTTTGTTCAAGTTTACTGTCCTGATTTACATATCAAAGTCTACATGTAAAAGTTATAATATAACCTTTGAAAACTTATCCATTAAAAAACTTGGGTTAAAATTAAGGAATTCTCAAGCTTTTCAAAACCAAATTTAAGTGACAATATTAAAGCAACACTATAAAACCAATTAACCTACTGATCAGTTATATATAAGGCAATAATATTTGAGTATTAATGAGATAATGCTGGGAAAATATTCTGAATAGTTTAGCTCAATGAGAAGTAAATGCTTCACAAATATAAATGAAATGTGCAGATACAGTCTGTGCATTTTCCACACACAGATTTGTAAAAAAGCTTTGTATGGCTTGGATCAAGCATCTTCACGAGCACCTACCTGCACGGAAGAGACAAAGGAAAATGGTGTATAAAGAAAAGCATATTTTTTTCAATAATTTTGAATTAAGAGGAAATGACTAGAAAGTATTCTTGCATAACAGTGAAACAGAGATGAAAAGCAAAAAGTATTTCAGTACTTCAGAAAAATAATAGTAATTCTAAGAACACTGTATCCTTATTAGTTTAAACAGGGAGACAATGTCAAATCAGTTATGAAAATTTCAACCTCTGTACTATGAAGAAGTCTCAAGAAAGCTTATGCTCAGTTTTATGGACCTGTAAGAAAGTGTAGATCCATTAGAAATGTTGTGGGCCAGCAGATTACACTTTTACTTGCAGAAGGCATCTGCATATTAACCAAAAAGACATAAAAACCATAAGTAACAATAAAAAACATAAGTAACAACAAAAACCCCTGACACTTTGATTTCACAAGACTTTACAAGTTCATTATTTTCTAATACTGAACTCAATACAGAGATGCATCTATCAGGATTTCTGAGGCACAGGTATCTGCCACATTTAAATGAGAAAAACCTCATAGTAGAATTACTCCACATCTTCAATACCTACTTAGGTTCTCAAAGTATCCTTCCCCAAAACTCAAATGACATACCTGACCTGTGAGAAATGCTAGGAATAATTTTCCATTTTAGATCTACTTTACATACACTTTCTGTCAACAAAACCTGGACCCTCTTCTGCTGGGCAGGTGGAAGTGTTGGTTTTTAACCCCTCTTTCCATATGTCATCGCAGACGCAAGGTATCTTCAGCGTCCATTGGTGCCTACATCCTCAGGCTTTTTGCCCTGCTGGCATCAAAGGTCAGGAACTTCATTCGTTTGTAAAGGAAATATCCTTGGATGAAAGGTATTTGGAAGTGGTTTCAGATGTGCAAGACTTGAATAATGGGTGAAAGATTAGTCTACTGTTGCTACTGCTGTTTATTCTACTGGGTATATAAAAGCATTCATGTGATGTAAGGTCATCCCTGTTACCTCTCCTAAGTTTAAGAAAACAGCCAGTCAGGTGTTATTTCTAACCTGATTTATTACTGGCCAAGAAAAAAATGAAAACTATCCTCTGCCATCACATTTAATTAAAAAAAAAAAAAATTAAAAAAAATCTAAATTTGCAGCATTATAGAAACACCAATGTAAAGATCACATTGTTATCTTCAGTTCAGCACTAACACTTCCATGAGAATCTTGTAGAAATACGTTAGGTAAAATGAGTATCAATCTGCAGTTATTTTATTTTCAAGTAAAGACCACTTGAAATCACCCTAGGTTATAAAAAATCCGCATTTCTGTTGTAAAGTGCAAAATTACATTTGTGCTTATTCAAAAGAAGATACTATGCAGTTCAACATCTAAAAGAATAGTTATTGTTCTAATTATTAAATTTTTGTCATAGCTTTGCCAATATTATTGTTTATATGGCCACTACAGAAATCAAGCTTGTCTTTGGCCTATCTACATTTTCTGTTTTCTAAAGATTTGAAACATGCCTTTCTTTAAACCATGTGTTGCTTACTTACGTCTATTATAATCTCTCTTTTCTCTCTTAAAATAGAAAAGCTTGACAGTATACAATCTTTCCAAGCCTTTAACATAGTGGTTATTTCTCTGTAGGAAACTTTAAAAAATACTATAGTTGTGTTCTCTTAGAGACTCGACCAAGTCTGTCAGTCTTGAATGGAAAGGCATAAGTACACATATATACCATTTGAGAAAAATCTTTCGAAGATAGACTTTCTAATCTACTAAATCAGCACGTTATTATAGACAATCAGAACAGAAAAGCAACTCAAAATAAATTTGTATTATGTAATCTTTGATTTTTATCACTTACTATCAAGCCACTGTTACTTTGCCTTCTCTCTCTGTCGTGAAGTTTTCTGTAGAAAATCCCTCCTGGATTAAATTGAGTACTCCAGACAATCATGTCCCCTTGAAAATACGCATCCATTCCAGTTATCCTTGAATTATGCTCAATATGTGATATTTGCTGATGAACATCACTGTAGTTGAATGGATATGCAAAACCCAGGATGTCAGTGTCATTAGCAACATAGAGTACTTGATCTTCAGAGCCTAGGGATTATTATAATGAAACAAAAATAAGGTAAATGTCAGCTAATGCAATAATCAATGTTTTTCACTCAAGTAGCTTTTTGGTGTTTATCTGACAGAATTTCTTATGTTAAAATTATTTTCTGATTGTTGAAGACTGCAAAATCACTCACACTCTGGGCAATAAATGCAACTCTTCATACTCTGATACCAATATATATTACTTCAATGCTCTCCAAGGTAACATTGTGACACCTAAGACTGTATTTTCAGGAGTATGTAATATAAGAATTTGAACACTTCAAGCAGTATACAAAAAATAGGGGATATTATGCACTAAGCCCATATGAATCACTATTTATTTTTATAACCATGTTGTGTCTAGAGGGTCCTAAACATATATATTAAAGGAACACAAAGTTGCCAACAAGCATTATTTTAAATTGCTTAATTGGAAATTAGAAATGGTACGATCCTGTCTTTAGAGAAGGCAGTGAAGTTTTGAAATTGACTGCAACATGAGCAAATTGCGCCAAAGTTGCTACAGAACATGTGCAATTGTGTCTTATACCTCCTCAATTCAGACAGTAAACATTTACAGATACTTGAGAATGGGTGCTATTTATGGATACCTAGTTTCCATCTTGATTCAGGTGTTGTAAAGTATGTTATTCATAAGAAAATGCTCTCTGGTATCTATTCATTAAGTTTTGAGAAAATTTCAAATTTGCTGGGTACGTTAGAATGCATTCGCAATTTTTTAGTTTTCCAATTTATATCACATTTATCCATAGAGAATCAACTTATAATAATGTCTGTTCAACACATTTCCTCCTTATGAGCATGAAATACCAAAAATCATTTGTTCCCTCACTCCTGCTAAGTACAAGAAGAAAGAGGCGTTCCATCAAAGCAAGTATCAATGCGGGAATGAGGGAAACATTAACTGTATTACAATGGAAATGAACCTTGCGAAAAAATCAGATGTAGGATAATGATTCCCAGATTTTTAAATTACAAACCTTCTGAATCATGCCTGTGTTTCTGTAACAAGACACTATCCTCAATGAGTAACCTTGCTCGTTCCCTTGTCATAATCTGACTGCATCTTCAGTAATAGGCAATGATGCTAAATCCTGACAGAGTCCACATTACGTAGAGGAAATTATTAATCAGTCATTAATGTGATCTTCCCATGGTAAGTTTGCTTCAAGAAAATACGAACAAAACACGTAAGAAACCTGACTATCACCGTATAACTACCCAGCATGGGTGTACCTGCATTACTGACTGGTGCGCTACAGAGAAGGAAGAACCGGAATTACCATGACAATGTTAATGTTATGGTTCTAGGATACACGTCCACAATGTGCTCACTGGCCATAGGGTTCAGATCAGAAACTGCTCATAGTTCTGCACCAGATATGCAGAGAGATGTATGAGGAGCCACACCTTGTAACTTCAACACTCGTTCTGCACTGAAGACTTTAAGTGTAGGTGTAAGTCAAATGCACAACAAAATCTCACTAAACTGCAGGCGAGATGCTATGATCGTTCTTTCAGTTATTCAGATACAGATCCATAAAGATTATGTTATCTTTACTCAGGCAGCTGGATTATTGCTGTTTTCATTTCTAAAATGATTTAAAAGTTACACAATACCCAGACTTAACCGTTACCTCCATTTTGTGCGAAACCTCTGCCTTATGAAAGACAAATAACGTGTGTGTATATTTCTTTACCTTCATTGGACCATGATCTAGGCAGCTGATTTATACGAGGAGGATATTCTCAGGTGACTATACTTAGAAAAACTCCACTTAAATGACTTTTATAAGATTTCTCAACAAGACAAAGCAAAACATGTTAACTCCAAATACTACTTAATTTATTCCTCAAGTTCTAAAACATGTTTCTGTGAAAGAGCTGATTCTTCTCTCAAGCTTCTAAAGCTTCACCAGAATGCTTATATGCTTGCTAATATATAATCTCTGTTTTTCTTATTTGTGTGTATCTTTTTGTAAATAGAGACAGCTGGAGTTGGAAATGGACTTTCACATTAAGTATGTTCATTTACATGGAAGTGATAAGAATTTACTGCTTACCAAAATAGAAAGTAAATCTGAGTGATTTTGAGAGTAATTTCTGTGCACCGTTCAAGAAATATTTATCTAAAAATAAATTCTATATGCAACACATCAGTGTTACCAACCATGTACGTAACAAAATGATTTAGTACTGTCTCTATTTTGATTTTTATAGCCTTACCTTTTGCTATGCAACTGTTATTCCTCTCCTTATAATTTTTCTCACATGAACATTTGTATGACCCCTTAATATTATTGCAGTGTTGGGAGCAGGCACCAAATACCATACACTCATTGATATCTATGAGGAAAAGAATTGTAATTTATGTATCTATAGTTTAATACAATACATAGGAACATGTCCGGAAAATCATGGAACAAAGAAGATGAAGAAAAGGAACCACAAGCATTGGTGTATCTTTCAACAGTAAAAAGAAGCCTTCTGCAATTATCAGTAACATCATTTCTGCTGCAATTAACACATCTCAGAAGGAGAAATTTCTAAAAAATTCTATCCTTTCTATAACAACCTATTATCATTAGAGCTTGAAATCAACTCGGAGAACAAAAATGTCTGTTACAATTATTTCCAACTTATCTACTTCTGGGACAGTCAAAACTACATGATTCTCCCTTACTGGAAAAGCTCCGTGGATAGCTTTGGCTTAAGAGCCAAACAACGAAGTTTTTATATGCGAGCATATATTCACTTTGACAGTCCCACTGAAGTGATCTCCACTTTTTCTGTAAGTTACTGCTCACCAGTAAGAAAATGAATTCACAACCCATTCTTTGGGAAGGTAGACTGATCTTCTCTTTCTGATCAATTCTTTCATTATAACAACTATGTCCTTTTTTTTCTGACCAGTGTGGCATCATATATATTAAGACTACATTTTCTAAGGAATTTTACTTTCAATCTGTTTATTTTAATTTCAATTTTGTTTTATGCATCTTCATTATGTTAAGCATCTCAAAATATTCTCATATACCACCTTAAACATCAATCCCAATTGCTCAGTTAAATAATCTAGTAAAGCTTAAATCACCCATTTACCCCTTAAATTATAAAATCATTTAATGGTCTGACCTGAACTTTGACATTCACAACCAATTTTAATCTTTGATAACCTCTCCAGGTAAAATGCATTTACATTCTGTAAATCCTTTCAGTTTCTTTTCTTGATTTCTTAATCCCATAGCTATGAAACAATTTTTACTCCGCGGGGAAAAAAAGTATGATATGTATCTCCTCCTCTAGCACAGAAAATTGACTATGCAGTTGACTTTTAACACTTTACAGCAAGGGATGGTGGAAAAGACCTGTACCTTCACATTGTCTATTCCTCTTGTTTCTCTGAAATCCAGGCTTACACTGACACAGTAGGGACGTTTTTGTTTGATTACAGTATGCATCATCTCCACAAGGATTCACATTATCTTCACATGTATATTCAGCAACACCTAAACATAAACAAAAGGTCTAAAAAACCTCTGACAGATCTCATTTTTAACAGTTTAAACAAATCTAAAATAACAACAACAAATAAATTTATCTTTTTATTAAAAGAGTATCAGGGAAATTTTAAACAACTACATGACATTTACCTACATATCCATATAAATTGACAGTATTTAATCGAGATACTTCATTTCACATCAAGAATTTCATACTAATCTTGTTGCAAATATGAAATAAAATACAATCAACTTATAGCTGAACTACTTGAAAAACTCAAGAACTACTCTAAACACTACTAGAACCTGAACTGCTATAAAATTTGCCTTCCTCTTGTGGTATGTCAAATGGAATTAACTCTTTTTTTTAACTAAACCCCAACTTTAATTAACTTCTGTGTTGTTGAGTAGGTTTTGCATAGATGAAAGTCTCAGTTAATTATTTCTTTTCTGCTACAATTACAAAAACATATCTTATCAGCCAAACTCACTTATTTTGCAGTCTTGCTCATCTGAACCATCTCCACAGTCATCAAACCAATCGCACTGTAGCTCCATTGGAATACATTTCTTATCATTACAAGCAAACTCATCTTTTTTACATGGTCTTGGTTTATATGTGATTTTATCTATATAATTACAAATTAATAAGAGAAAAATAAATCAGTATTTAAGACTCTTAGATTATTTTAGACACTTATAAATGGGAATGACCATGAAGCAATAAGCAACTGGAAATTATTTCAAGCTTAATTTCTTTCAATTTCAAATTCTGATCTACTAACCTCCAGTCAAGATTTACTGAAGGACAAGCAGATCTCTCTAAGAAAGTTTGCCTTCAAGTTGTTTTCTTTGATCTGAATGCCTTGAAAGGTAATAACACCTACCACAGTGATCTTCATCCGAGTTATCACCACAGTCATCGACCTCATTGCAAATCTGCTCAGGTCGCAGACAAACCCTGTTGTTTCTACATCTGTACGGCCTTGTTGGAGGGCACGGAAACTTTACTGTATATTAAAAAAAAGAACCAGCTGTTACCCAGCTAGTATTCTTGAACCTTCTTTAATGTCTCCTTATCAAAGAATAAGCAGACATGGGAACAAAGTTGTACTTGACATATGAATGGTACTTGATTTTAACTTCTGGTACCTAATGGAATAACACTTCAACAATGTTTACAGTACAGGTTCTTCATTTAGGGAATGAAATTATTTTGCGTGATAAGGGTAATTACACTTCTTTTTGAGAATCAGTAAATATGACAGAAATAAAACAAAGGAAGTAGGAAGCTTAATGATGATCAATATTTCAATGTAGAAGTAACTTTTTCCTATCTGTGTGTTTCCTACAAAAAGATTAATTTCTCACAAGTACCCTATCTGAATTTACGTGAATACCAGTAACAACACAAAACTATATCCCCCATTCAAGCTAATCTTCTAAAAGTAAAATAAAGAAAACTTAGACATATATGTCCTTATATATTTATGTTACATGTCATTTCTTGCTTTACTACATGAAAAGCACTGAAAAATGTAATGTCATACCACACATTTCAGGAACTTCATCAGAGTTATCTCCGCAGTCATCCTCGCCATCACAAACCCAAAAATGTAGTTTGCAGAGGGAATTGTTGCACAAAAATTCGTCAGCTCTACATATATTTCCCCCTGGGAGGATGGAAAGAAGACAGAAAAAAACCCCAGGAAAACAGAAAGACAAAAGAAAGAATGTCAATTCTTGATAAAACGACTACAACCGCTTACCACATACTATCTGCAGAGAATGACACATGTTGTAGCATAACTAAATGAACAAATCCCAAGTGAAAGAGTTGGAGAGGCAAAGAGAAATACTCATGTAAAAAAATCTCTTCCTTGACCATACACTTCTTTCATTTCCTTTTCATGACTGCTAGCTAGGAATTACCTATTTGGCCTGACTAGAAAGGGCAGTTATCAAAGGAAGACACTGACAACTCACCAGTTAGGCATGCTCCCCTTGCATTTAGCCAGGAGATGCTTAAATTGTCTTTCTGTCTGTAACTTCCTTTGGTGATGCTGACTTTCAGAAAAGATCTGGCTGGGTACATCAGCAATTTGAGCTACCAGAGAACGGTACAAGCCAGAAGACAGAAATACGGTCAAACTTGTGAAAGGCCACTTCAGTCCAGGTTTGTTTCATATGAATGTCTGATCCTTCACCTGTTCCTACTCCCACTCTCTGAGCCACACATTGTCTTCAGAAGCGACAAAGTGGTTGCAATCCTTTAGCCATGAGGTAGCACCTTTTTCTTCGCCTGAGGAGTAATAGGCTTGGCCAGGCTTGTAACTTCCCCATCAACTACAAACTCTGTAATTAGGGAAGATCTAGCCATGTAGACACAGAGCAGATAAGACTAGGTGACCTCTAACACCCTCTTCCCTTTTGTAACTCTTGAAATTTCTCATTAGGATATTTACTGAACACAGAACGCAGCAAGAATAAATTCTTCCATGTAACTTCAGCATTGATTGAACTCTGAATCATCTAACAAAATGGAACAGAGGGTGAGAGAAAATGTTTTAAGCCAAAGTGCTCAAGCTTTAAAAACTGGTTCAAACCAGATTCAGTTTCAACATGTATAGCAGTAAGAAGGCATTTTATTTCAAATTATGGCTCAATTTTACCCCTACCAACCACGAAAGTTATGGAAACTTCTTGAAATTAATTTTTTGTACAACACATTTTTATGGTAACTGGATTCTAACTTTCCTGAGAGGAGAAGAGTATAAAAGAAATAAAGCTGTGTACCTGCAGAGGAGGAAACAATGAAATTTTATATGATAACACCAAAACTCTCACTGTGGCTTACCTCAATGCATTACACCCACCCTAATAGTTAGAACAGGCTCCGTGGCTTTTTACTTATTCATTCAGTGCCCTGTTCACACCCCATTAAAATCAACAGAATGCTTTCTTTTGCTATAAAGGTTCAGAATGGTTTAAATTTTTTTTCCAGAAAATTAATTTGCATGAAATACCCACCGTGTAAGAGGAGCCTGGGAACTCTCACACTACGTTACCAAATATAATTCACTTCCATTGCAAATATAACATATGAACATTCACAGAAATATTCTTTATTATTATCCAAGGAAAAATATATAAAATTCAAGTATTCTTCATGATGAAGGACATGAATATAAACAATTGTGTATGTAATCACAATATAACCATAATTCTAGTTGTATAAGAAGATTGAAAGGGGCTACGTTTATAAATATGCACAGTGGGCTACAGATAAATACTACAGAGATTGTTTTAGAATGCTGTAGAATAAAACTCTATTTGTGTTTGCTATATTTCCAAAGAGGAAAAAATTAGTTATCAGTGAGATAAACTGGCATTTGTTTCATGTGATTGCTCTGCCTGTCATAATTCCTTTATAGAAGAGATTTCTGTAACAGAAATCATGCTTGTGACATAAATACAAAGTATTATAGCAATAACCAACTAGGCAAAAGGCTTCTTATTGCATTATAAGCAATTTGCAGTACACAGAAGCTCCATTATGCTACCCAAAGAATAATGCGGGCTTCAGATAAAATAAGCGCGTTACTACTTACTTACACTTCATTGGTTTTTAAAGAGATACAGTCCAGATATTTTAAAAGCAGTTTTAAAACAGACTAGAAATTTTTAAAAACTTTGTTATCTCAGTCTTGTTAAAATAATTAATTCTTCAGCACTTCCAAATATGATGTTTTTCAATTTGCATCTGAATATCTCTGGAACATGCTTCCCGTTTTCTTCATTTTCTGGTCTCTCTTTCAGACTTAATCACCCTGTATAACTTCTTTTTTTTTTCCTAGTGGTAAATGTTGCCTAATAGTCTTATAACAAAATAAGGGAAGGATATTTTACTCTGTAATTGCTTGCTTCATCTTTGATTATCATTACTTATTATTGTACAGCATTATGCTTTTGAAGTTACACACATATCGTGACTGTAGATGACTAGCACACAGAACTACTCACTTTGAAGAGAAGGAAAGAAGAAAAATCTGGAAAAAAAAAAAGAAGCTGACAAAATGCTGAGTAAAATTTTGCTTTTGAAAAAAAAATCTTTAATTTGAGTTAGAATTTCTTTGTTTGTCACAAATATTGAATTACTACACTTACTAAGAATTTTGTGCAGAGTTACACTGCTACTGCCTGGTAGCTGAAGCAAAGTTCAGTTAAAAAAAAATCAGCAGCAACTATGAGAATTAGATCAACAGATGTATTTCTCAAAAACATATGGAAGCTTAATCATAAGCCTGAAAGTCTAAGCACAGGGTTTAGCTTCATGTGAATCAACTTACATACATAGTTCTGCTCTCTAAGGAGAGTGAGAATTCAAAATGTGGTTTTATGGGTTCTGGATAGTTGCAACATTTCATCTCCGCAGAAATAAATAGAAAACTGGGGTCTTAAGATTACTTATTTAGCAATTTTTTATTATATTGCACGGCTTTGTAATTTATTGTTGCCTATAAAACTGTAAATTAACTGGACTTATTACCGATTTCCCTGATGAGACAGAATATGCTTCCGGCAGTAACACAATCTTTTGGTCCTTGGAGAAGGAAATGCAAAGAAGGAACAATGAGCTGTGAGTCACAAACAACGTAAGTTTTGCTTTGTCCCACAAATCTCTTGTGAAGCTGCTATACTGTCTTTGTTGAAAAAGGTCACAGAGCTTTCATTTCATCCCTCAGAATGGCCAAGGTACCATTAACTTACAACATGTGTGAATAACAAAACAAAAAACCCAATAAAGTAAGCCTTTTAAAGAAAAGTGCCTCTCGCCTTGGTCACAGTTTTCTTCATCGCTGCCATCCACACAGTCATGGATCCCATCACAAAGCCATCTGACAGGGATACAGTAGGCCTTATTTTTGCATCGAAACTGATTTTCTTTACATTCTGTTACACAATCCATCTGTGTGAGTACAGATATGAACTAAGTATTAATGAATAAGAACAGCAGCATACTTAAGACAAACCTAACAAAATTTACCAACATGCTTTTTCATTGCCCTATGTATTTAATAAAATAAAGTTGCCCCTGACAACGCAATGTGCAATTTAAACAGTTACTGAAGTTCAAATGAAATTGTAGCCACGTTATATATGGTCTCATACTACTACTTTATGTTGCTTAGTATTAGCAATGGTAACAATGGTTACATTTATGTTTCTGAAGTCAACCGCTCTACAAGAAACAACCCTGGACACGAGGCCAGTTAGTGCAAACTGGTTCATATCCACATGGATCAGGACTAGAAACCTCCAGAGTGGGTTGCCTTCACCTGCACTGTGTAGCATTTGGCTCAGGCATTCTACATACTGTAAGCGGCACCTTTATGGCTTTGAGGAAGAACAACTATTTTTGATCTTTTTTCTTGAAGTTGTTCATGAAGGCAGTAATTTTTTAAAGAGATATCAACAATGCAACATGTAGGAAGAGCACGGCATGAAGGCCCACGGAGGCCGAGGTACTTCTAGGATTGTATTAGATGAATCTAGAGGACAGAGGGAGCCAGATGTGACACAAACTTGTCCACACGGCTTGTAAGGAGCAGTCCCTGAAGCAAACTCCCCCAGAATGACACTTAGGTTTTGATTTAGGGGAAACAAATTTGTCTACTCTAAAAGGTTCCCACAGAGCAAACAAACATAATCCAGTGGAAGTACCAGGGAAGTAAATCATGGGGCTAAATTATCTGACAGTGTTCAATGGACGCAAAAAAACCCCCATTTGCCCTTTTAATTATTTTCAGATCTAAAACTGTCAACAAATGTCATGCCAGGCAGTAGGAAAAAGAAAAAAAAAAATCAATAGAAATTTGTCAGCTACCTCATCAGATCCATCAGCACAGTCATACTCTCCATTACATTTCAAAGATGCCGAAATACAGCCTCCACTTGCACACACGTACTCACTTGAAGAGCAGGTTGGAGATGCTGATTACAAACACATATTTTAGCATTAAGAAAGAGACAATTTATAAATAAGTTGCTTTATAATTTAATGTTTCCATCTAGTTAACATAGTGAGCAAACATGTATTTGCAGCTGACCAGAGCTTTTTCAAACTTTCATAAACTACAATGAAATACTTGACAAAACTGAATTGTTCCATGCTAAGTAAATTGTATAATGATAGTGAAAGGATATTTGTGTGTTATCACTGAGAAATTTCTTTTGTGTTTTCCTTATGCTTGGTAGCAATGGTAACTACATACATATTTATATTCATGGAATGAGTATATTAAAAAAATTGCATTCTTTAAAATGGGCTTAGGGTTTAACTAAAGTTATGTAAGTGCTTATAATTAAATAAGCTAAATTTGTAAGAAACCATGGTTTTGGAAAGTATACACTATTACAATTAAAATAAATACATATTAATCAGTTTTATTTAAAATACAGGTGGATATTTTTGTTGCATTGTAAATCAGGGGAGTTTTGTCATAGGCTTCTATCAGTTGCACCCATCTAGACAAAGTTTACAAAAATTTTAGGAAAATTCCTGTAAAAATAAACAACTGCATTTTCCAACAGTAAAAAACAGTAACAACAAACTAATAATTTGCTAGAGAAAACCTTTTCACAAGGACTAGTAAACTTTGAATGAACACCACAAAGCAAAAAAACCCAAGACACTTTAGTAACATGCCAAGAATTATTTGCTGTTTTCAGAACAGAATTTTACATGCTGAGTATACATTATCAAATTATATTTGAGTATAATTATATCAGATACCATTCCCCCAAAAGCTTCATATTGCATAGCTGTGCCTAAGTGGGGTTTTCAAAACACGAGTGGGAAGAGACAATGATACACATTCAAAATATAAATGTATTTCAGATTTCTTTGCACTCTTCCCTGCTTCCCAAGGAATCTTGATTTGTTGATTTATTTTCTCCTGGTTTCATTCTGATTTATTCCTTGCTTTTATTTTTCAGTATTATTTAAAACAATACCTGGTTCGCAATTTTTCTCATCATCCCCAAGTTTGCAGTCTTCGTGACCATCACACTTCCATTTTGCTGATATGCACTGACCATTGGAACACTGGAACTGATCTCTTGAACAGCCTGTTTCACAATACCTCTGGTACATTAAAAACAAGCATATAAGAGATCAAGAGTTTAATATAAACATTGGTAAATATACAGCTGATCACAGAAATGACAGCCTGTACTTCTCCACACTATGAAATACAGTAATGCCTCGTGAAATAAAATATATTTGTCGATATGATTCGTGAAAGGTGGCTTGCACCCTCTAAGTAGGCGGGAAGCATCTGAGGTCCAGCACTGGTAGGAAAGGGGAAGGGACAAAAGGGACAGGAAAGAACAGAAAAACAGCAAAGCATTAACCAGTGAGCTTTTGCTACACAACAAACAGTCTACACTGATTTCTCAGAAAAACCTGACAAACTGAACCAAACCAAGCCAAACCACAGCTGTGTGTAGAAAGAGTGGTTCCCCAACCACGACACAAAATATTTCCAGGAAGGGAAGAGGTCCAGACCATTGCTGGGACAAAAACATGTAAACTATTGTTAAACATGACTTGATTTTATTTGCATGTTCTCTTTCTAGGATAACTATTTCAATAGGTTTAGTTTTAATTTAATAAAGATATTTGCATATATGGATTCATGTGTAGAATTCCCATTGCTGCTTTTAAAAATATTCATATGTGGGAATTCAGTTTCCAACAACATAAACCTACTAATTTTCTAAAGAAATATTTTTCCTGGAAGAAGCCTACCTCATCTGAGCCGTCTGCACAGTCATAGTCTCCGTCACACCAGAATCTTGCTGAAATACAGTCTCCATTTGCACAAAGAAAGTCTTTCAAAGTGCATGTCTGAGGCTCTGAATAAAGAAAAGTGACAACCCTAGGCTTATTAGCATTTCCATAAAATGTTTTATGCGTAACCCCCCCCCAACCAATCAATGAATGACTATAACAAGTCAAAACCACTAACTTGCAAACTATAAGGATTTTTTTCTGTAGGATTTTGTTTCATAACATGTATAACTAAATTTCAGTTACATATAGTAAGATAGTAATGAAAATACTTTCATTTCAGATCTGTCAAAATTTCTTTGGAAAATTATGAGATGCTGACTATACAAATATTATTTATTTCAATGCATGTATGTAATTACAGGTTTTGTGAGATATGTACCACAGACTAGAAATTCATTTTGCACCTGTTAATATCCAATGTAATTAGAATTAACCAGAACTTTGACTTTCCATCACGTAATAGCATACCATTTACCACATACCTTTTAACATATGTCTATGTGTCAAGAGTCAGCTTCCCCTGTGCTAAGCGTTCAGGGGAACAGTACTGAAATGGTAAATGGAATACCTAAGAGGTAAGGTTTGGAGTTTCCAGTAAAATCCGTCTTCCAGAAACTAGGTATGGGAGGCAGCATGACAACAATCCACTGACTTAAATACTGACAAAATTGTTAGAGAGATCTAACAGAATGAGAATACAGTGAGTTGCAAAAGTCAATGGACAGTATACGTTAATAAAAACCCACTACTGTCAACTTGTTAGAAAACACAGAAAAGGAAAAAAAAAAAGTAAGGCTAAGGATGGAATTTTCAATTAATTTTAGGGAAACAGAAGGGAGATCTTAGATAAAAAGAATCTAAGGAGCTTACAGATGGACAGGAGGCAGTAAAGGGTGGAAGGCAAGTGGGATATTTTGTGATAAATGGGTATGTTGTTCTACTCCCTGGGAAGAAACAAAGCACAGGGAGGTCTGAAGTGATTATAAAAGGTGGACACAATAAAGGGAAAGAGTAGAAACAAAATTAATTCAAGGTACAGGCAAAGCAAACAGGAGAAGCAGGCTGCAGAGAGTGATGGAGTAACCCTGAGAAGGTGAGATTGGCTGTTTCAGCCTATTTACTTCACTGTCTGCACAGCTCTGCGTTTTCGCTACTGCTGCCACAGAAACACTGGCAACAGGACCGGTGTGGAAGATTCCCTCAGCAGAATACTGTGTGCTTTCTTCCTGAAAATGAGGACCATTACAAAAGACAATGGAAAAAATGAAGTTAATGTCTGGACTTTGGACCATTAGATTAAACAAAGGTAGAGAAGTAGTGGACACTGAGGAGAACTTAAGCAAGTCTCTACATGCAATTTAGACTTTGCCAGAGAGCTTTGGGAAAGCAGGACTGAAAAAGCAAACGAGGATTATTTGTGGGATTATTTGCATCACAGTAAACACTGCATTATGTAAATAATGTAAAATCAAGAATAAAGATTAATTAGTAAGGCCTTTTCAACAGACAGATGGGCAAATGGTAAATGACGGTGACTAAATCAGCGGAGGAAAAGTAAAAAAAGAAAGAGGAAAGACTGAGAGCAGACAGTAGAAATGGACAGTCACAGACTGGGTAGTGCTAAAGGGTCCTTTACCTAGGTATGGAAGGTGGAAACATGAATGCTTCTGAAAAACGTACCACGGTGATCAAGGAAAGCAAACGCAAAATTAGAGGCTTCCAACTGAGAAGAATTTGGTAAAAACCAGCATGAGAATATGTTAGACATGAGTTGCACAGACTTAAGGTAATGTTGAACTTACTTCTTTTTCTGGATTTATAAAAATCAAAAACTGTTTCAAGAAAGGAATAGTTTCAATGAACCTTTCAGCTACTTTTCTTTTCTTCACTTCATAAAAAAAGTAAAAATGACCCTGTTTGAACGTTTTTAAGAGAAATTTCATTTTTCAGGTAGGCACAACTTTTCATTTTGAAGCTGTAGGAAAGTCATAATAAAGCAGATCTACAGCAATTGCATCAGTTCTCCAGCAATGTTATATTTCAGCAAATCAAAGGTTAGCATTTATATGGATTCTCAGATTATATACATGCTAAGAATTTTTTTCAAAGCAAAAGCTCATTGTATAAACGTTAGCAAATCACTGACATTTGATTCTTTTTGTTGTCAACAGGCCAGGAAGAGGAAGTTCACGATATGATAAATCATGTAAAGGAAATAATTTGTGGAAAAAGTAATTCACATGCAAATAAACATTTGTCATGTTTCTATATTGATTTGCAAAATATAAGCAAATACATTTTCTATACTGCTTATGAATTATTTATAAACAGGGATTTGATTCTGGAAAAATGCACACAATGAGCTAACTTCTCAAGTCTCTGTTTGCAAGAAATATTTCTTCTGCTGCTGGAATACATCTCTGTGATTTACATATGAACACAGAAGAGTACTTTCCCATCAGTGCTCAGACTGTTAGTGAAAGGAGTAAGTATTAATAGACTTCTGTATAACCAATGAAGGACAGCATCTTTCAGCTTCTGCTTTATAAAAACACTGAAACTCCTTCCTGAGAAAAGCATTTTTGAATTGTTAGAAAGAATTTTATTTGAAACGCAGCACATAAAATGATCTACTACTTTCAAATTTTGAAGTCTGAAAATAATCTGTACAGCCAAGAGACATTTGTCATCAACTTAAATGGCAGCAAGAAAAGGGTCTCATGAGAAATATTTAAATGATTTCATATTTGGGGTTCAATTTTGCATTTAATAGGCACAGATAATGCATTAAATCATGAATTGAAAGGATTTTTCAGGAGACTGATGTACTGATACACAAGTCTGAGGGAAAAAAACCCATAACCTTTTTTCTTAAAACAGGATATGAAGTTTAAACTTATAGTGTACTTTTTACCTGTATTTGTACGGGATAAATATGTTTTTCTCCTTGGGAGAATTGTGTGTCTTGTAACAGCTGTTAGAAAGTAAACTTTTTAGAGAAACTGATTTGTATAGTAGGAAAGATGGAACTTGCATGTAGAAAAGGAAGTAACAGCAATACAAACATGGCATAGGAGCACCTCAGCTAAAATGAGTTGGAAGTGTACATTGACCTCTTGATTCATCCTGGCATTTGGCAGTAGATCACAAAGATTCACAGGAATTAGGGGACATACTTAGGCCACGCTTTCTTGTGATGAATGAGTACGCATCAGCTCTACTACTAGATGGTTGTGCTGGAGTTGAAACCTTTCAATAAGCCAAGCCAGGGTATCCATTATGATGCATTCACATAACATCAGCGTAACAGTATTATCATGATATTGTGCGTTAACCCCAGAGGGCAGCTAAGCCACACACAGCCACTCAGAAGGGTAAAAGTTCAAAAACTTGTGGGTTGAGATAAAGACAGTTTAATAGGGAAAGCAAAAGCTGTGTGCACAAGCAAAGCAAAATAATAATTCATTCGTTACTTCCCCTCGGCAGGCTGGTGTTTAGCTGCTTCTAGGAAAGCAGGGCTTCATCACGTGTCATGGTCTTGGGAAGACAAATGGCATAACTCTGAACATCCCCCCTTCCTCCTTCTTTTCCCCAGTTTTTTATTGCTGGGTGTAACATCATACGGTCTGGAACATCCCTTGGGTCAGCTGGGGTCAGCTGTCCCAGCTGTGTCCCCTCCCAACTCCTTGTGCTGGTGGGCTGAGAAACAGAAAAGGTCTTGGCTCTGTGTAAACACTGCTCAGCAGTAACTAAAACATCAATGTGTCACCAACACTGCTTTGGTCACAAATCCAAACCAGGACCATAGGAGCTACTATGCAGAAAATTAAATCTATTCCAGCCAAAAACAGTACACATGACAAAATGGAAGAGAAAGAAAAAACCAAAGCCACCCTTCTTTATAATCCGCCATTACAATACTGCTAACAACAACATGGACCATCCTGCAGAATGAATGCCTGTAAACACCAGATAATTAAAGTGGTCATAGGTGGTTTTTTTTCATACATTTAATGTGGCATTAAATGCAGCTTTTCTTTACTTATTTTCAATAACCTTACTTAGCACTGTATTTCACCAAAACAAAGATGACACTTGTTCTTTCTTAATCTATGCATAAGACTGACAGGCATACATAAAAGAAGAAACCTTTGGTACCCATCATTTTATCATACTAAAGTAGCATACTTGCCTTTGGCTAGCATCGATACCCAGCTTTTAGAAAACTGACACTAGCCACTGCCTGACTTGCACCAAGTCAGCTGAGTCTTAAGCAATGTAAAGAATGTGAATTTATATCACTGTCCACTCAAAATTCACTCAAGATGACATTATAAGACATGCCAGCTCAGTTTTTTTCAATATGCCAATTTTAAATGTTTTCACTTAAACACTAAATAATTGCTAGTTCTCACTGCATTTGGGATACAAACTTATCCCAGGACAAAATTAACTAATTTGTTTTCCTGACAACTTATAGGAGCAATAAAACAGCATTGAGAAGATTCTCTAAAAACAGTAATATTTTTACACTGATTGAATTAATGTCTTTCTACAGCATTATTACGTTTGCTTTGCTTCAGTGTATTACATTTTGTTTAATTACAGTCAATAAAACATTACTGGTGCCTTTTTTTCAGCAGGAATAAGATAGTCATTACTATGGAATTTTCCCTTTTTTAAGTTCCCTGAAAGACAAAATACTATTTTTGCTCCAATTTGTTTTTAAAAATCCAAATAAACTCTTGACAGCAAATTCCCCCTCCAAAAAGATATTAACTCAGAAGAGTTAAAAACGCATTCTACACTTTGCTTAGTGCTAACTCAGTATGGACCTATAACCTTCCTAATAACTCTTACTTATTTGGGAGGGTCCAAATATAGTTAAAGAACAAGAAACTGTAAGACAAATACAGTTAAATAACAGTCATAATGGGCACAATTATTTGCATATACCACTACTAATTTTTCACACCCACATGGGATATTTTTTAGCATGTGTCCTGTTTCACTTCTGATTAACTTCACCAGGATGCTGTGTGTGCATGTGAAGAAACTACACAGAGAAACGTAAATGAGCTGACTTTCTATAATTCAAGGAATTCATTCTGCATTCTAGAGAAACAACTCATTTTCTGATATAGTTGCCTGACAAGGCCTTTGTATATTCACATATGCTATAAACCACTTATCATAATGTGCAATGTAATATATTTTGTAGTTCTAATTTCATATATATTTGTTTCATTACACTATAAAGAATTTTATACATCTATTTCAAACAACTGGACAGTATTTTCCCAATGCTTCCAAGATTTTGAATTTTACAGCTGTGTTAGCCTACTGTATTTATTTTAAACAGCAGAATATGGGATTCAATAGTTAGAAGTGAAGTATGCATTTGACAAGCAAAAGAAAATGAAAAAAGCTAACACAAACTACAGTTCACCACTCCGCCTTTCAGTTTCATGCACCGGCTGTGTCCAGGTGCTCTCAACTCACTAATCCCATCCATTACAATTAACTACAGATTTCTTTACCTCCAAGTCTAGAGAGCAGCCAAGAACTGAATATATAACTTAATTATTGATGTGAACACAAAGATGGCAAGCTTAAATATTTAAAAAACCAACAATGGCTAGATGATTACTCCCTTGTTATTTGAGCTACTTTTTTTTTTTAATCACTTTGTACCGTGATAATCTAAACTCTAAGGAAGAAAATTATTAATACTGGGTGATAAATAAATCCCACTTTGCAAATGGCATATTTCAAATAAGATGCTTGACACTTGTTTCGCAATCAGCAATAAAGTTTTCTGGAAGTTGTTGGGTTTTTTTAAATTTTCTAAAGATTATCTAGTCGCATATATTAGCACTGCTATAGCAAAACTATGTCTCTTTATTTGATTTTTACACAAGAATAAGAGAACACAAAAAAAATCTCTTGGCATTTATAATATAAATGAAAATGGAAAAATCCCACTGGCACTAATAATCAATTCCTAAGTAAAAATCTCGCACAAAGTTAAGAAAGCTTTTGCGTGCCAAAACCCCCTCTGGGGTATTACAGTAAATGGCTCTGAGTGATTACTAAGCCACATGACATTTTCCCCTTTAGATGAAACACTTGCATATGAAAACTACAGCATTATTGCTTGCAGTAACTCAACATTTTCAAACGTAGATAGTAATTAAAAGGCAGACAAATCCACTTTAACCTTTCAAGCAGAAGGAGCTAGTCTTCAGACATGCTGTACCTATGGACACCATGTCTCTAATTGGAGAAAGGGGCAGACAGCACGTGCTCAGCATTAGAATGCCTAATTTATTAAGCTTTCTAGCTCATTACTTCGAAGAGTGTACTAAATATACATTCCTGATATACAATCAGGAATACACATTCAAGATTATCTACAAAACAAGTTATTAATTTCTTGGATTTCTAAGTACAAAAGAAAAAAAAGAACAGAAATTGTCAACCGAAGAGAAGGCACTTCAGAACTATTTGTGGAATTTCCCTCCCGAAATACTTTATAAAGACAATGATTATGAGATAAAACCGTTAAGAATTTGTCATTTCTTCCTGAGAACCAGATCTAAATTAACTCAGTGAAACCAAGATTTACTAGGCATTCAGGTTCCTCATAGGTAGGAGAGAACTAGGGTAACTGAGCTACTTTGAATAACAACATCTACTTCTTAATGTGATTAAGTATTATAGAAATGGACTTCTCACAATACAAAGCAAGGCGAATCATCTCAGGAATATAATGAATGCAATGGGCAGGCGGTGCCTGATCAAACTTTATTGTTAACGAATGTTTATCACATTATCACTGAGCAGTTTTTATAATTCTTATCTAGAGATAAGAAATGTGATATGTAACTTATTGACAAAGGTAAACTAATTGTAATATTTATTTTGAATTCACCAGATTATTGAGAAGTCATAGGTCAGGCATTTTTCCATAACTGATGCAGAATTACAGATCTTTATAAGAATGAATAAAATTGGAGAATTTCAGCAAGTGACATTTTCAATTCCAGTGAAATGATTTTCAACAGATCAGGTGACGTTGTATAAAACAACATACACCTGCAGTTTATCAAAACTGAAAAGTTTCCTCTTACATGCTGCTAAACTGACTCCACTCCTTATAACATGTACTTAGGTAAAAGTTACTTACTACAGTTTTCTTCATCAGAATTATCACCACAATCGTTTTGGCTGTCACATCTCCAATGATCTGGAATACAGTTGTTGTTTTTGCACTGGAATTCATGAGGCCCACAAGTTTTTTTATCTGTAATTAAGATGAATATCATTTACATCATTGCAGACAAAGAGTCAAAATGGGAAAGACTGCTACTAAACGGTGACATGACAATTTTGCTAGATATATTTAAGAAGGAGCAGCCATAACACTTGAAATGTTACTTTCAGAAATATTTTTTCTCATACACGTTCCTTAAGTTTCTATTTATTCATTCATACCAAAAGAGATATGCTCATAAGTTTGATGATAAAATTAAAATATTGACTGAATACACCGTCACTTAAAGTAAAAAAATATGAAATTTGGAAATTTAGTTTGAAGAGAGGGTATTATTGCACCGAATCTCAAAAACCGCATTGGCTTTTCCTTGAATTTATCTGTAAGATTGCTTTACAAAAGATCAGATCACAGTAAACCACAAGAATATTTATTTGAAAATGTACAAAGTATATCTTTCTCAAAAGTCATGCTTGCATATAATAATTTAAGACTAATCATACCTGACAGAAAACTTTGCATTTTGATTTACATTTTCACCTTCTGATGTCTTGGATTGGAAGTCTACTCATACAAAGTAAAACACTATAAAGCATATAATGCTAAACTGAGATGTATTTTGTTCGTGCAGTAAATTTTCAGAGAGCTTTCCTGTTTAAAGAGCAGCATTGTAGGCAAAGCCTCTTGGAGATGCATGAACACCCTGAACTCCTCCAGTAGGAAGGAGCTGCCTCTGTGTTTTATTTATATTTTTTATTTCTTGAGTAATTCTTTCAGGTTCTAAGGACTGAGATGCAATGAAGTAATTTAAAAAGTTATCAGTGACATTTTCTTTGGGAAAAAAAAAGTTGTAAAAGCCTCAATGACATATTTAAAATTACATGTCACTGTGATGATGTATCAATAGAAATTTTTTAAATTTCCATTAGGCTATTTCATAGCATGTCAGTTCAGACTTCATACTGCTATCATGACATCTCGATGAGTTCTAATAACTGACAGAATGAAGGAGGACTGAAACACTAGCTTAAATCCACCTGCTTTCTCCGCCTGTGAAATGGAAAGGACCACAAATTAGAGGTATTAGATTTGACGCTACGGCCCAAACTGCTGCTTTTTGTGCTTTGTTTTAGGTGTGGTTCTGGAACCACAGTGATAAATCAAAGTGACATCTGAATATCAAGAAGGTGGAGGTAAATGGTGTTGCAGCTCAGCTGTGCACACTCAGAAATTTCATACTTAAAATACTGCCTTTTGCATTTGTTCCTCATTCTCTGCCGATATTGTGATTGTAAGTAGTTTTCTCCCCAAATACTTTTTCCTACGATGTTTCTCAAGATGACAGTCTATGACATTTCAATCATGACATTTCAATTACTTGCACTGGCAAGCACTTAAAAAATATATATCACTACAAAACATCAAAATATGGCCCCCCCGGTGGGGGGGGGGGGGGGGGGGGGGGGGGGGGGG
>JAVKLA010000093.1:38834514-38961181 GCA_034782735.1 Sagittarius serpentarius | reverse complement strand
AGAAAGATTTCACCAGTTCCAGGTCCAACGTGAGTCCAACCAGCCTCGAGACCCGCTCCCAGCTGAGTGCCTGAGACCACCCAAGGCCTCAGTTCGTGCCCTCTTATAATCTCTTTGCCCCGCCTTCGGGCGGGCACTCGAACTCATTAGGCTAATTAGGTGTCATTCGGGGTTTGTGCTTCCAGAACCTTCGGGAAATGGGTTGGTGAATTTGGGAGTTGTTTGGGGAGGAACTTCTTCCTGCTTGCGGGCATAACCCCTCTTTGATGGTGAGCGGCCCGGCTCAGGAGATCAGAGCAGGGACATGCGCACCCTCCAGCCTGCCCTCCCCCGCCCTGGCCTCTCACCTGCCATCAGCTGCTTCTCAGGGTTCGTTGTTATGCAGAGTGAGGCGTTAGGCAGAACTTGCCCCACCACAAGGTTCGGGACATGAACACTTTCAGTCTCTCACACCTTCCAAGAGCTGATAATAGTTACCATCTTGGTTTTCAATTTTACTGCAGCATATAGGCACTAGTAATAAACACTATTCTTAAAATGTTAAGATTGACGTGTAATTGCAGTAGAATATTTTAGTAAGTCTTACTGACTTGAGAAGGTGCTTATTTTTAAACACATGTATGAGAATGTATCTGTTGAATTTACTTACCCGGTGAACTATAGGCTGGTTGAACCTCTATGAGAAAACAAATGAACATGTGGCACGTACCTAAAAAACGTAGAGAATAGGTCTAATATACCAAATACCCTAAGATATGATCATACAGCTGACTCTCTGCAGGCAAATTTTGTATTTGGTGATTATTTTTGCTAGATCAGGCCTCTAGTTATATTTATCTTTAGAACTTATTCCAATTCACTTACTCTCGAAACACCTTTGTTAAATTGTGTTACATTAAAACTTGCTCTTCTGTTTGGAGGTGAATATCATATGTATTCCGCAATGTTAAAAGTAAAAATTGCTGAAGCATTTACAGTAAAAATAAGAAGTTCCCAACATGAAGCAGGAAAATAATGCCTGGGGAGAACAGAGGCAATCTAATAGTCCAGAAGAGTTTTCAGTGTTTCAATTTTTAGCTATTTTAATAATATTGCAATGATATATAATAAACACACTTTAAAAAAAATTAAATATAATAATTTACTTTCAAAATAGTTCTTTTGCAGTTGTCCCTTTTTTTTCCTAAAACTCTAGTTTCATTTTAGAGACTAGATGAACATTATGTTAAGGAATGAGATTATAAACTAGTTATGCAATTAATACCTCCTTACTTCCCCTGCAACAAGCAGTATACATGCCATTCAGTACATAAATCATAGATTAATTTAGTTTTGAGGTCCCTTTTGTAGTTCATTTTAATTAGCTTTAGGCTTACTAGTGAATCAACTAAGGCAATCCGGACATATATCTAGTATTTTGCTGCTTGCAGACAGAATGTATCATTTCTTATATGAAAATTCACACTTTTATGTCATGTATATATTCAGCAAGTCAAGGGAACACAAACCCTCCAGGTGATTTTGTAAAAAAAAAAACAAACCAAAAAACCAGAGGGTCCACATTACCCCTATAAACTTATGTGCAGCTGAAGATTTAACATATGAGTATGACTTCTGTGTTAGGACATAGGTATCTGTAATTTCAACATCTATCAGAATATAGGAACTAAGACTAGTAGACTCCAAACAAGCTATGTGAAAATTCATTTTTTTTGCTATAATTTATTTTCTTCAGAGAGCAGTGAACAACAATTTCCCGTTTTCTTCTCATGACAACAGATACTGTCTACAGAATGTAGGAGAGTATTTTGATTTTGTAAGTACTCATCACTGAGAAAAACCAAGCAAGTTTGTATCTCTCCCTCTGCCAGAGGTTAAACAGAGTATCTTTTCTCTCCCCTGCAAAAATTATGCATGCTAAAAATTGTAAGAAGTGAAAAATGTAAACAGCAAAGAAAAACACACTTTTTCTTAGTATAGGGATGGGACTCCACTGGGGCTGGCACAGGTATACTGCATCACACATGATCACTGAGAGGGGAACAAAAACCCCAAGATTTGGCTCTCTGACAGGCATCTTCTAGTGGTCCTAGAAGATGTCTTAACATGGTTTTGTGTCTTAACATGGTTTTGTACCATTATATGTCCTATTAGTCTCCTAAAAGTGATTCGTCTTGTGATGAACTTTTGTAGGAGTCTCAGCCTCTGATAATTCACAGTCCCGTATATGTGGTTCAGACTCATCTTTATTGTAAGTTTAACCAAAATCCACAGGACAGCCGCAATACATCTTCAGAATGTATTATTTTCCAATTCACATCTCTTTATAATATACCTGTTTAAATGTATGTTGCAGAAACTGCAACTTTGAATAGAATTTGAAGTGTTTGGGGCTTTTCTGTATGCGCAACATTTTCATATTTTTCCACTTTTCTTAGATTATTGACATCTTTTTAGGCAGCAAAAGAAATAGTGCAGTTCACAAGATAATGAGTAGAGGAGGAAGCAGCGAACTGTGATACAGAAAGTTTGTCTGATTTTGGGCTCTCTTAGACCTACATTTTTGATATTCATTATTCACTGAGTAACCTCCATTTCTGTGCACTTTGTGCAATGTCTCATAGTTTTAGAGATACTGATCAACCATAATTCCAAATAAATTTCCTACAAGCTATGCAGTATGAAAACCAGGCTCTGTCTGTCTGTGTTTGGACACACAAGGGCTAGCTTTGAAGATTCAGATTTCACGGTCTGTCTCAGTTTCTTTATTGTAGTCCAAACATAAAATTATTAACCTATCTATTTCTTACTCTGAAGATTAATTTAGCTGAGTATAGCTAAATAGCCTTGAGTATATAGTATGCTACAGAAATGCAAAGTATAAGTGGTTTATTAGTACTAAGAGGTGGAAGGGGAACGGATTTTCCATTATATATGCAACCAGAAATGTTCATACAGGCAAGTCTGACTATTATTTTTGACTTGCTAAAGATCAACCATGAGTTCCAGAAATCACTGGAGTAACAGCTTCATTTACTTCCCAGTGGGGTAGTGACTGTTACAAGATTTGTCTGTGAAACTGTGATTGTAAGTCATACGTTTAGATTAATTCTTCTTTCAATTTTTTTTCTAGGGTATGGGCCGGAGGAAGGTGGAACCAGAGAGACGGCAACAGAACTCACAGAATTTCTTCCTGTGGGCTCATGAATCAGTTCCTAGCAGCGAGGATGGCTTAACCATTTATCAGACATCATTTGTGAAAGATCAAAATACTGAGAGGCCATTTTGTAGGCGGTATCCAAAACACCACTCATAAGAATGTTGTACTGACAAAACTGTTCCTGAGAATGAAAAAAACCTGCAGCCAAACAAGTCATCTTAATTATAAAAACACCTTTGTAGCACTGACCTACCATCATCAGAGCCTTTTCTTGAGATCTGAACTACTTATTACTGAAATGGATGATGAAATAAACATTTGTGTAAAGTGAATGTGGTAATATAGTTGAGAGTTCATTGAAATCAACAATCGTGTTATTCTGAAGACATATATTACTATAAAAATTTTAATGAAGAGGAGCATCATAAGAAAAAGCATGATTGTACATATTTTTAGAAATACCTCGATTAGGAGAACAGAGGTAGTGATTGTACTTGTGTTATTTGATACCGGTTGACCCTCGTCTTGATACAAAAGCTCCTTCAACTGCAGTATCAGTGGTATGGCTGTACTTCAAACAGCGGACAGCATCTGTGTTGACAGAAGTATATAATGGAACTGGATCCTTGAGGGTTTACCACAACAGGGAGCCAAAACTGCATGTTCAGGTAAGAGATAAACTTTTCTGAGAGGTTTCATGGCTATGAAGGCAGGTTACTAGCCATTAGAGAAACCAGATAAAAAAGAAGCTGCACATTAGATTGCTGTGCAAAATAACTAATGTTTTGGTATAACACAGCAGTTATATAAGGAAAGAAGGAAAGAAAGGAAGTTGTAAACAATGTTTGCGTGCCTGTGTGTGCACTCACAAAATGTGAGTGTACGTATGTATGCATCATTCATCACAGTAAAGAGACAAAAAGCTCCAGCTGAAAGTGGAAGGCTGCATGAAGGCTTGAGTTTGAGGTGGACTAAATCTGAAAAGAACTTATGATTTTATGGTTACATGTCCCTAAAAAAGTGAATTCAGAACAAATCCTCCAAGAGCTCTGCTTCCAGAATACTTACTGGCTTTAGGATATGAAAGGCGTTAGAGTCAGACCTCTAAATAATGTGTTTTTCTCTTCTGGATCATTTCCATTAATATCAATAAAATAATAAACCAAACTGTGTATCTTAAAATATACTAGAAATAAGCTTGTTGCTGTGCAAAATAATGTTGACTAGAAAAATCTAACCATAAGTTTATGGGATAATTTCCTTTGTTTACAAGATAAATGGAAAAATAAGCCTCAGCCCTTAGAATTCTCTGCATTGTAAGAGATGCCTTGAAAATGAGCTCTGTTAAGAAATGATTTCTTCCTTTCAGTGAACAGATATATCTTTTTGTATCAGCATGCAATGGCTGACTTCTTGTGTGCCATCAAAATGGATTGTATTAGAATATTTCCCTAAACAAGTAGCAATTTTATTAGCACACGCTGAAATAATAAACTGCTTCTTTTTTATGAAAATCCCCCTACTAAAGTTCTTGGGGTGCCGCACAATACATAGAAATGCAAAACATTAATGAACAATGTAAAAACAGATAAAAGGCCAAGTAACATAGTGTTATTAAAAAGAATTATTTTTTCTCAAAGTAAAGGCAGCCTGCCTGACAACTCTAGAGTCACAGTTTCCAGAGCTTTAGCCAACAGTTTCATCTCCAAACTGATTCAAAACTAAAGTGTGTGCCAATCACATGGTAAATGAAGTACCCCATGCTGTTTGGCATACTCAAGAGAGCAATCTTGGACCTCCATCAGAAGGAAGAAACACATTCTTGCTATATTAGTAATGTTTATCTGTGGTTTAGCATTACAACTGGATATGGTAAAATAAATTGCTGTAGTTTGTTATGCCTTAAAACACAAATAGAAAGGTTCCAGATTTCTTTTTTTCCTTCACATTTTGACTCAAACATGGATTTTTTTTTTTAAATTAACTGTGGATTAATACGTGTTCTCAACTATATTGTGATAAAGATTCCAGAGGAGAAACCGGAGAGATCATGAAACCTCTATAGAAATGGAAATACACTGTGCTAGGTTGAACAAAACAGGTGATTCCCACATATCTCAGGCTCTGGCTGTTTCTTGGGTAAATAACATGAGATACAACCCACTGAATTTCAAAATGAATGATAACGCCCCAGATAAATTCCAGAAAGTCATAGCCTTGTGTACTTTGGATAGAAAACATCAGTTTTGTTTAATCTTGTGATAATAATGTCTCTGAGAAGAAGGCACTATTGAGTTAAAATATTTTTGCAATATGGGGTTTTTTGCTTCTTGGGGGATGGAAGAGAGGGAAGGAGGGCTGGTAACTCCCATAAAGGTTCCTAGTCAGTGCAGGAAAGTGGTCCCAGCTGGTAGTTAGGGAGGATCAGATGGGTATTGGTAGGCTCAGCAGAGTGAGCATACTATGGGCTAACTCAGCCAAATACTATTCTGGAGAAGTAGAAGTTATGTTCTAGGTGATGCTGATAAAGATGGACTTCTTTGTACTTGTTTTACTAAAAAAAAACCAACCAAAAAACCCAAGCCAGTTTGTTGCAAAATTTCCTTGCACAGTATTATCAACAATTTGAAAGCAGCCAAAACCTCTTTACAGAAACAACAGGCTTTGTACTATAGTCCTTCTGAATGAGCAGGTATCATTGCCCTCTGTTTTCTCTCCTGAGCCTACATCAATTTAGGGACTGTCTATACAGCTTTCTTAAGAAGTCTCTTTTGTGTAAATTTAAAAGTATTTTCAGTAGGTTAGCTAAATTCACAGAACTCAAGCAAAATTGATTAAAAAAATTAAACCAAGGGGCTGGACAGATGGCTGCAAGTTCCTTTGGTTTAATGAGTCACTACTCATTGCAGCTGAACCCTGCAAAAGGCTAAGGTTGGTGATTAATATGGTTGAGCTGAAGAGCAGCGATTTTGTCACTTAACTTTCCATGCCCTGGTTGAAGACAGCTTGCTTCTCAGGTTGCATCGGTTCAGCTGCATTGGAATACAGTCTTATGCTTGTGTCTTCATGGTTATGTCTCCTTGCTTAAAGTTTGTGTGTTTATTTTTTTCTCTTTTTCTGCCCTGGTTGCTGATAACTAGATCTGAGAAAATGGTCTCACTCAAAGCTGCTGTCTCTTGGACCATGGGGCCTCCTGGTAAGCTGGATTTCAGCTTCTATAGCTGTTTCATTTATGAGATGTTGTGAACTATGAAATGCTTTTAACAGGCATTTTGACCCTGATTGATAGGCAAACTATTGATGTTGTATGATAGCAGATTGGTTTTGGTACAATAGGAGGCAAGATATAAGTTTTGCCTTTTGTTTACTTAGTGTGTAACTAAGGTTAAAGAGATGCTTAAAGCCTGAACTGCCTGGCCTGTGGGGAAGGTTGGGCGGAAGGGGACTGCTGCTGTTCGTGGAGCTAGTAATTCAATGGGGATGCAGCAGCTTGACTTCCAAGTCATCTGCTGCTAATCTAATCACTCTGTGTTCATAATTGAATCACTCCCTGTAGCTGAAATGTTGTTTCTTAGCATGTACTCTCAAGGTTACTCTGAGTGGAGTAACTTGATATAAATGTTGCACTGAAGATGAGCCCTTTTCCTTCCCTGGGCTACACAGTTACACAGTACCCAAAACTGGTGCTGATTTATTTACAGCGATATTGTTCAAGTGTGAATAATATTAAGCTTCTATGAATATTCTTACACAGGTTTAGCTTTTCCCTAGCTGAGCAAAATATTGGTATAACTGCAATGGTGCTAATGTTGAACCAAAAGTATAGGCCGGTACCTAACAGAAACGTTTATGTTGATACAGTGGCCATGCTGGTTGACAAGAAATAAAATTTCTGAAATTAAGTAGAAACTTTGGCTTAGGCATCTCTATCTCTAAATCACAGCCTGCAAACTTTTTATTATTCCTTAAACTCCCCCCTGCTGCTGCCACATTATCTAACGAGCAGTAGATGACAAGTCCAGAGACCCATTCCGCTCTGGAGTGGGAAAGGACTATATAGAGCTGCTGCATCACCAGTTTCTTATTTTACGCCTGCCTCCCCAACAAAGTAATAGAATAACAAGCTGTTAAAACATTATCCCTGGAATATCTAATTAAAGGGAAGCCTATTCAACAGGCCTAACTGACCTTAATTTGGATGTATGGCAATTGTGGGTGTGAGTGAACCATTAAAGCACACCATTTATGATTCAGACAGGCAGCTGTGTAGCATTTATGAAAAGCACGTTATCAGCTTGCTCTCTTGTCTGATCACAGTTTGTTATACTTCAGTATATTCACCTGAAAGTGAAATATCTCAAATTATCATTTCTTAAATGTGGCGTACAGAAAGAAATGTAGTCTGAAATAGGGGTAAGTTTCAGCGAAGTACAATCAAGGAAGTGTTTCTCAGAGGGGACCTCTGGGACATGTCTAGTCCACCTTCCCGCTCAGGCCAGACCCTTGTCAGCACAGGATTGGCTCACCTGTGGCTTTTTTGATCACAATCTAGAAAGTCTCCGAAGAGGGAGCTTGCACAGCCTCTCCAGGTGACCTGTTCCAGCACTACAGTCACAGAATGGAGTGGTTTGGACCGCTTAAAGAATCACCTCCAGTGGTATTAGCAAAAGAAAAATGATTTAGTAAGAATTTATATAAAAGCATGACTTCACAGAATTCGATGGCAAGGTTTGCTCTATTACTTAATACATGGATGAAACATAAACAGGAAAATTAAGGTAGAATCAGACTAAAATTATGTATACAGAGACTGAAAATGCAATAGGGTAAAAGAGAAATATACAAACTAAAAAAATGGAGTTAGAATTGATTTCTCATGATTTGTACAGAGACCGGGAATATGAAAAAGTAGGGGAGACCCTCCCATTGAGTCACGAAGTTCAGAGAAGACCCCCTTGCTTTCTAAACTCCTGTAGAATTTTAGGTGTGGCTGGATCAACTCCTAGTCCTGGACTTGGTCAACGGTTTAAATCTAAAGGGATTATGAGTATAATAGCAGCCTGAGATTCATTCACAGTTGAATAAAATTCATGACAGTAATCTAAGTATAGATTTGGAAAGTAATAACTTATAATATACTTGCTATAGAATATTCAGGTTAGTACACACACATGCATGCATAGAGACACTAAGAGATATACATAAGCGAGTAAAAGAGGTATACCTGTTAAAAATTCCCCTCGAGTTCAGTGAAAATATTCACGTCAAATGCTTCAGCATCTTTCTCAGTGGGCGAAGGGCTGAGCCTCAAGAAGCGGAGAGTATCAGCCCAAGTCTCGTCTTTCTGGCGACAGACCTCCGGTCTTTGTAAACTGAAGAGTTTGCGAGCTCTGAGAGGCGTCCCACTCAGAGGGAGATGCTGGTCACAGCCCACTGCGGTCCAGGAGAGCTCAGAGAGTCTCACTTAGTGTGGCTGTTTATGGGTTTGGGAGATGATGGGCTTTAGTCATCAGGAAATTACTGGAATTCCAGCTGTGCTGGTACCTTTTCACGTGAGTTATGATTCAGAGAAGGAAGGCTCTGAGGCTGTCAGAGAGTGAATTACGATTCAGATACGGGATGCTCCAAGGTTCTCAGGGGAGGACTGCGATATGCCTCAAGGTTGTTATTAGAGAGAACTAATTATCTCTACTCCTGTCCCCCACCTCCGCTGGGCAGCAGGAGTCCTTGAGTCAGTCAGCACAACTCCCTGTCTTAGCCATGTAAGAGTTTCTGGTGCGGTCAAGGGATGCTTAACCACCTGACTCATTACACTTATGCTAAGGCCTAGCAAGACTTCCCAAGTTCGTAGATCAGCCCAGAGAGGGGGGAGGAAATGCACCACCACACAGTGCAGTGCTAGAGAACAATATTTTCTTAATATCCGTCCTGAACCTCCTGGTCTGCTCTCTGTGACCACTGACTCTCAGTGCATCATCGGGCACTACCAAAAAGTCTGGCTGCATAACCTTTGTAACTGTTCCTCACGTAGTCACAGACTGGTCTTAGCCTCATCTTCACCAGATCAAACAAACCCATTTTCCTCAGCCTCTCCTCACAAGTCATGTGCCTCTGACCATCTTACTTTTTGCTGGATCCTGTCCTATTTCATTGCAGCCCAAAGTTGGTCACAGTGTTCTAGGTTCTTCTCTCAACCTGCTCATGGCAAGTGATTCTCAAAACCTTAATCTCTCCTGAAGCCAATGGGTTGAAATCATCTGTTTGGACAGTATGTGAAACAGCGTTTTAAAAAAAAAAAAAGCTGGGTGAGCTTGCGTTTTCGTCTTCTTTCTGAGGTTATGCAGCTAAATCTGTACGTAGCAAAAGTGGAAACTATCTAAAATTTATGGAGACTATATATATTTGAACTCCTGTTAGTCTGGTGGCAGAGGCTAGAGACACCCAAGTCCTAGAAGTCTTCCATGGGTGCTTAAAATGCTACTTCTGGACAAGTCTGAACTGCCTTAGTCTTGACAGCACCAAGTTCAAACCTGTATCAGGGAAAAGATCCACAAATTAATTATTCTCATGTCACCACCATGCTTTAAATTGGAAGAATGCTCAAACACATCAAGTTCTTCTGAGGGTACATGAAGAGCAGCTATTATTATGTCTGTGTGTAAAAGCTTAATTATTACAACACCCTTTTGAAATAGGTTCTATTCTTTCCTCTGTTCTTGCATTGTGTCAGGGAGAGGGTTATGGCTTATTATACAGTGGTGCAAGTTTTCTCTGCCTTCTTGTTCCTGAACCTGTCTCATGTGCATGGAATATTTAGATGTTCATTAAATCAGCAAGAGAAAGTTCACATGTATACATGAGTGAGCATGATGATCTAGCCCAGGCATTAGGAGACCCACCAGAGAGAGCAGGTTGCCTGGGTCAGGGTCCTTGTATGGTTTTTAAATTTGAAGTAAACATTAATTGAAGCAAGAACTGGAACTCAGGTCTGTCTGCTCACAGTTGAGTGCCCAGACCACTGAACTAGAGAAACCCCTGTGCTTTCTTTCAAGCCCAATGTTTAACTATTTCATACAAAATATAGCAGCTGTGGCAGAAGGGGTATAGAGTGGTCATTTCTCCAGACTGCCTGAACCAGTTCAGAAAATCAGAAGAATCTTAGCAATACCTTCCCCCCGCCCGCCCCGCTTGCTGTGGGAGGTCTAGAAATAGTGATGTGATATGATCATAAAGCACTATCCTAATAGCAATGAATTAATCCTTACAGTAGCCCCATGAAGTATTTAAGTAGTAGTATTCATTCTGCAGATGACTTAATTGTGGCACGCTGTACTGAGGGTGATTGCTCAGTCAGCAGCGAAGCCATGACTAAAATGGAGGAGTCCTGATTCCTAGACTTCTGCTGTAACCAGCACGTCTTTCCCTGTGATTTGCTATGGAGTATTTAGAGCTTTACATTACAGACGTACTTGCCTGCCAGTGTATTATTTTAAGAAACTAATGGCTGTATATACGTTTTTATGATGCCTTTCAATATTCTATGGAATGAGACAAAGTTTGTAACTCAAAGCATGCTATTTCTGAAATGGAAGTGTTTTTTTAAATTTAAAATGAACACCCGCTCTCCCTCTCTCATCCCCCACCCCCAAAAATAAAGATTGTGTTTAGATTGTCTAGCATATTCTAACACCTACAAATGGCAGTGCCTGCTACACACAGACCAACAGAAGTATCAAGTACGGTGCTCAGATGTAAATTCTTGTGGGATCAGGCTCTGTAATACTAACCAGACATTCATGCCTCAAATGGCATTTTAGGCATGCATTAATGACCCTAAGCGACAGACCTTCTCATCTTATTGCTTAATTAATCAATGGCCCAGTGGCACATTGGCAGTGCTCTTTTTCAAGCTGTGCCTCCCCTCAGATGGTAATCAGATGGTATATGGCTGTATCTACTTATGGGAAAGTCAAACCCCAATAAATAAAGTTTAATTTCCTGATTCCCCTGGGATATAGTGATTCTTTTTAACAATGCTTTCTCAGTTGAGTTGAAATTAAAAAACAGCATGATCAACATATTGTGTAATATTTCATGGATGGAGTTAAGTACCAGGTTTAAAGACTTCTTAAAAAAAAAAAAGAGGACTGGTAAGGGGAAGACTGTTGAAATACTGTTGATACGGAAGCAGAATATTTTCCATCAAAAATGCCTAATCCTATTTTTGTTACTGGTGTTAAACTCTACATTATCAGCTTTTAAGCATTGCTGTGAAGGTTTTCGGTGCATGTGTGGCATTAATTTTCATTGTAAATTAAGTTTGCTATCATTTGGAATAGAATTAACATTTAATCTTAAAAATATTTTGTAACATGCAATACAGTTAGGTACCATAGGAGGGCAGACGTGTTGAACAGCTTTATTTTGATATGCATTACATTAGTGTAAGATCTACTGTATTGAGTTGAATTATTAGATTTATACTGGTATCGGTGAGCTCTCAGTCATGTCAGAGAACAACTTGATTCGGACACAAGTGGAAATGTGTAAGTCTCATGGTTTTTATGAACTTAAATATCTTTTTCCAGTTCATTTTTGATGCTTATAAGGTTCAAAAATTTTTCAATACACAGTTATTTTGTTTTGCCTTTGAGAGCCTATAATCTGACTACAGTTACTTATTTAATCACTGACAATATCCAGCAAATTAACAAAATTAGTTCTTTAGTTTACTACTTAGATTTAATTCAACTTTTTATTTTTCTAGCGTCAAGTTTTCAATATGCGCTAATTTATGCTGCAGTTTTCTTTATGCTTCAAGTTAAATTCAGGCTTAAATATAAAAGAACTTTAGCCTCTGGGTTAAATAACTCCTTATGAAATTTGGAATTCCATTCAGTCCTTTTCAAGTGAGTGGAAAAATGAATGAAACTTGTTTTGTTAGAGGAAGAAATGTGTGTGTGTACTTTCATGGCTTAGATGATCCCTTCTTGCAGAGCAACTGGGAGGGACCCCGCTACAGCGATGGGTGCCTATGCGCTGAGCTTGTGCCAGGGACCCCACCAACAGACTGTTAGATTCAGAAACACGGTCTCAGAAAATAGCTGTGATCTCTCCACTCTGTCCATTTGGCTCTGTTTTTCCTGACCCCTAGGTATTGCAAAAGGGAGTTCCCTGCTGAGTTGTTAGGCAGAGGCTGTGCTGCAACCTGGGAGTCCTGCTTTCCTGTAATGATTGTAGAATGCAGGCTTTCAATGGGCAATACTATTTCTCGTGAAAGTGGAGAAAAATTTCCAGCATCTTGAGCTGAAAGAGTAAGATGAACGTTTCATCTATCTTGTATAACGAAGTCCCTGAAGTAGAAGAGGGCTTATTAAGAAGTGAAGACATTAAGAGGCACAATTTTGAAGACAAATCCAGTCCTTCAGATGCAGGAATGACTGTGTGGCAGCCTGACCCTTTCTTGCTGTTCAGCTGACCCCACTTCTTCCCTCTGAGACTGGCCAAGTCTCTCTCCAAATGCACAGTAGCACCTGCAGAAGGGATCCAACCAGATCTCCTGCAGCATGAAACAGCTCTAAACTGCTGTGGAAGCAAATACTCTTAGGTCATGGGAGGATGATGTGGAAGACTAGTATTCTGTTGTCCCAGCCCCAGCAGCCCGCAGAAAGCAAACCCTACTGTGCTCTAAAAATAAGTTGTCACAGCGTCTGTTTGCAGATGGGTCAGCCCTTGGTCGCAGAAGTGGGCACTTTTGTTCCTTATCCTCTTCTACAACACAGCTTTGGTCTATCAGCTTGTTCTAAAACATAGTTTTGGGACTATACCTTAAGGAGGAAGATCCTCCTCACTTCCATTCTCTCCCTTATTCTCTGGTTGCTCTTATATTTGAACTATTTAGATTCTGATCTTACTGCCAAAGTAGGTATCAGAAGCCAATATCGCAACTGTCACACAGGCAAAGATCCTGCTGAGATCTGTAAGAATAATTCATGTGTCAGAACACAGGCCATCTGATAATTTTATTTATCTTGATGTGCAGGTGTCTTGTTGGATAAATTCAGAATAATCTCATCCCACTGCCCAGTGTACGGTCTATCTAAGGCAGGAATATAATCTGTCACAACTGTTTATGTCCTTAGTACACTACACATAGGAAGTCTGTCTTCACACTTTCTTTGCACTCTAATAACGAGTTTCTACAGCTTTTTGTATAATGAAAACCTCTCTCCCATTTTCCTGAGTGGCATGACTGTAGACTAACATGCCAACCTTGTTCTTTTACAAAGATGCTAAAACTTTTATAGCCAGCTATATGTTTTGCTATTTCTTCCCTACTTCTCCCCACTCCACTTTGACTCCCCCCAGTAGGATTTTTGCAATACATTTCTAGAAATATTGTATGCATTCTGACACAAAACAATATCTTCAGCAGTAATAATAAATTAGACGCAGTGGGAATTTAAGCTTGTTCTTTTGTCCAAGGTGATATAATAGAAGTCATTCATAATGAAGAAAAAAGTAATTGTTATGCAGCATTTTTGTATTACACATGCCTCCCCAAATTATCTAGAGTATAAAAGAGAATGTTTTTAGAGCTTTGTTACAACCATGGTTGAGCAAAATGCATGTGAATGTCCTCTTATTTGCATAAATAGGATTTCTTAAAATACAAACCATTTGTGTTGTGTTAAGCTCCCTCAAGCCTTGCTACCTCACAAGACACATCATAGTTTTATCATTAATCAAAACAAAGCCAAAATCAATAAACATGCATAATCAGGAGTCTCTGATTCTAGTATGCAAATACACTACGTATTGATGAAATGTTTCTGAATCTAAAATAGTTTTACTCTTTTTTTCCTCTCAGAAGTCCCTGAGCCTTTTAATTTTAATATTTTATGCATTGCAATGCAAACAGTATGAGTTCACATATCGGAGATAATAAGTTAAAAGATAAATGTTGGCTGAATCTCCTAATACTTTTTGTTTACTTTGCTGACTTTAAAGGCAGTTTATACTTCTGAAAGGCTGGTAATTACTTGACCTTGAAAGGCCCAATCCTGCAAAAGCAGTTGCTCTGCCATGCACTTTCCAGCCAGTCTCAGAGCACGGGCAGCCAGGTCCCTGGGCCCTGTGCCAGGGCCGTTTGTTAATTAGTGAAAAACCAGTTGTTCCTTATGTGTAGGGCGATCGAAGTGTTACATTACAGGGGGACAGACATGATGTTCGGTCAGGACAAGTTTGTGTCCTTGGCGTGTACCTAAGATAATGATCGGTACCTGCAGCTGCATGGAGCAAGGGCACTGTTCGGGGGGTACAAGCTCTGCTTCTAACCCCGGTCAAAGCTCAGCTCTTCTCACACGCTAGCAGATCATGCAAATCATTACTGATATGTATTCAGTGCTGTCCTCTGTCGTTTTAAATTCCTTATCAAACGTATGTACATTATGATACAAGGAACATTACCATCTGAAGATGCATCAAAAAAAAAATATTTCAACAAGAGACTCAGTAATTTCTAGGTTTCAGGGGCGTTGCACCACTACAGTTAAGAACCTCGACCTGTGCATGGCTCAAATTAATGCTGCAAATTCCTTTAATCTAAATCACAAATTTCAAACAAGTGAGCTGTGATGGGGTAAATCTTACCAGCAGCTACTACTTACCTTGTTCTGAGGCTGTGTGTATCCATAGCAGGTACAAAACACAGACCCAAGAAACAGGGACATCAACAACCAAAGGATTAAAATAAAGCAAAATTCTATGAAGGCCAAAGTTAAAGGAAAAGAAGGATGAAAAAGATCAGTGGTAGAAAAGCCAGGCTGCAATTAAGTTGAAAAAGTTCCTTGTTTGCTAGTCAAATAATAAGCCGTGTCAGAGCTGTAGAATTGGCTATTCTAGCATAATTGCATCTCTCGTGTATCTGTGGGACTCTGTTAACCACAGGCACGATCCTCTCGTGAGAGTCATCCCCTCTGAGCTGATTTATTAGCAAAGTGAAAAGTTTAAAGGTGTGATGTTTATTTTATATCCTAATAAAATAAATGTGGCAGCGATCATAGATTAGGAAGCACAGTTTTAAACTGTGAGAGTCTTTTAGGCTTATTAATTTGCTGTGGTTGGGTTTCACAATGGGTATGTCTATTTGCCAAGTCATGCTTATTTACATTTGCTCAATGCTTGTTTTCACAATCATGGAGTGTGGAAAAAAAAAATTCTTATGCCTTTGGTGGGAATAGGTGCTCACGTGAAGAGAAATGGTAGATCCTATGTGTAGCTGCACTCCTTATTTATAGAAGTAGCCCCACAGAAGTCAACAGGATCATATGTGTGTGTATACATATCTATATTCATACATATAGATATACAAGGTGACGGGTGCAGTGAGCTGCTCAAAGTCAGTTACTTCTTGACTCTCATTTGCTACAAGGATGGTTTACGGGAAACTCTGTAGTTACGCTTTTTTAATTGATTCCTCAGTGATCTGATCTGAAACTTTTCTTTTGAAAATGGGATAGAGTTTCAATTTTCATGGCTAAGGAGTGTATTTGGTGAAGGGAAGAATAAAGGTTACTACAGCGATGGGTTGTTGATCAAGAGGAACTGATGTTTCAAGCCAGAACATCTCTTGTTGTTCGTCGCTTAGGTTGCTTTACTGCTGTTGCATAGTGCTTGGCATGTGTTTGCCTACCTCTCTGGGCCTTAACCACACTGCTTTTCAGAGGATGGTGGTCTCTGGCAGCAGTGTGCTCTGCCAGGGTAACTATGTGTGCTAGCAACGCTCCGCAGAGCGTGGCAAGTTATTCCTCAGCATCTCCCTCACTACTCAATTTCATGAACCAGCAAAAGGAGTGAGAACTGTTTATCTTTGTTTCAACCTTTGCTTATACATTGTGAGGTAGAACTTAACCTCTAACCTTTTGCTTCCTGATTTTGGTAATTGTAGTGCATTGCTGCTGGACTATAGCAAGCTTACAGTGGCTGTGTCTGTTTTGTCCACTGTCACTTACTACATTGCACATATGAGATACAATGTTGAGTCTTCTACGTGTGCTTATTGTTTATTTTAACTGTAATTTGTCATTTCGGTAGGTCTAAGGCTAATGAATAATTGTTATGACCTGATGTACCTTGCACACAAGTTCTACATTACATCTTTTTGTACTCAGTCCTTTTAAAAAAGGAAAAGGAAAAATCCATCAGCTGAACCAGGAGAAACGAACTACAAAGTCTATCTGTTTTTGGCAAGGATGGTAGAAGAAAATACAGCTGAGGCCATTTCCTTATTGCTTGTGGAAGGTATTCAAATAAATAAGAGACTAGACAGAATGAGAGTGGTGATGCAAGTGATTAGTATTTTTAAAGCTCTCCGGTTTCTTTGGCTCAAACTTTCTGCAAAGGAGTGGAGTATTAACATTAATCACAAGCAAGGACCTTCAGCCTCCAGGACTGTCAGTCTGGCACCTCTTCTCATTGTTGCATTTAAAAAAGGAGGGAATTAAAAAATTTTTCTGGTGATCTTGGAGGAACACTGCAGAGGGTAACAAGCTGTGGGGTAAAGGAAAATGCGATCTTTTCATCCAGGCTTGAGGGCTGTAAGTTTTAACATCAGTGTGTACTGCAGCTCAAAGGAATTGTACTCATTGAGTTTATTAATCTCTAGCTACCCGGACTACCACTTATGTTTAGACTTGTACGTTTTGTGTGTTGAAAATATTTTTCACATGAGACTTCTGAAGTGCATTGAAGAGAATAAATGGACCTCTCTCCAGCCTGGAGAGGTATAATTAACTACTTGGCAAAGATAGGACTGGAACCAAAGAAACCCCCTCGCCTTTATCTCCTTACCCTGCTCTAAACATTTTCAAGACTTTTTTTGGAAAAGTTTTGCAAAAGTAATATCAAACAGAGGACTTTTTTCCCATGTCCTCCTCTGTTTTGTTGCACAGTGTGGTCTGTTTTAAATAACTGCACTACAGTGCAGTCATTTAAGGAAATGAAGATATTTCATAGCACGCTTAGCATTTGCATTTGAATATAGGCCACCCTGCTGTTTGATTAAACTGGAGTTTAAGAAAACTATAAGAATCAAGGTTCATATGCAGTGCAGTACTTCACACTCAGATTGCAAAGGTTGTTGAAGGGAAAAAAAATGATAATATCCTTGGAAGTACATGACTAATGAGAATATATATAGCACTTCTGAGACAGCTCAAATATATAATTATTGTGAAGATTTCAGAGACACATAAATATAATGATCTTCAGCTAAGTAAATTGCTACCTACCAATGAAATAAATATGGTCCCTTCAGAATTTGAAATAATTCAGTACTGTAGGTGGTGGGAAATGATTCACCTTAGCTGTTATCTCTGGAACAGTAATATAGAAATATATCTGCCAGTACTGTTACATTTACATTGTTCTTCATATCCTGTGGAGTTTGTCAGAAGATCTGTGGTCCCCGCTGATTTCCACCCCCTTATTTTGATAAGGCTCTGCACAGCATGGCTCAACAATGGTTTGGAGCAGCTAATATTGTTTACCACAGTAGGCATCTTGGCCATAATATTTTTCCAAGAAACACTGATGTGTTTAAAGGTCAGGTTGATACTGATTTGACTGCTAAACATGAATTCATTTTTCTAGGAGTAGAAGGGTATACATGCCTTGGGATAAAGGTTAAACTGTTGTTTATGCACTCAATAGGTAGAAAACACAAGGCTTTAATACACAAGTCATAATAGCCTGTTGTGGTCAGTCAGGGAAATGTGGTGGTCTACATTTAAATGGAAGCTTTTGAATCCACAGGCATTTTCTGACTATCACTATGGAAGAAAACTCACTGAAAACTTCAGTGCTTGCCTGGATGATCTAGACTTTGCAACTAGTTTAAACTTTTTTCTTAGCACAGTAGTCCAGAACTCATCCAGGTCTTTCAGCAGCGCTGGTAAAATCAAAGTTTGCTATGTCTGATGAGGTGCCAGAGGCAGGCCCCTCCTGCTATGGTAAGGGGAGTGAAAGGAAGGAGGGAGGGAGAGATGGACAGCTCTACAAGTTTGGATTTGCTGTTCTTGCCACCCTCAGTGGTGTGCGAATGATGCTCTTGCCAAAACGAAGGTCTTTTTCTCCCCTTGTAGCTACCACAACTCCTGTTCAGGTGCCTCTTTCCAGTGGAATTGTGGTCAGCAAGACTGGCTTAGCCGTGGACACTTCTAGCAGGCAGCTGCACTAGACACCTGGATTTAAAGGAAGAGGTGACGTGTTCTGATAGCTTCAGCTGGGCTGGCTGGGCTTCCCAGGAAGGCAAAACTTAGCCAGGACATGCTCAGTTCCTAACTTCTTAGAGGTGACCCATCGGCATGAGCACTCAGTGCTGACCTGTACTCTGTCTGCAGTTCCCTCTGTGCTCAGTCAGTGGTGTTTTCCAGGCCAGGTGAAGAGGGTAGCACATCCCAAAGCTGAGAAGGAGCCTCTGCAACATAAGTGCAAATAGAGACTAAGGATATGCATGCATATCCATGTAGGTGTCCATCTCATCATTCTTTATTGGCTTCCATTTTCCAGGTACTTGTTCTTATTTAAGTATAATTTCCTCCAGCCTCTGAGAATTATGCTGCTCTCAAGAGACATTTTAACCAAACCCCATGCTTGGTTTTGTGGGAAGTGATTTTTGCTTCCTTCAAGGGGTGTTCTTTGCCAACACTCTCCTTTCTTTCTTGCACTGTGTCCACATCAGTCACCCTCTCCTTTACTATTCCTCTCCTTTTCTCTTCTTCCAGCCTCTCAGGGTCTGAGCCACCTCATTTACCCATCCCTTTTATACCTTTCCTGCCAGCTTTCTTCTTTCTTTCTGTAATGAGAAAATCTTTAACGTCAGGTTAGAAAGAGGCAACTGTAGACATGTGGGAGGGTAACATACTTTTCAAAGAAATAACCAGTGCTCTCTGATCACATTACATTTTTCCTTAACTACACCTTTTGGTATTTTGGGATAGGGCTTTTGGGGCTGTTTAGGTGTGTAGAGGGGACTGAGTCACAGGTGGTTGTCTGGTGCTGTTTTCAATACGGTATTCAGCTTCTGTCTTCACTGGGGCAATGGGATGTCTCTGCAGTAGACCAACACCAGCTCTAAAGATGTATTTTAAGAACTCGCTGCTGATAAGCACACGGTTTCTGCTTTTAACTTTGCCTAGTAAAAGGAACAGTTATTTTCACTGTTTGTTTTAACTTTCATTGATTCATTTGGGTTGCAAACTCTGCTTGAAAGCCTCAAAGTTCATCCAGGATTGTTCCTATTGAGTTATCTTATAAATGTTTTCTAGATTTGTTGTTGTATTTGGTTTCTACAGATTTTGTCTCTGCAAAGACTCCAGTCCTGGCACAGCAGCTCAGGTCACTGCTTTGATCCAGTTTTCAGTGGAATGTTCTGACACCTTGACCACCTTGGCATTTGCTTTGAGAACAGATGGAGAAAACAGTCCATAATATGCCTGTTGGCCTAAAAGTAGAGAATCTAGTAATGCCATGAGTGGCTTGCTGGCTGACATCAATAGCACAGGATGCTGTATTTGATTAGCTTTGCTTTCACAAGAAGGACCCACTGTATTGTTTTGAAGAATGCGTTCAGTTGTTTTAGCAAACTTAAAAATCCCCTGTGGCTACAGAAACGGAACATTCAAGTGAAATGACTGCCATGCCAGGGATAAAAAGCCTTGCAAAATGTTCTGTCTACAGATCACCCTTAATCCTGAAGCTGTATCAGTTCAGCAAAACTTCTGGATTTCTTTTTTTCTTTCATCTTCTGAAGACAGATAAATCTAGAAACCCTGCAGGAGGATTTCTGACTTAGCAAACAAAGCTTGACTGCATTTTGGTTTGGTATTTTAGCTCAACATTACAAATACTTGTGTCAAAGATCTTGGCTTGAATCCTGGAATTATTTCAGATGTGATGGTGTGATAATAAGAAAAAAATCCTCCCTAGGCTTTCACGCCTGCCTCGTATTTCTGCCAGGTTGCCATTACTCCCTTACCGAAGAGGAGAAGTTGAAAAGCTAACATGGTATTCCTGAGGTTTCTTGCAGGATGATGTTTCCATGGATGTTGTGTAAGGAAACTTCTTTACTGTTTTTAAAAGGAAAACATGACACAGGAAAAAAAAAAAGGTCCACTTGAGGAAAAACAGCACCGGACTGGAAATGAGAACTTTCATTTTCTCCCTGCAGTATGTTTTTCTTCTTCCACCCTCGCTCCTCAGGCCAAGGAGTCCCATGCCCTGTTTTCCGTCCTTAGCATGAATCATTCCCCTGCACTGATAACTTCTACTTGCTTTCTTAGAAAGCCATCTCTCTGACTTCCTGATAAGTGGTGCTTTATCCCTTAAGAGTTAAGCAGTAGTGACAACCACTTGTTAGATTAATTCCAGATATGGATTTTACAGGGGTAAGTCCATGTTTCTTAAACATTTTAGTAAGTATTTGAAAATATTATAAAGAATAGATATTGTATCTAATACCTACTCTTGTTGGTCTACTTTTAAGGAATTTAAGTGAGTGTTTACATTTTGTTATTTTAGAAATATAATCCTACAGATTTTTGTAGAAATCAGAAAACTGAAAAATATGGGATAAATGTCATTCCATGTTACGGTTGTTTCAAACCAGAAAAAAGAAGAAGAAAAAGCTTAATATGTTAGAGAGATGCTAAGTTTCTTTTCCTTTACAATAATAAGTAACACATTCACCACAAAGCATTAGTTTAAAATATTAATTGTACAAGACAGAGGAATTTTCTGTTTACTGGTGGATTTTATATCATCCTCATTACCACAGTCTCTGAGCATTTTTGAGTCACCCTCTAAGTGATGGCACTGACATCTGTCATAGTTTTCATGTCTCTTATGGAGATTTGTTTATGCACTTCATACTTTGGATTGCTACAGTCTTGATTAGGTACTTTCTCCACCCCTAGAATGTTCTCACCAGGCAAATAAACCACATAACATGTACTGGAAGTAGACTGTGAAGTGTATGATGAATTTCTGGATCCTGAATTGCTGATCAGAATAGTAGGTTGTGTGATGCCTTGAGTCTGAACACTTACTAGCTTTGCATCTGTTTTTCACTAGAGCATTTATCATTGCTAGATAAGCGCTCTGTTTAGGGGAAACATAGAAAGCATAATAGGTAAGGAAGACATAAAAATGCAATATAATGCCTGGTTGTATAGGTTGAGATGTAGTATTGCACTGCCTAACTGAAACTGCCTTGAAAGGAACTAAAAAAACCCAGTGCTTTCTCAATAATAGCACAATACAAACCTTTAACTATGAGATGTTGCCTGGGCAAGTGTAAAGCCTATTTAACAGTAAGAGGAAAACAAACATCTCAGATTTAAAAAAAAAAAAAAAAAAAAAGAATATGGTTCTTGTTAATAGTATAAGGCAAGGGTTGTAGACACCTTCAGATTAAAAAAGGCAATTAATATTTATTTCATATCAAAGAAGATTGCTAATTAGGGCTGTGCTCTTCCCATCCCCCAGGGAAATAATCAGATGAGTGAATCTCATCTGGAACGTTCACGTGTGGCAATGAGAAGTTCATCATGAAGATAAAACCAGAAAAGAACCTGGACGACCTGATGAGGTGTTCAGACTATCTCATAGACTTTGCTCTCTAATGGGGTTTAAAAGACCTAGTATTAGTGAATTTATTTTACTGGTTTTCTGGTGACACTTTCTAAAAGGCCATGATTATATATAGCTCAGTCACTTGTCAGTGTCCTTTCATTAACATGCCTAAAGAATCTTAATTGCTTAATCAGAATAGCAGATTTTTCCTCTGCTGGTAAAGTTTAAGAGGTTATTCAAGCCAAACAGAGGAAATGGAAATCCTGCCCAAATGGATCCAATAGAAAGAACAAACTATTACAGGAAAAAGTCAAGCAAGACTAAGACGGAAATTGAAGAGCAAACAACTGAAGACAGAAAGATTAACAAGAAATTATTTCAAATATACCAAGAGCAAGAGTGGCAGGGAGTAAGGGACAAAGGCAGTGCTGGATATTGATATGTCAAAAAATGACAGAGCTGAAATAAACCAAAAAATTGAAAAACAACAGATAAGCTAAACTAAATGGACTTCAACATTTAAATGTTTGAACTGTTAAATGAAACATGGAGTCTTTCCTACCTACTGGGTACAGTGCTGTATTATGGGCATTCAGTTCTGTGTACCTTTAAGTAAACACCCAAGTGATTTAAGTAAGTGTCTTTGGTATAGGTATATCACTTGAAATGATGAGTAGGAATGATGTAAAATTTTCTGTTAATGCAGAATTTCCCCCTTTTCTTTTTTGACAAAATCTTGTCTGTATGTGTGCAGAAGCAGTTTGTTTTCCATTGGAAAATTTCAACTCTTGCCAGCCTTCCCAATAGCACCATCAAGGTCCTCTCCATTGAAAACTGAATGTTTGGGTTTGGGATGAAAAGTTCGTATTTCTGTCTTAAAAAAATAAAAGAAATTCTTTGGGAAAATTCCTGTTTCCAACCAGATCTAATCATGACTGCACTGCAGGACATTTGGGAAGAATATAGCTGCTTTGAAAATCATGCCTTTCTGGTCTAGTAGAATTATTTTTTTTATGGTTAACTAGTTAAGATAATAAATTTGGACTTTCAAATATCTGTGATAAGCTGGTAGAAGAACTAAATTGTCAGGGAGAGAGCTAATTTTTCTTCAGTTTTGTAACTACTTTTTAATTTGGGGAAAAAAACCCAAACAAAACACCAAAACCAAAAACCATCAGAACAACAGTCAACTTCTAGTGTGACAAAAATTTAGCAGAGAACTATCCCAAGGATTCATACCACATCTCATTCAATCTCTTAACATTCAGGATACAGTGTGAACAAAAAATGCTAAAATTTACAGATGAACGAAATCAGCTACTTACTGAATACTAGAGAGGCTGCTGAAACCTTGAGGAAACCAATATACACTGGTGTTTTGACATCATAAAAGAAATGAAATTAGTTGTTAAAGTTGCATTAAAGCATATTTAAAAGACCCATTATAACTAACCACACGGCTATAACACAGATAGTTTCTAAATTCACTCCAGACCCTCAGGAAAAAGATCCAGAAGTCCCTGTAAGAAGATTAATGGATAACCTTTCAGATGTATACCTTTCTGTAGTTAAATATAAGGCTGTTTTCCAAAATGCATAAAAGTAAAACTGAACTATTATAATGTCTTATGTCCATTCTATGCACAGCATTACTTAAATTGCTTTACTTGATTCTGATCAACACATATTAGAAAAGATTTAGTGGAAATGGAACAGGTAACATTATTACAGCTATGGGAAAAATCTTCCCCCAAAAATTTGAATAATGAATAATAAACTCAAGTAAACAACAAGCCTTCAAAATAAAACCTGGTAAATTTAGTAAAAGAACCATGCAACTTTCATGACGTTTTCCTGTTTGGGTGTGTATTTAAACTTCTTCAAATTGATTCTTTGATGTTGTGTAGATTGTATTATGTGCTTTGAGGTATTCGTGTGAGGAAAGGTGTATAGCTGGAATTTTTTCTTTCCTTTCTTTAAATGCCCTGTTTGCTATTTCAGATTTAACTGAAAGATAGAGGTTGTCTCCTAGAAGCTTACTGTTATTAAATCAGCAGCAAGGTGTCTGACACGGTTTGCCATGGTTCTTAAAAAATAATTAGACAGTGTAGTGGAGTCCACCCCAGTGGAATACAGGTATATCTGCTTTATAACCTTTAAGACACAAGTCTTAATTACACTGTGGCAGTAGTCACTTTAGCACTTCAGTCCATTTTGCTGGATGTTGACCTTACCAAATTATCTCATGTTCTAAATGCAAAGTAGCTGACTTTTCCTAAATGCATTTCTTGGCAACCAAAAGATAAATTGGTCTGGTTCCTTTTTTAAGGAGGGCTTTGTCCTTTAATGGTCCTTAAATTAATCCGGTAATTCCACCTGAGAGGATGGCACTTCTAGAAAGCATAGAACAAAATTGTGCACTGTATTGCTTGCATGCATTTACAAATATTCTGTAGTCTGCTTCTGTTCACATAGAAAAGAGATTTCTACAGTTATTTAAGATATGAGATATAAATAGATGAATGGTGTTAAAGAGCAGCCTTCCTGTCTTTGAATTTAATGGTAGAGCTTTAGATGAAGTGGAGGACACTTTGTCCTAGTAGAACGCAAGTTCATTTTCAGCAGAACTAGTTTCCTTAAATTAGGTGATAGTGATATATTTATAGGTATACAACATAATTTTTAATACATCTCCAACCCACATTCCTTAGTCCATCTTAATCCTTAGACTGATCCTTTGGAATAAGAGACTGTTAGTAACCTATTTTATCTAGTGAAGCTGTAAGGATCAGTGTTTGGGGATCTACATCCTATTGCCTTTCCTCCTTTATGTAAGGTAAGTTTTTAGGCTTAGAATTCCAGTGGCTGTTCTGAGATTAAAAAAAAAAAAAAAGGTGTGTTTAGGGAAGCCAGAGCAGAACCCAAGTCTGTTGCTCTTTCCCAAGGTCTCTCCACAGAGGTTTTTTTTTTTCCTTAAATCTGTCATCTCATAGCGTTTTACAAGTATTGCTTTAGATAAAAGTGGATACTGTGTTTAACAAAAGGGAAGCCGCAGCACAAGAACTCTTAAAGAACCAAACCTGCAAGGTACTAATGGCAAGAGCTGGGCTGGGCCTTCCCACATCATCTGATGCAGCCATGCTTTCTCTTTTCCTCCCATGAACATCACCTCTGCCTTCACCAGTTGGTCTGTAGTTAAAGCAAGGGTTTTCTCTCACACCCTATGTGCAGGGAAAGGAGACCATGTTGCCTGTCTCTTCCTCTCTTGTGAGCTGAAGGACCCGGACCCAGAGAGAGCCCAATGATATGCAGCAGCCTAAGAAGAGAGATCTTAATGTAGCGCTGACTTCATGAGGGCCCCTCCAAGCATCACATACAACAGTGGACAACGTCTACCACTTGAAACTGTTGTCACAACTTTTCCTTTCTTTTTTTTAGTATGTAGAAGGAACGCAGGGTGTAGTACAGAATGAAGGGGTTGTCCTGTAGATGGTGCTGCTGCAAACTTTTGCATAACACAACCCACAACCCACCCCTCGGGAGGTACAAGGAAGGCAGTTTGTGCGTCTCCACGGACTGTCTTAGGGCATGGATGTTTATCGCTAGTTTCCCAAAGAGGCCTTTCCAACTGAAAAGACTCCAGAAAAAAAATCTCTGTTTACTTAACGTAGCATAATGTGTTTTGAGCACCATAATTACAGCTATGTATGCCAATTAATAAATAAAGCAAGGCAAAAAGTTACTCAGCAATATATCAGCTCCATCATTTAAGATCGGAAAAACATCAGTTTTGGTGCCTTCAAAGAAAGACTTCCTTTACTGGCCCCAAAAAGGAACTAAATCAATATAAACAAACTATTAATAAATCTCTGATAGTGTATCAGAAAAAAGAAGGGACTTTGCATGCTCCTTTTCACTTGGTTATAGTAGCAGAAAATCTTTGTAGTGTGGTATACAACAAAGAAAAAGAGGGCTTGAAGAGTATCTGTACTTACAATCCTTTTGTCTGATTTCTGTAAAGGTAATTATTTACAATTCTGTGATTCCAGGCTAAGACAAATAGGTAGGATTAATAACAGTAGTTCAAGCTCTCTTCCTGACTGCTTTTTCTCTGAAAATTTTAATGGTATATTTCCATCTTGACCACACAAGTAATGAGGAAGGAAAGAGCTCTTAAAAGAGTTAAGCTTTCAATTTAGTATCTGAACCTTTCTTTTAAAATCCAGGGTAGTCAATGGAGATGTTAACACTGTCCTTAATCAGCAGGATCCTGTTCCTTCTAGAGGGCTGAGAGAATTTGGATTTGAAATGGGAAAGTATTTATCAGTTAGAAGATTAGTAGTAGATTAAAGTGTTGCCTGCATCAGACTTTCCCAGTTATTGTAGATAAAGTTAGCATGATATGCTACTTTTAAATGAATACAGCTAAGGTCCCATCATACCTCACTTTGAACAAACCTCCTATCAGAAACTGAGCTGGACTTTCACCTCTCTGCTGAAATGCCTATTGTAATGAGGGCAATTAAGTAAAAAGCAAAAGCCACAATACTGTTTTCACCTTCATCTTCCTGATTTAGAGTTCTGCATTCACTCCTTTGGGAGGGGAAGGGTTTGTATGGAATGGCACTGACACCTGAGAGCAAGAGACCTGCCCCCATGGAATAACAAACAGAGATGGGCAGAGCCAATGCTCCAAAGAGAAAATTTTGTGTGTTTGTGTTTGTCTTCCTGGTTATCTTTGATGGGAACAGGGCAATAAGATAAAGTAGTTAATGTATTTTGCAACTGAATTAAAATGGTTTAAGTCCATGATGCTGCCAAAAGGAGGGTCTGGGCTTTCTCCTGGTTCTCCGGCTCATGGTCCTGGTCTGTCATATGCTGTGACAGCAGTGCTCAAGTAATTATGCAGACAGATCAACAAGCTGATGCTGCTGAAAGCACACTCGTCTGAGAAAGAAAAAGGAAAGTTTAGTTTCTTGCATGAACTGCTAAAGCTGAAACAGAAGCAGCACTGGAGATGTGCACTCAGGGTGGGAAGGAGGTCAGGATCACCCCTTTCAGAGCTAACATAGCCTTAAGTATGCTTCAGCTGGCTGCCACACTGTGCCCATAGTCACCTAAATATTAAGTAAAGTTTACTGGCTAACTCCAAAATGGAGTTCCAAAAAACTTTAACTTCCTGGCTATGTAGACCTGAAGATGCCCAAGCCTTCAAATACTTCTGTTCCTTACCCGTGTTTGCAAACTGCCCAAGAATCCTCCTTGATCTCAATATCAGCTTTGACAACACCAAGTAAAGAGCTCCAAGCGTAACTCAAACCTGATCCCCAAAAAGATTCAGAGCTGTAGCTGGGGAAGGATGGAAGGACAGCAGAAGGAGAGAAGTGATCTGAACACCAAAATGTCTTGCAAATAGCTGTGATCAGAGTACTTATACAAGTAAAGGTATGTCCGATTTCCTCCATTGAATAGTGACATTCAAATCTCATCTCTCATGTGAATTATTTGAGTTACAGATGAATGGGGCAGGAGCAGTACTAATTTTTCCTGTTCAAGATTCGTTAGTCCAGTGATCACTAGTAGGAACAGGAGTCCACAACCCAGTACATAGGGCACTCAGTTTGAAAGGGAAAGGGCTGAATGGGATCTGTCTTAAATCTAATGACTGTTTGGCTTGACGTACAGAGGAGAGATGCTCTAAAGACAGTCTAAAACCTATTATATATTGAGTTGCTGCATCTCTGGGAAGTTATCAAATCTTATTTATCCTAAAATCAGACCTTAATGTAATTTATTGAGGGATCACAACTTGTGCATTTATCTGCTTGTCATACTATATGCAATATAGAGCTCTGTCTTTTTTATGTCCCTCTGTGGTGGTATCATCTGACTAAGAATACAGCAAGTCCTTGGACACAATGAATGCTGTATGTTAACTTTCTGCTATTGTGTGTGTGAGTGTTTGCACTGTAGCTGAATTAGCCACCTACCAGGACAGTAGACAGCTGGAAATCTCAAGTTTCAGGCAATCCCACATGAAAAGTGCATGTACAGAAATGGTTTTGGTTGATTCTGCTGCAAGATTATTTGGTTCAATCTGAATAGTGACTTTTTTAAGACCAAATGTGCTTTGGAAGCATTGCTTGAGAGATTGAGGTTAGAAGGTTGGTTGGTTTTATGGGGGGTAAAAGTAGGGGAGATTTTAGAGGGAATGGCAGTATATGCATAATGATGTTGATTTTAGTACAAACTGAACTCTGCATCTACTTCTGGAAGATAATAAAAAATAGGTCTTTTTGTCCCATAATTGTGGTTAAATAACTGCCCTGTGGCTGCCTTTCTGATGTCAAAATTAACTAAATATATTTTGCATTGCCTTTATTGCCACTGGCAAGTGAGCAAGTCACTAATAGTAACAGAGCTGTTGTATAATCAAAGCTAATCCTTACTCATGGTAAGAATCAGAATCAAAAGCCTATAATCCTACTGTAGGCTACATTCCTCTGTAGGTTTCCTCTTAATATCTCTTGCTTTTTACTCCTTGTGAACTATTTTCTGTATTTTTAGATTAAATTCTTGACCTAAAATTTGTATTATTTTTTTTTTTTCTTCCATGGGTAATGTGTTCTTTGAGTTTGCTCAGTGCCTTCTTCATTGCATAGCAGTCTGCCATTACGTCTTCAAAGACTATCACAGTACTGGCAGTGCTTACACATTTCACTGCAAGCCTTGCTCTATTTGCTGCATTGCTCACATTCCAGATTTTTAGATTCCTGCTTTATTTCTGAGAGTTTCAGCTTTTATTTAATAAAGTAAGAGGAAATAAAGTCTTTGTGGCTGTGGAGAGAGGTCTACCATAAAGGCATCTAAAACAGAGAAAAATAAAAGAACTTCAAATTCAGTCCCATGTTTTTGCAGACCTGATTCAGAAGTTTTGAATACTTCCAGCTTAATATCTTAATGTTTGGTTTACAATGGATTGTGATTTAAAAGGACGTTGTGCACATGCACATGTAGGTGTTTGCAAAGGCTTTTCCTCTTCTGCCATCATTGAACAAGTGCATCTAAGTCCTCTGCACTAAACCATTCATTGGTTAGTGGTTCCAGTAACAGTTGCTGGAGATTAATTATAACTCTTTAGTGCCTGTATATGCTGATTTCCTGACACACTGAGTTTATCAAATCAGTAATTAATAAGTAACAGCTGTTCTGTGGCCTCTTGCCCAGAGTTATTTTTTTGGAAATAACTTACATCAGTTGTGATCCCCAACTGTAATGTATGGCTTCGGTGCCTTTACTGGAATGGACTGTAGATCCATCAAGTGTGCCAACCATTCCCTACCAGCGGCTAACATCTCAAATTGGAGAAAACAGACCACAGCCAAACCCCAGCGCTCACAGACTATTCACCAGCTCAGTGCATGGCTGTGTGGGAAAATTCTTCTCTGAGACCTGTCGGCGATCATCTTGTGGCCTGGAGCATGAGAGTGAATGCTTCTTATTATCTTGATTTGAATGGACACAAGCTCTATAAAAAAGGTGGAGTCCCCCACCCTCCCTTGCTTGTGTGCCTGACCTGGGGCAGGAGGGCTCTCTGCAAAGGCAGTCTGCCTCTTTGGGTAATAAGATGCCAGGAAACAGTGGAAAGCGGCACAGCAAGCCAGCCCAGGTGGGTCTCATTGCACTCTGCCATGAGTGGATGACTACTGTATCATAGAGGGTGGAGCTAAAAAGGAGAATTACCCAGAAAAAGCGTTGCCTAAACTAAAATGGAACATACTCCGGCAACTTTTTCTTCTTTCTTTCTCTGTCTGTGCATCTCTGATTGACTGATCCAAGTAATACAAGAAATGCAGTCCTGAAGTGGCAGCATGTTAACCAGCTGATGGGTCATGTAGCAGCTAAAGCCATAGGTTACTTTTGTGCATCTGTGCATATGACACCACTCATCCCTTTCTAGCCAAAGAACAGCCAGCATGTGAAACAAAGCTGCTTTAAAATATTTTTTTCTGGCTAAAATAAAAAAATGGTTAGAACTGAGGGAAGACTACAGTGTTATCAATGATTAATTGAATGAGGAAGTGTGTAGATGGATATGCATTTGTGATTAATTTGATAAGAAAACAAGATTTATGACCAGTCTGCAATGTACTCATACTGGTTTAAACTGTATTGAAATTATTTGATCTTGTATTAAAGTTATGTAATGCTGGTGGAACTGAGATCAATATCTGTTCAAGTTTGTTGGTTTTCTTCCAGTTGTTTTAGGTGGAAGAGTAGAAAAAAGTTTGTTTATGAAGTTTTGGCCTTGGTAGAGCTTCAGGTACCAAACTTCCACTTGGATACAGTGCCATACTCATTCTTTCACCTGCAACAATCAACACTTCATTATCACTTGCCTTCTAATCTGGAAACTTAATTACTACCATCAGTTACTACCACTGAGCAACAATTTCCCACCACTTATTCTTCCCTAACACAATACATGTACTAAACTCCATGCTCAATGGAGAAATTAAGTAGAAAATTTTCCATAGAGTTTCAGACAGGTGTTTTGGATTTGTCTGTTCATTAGAAGTATCCTGTAATATTGCGTATTGTTGTATGTTGCCTCTTCTATTTCCAAATAAACTATGGTAGTGAAGTGTGAAACCAAAAACACTTGATACACTGTGCCTTGAAGACACAGGGAATTAAAATAAAAAGCTTTATTGTCTGACAAAGAATGCTTATTGCTTGTCATCAGCAACAATAGATTTTTTTTCCTTGCTTTTAGAATTTGAAAATCTCTGCCAGTACAAAACCATGAATGAAGAGTTTTTACACAGACCAAATTCTTTTTTTTTTTTTTCTCTTTTTTAATTAGTAGGAGTTTTGTGGATTTTGGAATGCAGGACTTCCCTTGAAGCTTTATTTTAAATAATTTTAAAACTAGAGGGGCTCTACAGGGTGAGAGAGATGAAGAGCATTGGAATAGATCTTATAGAGAAGTTGTGGTGTCTCCATCTGTGGAAGCTGGTTGGCCTCAGAAGTCATTAGGTATCATGATCCTGTTTATGGCTTGGGATGAACCAAATGACCTCAAAAAGCCCCTCAAAATTCTATTATTTTGCGATTAAGTGGTAATTTGCCAAAGTTTGCTCTCATACGTATCTTGTATAAACCCAGGCTCATACCACTCCAGTGAGATAAGGATTTATACCAGGATGTTTCAGAAGCAAATTAGGCAGCCCTGGAAAACTCCAGTGGCAGTTGTCTCTTCTGGCACCTCATTTGTGTTTTGACTCCACAGTCCTAAGAGGCAATGAAAAAAAAAATAGAAGACAGAACTATAAATATAAAGACATCAGAGGAAAGACACAGTGGATGGGTATAATGAATGGCAAAAGATGGTTCAACAGGGAGGAAATGTCAGCATATATTATACATAGGAGACAAATAACTTTTTAAAATCAACAGTTTATTTTGCTGAACTTTGTTCATTGCAAACACGTTAAGCTAAAGGATCAGAAAGAGTTAGAATGCACTTCATCTCTGCTAGCATCTGATAATAAAGATTGAATTGGTGATTATGGTGAGTTTCCACCAGTTCAGTTCATTGCCTCTTCTTTCATGTACATACATTTTCTAAACCGTAGCACTTGTGATTCTGAACAACTCCCTTAATGTGAATAGATTTTATTTTTTTTAAATATTAAACTAAGTTGCATATAATACATCTCTCTTGCAAATGGAGGTGCTTTGGATAGTGATAAACATCCTCTTCCTGCTATCAAGAGTTTGGCCCTGTGATCTGTCTTCAGCTTGTAGCTGTCTTATTCTTGTGTAGCTGGTGATAGGAACTGGTATTTACTAACTCTGCAGACAAGGTGAAATACTGAGATCCAGGAGAAAATGACAAAAGCTCCACCAGAGACTTTGCAGCATTTTGCGTGCATTTTATGGTGCAGAATGGTGTTTTACTCTATTCCAGCTTTCAAAAACTGACTGAAGAATAATTTTGTATTTAAGTAGACATTTTAAACTGGCTAAACCACTTTATCTGTCAACATTTGTGCCTCCTGTCAAATGGCTAAACCTTGTCCTCCAATGTATTTGCGATTTCCTTTTAACTAACATGCGTTTGCAGAAAGTAGATGGCCCATATGCTACTTCCGGCAAATTTGTTACTTCATTTAAGCCAGAAAGGGTCATTAGCTATAGTTTAGTCTTGCATGTAACATATACTCCAGGATTTCACCTGGCTATCTTTTTTTGAGTGCAGTTATTTTTCTTTGAGAAGGAAGAATCCAAGTTCCATTTATTAAAACAGTCTTTGTTCTCATATAGGAGGAGAATATAGTCAGAGATAATCCTTATCTCCCAGTCTCTTGATATTACAGAAAAGCAGCTATCTTGAGAGCTGGCTTTCAAGTAGGATGGAAAAATCAGAGATTTTTTTCCTCATGAAACTTCATTTTTAATTTTTAGGTAATTGGAAAATATGAACAAAAAATAATTGGAGGAGGTCATGCATTTGTGATCACTGCAAATAAACTAAATAAATTACAGATGGCTTTTTTTTAACAAAATGTTCAAAATGCCTCAATTGACAAATATATTTAGCTAGAGTGTATGATAAAGTGATGAGCAAGTCAACAAAGCAAACGAAAACCAAAACATTATTCCCTTTGTAGAGGACACACATGAATTGCAACTGTTGATAGAAGAGCACAGTAATCACAACCAGTGGATTAATCTGCACATAACAAGGACTAGACTCAAAGCAGGAGGAGAAGTTTCAATAACAATGGGAGCATTGTTGGGAAAAATGCAGAAAACCCATCTGCTGAAGACGTGACTGAGTCATACACAAAAATGCAGGGGAGAACTGTACGTCCCGGAGAGCAATCTGGTACTCAGCTGAGAGAAGATCTGAGCTACAGACAGGCTGGACCTGCCTTCTGAACACCTTTCTAATGGGGCAAAAAAAAAAGACCCTAAAAAGAAATTTCAAATAAAAAGTTCCCACTTGTTCAGTTGATGGAGTGACCTTTTCAGAAACTCTTACAAATTTCCAACCTCTGAGTCTTAGGCTTGAAATATGAATTTAAAAGGAGGGGTTGGGGTGGGGAGGAGGTAGAAGGGGAGTGTGTCATTTCTTTTGGTATTTTGTTTCCAGCTCTATCCTTTGATCTCTGCAGCAGCGTAGTTCAGACAATCTGTAGAAATATTGCTAAACCAAGTTACTTTGTTATATTTTACTTCAGCCATTTGTCAGCATATGCCATAAAAATTTTAGTTTTCTCTCTTGATCTTTATCAGAGATTGCTGTTTCTCTTTGATGTCTCCCTCCTTATTTGACATTTGGGTCTGGTTTCCCATTTAATTATCTAACTCTCTATTGCTATTTTAGTTTAAAAGTTCACTGCAATATTTTACTCCTCCTGTTTCTCAGTCCATCCCTCTGTGCTCCAGCTGAAGCACAAGAAAATGGTGAGGGTAGTCACCATGTCAAGGAGTTTTGTGCCTGAGCCCTCCTGTGAACAGAGGGGAGCACAGACCTGTTGGTCAGCGAGAGTGGGCTGCAGATGTGAGCTCAAATGCTGGGTCTCCTAAATCAAAATTTCCAGGGGCCATTCTTTAATTAAATGGTAGACTTAGACCATTTCATGTAGGTTTGAAAGTCTGAAATGTAAACAGCAATGCAGTCAAAATAGCTGTAAAATATGTCATTTAATACAGTCACAGTTCCTACAAGCCACCCTATGAAAATACCATCCTCACTGGTTAGCTGTGTCAGAAAGCAGAAGGAATTCCTCACATTTTGTAGCCTAGCTGAGAAGGAAATTTGCCCTCAAGAGAGTAAAGCTGAAGCAGGGTGGACATTTTACCTCCCTTCTGAATTTCTAGGACCAGACTGAACCCGTGAGGAGCTGAGACTCAGTGTGACGGTTCAGCAGACATTAGGTATCTGTTGTACGCACTTATTCCAGAAAGATGTCTTGTAATAGCTGGTAGCTCTTCAGGACAGCTGGTTCTTGGGGCTGTTTTGCAAGCTGTAGGCCATTGAACTAGGTGGGGATGACCAAAGAACGAAGGATGGTGATCGAGTCAGTTTATTGCTGCATAGTGTGGCCACGTGAATGTGATATATGAAGGACTGTCTCTCTTCTGGTATGGCTGGAGAAGTGCATGTAAACCAGTGAGGTAACCGTGCCACATCAGTGACGTGATGAAGTCCTGGTAAGCTCCTACAGGGTCAGCAAGTGGAATAGAGAAATTTCAGCTTCATGCAGAACATGACAGGCCAGAGGAAGAGAAGTCTGGGCACTATTTCTTGCTCTGGAGTACAGGGCAGGTTAGAAGAACCTCTCTATGGGTGCTCTGAGACAAAGGATGAAAATATTTCCTTTGATTATTATTAAAAGCAGAACTGGGGCCATGTACAGCTACAGGGTAAGTCCTGGCATATGGGCTGAGGGTCTTTAGTGGAGGGTGCGGAGCTCCATCTGGCAGGCCCAAAGAAGCATATCCACTGGGAGCCTGCAGCAGAGCCGCTCCACAGACTGAACATATTGTGCTTCTGGCTGGGTGACCTCCTCCCCCGCCCCAAATTTGGCAGCCAGACTAAAACAGTGGAGGGAATACTAGGTTTGATCAAACCATACATTTTTTGCAAGGGGGGGGGCTTTTTTCCCCCTTTTCAAATGAAATCTTTGAAAGCAAAGAAGAAACTAGGGAAGTGATGGTCCCAACCTGCTTACGTTCAAGAGTCAGAGTGCTTGTCTAGAATGAAGCAGACCTAGGTTCAACCCCCTGTTTTCCCTGAGAAGACTGGAGTTTGCGTTTCTCACCATTAAGGAAAATGACCCAACTACTGAGATACCTGGAGATGTATTTGGATATATGGATATATATTCATGTATTTGCCATGCATCTTTTCTGTTAAGCCAGTTCTTCATTGTAGGAAGTACTTAAATATTTATGGAGCAGAAGAGAAAGACTGTGAGAGTGATTCCCTGGCATAACATTTCAAGCCAAAAAGTATTTTCTGCTATTTGCACTGCAATGGCTTATTTTTGTCTGCCAGATGAGGCATTTCCCACAAGATGGTGCTTGGAAATACACTCCTTTGGAGACAGGCAGAAAATATTCTCTCACCTCTGGATTCCCTGGACATGTCCAAGGCTGGAATACCCCATGTACCACATCTGAACAGGGTTGGGAGTCAGTTTGTTGCCTGCATGGAGTTGAGGCTCTGCATTTGTCTGCCTCACCCCGATTCACCTTGTCTCCGAACATGAACTGGGATTTAAGTGAAACAAAGCAAATGTTTGAAACTCAAGCTAGATGTTTGGTAACAAAATGTGGTCCTGCACTGTAATTGAGAAGGAGCTGTTCCCTAGCTCTTCCCTCTTACTCATCTAGATTGTGTTTTCTGGGACATTTCAGACGAGTAGATCTCCTTGGATAGTACAAGGAACTTGATCCCAAGCCGTTGGGTGTGAAGGAGTGTCCTCTTCCCATGAAGTTTTATTCTAGCTGAAGTTATTCAAGATTTCTTGGGCAGTTTCTAGGTTATTCTTCAGTTCAGTGTTCAGAAGTTGGGGACCAGAGTTGACTGTATTAATTAGGAAAAGGTCATGATTTTATGAAGTATTTTTTTAAAGTACAGGGAGGAGTTTGATACTGGGAGAGATGGTTTTCAGTAATATTTTCTCTTCCTTGATGTAAATCTGTTCAAATCAACTTTCAGCATGTATAAAATGCCTCCTCTCTAATGGGCAGTGACAATAATACACCAATGACATTGGAAGACACCTTCTTCATTTAGCTTCTCAAAATGCAGGAAATGTAAGTCTCAGGGATCTCAAACTGTTGAGCTGTCTGTTTTCCCGCTTAGGGTCAAATTTAATCTCATCCCTCTCAACACACCAATAAGCCTTTTCCTTCTCTTCCACACAGGTCCTTAGTAAGTGGATTTTTGTGTGAGGACCTGCAGGGGAGTGGGAGAAGGGACTCAAGATGTGGGGATAGCTGGTCTATCCCCACTGACACAGGCAGAGGAGTGCTGCAGTGTGGGAGCCCCACAGGTGGCCCATGCAGCAACAACAGACAGGTCCCTGGCTCTGCATTTTTGCAGATCTCCCAGCTTGCTCTAACAATAGGCTTTGCATCCTTTGCACAGAAAGAATAGTTCATCTTCAGGTGACTGCAGAGTTGTATATACTTCCCTGCCATCTTGTGTGTCCCCATGGAGGAGAGAGTTTGTATTTGATTTGTAGTCATGCGTTGCTTTAAAAAGATCACTAATATCTTTCTAAGTTTCCTTTCAAAGTTACCACAGGGGAAAAAAGAGAGCTAAGGCATTAAGGACATTACACACTCAGAAGGACAGCAGCAGAAAAACAAAGAAACTTAATCTGGGATACACAAAGGAGAAGTGGGGGGGAGCATGATGTAGCTATAATGAGAAACAGCCAAGATTGACGTGAAAAAGATGGGACAGGCAGCAGAGTATAAATAGTAGCTGCAGTTTATTTGTAACTTTCATTTTTAGGTGGGGATGATTGACACATGGATGGGCTGGATGAAGGTAACCTCCCTGATCTTTAACTTGCAGGTCACATGGAGAAAACTTTGAGAAAATACTCCAACATGTAGATGTCAAATTGAGTGACAGCCGCGTGTGAGGTGAATTGCATTTACTGGCTTTTTTACATGCATCACTTCACAGAAATGATGGCTGCCATTTGAACAAAAAGACATCCTTCCCGACCGGGGTCAACAAACTGACAGTGCCCACCCATTAATAGAAAACACTGTCATTTAAAATAAAATGCTATGGAGAAAACTTCAAAAATCTATTAGCCAACACAGCGGATAGTATCAGTTTATGCACATGAATTACTGTATACCATTCCAGTGTTAACGTACAGCGCAGTGTGTGGTACAATTTTCATCTGTAACAATATATATAGAATGCCATATGGCTGACAGCATGTACTACACATGTCAGGCTCTTCTGTTTTCTAGCTCTGTACATCTTATTTGCTTCTGTCTAATTATCTTGTTCTGTTGAGGGGAGGGAGCGAAAATAATAAAAGCCAATGAGAATTCAAAAATCAAGGGCAACAAATAGTGCCAGTTACTTAATTTCAGTGTTAATGTGTTTCTGCGATATTTCTTAAAAGATGCAATTGGACATCCGTTGCTCGAGGTGGAATGTGGTGCTGTAATAAAGGCTCTGGCTGTGGCATTTTTAAAACAAAAAAAAAGCAAATGAGAAAGAACAGCCCTGCTTTATGTTGTCCGCTTAGATTGTTTAATTCTAGGCATAATTTTTCCAGCTGCTAGAATGTGCCCATATTGCTTCCTATTCTTAACTGTCTGTCTAAAAGTAGTATCTGGACTTTTTTCCCAGCAGAAGCAAAATAGTGCTGAAAAGGAATGCTATAGAATTGGACCCCAGGATCTGAAATGATCTAAGGAGCTCCTCAGAAGTTTAAGCCCTGAATTTAAGTTTTTCTGAGGGATTTTATATTGTTTAAAGGTCAAAGCCCCACCATTTGTCTTCAGAGATTTAGTCCTGGCTCATCTGTCAGTCACTCTCACCCTAGTAAAGGCCAGAGGCGATTGCCAGCACCCCCACCTTGCTGCACTCCCCTCTTGTTGAGCACTTGCTCCACTGAGAAATATCTTGTTTTAGACTGGGAGGAAGAAGCTCCCATCTCTTCTGGAATGGGAACTGGAGATGGAGAAGAAAAAAATGGGACTACCACCTACTTGCAGATATCCTGAATGGGGCAGAATTACTCCCTCTGCTCTGCTCCTCCTGCAGTGGTTGCAATGATGGAGTTGAAGACTGTTAGGGAGATTGCAAGGCGGCTGCAGAGCTGCTTAGAGGGGCTGGGATGTGTGGGTGCCTGGGATCCTCCTTGGATTTTCACCCATTTAGAAAGAATACGTGTGTATTTGCCTTCAAGTATCAGGCTGCAAAAATCTGTTGGATTTTGCATATAGATTCTGGGTGCATTCCTCGTGATAGCCCGTGAAGAAGGGCAGCTATTATCTGGAGTCCTCAGTTCAAGATATGGACCTGCTGGAGCGGGTCCAAAGGAGGGCTACTAAAGATGATCGGAGGGCTGGAACACCTCTCCTATGGAGAAAGGCTGAAAGAGTTGGGGTTGTTCAGCCTGGAGAAGAGAAGGCTCCGGGGAGACCTTATTGCAGCATTCCAATACTTAAAGGGGGCCTATAAGAAAGATGGGGAAAAACTTTTCAGCAGGGCCTGTAGCAACAGGACTGGGGGAAATGGCTTTAAACTGAAAGAGGGCAGATTTAGATTGGATACAAGGAAGAAGTTTTTTACAGTGAGGGTGGTGAAACACTGGAACAGGTTGCCCAGTGAGGTGGTGGATGTCCCATCCCTGGAACCATTCAAGGCCAGGCTGGACGGGGCTCGGAGCAACCTGATCTAGTTGAAGGTGTCCCTGCTTACCGCGGCAGGGTCGGACTAGGTGACCTTTGATGGTCCCTTCCAACCCAAGCCATTCTATGATTGTATGATTACTTAGATGGGATTGAAATGAGCTTGTATTTCACATGTGAGGGGTAACTTGTCAAGTACCGAGTACTTCTAGGTGGTGCTGCCCAAGCAGGCCATGAAAGGGACCGGAAAGTTTGGGAACGTGTGGCTGCTGCAGCCTTCAGGCTTTGTGTTCTTGCAGGACTATGAAGCAAAACCCTTAACTCCATGGTTAAAAATGGCTGGTTGGTCCACCGTGAGCTTAAAATAGTAACATTTTTGGATCATTAACTTTTAATAGCTACTGCTTTTGAAATGAAGCTCAGTGCCATGCTGAAAAGTCAATATAAATATAGTTAGAAATTAATTACAAAATTGGTCAGGAAAAGCAAATGACACAAACAACTGGCTTGGTGCACCGATAGGCTGACAGATGCTAAATAGTACTAGTTAACATTAGTCTGTGTATATAGTACGTTCATGAGTTAGGGACATAAAGTGAACTCCATTTTTAATCCACACAGCATGGTCTTCCAAGCAGGAAAAAAAGACTTAATCCATGAATGTGGTCTTCAGAGCTGCCTTGATGCGGTACCTACAGTACCTACGGTCTACATGATTGAGATGTTCCAAAAGGGGGCATTCTTTGATCAGTAAGGCAATTTTCCCTTAATGTTTTCAACTGCAAAACTGTTTTTATAGTAGAAATCTCATTGAAAATTCAGGAAGCAGCCAAAGTTAACAGCACTCTGCTCTGTTGTGTGAGGATCCCTTGCCATATTTTCTCTTAAACTTAATTAAACATGGCTATATATTTAGGAAAAGAACCCCTAGTATAATTTTCCAAAAGTTTTCTTAATTCAATATATTATCACTTTATACCATGACATTTTGCTCAGTGATAGGGCCATTTCTGTTAAACTTATGGTATGATTACAGCTGGAGTTTCCTACTCCCAGAAATGTGTGTTCTTCCTATGAGTTGTCGTGATCTTTGTATCAATTCCAAGTACATGATATTTCATTAACACACATTTCTTCTCGTTCATATTTTTGTTGATTGTGTTAGATTCCTTCTGCACAAATTCCATGGTAATTATGAGGAAGAAGCATGTTCCACACTCCCATTTTGGTGTGAAACCTGTTTCAGCAAATGGCATATAATTCCTCTCTCCCAACTTTAAAGTGGAGATTTAATTTTCACACTAGAGGTGTCTGAAATTACAAAATAGGGGCATAGTGGAGCAAGGCAGAAATAGAAAAATTTTAACATAGAAAATATGAATATTTGATACAATGAAAACCAAAAAATTGAAACTCTTAAAAAACCACTCTGAACAGTGTTTGGTTTCCCTGAACATGTCTTCAGTGAGATTTGAGGCTATCGTGAAGCTTTAGAGACATTATCCCCTGTCTCAGTGATGGAGAGGCTGCGGCAGAAATTTCTCTACATCCTGCTCACTGCAAATACTCTGATATCTGGTAGGGGTGAGGCACAGAAAGATAGATTTCTTACAGATGGAAGGAGTCCTAGTCCTAGTTCTTATATTCCAAAAAAAGTAGTTGTTGCAAAGCTGAGAAAGAGATTAGAACAGCTTTGAAATACTTTGGGGGAGAAAAGGGCCTGGGGCAGAAGGGAGGACAGGATGGCCCTCGAGCCACAGAAAGGATTAGTGAGCTGTGCTCTCCCACCTGTGTGCTCACTCAGGACACAAACAAGCTTACTTTTGTTCTACATTTCTATTTTTTCCCCTAAAAAAAGGTAATTTAGAAAAATCAAAATATCAGTACATATTTGAGTCTGAGCATCTTACTGAATAACCATATTGTTATATACATACTTTTACAAGTGTTATATACCATGAGTTAAATTCAGCTCTTTCACCCACAGTCATGGAGATTCAGCCCTCCCAAAATGGATAGTTGACAAGGATGTGGTATGAATGGAAAAAATAGCTCATTTATCCATGGCAAATTACAGGATCAAGTTCTACTATGTTTCGTTAGTGCAATCCATAGTACTTCAGTTATTTGAGCATCATTTCTTTGGCTTTCTACCAGGACAACTTAAGCAGTGGAGTATACCGTGCTCTAATGTCTGTCAGACTAATCAGACTGAGGAGTATGTTGGTATTGAATAAATTATTTTTATGACATCTTAAAAATAACACCGAGCTAGGTCACCTGCTAGTCTCAGGCAAATGAGGCAGCTGCCTGGAGCAGGAGACCGTATGGGAAGTGAAATGGCCATGGCCCTTGTCCACTGCCTGCTTTGCTACAGCAAAACCCCGGGATAGCCAGAGCGGCTTCTGCTGCTAAGCAAACCATGGTCCTGGAGGGAAAGCATGGCAGGTACAGCCAACAGGAATAGGGTGTAAGGAGTCCCCCCCGGCCAACAGCAACAGTAGATCTTTCTCTTTTCCATCCCATGGTCAGCTGAGAGCCAGCTAGACTCCCCAGGGCCCCTGCCTCCCTTCCTGTACCCCAGTTCTGTTTCAAATATGGTCTCTGCCTTTTCTCCTTCTATCTTGCTCCTCATAGGCATGGACCAGCTGCAGCTCTAGCCACACCCTGTGCTCGTATCTCCAGGATATGAATGTTCAATATTGCCTGTGCTGCTGGGAAAGCTGTGACATATACCTGTGATGGTTAGGATGCCTACATGGTGGCCATAGATGTCATTTTGTGGCAGTAATATCTCAATAAGCTGACCTGCAAGAAAATAACTCCAATGCCTCTCTGGGAGCTTATATGCATACCTCCTGTAGCTAAAGCTAAATGTTGCCTACCTAAATATTCCCTCCTTGTTAGTAGATCATGCTGGGTTTCTCCTTCTCTCCAGTGTATTGCTGTGAAGAGACAGTACAAAGCATCGCTGTTTCTGTCTGCGAAAATGACTGTATGCGTTGGTGTTTGCTCTAGAGCTGGCTTCTTGGTAATATTAATCATTAATTCTAATGAAGTTAGTGGTTTGGATCCCGTTTCTGTGTTGCAGTTTTGTAAAGAACACTTATATCTTAGGATGAAAGGTTCAGAATAAATGTGAGGTATAACCTGTAATGGGTATGAATAGCTCACTTATTGAAAACAGTGTGAGTGATTAGCTTTGGCTGTTTGGTCATTAATTTTGGTCACAGGCACTTACAAGAAAGCAGAAAACCTGCAGGGAAATCACGCCAGGCCTTTGCATCTGCCCTTTCCACCAGAAAAGACATTCTTGCTTCCTCTCCTTTGTGACTACGAGAGCTATTCCATACATGGAATGAGTTTCCATATGGATATATTCTAGTTATATGACCCTATACAATTGTTAGTTGTGTACGCGTGTATAAAGCATGTATAGATCTCAGTGGCTTCCTCTGCTGCTGCCAAATACCTCAGTACTGACACGATGGGGAACGGGGAACCCGTGGGACTGCAGCTCTGAGGGGCCAAGTGGAGACACTTCCATGGTGTCAATACCTCCTGCTTCTTGGGAGAAGAAGCTTCTTACCGCTATAGGCATCGCAACCTGGTCAAGCTGTTTCCCATAAAACCTCTACAGTTGTGACCAGGGAGGGGCTATTGCAGAGAGGAGAAATGGCCTGTCTCACTGTAGCAGGATCTGCCAAGTGTGGGAGCCTCAATGAGATGTGTGAGACAGGGCCTGAAAGGAGTCTCAGGAGGAAAATGTCGGGTCCATCCAGTCTGGAGTCTGTGGTCCTCCTCTGGCATTTGATGTGGAACATCCAGAAACTGAATCCGGCATCAACCTTTGCTTCCAGGTCCTGTTGCTCAGACTTTCAGGAGATGTTGTGGGTGTACCAGAAGCCAGAGAGCTTGCCTCTGTTGCTGCAATAGGCTGCCTGTTTGTAGGTTACACACCTCTGCCTTTTGTTATGTGTCTCTGCAACGCTCAGGCCCCTCAAACCCAGTTCATTTCTGGGGAACAAAGCTGTTGCTGAAGGCCAGCTGTGTCTGGCCTCACTTGTGCAAAAGTCTCCCTATTTCTCCCCAGCCGAGCTCCAAGGTGAACAGCATGTTTCATGCTGATGCCTCTGTCTGCCCTGTCTCCTTTTGACTTTGGTTGCGTGTGAAAATGCAATTGTTTCTATTTCGCTCCTTCAAGGACATGTGTCTGTTCTCGGACAGCAGGTGTATTTGTGCTTCTAGTCCTCTTTACCCAAATACCACTGTGTTTCTATTCCTTCAGTTAACTTTTAATCTGCTATTGGAACTGCCTACCCTATGGTAATATTTCCAGTCTTGTATATCTGGCTACTCAGTGGGAAAGACAGTTCCCAGAGCAACTGCTGCAATAAATGCTTTTTGGCATCCAGATGTGTATTCTTTCATTTCCCATGCTGTGCTTGTGCTGTCTCTTGCATCTGTGCATCAACAAGTGTGGACAGGTATAGAGGCATATGGTGGTGTTATTTCATCGCTGACACTGAAGAGGGGCTTTCTCATAAGAAAGAAACCAACTCAGCTACACCTGCATTTTTACAACGGAGACTTCTTTAAAGTCAGTGGCAATTCTGTTCTTTGCTTCAGTATTGACTGGCTTGCAAGCGGCCAATTTGCTATCTATTTCAGCCACAGATATGGCTGAAAGCATCCCGCTGAGAGATTGTGTGTAGGCACTGTGCTGTTTGTTAAGCAAATGATTCCCAGACAGGTACGCTGGGATAGGAAACCAGTCTTGATGTGACAAACCCAAGCTTACATAAATGTGCTGTCATTAATCCTGCTCTGCGTTGGATTGCTCTTCCAGAGTGACCCTGCGTTACAGAAAGTGAACGCAGAGGAGATGTGTGATTCTTGGTGGTGCTTTATGCGTTGTTCCTAAAACTGCAGAAAACATTTAATCTGTTTTATGCCAGCAAAATGAAAATTAGATACACAATTAAGGAAAATGCCTCCCATAGGATTTCCTGCACCCCCATAGCTGGATTTCTTTTCTGCTGCTATTCTCTACACATGGTGTGCCAAAATTGTACAAAGGATCTACAGATTCAGAAGCTATAATGGGGGACTTTTAGCTCTTTGGATTACTTTATTATCCTTCCTCTATCTGTACCATATGCTAAATAATGCTGTTAAATTTGGCTTTGATTTTTATTGTTTTACAATCTTGTAACATTTATAATCTTGGCTAATCCTAAGAGTGTTTGTTTGGGAGCCTTATTCATTATTTAGGCCAAAATATTAAAAAATGTCTGTCAGTTCTGGGGCCTTGCTTTTTTGTGAGTTTCATGTGGGTTTTCTGGACTTGATTTTTGCAGCAGTGCAGAGCATCCCTCTTCCATTGCTGAGAGCAGAAACCTTAGAGTTGTGTCTTGGAAAGTGGAGGAGCCCTCTGCGCTGCGCTGAGTACCAGGTGCACAATTGGTTTTCTCTGTAGGAGATGTGAAGTGACCTCTTGTGATTGCTAGACACTGGGACACACTTTAATGAAAAAAAAATAAAAAATCTTTATGTTAGCCTGGCCATACTCTGCCCTAAGAAACTATGTTTGCTTTTTCTCAATTCCCCAGCAATGTCTGTAGGACACAGCGTTCAACAAAACCTCCTGCCTAAACTCTTGTATTCTAGTTGTGAACTCCTAAAAAACTGCTCTGTTTTATCCCTGAACTGCTACTTTTCAGTATTGAGTAAACCCTATTTCAGTAATGAAACAAATAGGTTTTCCAGTGTTTATTTTATTCACGTGTTTCCTGATGGTGCCTAGAGTGCTGACTGTTGTACAAACGCAGAGCAGCAGACAGCTCCTGCCCTGCCGAGCTTGCGATCTAAGTAGACAAGACATGCAGGAGGGTGGAGGGAAGGGTCTGACACACAAGCAGGGTGAACAGCACGGTGGCAGCAAACGGCATGCCAGCTCCATGGCTGTGTTTGTGCTTTGAGTTAGAGTGGGGCTGAACTGTCAAACAAGTGGGAGGAGAGAGTGGAGGACAAGCGAGAGAAACAGGAGTGAGCTGAGCTGAACCTGAGAGTCAGCAGGAAGACATTTAAAGTGAATAGTTAGTAGAAAGCAGTAAGAGCCCTCTTTCCTGTCTCAGAGTGGTGTGGCAAGGAGAAACTGGTGCTCCTGAAGTTCTAGGAGCTGCACGTAGAAGAGTGAGAGTGGTTAGGTGCCGGATGTGCAGGCAGTGCTGCCCTTCATGCTCACCAGTGGTACCTGGTTCCTTTTGCCAACGCAACTCTGCACCTGGAGCCCCTGGTCTTACTTCTTAGCCAGAGAGGCTGTAATGTGCTTTTCTTCCCCTGCAAAGTACCTCCTGCAGTACATACCCCTGTGCAGCTGTGGCTGTGAGGTGCTGCCATGTATACACAATACTATAAACCTGAATAATAGAAGTCTATAACAACAACAACTTGACTAACCAGACAGACAGCTTTGTGAAGCAAACTACATTTACTTCCCATCATGAGCTCATAGTGTAGCAGTAATCCTGGACACTGAATATATAGACTTTCCCACAGCACACGTGCTTGCAGAAACAGAACTTCTTCTACAAAACTTGTTGTACAAAGCCAAGCCTTCCCATGCTGGTGATGAATATTTATGCCGTGAATGTAGAGTGGAAGGTGGCATCTTGCTTGATGAATTGGGGGCTAAATGCTATGACTACATTATTTAGAGAGCTTTATTATAAGGGGTTACAATTTTTATTGCCTGTTGCAAAGCAGATAGATACAGTAGATCTTCCCAAAGATCAAAGTGTGTCTCTAGGGCAGCCAGTAAATTAGTGGAGATTATAAATGAGTGCATAGTCATTGATGTCTTGAGAGCTCGGCTCAAGAGATCAGAGAGTATTCTTTCCCCCTTTCTGTTCATAAGTCTCTTTCTAGAATAGATTATATTTTTTACACTTAAAAGCAATATTCATGGACTTCATAAGAACAAGTATTTCAGTAGGACATGCTCTGATCACATCACTCCCTGTTGTATATGGTCTTATTATGGACTGATGCTTCCCTGTAATACAGAGTCATGGAGGCTGATGTCAGTGATGTGTGTTTGGGGAATCATATCACTTAACTAATTTCATCATATTTTATAGCAAGTACAGCCTCTGTAGGAACTTTTTTGGCAGAATGGGAGCTCTTCAAATCTCTGTTATGAGGTGCAATGAGTGTATGAAGCAAAATAAAAGCAAATTAGAGAACACTTCACTATTCTGAAAGAGGAGATTATAGCTATGGTGGGGAAAAGTAAATATAAAACAAGTCACACTATGCCAAAAATTGCAAATAAAACCCCCAAGAATAAACATCAATTTCATGAAGGGATTTGAAGTTAACTTTTAATATCCAAGCTGGGAGAGAAGTCAGAATTATGTCTTTGTGCAGAAGATGGAACAGAGCTCTCATTTCCTATAACAAAACTGAAGTCTGTATATTGTAAGAAAACCTCAATCTGAAACATTTAAAAACTTTTTAAAAAGTTTCTTTATATTCCATGAAATAGAAAGAAAAAAAAATAATCCCAAACCAGAGTTTTCTGGATCACTTAGCTTTAGAGAAATGCTTTGTGTGGAAATTACGACTGCAGAAATAACTGAATAGGATTATACTACCAAGTTTTAAGACAGTTATCTGGTGGTGTCTGTGGAGATAAGAGTGTTAGGTTTTCAGGGCTGGCTTTGATTCCTTCATTCTAGTGCCCTATTACAGGAGGTTTCTGCTTCCATCCCAGTGGGTGCTCTGGTCTGGTCAGTCTGAGAAGTTTAACCCAGGTGAGAGGTTCCTAGTGGAAGGAAAGCTCATAGTGCAATATGAAATACAATGAGCAGATCAGTTGATGATGCTTTTCTACCTGTCTGTGTGCTCCTGCAGTACGCTGAATGACTTAGACAACATTGCAATTCTTCGTTTGACTGCCCTTGGGCAGCTGAGTCATTTTTGGTTAGGAATATCCTACCTTTTCCTTCAGGCCTATTCTGAACCTTGAACCAAGTTCCCCTGAGTTCAATAAAACAGACTTTTTTGCCTTTGCAATGACAAGAAGGTCAGGTCCATTTTTTTTTTTGTTTATGTTTTGTATTTTTTGTTTATTTTTTTGTTTATGTATTTTTTGTTTAAATGAGGATTGGACATCATAACACTACACAGACTGTCAGGTAGAGCAAACACAGTTTTGATAGGCTGGGCAATCTTAGGAAGTATGAATATCTTCTTGAGTAGATAGGTTATATTATCTGATCTTCTAGTCTTGACTTTGCCTGGTGGGGCCTGGTCCTGTGCTTGGGTTGCAAACATGTATGGGCACAGTGGGATGATGTTTTTATGGAGTGTAGCATTTCATGACCGGCCACTGAAGCCTGTCTGATTGCAGGGTAAAATGTTACCAGCCCTCAGCGCTGTTTCCAAGTGAATTGTAGGTTCTTTTTTCTAACTTAATCCATGCCAATGACTCGAAGGAAGCCAAAGATGTCACAAAGATTCCATAAAGCCCAATTTGATTGAAAAGTACTAGATGAAAAGCCATGCCAGAAATAGCTTCTTGCCAAGAACAGGTTTGCCAATATGAGATGAGTCATTGTGGCGCGCTGCTGAAATGCTTCCCTCCTCACTGGAGGCTCTTTAGATGTGCCGTTGCCTTTTATCTCCTCTTGCTGTGACTGGTGGGACTAACCAGGACTGGCAGTTAGCACCAGCAGAACAGTGGAGTTTGTTCTGTAGATCAGCATGTTTTGGATTGGCTCCAAGTCACAAATTCCTTTAGCTGAAACACTACTACAAGTTGTAGACATCCGTTGGCCACCCTAGATGCCACAGGAAAATTGGACTTGAAAGGTTACAAAACAATGCTGTGTCTTTGAAGATGTTAACATTTTGATGAGGAAATCCAGTCTGTAAGAAATCCCTGATGATACCTGTCGCCGTGGTAAATTCCATAAAATAAATTTCTAGCTGTAAATAAAAGTGTGTAGGCTTTATTTGCCATGTTTGCACTATTATCCAACTTAAATTAGTGACATAGCACAAAGTGACATGCTGTCCGGAGCACATTGCTTGTGCAACATAGCTCCTCAGGGCTTAGCACTGCAAGCTTCATTTTGGTGAGTATCTTAAGCTGTAACATCTGCTCATAACTGTTGCAAAAATGGTATTACTAGTTTTTACAGAAAGAAATTCCTACTCACCATGTAAATTTCTTTGGAATTTGTTTTCCCTCTCTGGATGCAAAGGATTTAATGAGTGACAAACTACCATGTCAAGAACAGGTCTGATTCTTGATGCTTTTTCATATGGAGAGGAGTGGGTTATTTGGGGAATTTCTTTGCTTGAAATGTGGATCCTATTTTCTAAGGTGATTCCTGGAGGGATTAAATTTTTGTCATGATGGTGTTGCGGTTTTCCACATACCCTTACAAAATATTTCTACCATTTCTTGAGACTTAATGTGATACTTCCTTAAATGTGAGTTGGTACCAAGTTTGATGACATCTTATGCTGCTTTCTGTGCTACTTAAAATTGACTTTAATTTCCTCTCTGTCTTTGTTCAGAGGTCTTGATTACCCACTTTGGTTGTTACACAGTGTAACTGTTTGCTTTATTGTTAAGATCCGTCTGAAGACAAGCTAGGTTGAATGGCCAATGCAATGTAAACATGTGTGACTAATCCGTCTGATATGGTGCTGTTCGGTCTTTAATATTCTGGGCTGAAAGATAATGTGTGGGTGTGCCTGTCAGAGAGGGTGGGAAAGGGGCAAGAAGCAGCTTCCTTTGGATCTGAAAAATAATCTTGAAAGGCTATCAGGTGGTAAACTGAGATTTGAACCAGTCATTAAAATGTGTTTAACTGTTGGGGTTCTTCTGGGGTGTGATTGTCTGAATCAACCTTTCATTCAGGTTTGATTGCTCTAGCTATACTTAAATAGCTAAGTTACCCCTTTCATGTTTCTTCACAGCAGAAAAAATACATTTAAACATTTTAGCTTTTAAATTACGGGGGAAAAAAAACCTGTCCCAGTCTGCTGTGGTGGAAATCTGTGGGAATCCTACCTGAATTATCTGGCATTACATGTTTTCTCCCTGTCACTGGATTGCTACTCTCATTTTCAGTTCTTTCTGGGTGATGAAACATCTACGTGAAACACAGATTGCACATGAATGTTTGTCTTGTGAAAACAGGTAAATTGACACAGTAAAAAAGCATTTGGCCTCAGAAATGTGGATGCTCAATGTTACTACACTAGTATAGTAACATGCTGTGAAAAGTGATGGGAAATTCAGAGATGTTTGAGTCAACCAAGGAAGAATCCTTTTCCTTTGGGGAACATGGTATTGACCAAGTTTCTCCTGGTACCTGAAGGTAGTGATCGAGTTCAGAGGGAGAATATGAAATACTATGTTTGCAAAATAATGAGAGACTGGGCAGTCAGAGCAAAAAATAACGTGTTTATCTCAATGCAGAGTTTTGCTCCTTTGATAGATACCGCATCCTGAGCTGCAGCCCAGTTTGGCAGAGCCAGCAATACGCTGCTCATCCGCCTCGCACGCTCCGGCGTGCCCATGCAGGCAAAGAGGACGGGCTCCAGCGTGTCTGTATCGCTGTGGCCGCCATATCGCCACAGCTGATGGGCCGTGAGCTGATTCATATTGATCGGGATGCTGCTGACACCCGCTCAAAGCTCCCGCTCCCATCGCCATGGCAACCAAGAGCCCGAATACTTGTCCACATACTTTAGGAACCTCATTAAATCAGGCAGCAGGACAGCAGCTGTGGTCTCAATGTGTTACGCTGACAGCCGGGGACTCATTTTTTGATGCTCAGGTGATTTTTGGCCCTCTCTAGGCCAAACTGTTGAAAATGTGGGGATAGCGGGACAGATGGCAGAATAAATAAATATTGCCAATATGTTTAATGTGCACACATCTTCTGAAAGGTGCAAAGCAACCGCGCTCATTTTTATCAACTCTGGTAATTTTAAACAAAGCATAAATAAAGGATAAAAGAGTGCAGCTGAGCTGAGGGGGTTTTAAAAAATTTATTTAAGAAGCTGATTTCAAGAGCAAATGGATTGAACTTAAGGCTTATAGTAGATCTCATAAAATGTTGCACAGGTATAAGTAATTAAAGTTCTCTTATCTTGATATATAATCATTAAAATTCAGCCAAGCAGGGCCCAGATCGGTAATTTTTACCACTGCCTTCCATGAGGCTCTGCCAGAGGTAACATCAACAGAATAATATCTGTTGTTTCTTAGGCAGAGGAGTTCCTCATGAACCATAGGAATTAAATACTCCAGCCACCCTCCCAACTTCAGTTTTCACCTAGCTCTCTGGTGCGCTCCCCTGAACTGGGGTTTGGTATTCTTAACGTAAATGGAACTTTATACCGTGGGGCTATGTTGAGGATAGATTTAGCCCAAAACCACTCTAAAATCACGTACAGTGCATTTTATGTGTTAATGATTGCAATTATTTCACGTTCTTCATAGTTTGCCTATTTTTACTTAGGGTGTTAGAAAGCAGTAAAGTCGGAATGTAGTTAGACATTTCGTGTCCTAGTATCTTGCATAATTTTGAGTTGGTTTGGGCTTTTACATTATTGTATAAATAAAGTGGAAAAATGGTGGCGTAGAGTTCTCATTCTTTTTAATGTAAAGAAAACTGGTTGCATCACTGATGAATGATTCCCCCTGGTGAAAGGTGGTCACCCAGATTATATTATGGTTCTGATCATTTCCAAAGGACCGAAGAAAGCAAGGAAAACACCAAACTATGTACAATAAGTGTGTTACAAAGCCTCAGATCTCAAAGATTCAACAGGAGCTGAAAAATAGCAATACTGTCATCCAGGTGCTTTAATTTTCCATGAAAGGAAATGACAGATGCCTCAGATCCTAAATTATAATTTGTAGATACTAACCAAAGAACCTCAATTAACCACTAGTAAAGCAATTATTAATATTGGCTGGAATCCATTCTGCCCAGGGTCTTAGACTGCAATCCAGTCCAGTCAGCTACCCAGGACTGTCTGACCTGGTAGGCACCAAAATTCATTTGATAATTCCCAACATCATTTGAAATTGCTTGGGGCCATTAACCTTACAGCCAGGACTGGGTCCTTTGTTTTGCATTTGGATTTTTTTGCTAGCCGTTGATGGTGTCATATAAAACAGGCACCTATCATAGGACACGTGGCCTGAAATGTAAGGGTTTCTGCCTGCCCAGCTGGCGCAAGGCGTTCAGTGTGAGTGAGGTATTGTCTGAGCTCCTCTCTGGCTGCCTCATGAGCTGTGTACGCCCACCTGCAGTGCTGGGAAGAAAGACAGAGTCCTTTCAATCTGATTATCTCCTGGAGAGAGCATTTTCTTGTGAGGTCGATTCAACTGTCCTCAACGCCTAGAACATAGGGCCACCCTCTTTCATCCCCTAGACTAGTATTCAAAAGCAGAGCCCCACTGCTGCTCATCTGATTGCTAAGAACACTCAGAGATAAAGAGAGCTAGAAGACCTGGATTCACAGTGGAGAACAGCACCTAATGTTTCCTGTTGCTTCCCTATAGCCTCAAACAGGCAGACATTCATCTTCTCATCAAAAGAAAAATCCACTGAGGGGTTAGTAAATCTATAAAAACCACCTCTTGCTCAGAAAATCCTTCATTCTCAAATAGTTAGTGAATGGAAGCAGTGGTCTGGCCAGTCTAGAAGACAGGACTCTACCCGAGATGGACCTGTGGTCTCATCTCAAGTATGACCATTCTTATGTTTAACTTTAGTGGATTGGATTGCTGTCTAGAGGCACTTAAATTTTGTATATAGCTGTTGGGAAGAAGGAAATGCATACATTAGACAGATTGGATTGCTGTCTGTGATTCTTCAGGTTTTCCATTAACTGCATTAAAGATTAAGCAGTTATATGAGATGAACCCGCCTGCCCCTGCTCACTGCCCCTCAGTGCGGGTATCTAAAATCTCAGTCAGTCAACGATTAAGATAGGTATGTCAGAGGGACTGTCAGGATATCCTCCTTAGAACAATATTTTTTGACTACTCCAGCCATTTTAAGAGTATGATCTGTATTATGCATGGAAAATTGGACCCTTTCCTTTTTTTGGCAGGTTTATTTTCTCATCCGCTGTCTTACTTCTTTTGTGTATTTGGAATTCAAAATAAATGCATTGCTTTATATGGTTCATGATTGAGGGCACTTGTTATGCAGCTAATTTTATTCCATCCATTGAAAAGAAAAATGATACAAATACCTTTTTTGACTGTGTGAATAAGATGAGCAAAAAGAATCTAAATTTAATGACCGAATGTGGGTTGGCTTTCTCCTGCAGTAAACTCAAGGGAATCTGCTTAAGTAACTAATGTGCACAGAATCAGGCTTTAAATGTGGCTGTTTTACCTGAGAGAGCTGAAGGACCGACTTAATGGCATTCTCCGTGAATCCGGCACAAGAGAGAGATAATACCACTACATATGCAGATAATATGTGATCATAAACTGCAAGTAACTGTGTGATAAAAATGGCTTTTAGTTGCCAGCACAACCCATAAGAGCTCAAGGAAAGCTACTGGGGCATTTCTGTAGCCCAAGTGCTGCATAGCATTGCTGATAAACAGTCTCTCTTGGGCCAAGTTTTGCTTTTCCAAGCAGAGCACAAAATGTTTCTGACACATGCTTGTCAGGACTACTCACCTCTACTTTACTGGTAATTTGTAACTGTGTAGGTGTTGACCATGGGAAAATACATTGGAGTCTTGACTTTGGTAGGGTAGAATTACGGACTGAGTCACAGATAAAGTATTTTAATTGTTAGTCTGTACAACAAATATCCAAAATAATATCATATGAGAAGGGAAAATCTTATTTATAATGGCAAATCATTAGTAACTGACATGATTACGATAGCGACAGAGGCTGTCCATGCCACAAGTAAGTTGTAGTGCTATTTAGTAACTGATAATACCTTTATTCCTTTCTTATATTCATTTTATGGGTGCTTGCTTAACATATAAATATTTGTATTGTGTAATTAAAATGAATTAATGGATTCCCAAAAAACATGTATTAATTTAAAATGACTCTCAGTAAAACCAATTAAACAGCAAGTAATTGTTTTACTTTGTATGAGTAGTTTTAAATTGGCTTTTTAAATTGAGAAGCAAAATATAGCACAGTGAATGCACCTGTGTTTCTAATTAAGCAGTCCACATTGAAAAAAACAAACAAGAACACGTTAAAATTATAACAAGTGAAATCCAATTCAGTGTACATTTAAGTATTTGTTGTGCCCAAAGATAATGTCTGAATCTCATCAACTTCAATGAGACTTCAGCAAAGTTATAAAATTTCTGTATGTGCTCCCGGACTTTGCTGAAGAGCTGACTTAAATTAAGGCCCGTGACAGGCAGTAGTCCTGTGGGAGTCACCAGGGTTATATTAGCACAGGAGAAAAACCTACCATCAGATAAAGGGCATCCAGGTGGGAAGAACCGTCTTCCTAAGTTCTTCGTGAAGCACATGAATTTGTGCATGCTAAAGGCAGAAACCTCACTTGCTCTCAAGAAGAAATGACCATTTTTGTAGTAACAAATTATTTATTCATTAAAAAAATAATTAGCCAGTCCAAAATTTTCTATAAGGCCAAGCCAAACTTTACATAAAAATGATTTTTCATTCTGTATTTACAAAATAGCAGTGGTCCGTTTTTTTTTTCTCCCACACTAACTCAATGATGGTAGTAAGGCATATAAGAAAGCTGGTTCCTGCCCGGTGTGACTAATTCAGACACCCAGAATACCCCAACAACTATCTGGAAAATATTTTAAGGTGAAACTCCATAACTCCTTTGGAAATAGCAGTAGGTAGGATCTGGGAAAGGAGGTCTCCACCAGCTGGAGAACATGCTGGTTTGAGCATCTGCTCCCCTGAGATCAGGGTCATGCTGCCAAGACTTTGTCTTGGACATGCTGACTGCGAGGGACATGTCATTGTCTGTAGAAAGGGATTAAAAGCAGATTCAGGTTAAGTTTATTCTTCCCAGAGCTTATATGACTGGGAAGATGATGTCTGTTTGGCTCTCTACTGGCCCAAGGCTAGTTTGCACATCCTGTGGGAAGGTGGTCAGCTACTTTGCAAAGTCCCTTTGTGAGCGAGTAGACCATCAAATAGACTCTCAAAACCTTGTTAGTAGCATCACTTGGATTTATCTGGATATAAATACTGGTGAATTAGGAGGTGAATGTATTCTTCAGTGACTGTATAATTTTACAGATTTGTTTTCAAGCACTAGCATACTTTAAAAATTAACCTCTTCTAAATGAAATGTTCATTTAAAAATGATGTTTAATGAGGTCTAATGCATCCTGAGATGCTGGCAGGAGAAGGTTTGTTCTGCAGCTGATCCTGACAAAGGAGGGCGGAGAGGTAATTAACAAAGACAATCAAACTTTCATTAGTATTAATAAAGCCTGCAAGTTAAAATGTTTGGATGCAAACTGCTATTTATGTTTTAAAACACCATTCTTTTCTATCAGTACATCTTTTAAAGGTGCTTTATTGTGTGGGTTTCTAGTTGACACCACATGTAATAGATTTCTTGGAAATAGAGTTTAACCATTAAACATGAGGATGTATGTCATTATTTTCTTCAGCTAAATGCCTGAAGGTGAAGCTGAGTGAATTTAATGCATTAAGAAAGGTAATTATCATATAATCTTGATTGCCAAGATTATTCCTGCTCCAACAAAAACTGATGGTGGCATAATCTGTGTACACGAGCATCTCATTTTTCCTTTATCACTTTGATTTAGGTTTGACAGTAGTATACAGCAATGTTTCTATGTTATTTTTGTATTTTTCTTCTAATATTTCTTCTGTATTTCTGATCTTTTTCCTTGTTCATCCCCATAAATTACACTTCTTTTACCAACTCCTTTTCTTTAAGTAATAATTATATGGTCAAATGGATTGCGGTGCATTAAGGGCTAGAGGGAAAAAATTGGCAAATTTTCCAGTAACAGATTTTTTTTCTCCTTTTCTGAAAGCTGAGGTGTAAGTTTGTCACAGCTTTTACAAATCTTCTTTCTCAGCAGTCATGCATCAAAGGCTTAGAACTGCAAATGAATTATTTTGATTACTGTTGCCCTGGGAAGATCTCCAGGGATGGGAGGTGACAGGCTTAGCTACTGTCCATTCCTGCTGGGCCAAATCCTGCTCCCAGGGAAGTAAGGCATTAGTAATTTTACCACTGACTTCTGTGGGGCTAGGATTTAGCATGTAGAGCACAGACATTTTTCTTGAAAAAAAACCCAACAAAACAGTCTCAGGCTCCTGTGTGTTCACGGTGGTCAACTCCCCAAATTTGGTGGAATTTAACATTTTATTTCCTTGCACTATGCCAATGTTTAGGTAAGTGAGCGAAAAGAAGGCAAAATGAAGGACACCTGAGGAGACAACAAGAAATAAAAGAAAAAAAATTCTTTCCAGATGTGTTTGCATCATCAAAGGCAGAAACAGCTTTTCCTTCCCCAGGTTTTTGATTTTGTCTGATAGATCCTTATAAGACTGACTCTGCCACCTCACTATGGGAAAGCCTTGGAGATGATGATACAGATAAAACTAATGAGGATCTAGAGAAAATAGAAAATGCAGTATTTTCTGCAGGATTTTTTAATCAGTTCACAAAACCCCGCACTACAAGGCATGTAGGGTTTTTCTCATTACAATTTTTCCACCATGCTTCTCAACTGGTAGGGGAGAAGGCTGGGGCAGGAGGACTTTCTGGGACTGGAAGCCTTTCTCCGCATGCTTGACTCCTTCATTTTCGGTCCAGCAGAGCTTACCTTACTTGTGCTTGGCAGCTTCCTCAGGTCCTTAGCTAGGCTCAGCCTCAGACACCACTCTCTTGGGTACCGAGTGACAGCCTGTTTATTGTAGACCTCCATTTTCAGTCCCTTTGAGCTTGTCTGCCTGGGAAAGTCATGATGAACCTGGATTTCCAGTGCAAAAACTCTTTTTGCTGACTCCCTTCCTGGGTATTCTTACCGCCTGTAGCTGAACCTGCACATGGAAAACCTTACCCTCGACTACATGCAGGTGCCTTGAGAGCGGAATAGCAAGTCCACAAAGGGAGTAAGGACACAACAGCTATTCTCCAACCGCTATGCCAGGCTACTCCATTAGTAAAGACCCATGCAAGCCTGCACCAGCTGTGCATGTTCCTCCTCCCAACTCTGTCAAAGCAATTTTTTAACAAATCAGTGTCTTTTGATCTCAGAGCTATCCATTTTGGCAAATAACCTTGTCATCAATGCCTGGTACTTTGGAGTTGATCCTTGTGCCTCAATTATGTGGCATTTCTCTTTCAGAGGATGCTCCTCTAGACCATTCTTACCTTTCCTGCTGCAGTCTTCATCAATCCTTTTGATCTAGCCCTATAGCAATAACTCCTCACAAACAAAAGCATGCTCTTACAAAATGATATAGCAATTTTTCAGTTTTCTGTGTCCCTCAGTTAACTTAACTGAGGCTAGAATAAGTAAACCGTTGGTTTGTTGTTCCTTGAGTATAGGCAGGGTACCCTTTAAAAATGCTTTTGATTTTCTAAATAGAAAAGTGAGATAAATATATCAAGTATCCCCAGCTGTAACAAAGACGTGTATTTTTCATAAGTACATATAACCCAACAAGGTTTGGCTTAAGGTTCTTCTTTCTGATCCCATGTTCAGAATCTACCTTTGAGTGCCTGAGTTTGCCTTCAGGGCAATTTGGAGCCTGTATTCTCCTGTCTTCACCCCCTTCCCTTTGTCACCCACCCTTTAGGATAAGTATCTTCTTGTGCCCTACACAGGGATATGATCCTTTGGAATATTACAGCTAACACTGTATCCCTGAAAGTAAAGGCAAAGGTAGAATGAATTCTATAAATTGGATCATTGCAAAGGGCAGAAAAAAAGATGGAGGTGGACTTTTTTGAAACAAGAAAATAAGGTCTTAGAAAAAAAGCTTGAGGTTTACTTAATTAACTGAAGCAGAGGGTCCATCTCAGGATACGTGTCTTCTGGCACTATGGTGCTGTGGGGCTGGCCAGCTTCCAGAGCAGAGCACTTGGCTTTAATTTTCTTCAGTCCTATGTAGGTCTTCCCACAGATTCTTCTGACCTTGTTGGTGTTCCTGGTTTGAAATCCCTCTGTCTCCTTGGTGGTGGGGAGATGCACTGATCTCTTGTTATCCCTGAATACTTACTGTTATCACAATTTCCCTGTAGACCAAGTCTTAGAGTAGTACAAACCTTCCCTTAGAGGCAGAGGGATTTCCTCAGCCATGCCATTTCCCTCTGCCATCTCCAAACAAAAAGGCTGTTCCCTCTCATTTTTCCCTTTGGCTGTCTGTACCTCACTTGCTGTGCAAGGAGCTGTGCTTTCCCCAGGCTTTTCACAGGTATGGAACCAATCCCTTGTTCATCGCTGAGCCAACCCAGCCCTGCTATACTGTCTGCTCCTTTCTGTGTGATCTGGGGAGGCTCAGACAAAGCCCAAGCGCTGGGAATTCCAAAAGGAGATTGTATCTTAAATCACAAAAAATTCATGGAAAGTATCAAATGACGAAAAAGTGTTGCTGTATTTATACAGCAGCAATAGTGGATTTGCCAGATAGCATGAAGGCAAAGTTCTTGCCAAGGAGGTCATATAAAATAGTCTCTTATTTTAATTAAAGTAATTATTCATGGGAATCCAGATATTTTTAAAAAAGAAAGAACAAACCCCTCTGCCTGACAGTGAATAGCAACATAAATTGTCTGAGTTCTCTGTGTCAGAAGGGCAGAATGGATCCACTGATCAATATATCTCTCTAGTTTTATAAAATAATGTTAATAGCTGTTGCTGTCAATACTCCTATGGAAAATAATTTAATAAAAGATTATTGTCATTCTATGACTTTTTTTAGAAAACCATTCATTAGAATTATATTCTTCTGCAAGTTGTCTGAAAAAAAATCTCTGAAAAGGACTCCCTGCTGTACTAAATTCTATAGGCCTTCAGAGGAAATTCCATAGAGCTGTATTACATTTCTATAGATTTAATTCCTAGTGCTTTCTATGGGAGTTTTTTTCTGGGAGGACATATGTGAGAGATCTAATGCTCTACTTGTATGTGCTTTAGTATTCAGTAGTTTTCATCCTGTTTTTGTTCATGGGCTACCAAAAATTTTTCCACTAGAATATGTGGGCTCTTGTGTATTGAATTTAAGCTCAGTGACCATAGACTTAACTGCTTTATGTGGGAATTAGAAATCGGCAAACGCCAATGGATCTGTGGACAACACATTGGGAACCACTGCTTTATTTTTTTCCTTTACGCTGGCCATGGAACAGAAAATGTTACCACCACTCCCTGTGTTTGTAAGTGACTGAGAATAGCTGCCGCTGCATTTAGACTTGTACCACATTACTGTAATCATCATATTGTCATTTATTAATTTACACAGATTCACATCTGCTTTTCCAAAGTGAAGATCAGGCTGGAATTATCCCCTGAAGTAGGAAAACAGGATCAGTTTTAAACCATAAGTGATACTACTGCCATGGTGTTAATTTTCAGAGAAGCAGGATTAGGGGAGTGGAGGGGATGCTCAAGGAAGAAAATATCCCCAGCCTGCTGGGAAACTCCAAATATGACAGAGTGTGCAACTAATAAAAAAATCTGCAACCATAGTACTGAAATGCAGCACGTGTGTGTTCAATGTTGCGTTCTCAGCGATCCTTATTAAAATATGAGAATCTGTGGACTTTATTTTTTCAGAGATCAGTATTTTGCCCCCATTTTGATGTTGAAAGACAGAAGAAGAACCTGTATAATATTGCACATAATTAGATTTTCTTGACTTCTAGACAGTGAGTGTTTATTGTTGTATCTCTCTCTGTAAGTAAGTTAGACAAATCATTTATGAAAGTGTTCTTGCTGGCTCTGAGAAATCATACAGATGAAGGAGCAGGAGTTTTAAATTATCCTGATGCAAAACAATTCTTGAGGCAGGGTAGATTTTTTTTCTATTGTAGGAACTTTGCAAGTCCCCATGAATCAGTGCATTTGGAATCTTATGGAACAGGTTCAAAACTGTCAAAAAGGTCTATTCAATATTGAATATGCTTGCACTGTGAATAGCAGAGAGGAAAATCCAGTGTCTGCCAAAAGAATGTAAAAAGGACTGATAAAACAAGCAGAAATCAGTTCTTTCAACTCCAAAAGGTTTTGTTTCTTTTTTTTTTTTTTTTAAAGTAAGAAGACATAAACACAAAAGCTGCAGTTGACAGTGTCTCTTTCACAGCACTTTTGTAGCCATTTAAGCAAAACAATGCAAAGCAGCTTTCTGGAGGACGCTGGCAGAACATACTGTGGCTTTCAAACTTCGCACAGACTGGTGAGAAATGAAATGTTTGACGGAAAAGCTGATGTGGGTTTGGCAACATTGCTTAATTGATAGTGTAAAAAGAAAGAGGATTCTGCTTCCACCATCTGCAACAGTAACAGGGACCAGCTCTTTGTCTAATAGCATCTGTAGCCTTTCTTCCACCTCTGCCTCATCAAAATAGGTTACTTGCAAGGAAACAGTCCAGCACATGTACCTGGAAGGATCAAACAGTGTGAGTTTCCTTTCAGTTTTAATTACTAACATGAAACTCCTCTTCGGTCTTTCCCTGGTCCTGTTGGAAGAAACATTGTTTAGAAATTAAGTTAGGGTCAGGGGCTGGAAGGACAGACCGCTGAGGTCTCTGCTGTGCTGTAATGGCCCTTCCAAGGCTCGCAGGTTTGTGTATACCCCAACTGAGAGGTATGAGGTGCTTTAATGTAGGACTTGAGCGTTGCTTGTGCATTTGGTAATGTGATTGGGATTTCCTGCTATTTACAAACTAAAAATACTTTGCAAGCTATTCATGGCTCTCATACCAATCCTTGATCCTCTTTGGATGCGATGGCAGAGCCGCCTGCAGAGGTGTTCGAGTGAGCCCTGGCTGAGTACCTCCACACACTGCAGTGCAAGTAAATCTATCTCATTAATTTTACATGTGGTGTTTCACCTAATTGTAGAGTACTGCCTACACCACGCCATGCCAGCCAGAGGTCAGGTGTCTATATCCAAATTTACAGTCTTCCTCTTACCTGAAATCTACCTGCTTATGTTTGGGTCCTATTTTTTTACAAATAGATCTAATTGCTGAAATTGCTGTGTGCACTTTGGCAATGTGCTCTCTCCTCCTACTTGAGTTGGAGGATTTTCTTGTCCTTGAGCAAATGCAAGAGTTGCCTTGATGGTCCAGAGCATGGCCCGTTTATTCCAGCATCCTATCTCTGGCAATGGCCAACACAGGGAAAATGCAAGAAATACAACAGGCCAGTTAATGGATAAGCCAGACCAATTCAGAACACTTCTTCCCAGTACTCATAAATCATGAGCTAAATTAAGCCCTATGACAGAAAGTTTTAAATCTCTTAGACAAAACCCAAAACCTGACATTTATTTTCAGGTAACAAAAGAGTGATCTCTTGTGGAGTTTTCCACACTTCCCTTAGCTCCTTCCTTGTTTTCCTTTTTAATATGGAAAGGGGCCGATCTAGTCCTGATGTTGCACAACTTAAGCAAAGAGCAAATTTCCCAGTCAAATTACGTGAGCATCTGTATGACCAGATTTAGGAATAGAGCACTTAGTTGTCAGATTTTGATATGAAAGAATTTTGCAGAAAGCCTCTGGTAAGCATAAAAGTTTTATCCCTCCAGTATTTGAATTTCTGTAATGCTTAAGAGATAAACTATGGGACAGTTCCTGCTATTGTATAAATATCATCTGTGAAAATAATTTCATGTGGTGAGAGTGTTTGTGACTAAGAAGTTGTACCGTGCATTGCCATTATCGCTTTAATCCTCCTCTGTGTCCATCCATCTGAATTCCATTCCCAGTCTGCCTTCAGGCATGTTACATACAATTAATAAATCATCCTTAGCAACTCTGTTTTTTTCCATATATGTAATTCTGGCTGAACTATATTCAAAAAGCAGGGCAGTACTATTGTACTAACTGAAAATATTTTTGTATAATGCTTGATATACAAAGCCTGTATTTCTAATCTCTCTTTTATTTAGGAGCATATATCATGCTGCTCGGACAAAGTTGTAATCCTAATATACCTGTACCCAGAAGTAGAGAACCATGTCTTGGTCTAGCAAGCCAATTATGGTTCAAGTAAAGAATACGCTTGAGGTAACAGTGGACAATTCACAAGCAGGAGAAAATAAGTGAAATGAATTGAAAATCTGTTTTCATGAACTTTTCGCCCAGCTCTGATTTCGACCCCTGAGCACAAAGCTTGTCCTCCTTGCTCTTAGGAGTGTTCCCTCCCAGTAAAGATTTCCTGGCTTTCTCCCACCGCTGCTCTCACTCGGGCTGCAGTCCAACGTCAGTGCTAAAATGTCTGCTCCCTTTTCTCTTCCATTTCAACAGTTAGACCGGCTCAAACAAGGACCAGACTAAAAGCTGGTGAAGTGCCGGTGCTCTGAGTCCATCAGAAACACTGGGAACGTTGCTTCTCTTTGGGAACGTGGTGGGGTTGTGGAAGAAGAGAATTCCAAGAAGAGCTGTGCCGCAGCTTGGGTGGGGACAGCAAAGTGTGATGTGCACTTCTCCAGCATGGGCAGCCTGAAGGCAGTGTCGCGTTGTACATCCCTTTCAGTTGACCTTCTCTTGTCTATTAGCTTGTACTGGAGTTAGGTGGAAATGGTAGATCGTTGTTGTGCAGCTCCCTCCAATTACAAGCAAGGCTTTCACTTGGCCGGGCCTCCAGCTCTCCCTGGGCCAGAAGGGAATCTTCTGGGCCTGACCAAAGCCAGAAAGCCATTTTTCTTTAAAAGCATCAGCACTCACGTCAACAACAGAGTGATGAAGTGACAGTATTTTATGCATAGCTCTTGAGGATGTAGTCCTTAAATGCTAATAAATATCTCTTCATTTTACACATACTAGCTAGAATTCTGACATTTTCTAAAATGTCAAAGCTGCAGTTGTTACTTGCAAAAATTTTTACCTTAAAAAACCTGGGGACTCTGCTGACTCTATTTTTTTTTGTTTTTTTTAAGTCCTAAATAGGCAAATACATTTTCTTGAAATGGTATAACCCAGAGGGAGGCATTTAAATGTACTGGCCTCAGAGGAGATGACCCCTACTCTTGTGACTTGTAATTAAGAGCCTCTCACTGAAATTGCCAGGAGTGTCTGTTCATTCTGGCTGTCACTTGTTTTTACTCCAGCTGGCTAACAAGAAAAAAGAGTTTTCTTGCAGGTTTTTATCTGGAAAAATCACAGCAACCTGTTGTGACTAGTATAGATCTGTGAGAGAAATTATAGCAATGTTTTGATATGTAGCGCTAGTGGTAATGCTTCTGTCATCGACACCCAGTGCTGAAGGCAGTGATAACTTCACCAGGAGAGAAATTAGATAAAGTAGTCAGTCATAAATAAATTTGGTCTGGGTTGTAAATCGCTTCAGCATTCTTAGCATTTTGTCTTCCTCACTGGCCTTCAGAGGTGTCTTCCCTGTACTTGATAAGTGTCTGTGTCTCTTCCCTAATGAGCAATTTGAGTAGGACAGCAGGTGGGAAGGTTCTGAAATCTGAGTTTAGGTTTTTATAATTGAAATTCTAGGTTTTTATCTTTGCTTCCCAGAAACCTACCAAATGTTTTGGGGGTTACTTCATAAGCAGTAAGGCTGAAGGAAAGGTGGCAGAGGAAGCAGAGTGTCATTCAATGGAAACCTTTCTGAAAAATATAAATGTTGATTTTATTTTTTTAAAAAGTTTAAATTTTTGAAAAAATTCCACATAAAACTACATTCATTCTTTTTTGCTTTTAGCAGACAGTGCTTACAGGAGTCTGCTGCTATCACTGATCTTGTATTGTACATATGTGTTACTTCTTACTACTTCCATGCAATATTTGAAACCAAGCACCACCTTTCTTAACACTTTTTAATAAGAGAGACCCCTCCAATACAGATAAGAATAGTTCACTACACTTTATATCGTCCCTTTTTTTCTTAGAACCAAGAAATTATGCTTGGGACAAAGCAATGTTTCTGAAGAAGAGGTTTGTCTACTCGTGCTACCCAACAGTTCGTGAGCAGGAGATAAATGAGGCAGCAGAAAAAAGCACCACCAGAGGAGTCTGGAACAAGCACAGCTGTGCTAGGTGAAGCTGGCTCGCTCTGCATGGAGACATGGCAGCAATACTATCCGCCTCCCCTAATGATGTACTGCAGGTGAACAGGGAGACTTCTTGTGGGTCACCCCTCATTAGCTGACGAGACAATGGCCAAGCAATGCACCTTTCCTGGCTGGGCTCCTCCGTGCCCGGTGCCCTCCCACCACTAGTGAAGACAGGCAGTGCCTGCCCCTGCTTCTCGAGACACCCTGCAGCTCCTGCCAGACTTCCTTCCCTTCCCTCAGCTTTTGCTTCTTAGATATGTTTTATACTTCACACTTGGCTAAACCTCCCCTGGATACGAGCATGTCGCTGTATATTTTCAAACTCCTCATGTGGTGTGCCTTGCAGTTAGCTCATTCTTTCTGCTGGGTAGAACCTCAATACATTAAAAAAAGGATTAGTATGTGCAAGCACAAAAAAAATCAGAATACTGTAGAGCACTTAATTGGCCAACTGCCGTCAACCATTTCAGCACTTGCATCTTCCTAGCTACTTGTACCGTATTGTTAGAGGAGAATAAATCATTTGACACAACTAGGTTTTAGAAAAATATGTGAAAACCATTCAGGCAAAAAATCAGTTGAAATGTATGAAATTTTCCATGCGAGTGCTCTCTGCTAAAAGAAAATATTTCAGTGAGGTGTAATATTTAATCTTGTTTTAAAATAAGTAGTTTACTATATAAAATCACTCAGGGTGTGTTTTTTAAAATGCAATGTAATTTTATTTTAGTTTTAAGGTTTGTGCTGAGAAATGCTGGAATATGACGGATAAGGTCTAGGCAAACTTGTGCGTTAGAAATAATCCTGCTGCAGTTGGGTTGTATAAGGCACATGCACAGATTTAAACCTATGACACACTTAAACTGATGGAAACCTGCAAACCTGGCTAACACAGAGCAGAGCTCATGCTTGCTTTTATACAAAGTGTGGCTTTCCCACCTCTACAATACGTAACCTGCGTGAGATGTTTTTCCTCATTTTTACTGTTGGAAATGGTGGATTTGCACTAGCTTTGAGGAGGAAGCAGACCAAAGAAGTGATGGACTCAAGGGCTGAGCCCAGGTGGCTGTTCTCATGTTCTGCCAAGGCGTTGCATGCTGCACACGGATGGTTGGGACCTATGGCCCTTGGTTGTTTGCATGTTTAGAGTATGTCGTAAAACCACAAAGTTTGTGGAAGATCAATATGTATAAATGTTTTATTAGACTCAGCCTTTTGGACAGTGATTTAAATATAGAAAAGAGCATGTCATACCTGAAGTAATGCATTGAAAATGTCCACTATAGAACATTTTGCTAACAAAGTTATTAAAACTATAGGGGGTTTGCAACACATACATGCATGTACCCAGTCATGGCTCATTACAGTCCTAATCTTGAAAGCTGCTGAGAACAGTAGACATTTCTCTGAACTGTGCAATCTTTTGCTCTGAAGTTTTATGATCTACAGGAAGGCAGTACTGTATCCGATGTCGATACATGACCAATACAATCAAACAGTAAGTGGCTCTGCATGCATTCTCTTAATTGTTAACTGTCATATTGAGATTAAATTGGGCATTAAATTAAAGTTAAAGAGAGATTAAATTGTGACCTGAGGTGTAGTAAAACCGTATAAGCACTTAAATATAAACCCCATTGTTTACTGGGAATGAAAGAACTCATGTTGCTTTCTTTGTAGAATTCAGTTTATTCTTCTTAATATAGATTAAGAAAATTTAAAAATATCTTCTGACTGTGTATGGTCAGTGTTTACTCTCTCAAAGGCAGAGCAAAAGGAAAAGCTTTAGGGTCTGCAAAACTTTCCCATGTCTCTCCAGCTGCTTCTGTAACACTCTCCTCTGTCCCCCAGTAGTGATCAGGGAATGTCCTTAGAAAATCCTCTGTGCCTAACTGGACATCTTGAGTTTTATGGATCTTAGAAACTGAATTTGACTCATTCTTTCTGAATGTGTAGGGGAATGTTTATTTTCTTTGACTTTGGGGTTGGAGGTTTTTTTCTTGTTGTTTTTATCATTGCTTTGGTGACTTGAATGTCAAATATGGGTTTTGGTCCTTTAACAGGAGGGCTAGCCATCTGTGGTGCAGGTGCTGAGAAGGGCGGATGGGTGGGGGGTCGGTGGTGGGCAGCCAGTCCACATAGGTTGAGGTTTGGGAGCTGAAGCACCTGGAGGAGGCTACACATCACAGGCCCCATTTCCCACTGAATTTGGGACTGAAGTGGGACTGGCAGCCCTTGTCTCCCATAGCAGACAAAGACATTGCCAAGCAGCTAGTTGGCAGCATCTTGTATCTTTGAGAGGGCCTGTCTTCTGACTCCCACCAAATCTCTGCCGGTGTATGTAACCTCTAATTGAAAGAAGAGAGAAGCAGTCTGGCACACTGCTCCCAAAAGCTTTCTGATCTTTGCATTAGTGACTTACTCTTTGGTTTTATTTTCTTCCTGCTTGTGCTACCATGTTTTCAGCTCTGCTTGCTATGTTCCTTCTCTCTGTATTTTGTTATTTCTCCATGGTTCTTAGTATATGTCAGTCACTGTCCAGCTGAGATTTCCAGTGGTGACTGGGAAGATGGTAATATGCACTCATTCAAAGCACTTAGGCCTTTTTGGGAAACCTGGCCCTAAATGACTGTGTCTGTGAGTGGCAAGCCTTAGTGCAAAATATAGACCTGGCACCATTTCACTCTAAACCAGCATGCCATTGCCCTACATGGACCCTAGATGAGGTATGTCTTCTGTACATGAGGCTTGGTTTTCCTTAGTGAATGTACAAACAGGATGGTCCCAGACATAGGAACAGGAGGACTGAGTACTGCATAGGCTGTGCCTGTGTGAAAGTGGTAGCTGAGGATCCAACCCATCACATTTTCTGTTCGAGGCTGAAAATAGTGTTGATGTGAAATATGGCATAAAGTTAAATGATCAAAACACATAGTGAGTTTTGGTCTTTTAAGTACTGTCAGGCAGAGACCTGGACAACCTTGGATGAGTTTGATAGCTTGCATGAGACTACAGGCTGAAGCAGTGTCTAATCTGGAATAGATCTTGAAGGTTTCTGGCTCCCTGTCCAATGCTCAGCTCATTAGACCATGCTTCCTCGCCACTTCAAATAAGCACTTCTACAGTTTGCTTATTTAAACCTCTTTGTTCCTCTTGCTCCATTTCTTATTTATAAGATTGTTAAATTAAGCGTTTGCCTTAAATCAAATTATGTAAGTCTGTGATACACTTTTCAGCAAGTATTATGAAATAAACCTTGTCATATAAACAATTAAAGAGCAAATTCAGGCATATTCTAGACATTGAGCAGTCAGCCTTTGCAATGAAATGCAACTGTATTAATAGAAAAATAAATTATGAAATTAGATAATTAAAACCCATACCCAAACAGAGCCATTGCATAAGAGCTGATATATAAGAGCTCCATGGGATCAGTTCTCAAACCATAGACCTACGGAGAAGATGATACAATGTCTCTCACAGCAAAAACCTCCCACAAATGGGCACGAGCTATAGGCATGAATTACTGTAATTACAATTCATTTAGGAAAATTAGGCTGCATATTACTCATAGATTTGAAAGTGGTATGGGCGTTTGAAGAGAAAAGGTGATGATCCCCATGCTCAGGAGGTGGTAGAAGGTTCTCGGAGTCAGGCAGTGGGATCCCCAGGACGGCTTCTTGCCATCAGAGCTTAACAGAGGGCTCCAACATGAGAACCTAGCTTTAACTGCCATGAGATTATTCAAGATTTAGATAATTCATGTCAGCTTCTGAGCCGGATCCTGGGCTGATCTGTACTTTGTGCAAATCCATGAGCTTGCAATGTTGGAAATTAGAGCAAAATCAAATCAATTTATGCAGAGTTAACATGGTAGTGGGTGACATGTACTTGTTCCTTTCACTTCTGTTGATCATGTTTTCATTGGATCTAAATTTGCTTGCTCCATCCTCCACTTAACTGCAATTGTACACTATGGATATTATCTTGCTCTTGGTTGGTTTCTGTAGACTTTGCAAAAGCTATTTTTTTCTTTCCACCTGAAGACTGAATTCCATGCTGTTTTCATAGAGGTTTTGAGGTTAAATGCTCCAATATTTCTATTGTTATTTCTGGGCTTGTAGTAAAGTTTTTCTCTACTATTTCCTCACTGACCTCTTTAAAAATTGAAATGACTTTGGACTCCCTGTTATGTTTGCAGAAGACTTCTGCATTTCACCCCAGTGTTGTGGCGTATTATAAATATTTCCTTTGATGTGTGCTTTTACTCCATTCCCTCCCACCCTCTCCTTTTCCAGAATGGCATACTGTTCCCTTTCTTTTTCTTCCACACCATGGCTGCTTATTAGCAGCCCAAAGCTAGGAGTTGGTTCCCTTTAGCATGTAAATAAGCAACACTTTTTCCAGTAAGTAGCTCAGGCTGGCATTATATGCCAGAAACTCTCATCTACACAATGATGAGTTCAAGTTCTGCATTGTGTGAAGGGTTTTTTCTTTCACAGTAGGAAAGGTGATCAGTCTGCAATTAGTCCTCTCTTTCCCTCTCCTTGCCTTTCCTTCCCCAATCTTTTGTAACTCCATCTTTGCTAGTTTCTTGTCTCCCAAGACCAAAGCTGAAGGTAACTTTTTTGGAATCCATTTAATGTGACAGCCCTTCCGTCATCCAGCTCTGCATAAAATTAGCCTGTCCTCCAGCGGACAGTAAATGATGTGGCATTAGAGCAATATTTGGAAAGATGTGCCTAGAGTTCACTATTCTGGTCAGATGAGCGGGGAACATGCTTTTGCATTTTAATTTGAAATTCAGTGAATATTTTGAATGCCACAGCATGTCTATAACATTATTTAAAAGATCCTGTGCACTCAGGCATGTAATGATTGACATTGGCTGTAACTTGATGCAATGTTGCACTGTTTTAATTCTTTTTGGGGCAGTGTTATCTTTGATCACTTCGTATTCACTGGAAAAATCCCACAATTGCAATCCCACATTATGTTTCAGTGAGGATGCCAAGTTCTCTATGGTACGTAGCTATTCAAGGCACTTTGTCCACCCTCAGGCTGCTCATTAAAGTGATGGCAGTTTCTATTTTAATGAATAAGGTAGAGTGCAAATTCCCAACTTCATTCATAGACCTTGAATGGTAAAAAGGAGTGGGTTCTTTTTTCAGTTCCCAACTTCTTTGTTTTCTTGGAAATTGTGTAAATGTGTTCATAACCATGGCCACAACTCTATGTGCATGCAAAAACCATCCAAGTTACAAGTTTTTAATTTGTGTCCAGGGTTCATATTATTAAACTTCATTCTGTGACCAACATCCTCCATCCCAGATTTCATTTCTAGACACAGTTACGTGTCCATATTGTGAGAGGTAAGAGTAGGAAGATGTCTGACAAGAGAGACTTAGTTTCCTCTTTTAATTCTCTGTTATTCCCTCACTAATCGTCGGTACTGTGCCAGAAAGCCTTTCCATACAAAAATAACATTCCTCGCTTGCAGTGACTGCCATTTAAAAGACTACACTTGCCCACAGTTACAGGAACATGAAAGCTACTGTACCTTTCCTCTACAGTTAAAATATAGCACTTTAAGGTAAAGCATGAACTAAGTGCATCACTGAGTGCTGCACAAGTGTGAACAGTCGGTGTCAGGGAAGGAGGCAGAGTTCCCCGCTCACGCTCCTGCCTATTATCCATGTGCCATTCAAAACTAACAGCCTGGACGCCTTCTTTTGACTGCTGTTAGTCCTCAGTTTGCTGTGAAAAACTCTTTTTTCCTGCCCATTATCCAAAGTTTGGGAATAGCTGTGGCTGCCAAGTGGAGGTTTTTGAAGGCAATGCTGAGTTGCTCCTTGAAACTGGGTTAAGGAGCACATGTATTTTTTGCCATGCCCACGTTTATTTCTATCCCCCTGCAAGCCAGCGGGAGAGATGTTTTGGGGTGCCTGTAGCTGCCCTGGCTGATAACAGCCAGCTGGGAGGATGGACGGATGCGGAGATTTGAAGCGCTGGGCTCACCCCTTGGGTATCAGGCTGGTGGTGGGAGGTTTTGCTTTGGGCTCCTTTTCAGCTTGTGCTCAAACTCAAGAAATGAGCAGCAAGAGCCACTGAAGGCCCTTTCCAACCCCCCAGGACTCTGATAAAGCACACTTTGTGCTTCCCCGAGTTTGGGCAATCCCTGTGTGTCTTTTCCACAAGGCCAAGCCATGGGGCAGTTGGAGACCCACCAAGAAGACTGTGCCTCCATCTTTCCCTGTCCACAGCTCCTTGGACCAGATCCATCTTTTCTGTGGAGGTTTTGGCTTTAGCTGGGAGGTACAAGTTTCTTTGCTTAGTGCACACTTATTTTTACCCAGTTTTATACAATCAGAGAATCAAGTGCAGGCGCCTTTTATTTTTTTCCTTGAGAAAAGCTGAAGATAAATATTGAAATAAAAAAGGGTTTGGTATTTAATAGTATTAAATAACTACACATGGTTGCAGGAGACTAAGGAATAATTTGCATATTATTTTCATGTGCATATGTTCTTTCAAAATCCTCTAGCTGAAACATACAATTGCAGAGGGGAAGCTGAAACATTTAATTATTTAATAAAAGCAGCTCTTGCCATGTATTTGTTATTGTCATGGATTGTATATGCCAGATGATCTTTGTGCTACACAAAGAACATGATCCAGAAAGGAAAAGTCCTACATCTTTCCACCTACACTAAAACACCTTTGCTCCTTGAAAGTCTTCACCTTTTTTATCCATGGGGCTTGGGGCTCCCCAGACAAGGAGTTGGCCTTGATGCCGGGGAATTCTCGTCTCATTGTTGTGTTTTGATAGAAACCATGTTTGACTGAAAAACGTGGTTTATGGTGGCAACTGAAAGTAGGGCCATACACACCTGAGTCAGAAATGTTAAATAACTACCAAAACTTGTGCAGTTTTTTCTGGAAGCATCTTTCTTCATTCAGTAACTTGATGTTTGCATCTGGTACCAAACACCGTTGCGTCTGTTGCATGTACACATCCACAGAGAGATGTGCACGTAGATTTCAGTTTCCACTCATGATTTTCACCATTTAACAGGTTACTCTACTGCGTAAAATGGGCTTTCCTTCAGGCATAACTTCGGTGATCCGTTTTATACTTTATAATTTGGAGTGATTAGTGGTTGCTGTGAACTCAGATCTGCAATACGACTATAATGTAATTTGCGCAGTTACATTTTTTTCCTGAGGTCAAAAAGTGCTAGTTTCATTTATTCTTTACCCTGTATTAGTAGAATTTATTACACTTGGGCCATGCAAATCTGACACCCCTGGAAAGCGTGGTCTTCCTGGGCTCCTCCATCGGGCAAGTCAACACCAACTGGAAGGGTCAAATATAGGGGCTCCTTGCCTCTGCCCATCTGCAGAGGCTGGGGTTTCCCTCCCAAGGCTCCCAGCTGCACAGAAGAGAATTTTTTACTAAAACTTGCTGGTTTGGTAAGATTGGTGGCTGTTCCCGGAGAGGGAGCACTGTCACCATTGAGCAGTCACTGGGCAGCAGTGCTGTCTGGCTGGCAGGAGATGTGTCCCAAGTGAGCCAGGCTCACTGCAGAGCCTACACAGAAAGTTTTGGCTCTTCTCGGAGACATTCCCTGGGATGAATCATGACGAGTGGCTCAGCTTCAAATCTGCTGAAATTAAACATTAAATAAAAGATTGGTTTGGGTTTTTTTTTTCTTAACTGGTAGCTCTCTGAATTCAACAGAGAAAGCCACTCAGTGGCCTTTATGCCTTGAGCATCCTCAGCACAAAGATTTAGTGTTTGGAATTTTAAATTATGATTTGATGATTTTCCACGTGCCACAATAGATATCGCTCACTCTCCTAGGGCTGCATGCGCTGCAAGAAAAACCCAGAGAAAAAGCAGGAGAGTTAAACAAGCAAACAACACCTCCGTGTACGGAACTTGAGCTTTTTAAGGAGTAAACACATAATCGCAAGGACTGTGGTCTTAGCAGTGTATGACCCCTAACATGCAAAATAAGTAGATCATTGAATTTAAAAAGAGCCATTTTCCAGAATGTAATTGCACCTTAAGGGCAAATAAATACCTTCTTGCTGCTTAGATTGGTAGTGTTCCTTTCCATAACTGAAGCATCAGGAATAATTATGCTAAAAGACACTTAAGCTAGTAGAGAAAACACATATTGTGTTTTATGATGCTCTTGTTGGGCTTCTTGTGTAACATGAGAGAAATTATATTAACACTGGTGCTACGTCAGTATAGAATTACACCCCCGTGTTGGTCTGAACTGCATTGTGCAGCTTTCCTCACTTTTTATAGCTCTATTAATGGTTTTCAAAAATTGTGGGCTAAAGGAGTATTAAAATGTCTTGGCAACGTACAGTTGCTCAATCTTTTTACTGTGGGATTACATATACCTTGTTTCTATTTGATTTTGATTGCTTGCTTGGCCTAGATTCTCTGCAAGCATTTGGTATGACTGAATAATTTTTAGTTGTACTTTCGTGCCATGCTTTATGCTAATCTGCTGATGTTTTGCAGCTACAGCATTGCCAGCCAATGCTTCAGTCTACAGTCTTTATCCTTTACTGGATTTTTAAAAGGGTATTTTATTGCCTGTCATTACCATTCATTGTGGCTTTATGGACTGTGCTCGCCGCTCGCACGCTCTCCCAATGCTGCGGCTGCCGCTCGCTCCCCATCGCATCTCCCGCTGCCTTTGTTCTGCCGAGGGGACCGGCCCCTCCAGCACAAGTTTTATATTGTCCCTTCTGCCTCCTGCCCTTCTGGAATGCCTCGGATATCCCCTTTTACAGGGGCTGCTGGAGCTCACAGATGGGAGAGTGTAATTTCAGCTCCTGAATGTCTTTGTGATTTAAATGTTTTTTCCAAATATTGCTGGCTGTTTCACAGGGTAAATGTTAAATACAAAATGCATAATGCATTATGCTTCCGGAGTTTTGATACCTCTCAAGCGTTTTTTATTATGCTAATGCATATTTGAAGGAAATTGCAATTTTTCATTCAAATGACATAATTAAATTAATAATTATTTATTAAGAACACATTCAACTTCTCATACTTTGCTTATGAATATTTCTCAGCCTTATATAGTAACATATGGGTATGGGTAAAAATCAAACCCATGTCTGCATTTCCTCAAAACTTTGGTGGCTTGCGTAAAGCAGAACTCAACTCTAAATAAAATTATTGTGACCTTGAGGAGGTCCTGACAACTCAGTGTTCACCTTCCTTCATCTTCTTGCATAGGTATACAGTTTTGGATATCTCTTTTAGTTGGAGATGCTTTGGGGACAGTTAAAGTCATTAGGAAAATATTGAAGCTCTATCAAAACAGGGGGTTGTCAGTTTAACTTGTTGAAAAACAAATGTAACAAATCAAAATAATTTTTTTAATGCAGATAGAACCTAATACCATGCTCCTAGCCCATAGACCCCTAGATCCATGGACAAGTGTTGCCTGTGAGCCTCTGGTCACAGGAAATAGGGAAGTGACAGCTGAGGCTGGCAGACAGAAAACAATCTGATGTTACCTATGGTGCATCGCTTTTTCAGTGCTGTTGTCCTTCTACCTGCAAAGGTCTGAGATCATGGAAAGGAGGGAAGACTGGAGATTTACTAGTCTGGAGTTAGACATGAACAGAAGTATTTTATGCATAAATCTTTGCCTGACTACTCAACAAAAGGAAAATGGATAGTTTCCTATAGCAACACTTAAATGTTTTTATTGGTGTTTTTAAAGTAAATAAATCATTCACTGTACTTTTTCTGGAAGTGATTTATATCTTTAAAATGCAGTGTTCTTTTAAGCAAGCAAATGTGTTACATGATTGGGAGAGCAGGAGCAGCACTGTGAAAGCCCTGCTTCCCAGGCTTGATTATCTGCAGTGGCTGTTAACCAACAAGTTAGCTCCCCTGCGCTGCAGAGACATACATTTTAAAAAGCCTGGATGAATGCGGACTTCAGTGGGAGCTGAGTGCTCAACACCTCCCAGGATTGGACCTCGAATACTTATCTGTATGAGCTTTCCATTATTCATCCTACAAATGAAACTGGTTGTAATGTAAATTATAGAATGAATCTTTCTATGGCTTAAGATCCTGTAACTTAAACCTCCTAGGCTGCTTATCTGCCTTCTGCCACCTACCTACAGTTTATCCAGTGCACTTGGCATTCTTGATTGTTCCTTGCATATAAATTTCAATCATACCCACAGGGTACCTCTATTCTATAATAGCTTGCATTGTGAGCAATTTAGCAAGAGAACCGTTCTGCCCAAACAGTGAGTGAGACATTTTCTATTGGGAAAAGCAAAACCCTTGGGAAGTACCATGCATATTCCTCACATAACGCTGTAATAAGGCAATTGTATTGAAATTAAAATAGAGATTCAGAGATTTATCTCCCCTTTCAGTCACACGGTATCATGGAGCTGTCCGGGAGCCTCTAAGCAAAGCAATCCCACGTATGCAAAACCAGCTGTCTCAAAAAGTCGGGCTGATTGGCTCACGATGGCTTGATGCCTTCTACAAAAGTCATTAAAATTCTTCCTTATCTCAACAGAATAACTTTGCACTGTAATAATCTTATTATACCCCAGTTGTTCTATTCCTCTGCCAGCCAGGTTCTGCACAACGCCTGCCTCTGTGATTCTGTGCCTGCCTTTCAACCCGCTTGGCGTACGGCCCCAAGCCAGCCCTTTGCACGAGTTTCTCTGAAACACCATAGATGCTGTTGCAGAAACTCCTCTGCGACATTAAGATCTGAAAAATGGTCACTAGCAGTGCATGCATATACACCGTAGACCTCAGAAAACCCCTGCAAAGAATGTGTTAACTGGAGACCTGTGTAACAGGGAAAGCGTAAAGGAAGTCTTTGTGGTAGCAGTGCTTTCCAAGAGAGGTAGCAGTAAACTCTATCTTCCACCTGCACTCACACTTTCTGTCCTTGGCATAAGGGGATAAGGGAGAACACGGAGAAGAGCATGATGGGTTAAGGAAATGAGGTCTGTGTAAGTAGAGATCAAAGTCTTGAAAGCCTGGTAGTCTATGAGAAAGTGTAAGGAGGTGGAAAAAGTACCATTTTTATGATACCAGCCAGGACTGTGATTTGGAGCAGGTTTTAAAGTATCCCAGACAGACATGTTCTTTTCTAGTGAATCCTGAGAAGCTTTGACATTTTTAATTGCATTTAAATCTGTGTAGTTTTTAATTAAAAAAAACCAAAAACTCTTGTAAGTAACAAAAAAATTGATCATGTGATTTACCATCTTGTTGTACCTTGTAGCAGCACAGTCAGAAATGGAGCAGTCTGTTTGGAGGGACCCACAGCAGGAACTGCTTCAGGATGTTGTACGCGAAGGAAGTCTTACAAAGTCTTCTTGGGAACCTAAAAGATTCAGTGGCATTCAGTGGTTCCTACCAGTATTAGAAAACAGCAAGAAGGATTACACTTAAAATCTATTGCAAGTGATTTCCCTTAATAAAGTTAAGGAGATTTCTCTCTGTAATACTCATCATTTTCCTCCTGAAGTTCATTCTATTATCATCCTCATTAGTATTTCCATGAAGCCTTCCTAATATTTATGAGATAAGAGTGTTTTGGCCTCAGATATACAGGAGAGCGTTTTAGGGAGGAAAGACTGTTTGTCTGGGAAGGCAATCACAGAGCATGGCAGAGTGCTGATGTGTTTGCTGGCAGGACCACAGAAGAAGAGTGTGAAACGTATTTGCTAGTTCAACAAATGAAGAAAAATCCAGTTAACTTCTTTTACTAGTCCTTTCCAATCTGAACTGAAAATGTTTTCTCACCGAAATGAAAAACAAAACAAAATCTGAAATACTCTTTCAGGTCAAAACTGGAAGTAGTTCACTACTAAATGAATGTCTGAATTTGATGTGGGGCAACTGCCAAAATCAAAGAAAGGAGGTTTCAAGGAACAGGGGTAGTGGTTTCCTTTTTCCCCAGCAGTCTTTGGCAGGAAGTTCCCCATGGCAGGAACTGGATCATCCAAAGGCCTCCAAGTTAGGACTTTTTCTTAAGAAATCAGAGGTACTATCTCAAGCAGCATGATGAATGTGAACCCACCACTCTTAGGTCAGTGTCATCACAAGAAAGGTCTGGAGCATTTCTGGGCTGGACAGTCTGTCTTCTGGGGTTCCACAATGTGGAAAACACTTGGAGAAAGTGTGGGTGGCTTTATGGCATGATGGTACCACATTTGCCTAGGAGAAACCTGAAGGCCTGTCTCTTAACTAATAAGAGAGATTGAGAAGATCTCTCAGAAAGCCTCTACCTTCATCCCTTCTACCATCAGTCCTCCCACTAAAGCCAAACCAGCCTTTCTCAATCTTGTTTTTTCTACAGTTACTGCATTATATTCCCAATATGTGCGCAACACCGAACTTAGGGTGGGGTGCTTGAGCTCAGCTAGAAGAATCTGAATCTGCAGAAAAAAAAGAACTTTCAGCTTTTTTACTGTGGCCCTCAACTTATAAACTTTATGAAATAATTCTATTCTTTGGCTTCACTTCACCTTCTGTAGAAAAGTAGGGAGATACACTTTATCCTAACCTGTCCATTTAGACACAGATGATTTTTGCGTATATTTAAGAGAAGCTTTTTAAATCAAACTTTAAGAGAAGATCAATTTGTTACGTTTTAGCTGTCATTTGCAATAATCCCTAGGCACACCAAATAGGCTGAAGTCTTGGTGTGAGACATCATACAATCAAGTAGTAAGAAAAAGTCCTTGTCTGAAGAAGCCAATGGTCTAAAAATGAAAAAAAAAAAAAAAAAAAAAGGGAAAAAAAAGAGCTGTATATTCCACATGTTCACACATGGGAATTCAGACCCAAATTGAGTGACTGATCCTGGGTGGCTCCTAGAGTCTCTGGTAATTTCAATAACCAAAGTCATTACTTCGAGCCCCAGTCCACATTTAAGTGCTCCACACTTGCTCATTTCTTTCTCTAACAGGTAGAACAATCAATATTTCTCTAACACTGCCTTTAGCCAGCTCTAACCTGCTTCTGTGGAAATTAGCGGAGGAACTCCTGACTTCATGTGGAGCACCAGCACAGCCAACGTGCATTATAAACACAAGGTGGTAGTAATTACATCTATTCATTTGCTGCACAACGTCTGTGTGGAACTTTCCTCTGTCTTTGTCCCAAGAGCTACAATATGTCTTAAAATCAATAAAATCGATACCTTTAAAAAAGATTTGTTGATGTTTGGACTGCACATAAAATTAGATCCTCTGATTAATACTATGACGATGTGACAGAATCATTACATTACAGTACATGAAGCCCTTCCTTTTTCACCCACTTACAAATAACTGTATCTTGTAATAATAAAGACTAAAAATTACAGCTAAAAGAATAGTTATTGACTTCCAGAAATAAACTGCAAACTACTTCCATTGTGCTCCCTTTCCATATGCATTGTATTGTCATTTATTCACGTCCTTCCTCATGCTGGATGTCAGAGCACTTAACAAAGCAACAAACAATGTAGTCCCACCATGGGGTTTATGCGGCAACTGCTATGCTCTAAATAACAGCCCATCATAACCAGCCCCTTGGCTTAGCAGCTCTTCGGAATAACGGTGCTGGAGGCACTCAGAGTGAGTAACCATCTCCTCCTCTGGTGCTGGTGGCCATGTGAGTTACCCCTGCGAGCTCGAAAAATTTAACTCTCTGCTTATAAATATTGGACTCGAGGATTTGTTTGTCTTTTAAAAGATTAATCTAAGCAGTAGGTATTATTTCCAAATGTTTGCCAGTTTCAGCTTATTCCCCAGACTCTCCTAGATTGTCTTCTCAGCTGCTTTCATTTCAGCCCCTGGTTCAGGGAAGAACTTGTCTGTGATCTAAATTTTGCAGGTATAAAGATAATGTAATGTCACTGTTATTAATAGCTTACATCCTTGTAAAAGAAAGCGTGAATGAGGTTGTGCATTAGGAATGCAGTTCAGACGGCTGACCTTGCTGTGTGCACTGCGTCCTCTGAATGTAACTTAGGGGTGCAGAATAATTTTGGAAAATAAGTGTATGGGAACTTCTGAGTCTGCACATGGCTCAAAAAGCCAGTGGCCAAACTCTCTGCCCATTGAGAATCATTTTACACCCTAGGGCCTTCAGAGAAGTTGTCCCTGCCTCATATTAACATGAGAAGCAAATTGGCTTCAAGTTCTCCAGCATTTCACTTCCTACTGCTGTAGATGTGCCACAACACGAGGAGTTTCTTCTCTGGCATTCTTGGGCTGTGGGAGTGTTTCTGGGACCAAGGACCTAGCAAATGGGAATGCTTTGCATTCAGACTGGGTTGTCTTTACTGCTTATGTTAATTAGATTTATGCCCCATCTTATAAACTTTTGTACCATCTTATTGTACTTCCATAGATTCACCTCTCAGTAGATTGGTTTTAATTGCAGTGCAGTGTCTCTGAGTTTATTTATTATCATATGTTCTTCTCTGGATTTTAATTTTAGTTACAAACCTGTAGCTCCTATAAACCCAGTCTCAATGACATTTTCTTTCTAGAGTAGCTTGTGTTTCTCTTGCATCTGTGTAGTATTAGACTTCACCCAGTTCCTTTTGAAAATAATTATTTTCCCCTCCTCCTGACTTTTCAATCTTAAATAACCGTGTCGAGGTATATTATTTTTTAAAGCCTTGATAAGAAGCTATTTTATTATTCTTCAGATGAGTAATCAAAGTCATCTGAGACTGCTAGGTGAAACAGAATGAAATAACATGCTGAAACAGAGTCTTTTTGGAGAGAACAAAGCAGCTGGTAATTGGCTGCATTGTCTGAATGTGCCTGTTTGGTAGGAGGAGCTGCCAGGCACAGGGATGCTGGGGGAGGTATAACGGTGCCCGGCAATGGTGGTGGTGTAAACCAGAACAGGGACAGTCTGCTTCATGGTGTGTTTACTGGAAACCAGGAAAAGGAAGGAAGGAAAAGAAGGTTTGAAAGAGTTTGGAAATTTCAGAAATGAGGAAGGAAGCTCCAGCTCAGGCATGTGTTGCGAAGGCTTTCTGGAGAGTAGCAGAAACAGCTCACTGCATTGTTATCCAGAAGACAAATGGGAATAGGGGGATGTGGCTGTGCTGTTCAGCGGAACTGGCTTCAAGTGTGAGTGTGCAGCCATGCCTGGTGGCATGGCCAGATGTCAGTGGTGATGACAGCAAAGGTAGAAACCTGGTATGTTCTTGAGAGGACAGTTTTCATAAGGATGGGATGAGAAAATGGGCTACAGGTGGGTGCTTGGTGAAGTTATAGTTGGTGAGCCAGATGAATGGCTCGCTGTTGTGGTTTAACCCCAGCCGGCAACTAAGCACCATGCAGCCGCTCACTCACTTCACCCCCCAGTGGGATGGGGGAGAGAATCGGGGGGAAAAAAAGTAAAACTCCTGTGTTGAGATAAAGACAGTTTAATAGGACAGAAAAGGAAGGGAAAATACTACTACCACCAATAATAATAATAAAAAAAGAATATACAAAACAAGTGATGCACAATACAGTTGCTCACTACCTGCCAACTGACACCCAACCAGTCCCTGAGCTGCAGTGCGCCCCAGCCAGCTCCCCCCAGTTTATATACTGGGCATGACGTCATATAGTATGGAATACCCCTTTAGCTCATTTGGGTCAGCTGTCCTGGCTGTGTGCCCTCCCAGCTTCTTGTGCACTCCCAGCCTGCACTGGCAGGGCAGTATGACAAGCTGAAAAGTCCTTCACTTAGTATAAACACTGCTCAGCAACAACTAAAACAGTGTGTTATCAACATTATTCTCATCTTAAATCCAAAACACAGCACTATACCAGCTACTAGGAAGAAAATTAACTTTATTCCAGCTGAAACAGGACACTCGCTGTCATCAAAAAAGAGATGCTCTTATTCCCCCTCTCTGCTCCTGGCCATAGCCTTCTTGCTTATCTGGTACTGATTCTGCCATGCATGGGTTCTCATCTTGAGCCTTGATGGTTTGCTAGATTATCAGGAAAAAGGTGGAGCAAGTCCAGGATGTCCCCCATCACGCAGTGGTGGGACTGGCTGTTGGGTCAGCTCAGCCATCCCGTGCACTGTTGCTTTGAACCACTTATTGATGGAGGGGACCTCGAGCTGTGAGGAGCAGGCAGAAGGAACCACAGCCAGTGCTGGCCCTTGCTGCTCGCTAAACCATCAGGTAGTGGGGCAAGGCTAACTGATTAATCAATAACTCTAATACTACCACTCTATTGGGAGATAAACCTACTTTTTGCAATAAATGGTAGGAAAAAGAGAATGAAAGACCTAAAATCTGGGTGAGCAGCAGCAGTGGGCAGTGGGAGCCGTCCCACTGAAGGCCAGGGAAGTTGCGCAGCAGGGAGGGGAATTGCTCGGGGGGCCTCCAGAATTGGTTCATGCTTCAGTGGTTTTCTTTGCAGCAAGACATCTGGCTTTTGTTTTGTTTGTTTCTTCCTCCCTTTTTGTAAATTAAAATGGAAGATTTTTATCGCAACTTTATAGCTTGAATTATGGGACAGTATGGCCATGTGAAACACTTGTTAAGATGGCTTTGAGCATAGTCATAAAAACACTGACCTAAAGCAGTCCTTTTGTTCTGAAGGAACTAAGTGTTTCTCTCAGAAGTATGTCATATTTAATTTCATTTCATCACAGTGACACCCCGTTGAGTGTTTAAAAAAAAAAAGAAAAAAGACAATTTCATTTGCTTCCACTCTGTATGAAAATGAGTTGAATGTATAAAAATTGAAGTTTTGTAACTAAGTTCTATAATATCAGGAGAAACAAATATGTCTGGGAAATGTGTGCTGGCCCCGAGCAGAAAAAGTCTTTTCTGTTAGATAATGTCTGTACACAAATATAGGTAGTTGTGTATCTTTATATGCACACAGACCTGCACACTTCTGCACGTTTTCTGCTCAAAATTGCCCTTCACAAGCACACCTCTGCCAAGTACCCCCATGCAGACCTGGGTTTTGGAGATCATATTTGCACAGAGAAGATGTCACTTGGATGGGTCATCCCCATGTTATCAATGGGAAGCATGTTTGGAGCAAGCTGCTGTTTGATCGCATGGATTCTGGAGCACAGTGAGGGTCACCTGCAGAAACGTAGGCTGCTGGAAGAAGAAAGGGACCTTGGGGCAAATTCTACTTTCACTCGTATGCAGCTGCACGGGATTATGCTGCTGCAAGGGACAGCCCAGGTCTGTGGGCTCCCGATGGTGCTCTGAGCGGCTGGGTCATCCTGCTTAGCGGGCTGGGCAGAACAATTCAGAGAAAAATAAGAACCAACTCAAAGCTTTGCCTGCATAGCCTGTTGTCCTTGATTTTGCACATTGCTGAAGATGAGCAAACTCAGCAAGGTGATACGTAGAAGCAGAGAGAAAGACTGAATATTTCATTGTAGCGAGACTTCAGATTGACCTATGTATGTGTATGTCCCTGGTATTTAGTCAGCTGGGGTCCATCATACTTATGTATAGATATATTTGAAGTAAAATTCTTGCTGTTGTTTGTGACATAGGGAGATGACTGTTAGGGGACCGTTCACTCATTTAATTGTCCTATATGTGTGTCTAAGGATGGGAATACTCAGAATATGTAACAAAACTCAGAGATACTCAGTAAGGTATTTTTGTCTTGTTAAACGCTTATTCCCTCCCTCCTTCCTGCCTGTGAACAGCACAGGAAGACTCGGAGAGTTCAATATTCTTATGGTTCATATGACAATTGAATCCCTCCTCTTGTTCCATCCAGGCTTAATTAGCATTTTCATGTGCATTTACTTGTTCTTGCTGAAAAGCCTGAGATGAGAGTGAAGATGTTCAGGTAATTAAGTAATTATGAAATACCCATCTCTTTCTTTGGCTGCCCCAGGGAAATTTGCCAGCTTGCTAACCTGTACTGCCACTGCCTGCATTGTCACCTGCGTTGTCACCTGCCTGTGAGCTGCGGTCAGGCTGCGAGGTCGGTGCTACACAGTGTTGCTTGGATAGTCATCACCAACATACGTGTTACCAAGAAGATCTTTGATGGTGCACGTACCATATCTTCATGTAAATGCAAGGAATCAATTCACAAATACAGACCTAACGAGTCGTCCTTTCTGCTGCGCTAGGACCATTCCTGGTAACCATCTCATGGAGAGGGTGGAAGGAAGGTGTGTGCCCAACGCAGGCAGGAGTGGAAAGCAGCAGATAGATCCACTCGCCTGCTTTTCTGGAGACTTCGGTCCCTGTGCTGAGGGCTCTTGCTGAGCCCCGTGCCCATTTGAAATCACAGATGAAGTGGAGATTCAAAGCCCAGGCTGGTTGTCAGCGAGAAGGGGTTGGCGAGGAGAGCTGTGGGAGTGTGTTACTGTTGCCTGCCCAGCTTGGCGTGTGGCTGCGGCTGTCCAGGGGTTTGCCACTACGTTTAATAGGAGGAGAGGTGGCCCCTGCGCCGTGGTGGAGAAGCGCTGGGAGCAGGCTTTGTACGGGCTGATCCATTGCCCGTCAGGGGTAATTCCCACGTAGGCGCTTCGGGGTGTTGTTGCCCATGGATGAGAGGGGCAGTAGAAGCACATTAGTGGTCCTTGTAGGACCGGACAGCTTGGATTTTGCTGTCCTTCCCCTATGATTGACAGCTTCCGTACATGTATGGCACTTTTCATACCTCACTACAAACACCGAAATTATATGCTTTAGCTGAAAGACAGCCAAAATGTCTGAAAGGCTCATTGTTTCCCAGGTAATATTTTCAATACAAATTGAGCTGAATGGTTCTTGAAAACAATTGTATATTAAACTCCAGCAAATATACGTGCTGTTCAGGCCCACACAGGCTAATATAAACGCCAGCATGACTTGATAAAAGCACAATGAAAGGTTCTATTTTTGTTAGTGTCAGTGACCTTGCTTGGCTGTTTGAGGACTGTTCAATCTCCTGTTCAGGATGTATAAAATTAATATACCTAAGGGGGAGGATGTTATTAGGAGTTAGCTCGGAAATGCTACAGGAAATGCTGCAGATAGATGGCTGAAATTACCCTGTAGACATTGTTCAAACAGATCTGTGTTTAAAATTAAACTTACAAGAAAATCCTTTTACTAGTTAGTCACCAACAGAATAAGTATCTATTGATTGCATCTCCATTTGTTACATCTTAATAAAAGAAAGAGTTTTAAAACTACATAAAAGAACAAGGGGGGGAAGACTGTTAGAAGTGTTATTAACATATTAAAAGATAACCACAATGGATATAATAAAATACATTATTCACGAGGCATGATAGCAAAACTCAGTGAGAGTGTCTTTGCCCCTGCAAGTTCTTAACATCACTGAAAAGAATTATCTCTCTTCATCTATTTTCTGCTGCCTCTGCTTTACCTCAAAAGCCATACATTCTTCCCCCAATCTATTTCATTGAGCAAGATAATTATCTATGCATGGATGCTTTAGCATGAAAGACATCTCCCAGGAAGTACAACTTTCCCATTTATTTTTTTTTTTTTAACAAAAGGGCTAAAAGAAAGGTGTGTGGGAGAAGGAAATAAGGATCAGTGTTTAAAACATAGCTAATGACATGCTAATGTGCACAAATGAATATTGAAAGAACTCAAACATTGCTTTGAAATTAATTATACCAATCCCTTTGTCCTGTAGAAATGGGAGATTAAAACCTGTACAGCGATGTTTACTATGTTTAATTTTCAATTGTTTCTTTGATGTAACAGATAGAAAGGTTTGCACCTGCAAAGTAAAAAGGCTCTGAACAGATTGCAAACATTCTGCAAACACTTCATCAAGAATTTTAGTTGTCAGCCTCCCCAAGCACAAGGGAGCCTTGATGATATCTTTGTGTGCCTTTGACTCCTTTTGATTAATAAATGCAAACAAATTTCGCTCAGTAACCTCTGGTTGCAATCTATGCATGACAATTAGGGACAGCCTCTGGTGAAGGGATGCACTGAAGTCTGTTTCCCCTTCCTCTCCTACACAACAAATAGTTGATGTTTAATGCTTTTTGACAATTAGAGAATGAAATCTTTTGTAGTTGTGCAATCCTGGCTACTCTTCGTTATTCTGTTCTCAGCAGAGAAAGATCAGTGTTTGTTATAGTATTACAGTGGTTTGGGTGGATGAGCTAATATATTTGTCTCTTTTTCTCTTCCTAATGCTACTTCATCCCATTATTGAAATTTGGAGTGCAAATACTGCTTTTTTACTGAGCAGCATCGTGAGTTTCATCAATACAATGGATTTCAGCAAGAATTGTTAGGAACTGGCATAAAACCCAAGTAAAGTGTTGCTTGACTTTGTAAGTCCACCTTGAAAATAGTGCTAAAACTTTCTTAAAATGGTAGGGAAAGTGACATCTTGGGCAAGCAGCAGAACCTGTACGTACTTACTCCTGTGCTAGGGCTGCAGTCCTGTAACTGCACTTCTTATTCCTGCTTAGTGGTATGATAGTAGGCACGGAGGCTGACTCAACTCTCCCATGTACTTTCACATGGCAGGAACTTACCAAATGAGGCAGATGGTTTTAGAAATGAATTAAGTGAGTTGCTTTATAGGTGTGAACAGATGTACAGACAGAGGATACATAACTTGTTTTTATAAACTCTTAGGTCCTAAATATATGGTTAGGTGTTTGAAGGAATTCAGGAAATGCAAGGATAAAGTAAGATGACAAAACCTCAGCCAAAATAGACTTTGCAAGGAAAAATAAAAAAGGTACCAAGGCTTTTTAGGAGTGAGAAGACGGAACAAGAAATAAAGACTACACAGAGGATGTTGGGTAGAAATAATCCAAGTATGACCTCAAAAATCAGTGTCTGTGTCTTGGTTTTCAAGAAAGGTGATAGTATGGGACAGAGGCTGAATGGCTATGGGAATCAAGCTGTAAGAATTTACCTGGTCTCAAGTAGAAGCAATATTCAAGTTGTTCAGTGTGCTCAGATTAGGAAGGGTTAATACATTTGTCTAACTGGAGACAGTGCTGTATGTTTGGAGAATAGCACACACAGTACCTGCACTTGAGAATGGGGGCACAAGGGGATAAACAATGTTCTCAACAACCAAAGCCTGATTCTCTGATCTCAGCTGTGTACAAGACTTCAGATGCTATTTGGAGAAAATCAGGAATTAAAAGCTTTAATTAAATTAATTAATTTTCAAAAGAGGATATAAATGGAAAATAGAGTAACATACAATTTTTTTGTCCAATGGTATCACATACCACGCTAACCTGATATCTTTCTCTGATAGGGTAACTGATTTTCTTGACAAAGAAAATGCAATAGGTCTCATCTTCATGGACTTCAGCAAAGCATTTGATATAGCACCACATGGGAAATTATCGGTTAAAATGGAGGCAGTGGAGATTAGTAGAAAACCTGAAAGGTTGATAAGGGATGAGCAACAGGTGGAAATGAAAACAGATTGCATTAACAGGGAAGACATCACGTTAGAAGAAGGTTTCCTGTAGCATTCCCCAAAGACTGGTCCTGATACTATCTTGTGTAATATTTCCAGTAATGGCCTTGGGGAGGAGTACCATGCTAACTGAGTTTGCAGATAACACAAAATTAAAAACATCATCAGTACAAGAACTTGCTATGTTGTATACAAGGAATTTGGGACTGGAATAGTAGAAAAGGATAAGATTGAGTATATTCCCTTAGGGACAAACGGTGACAATTTCTGTGATAAGCTGAGGCTCGCAGGTTACAGACACGTAAGTGAAAGGGCGACCTGGCCATACTCTCCAATCCCAGAGGATTTTGAGCCTTGATGTGATGACGTGAAGGTGTTTTGAGTCGTGCTAGTGAGGTCTTCCTCTCTGCAGGCATCCTGCTCCTTCTGCTGAGCTGTCACGTATGGCTCTGATCCGGCTCGAGATCCGCGTCTGGCCCCCGCACTGGGAGCCGAGAATTCATGAGAGGATGCAAGAGCCTGGATCAGTTAGGCCAGCAAAATAAATGCTGAGATAGGGTATGTTCATTCACTGATAAACACCAAGGGAACAAACACAAGTAGGGAAAAAGAGCTAATGGACAATGTCGACATAAAAACAAATGGATATAAAGTGACCATCAATAAATTTTCTGATCACAGTTGTATTCCCAGCCTTCAGAGACCCAATGTGCCTTTCAGCAGGAGAAGCAGGAGTATAAGACGCTGCTTTATCAGATTATTTGATGTTAAGCAGACACTCAACAGCCTCTTTGCATCCCAGTGTCCCTTTTATTCTTCACGTGGTGGATTTGCCCCCTTCGCATGGTAGGAAAGCCCATCACTTGTTGGCGGTGCTGCGGAAGTGTGTAGGGAAGGAGTGGGAGCATTCCCCAGGGTCTCTGGGACATCAGTCTGAGGTGACTATCACGAGGCGACTGATTACAGGACTGGTCATTCAATCCTAAAAACATAGGGAGGCAGCAAGGCTAATTACTTTAGGATGGCATAGGGAATATATGCCTTTCAGTGCTTTTCCTTAACCCCCCCAAAATACCTCCTGCCTCCAGACCATTCCCAGGGCTGTGCTGCTGGAGGTGCAGCTGTTCCTGCAGCATCCTGAGGCAGGCAGGTCCTGGGTCCCATGCTAACACAGCATGTAGTATGCCCTCAAAACCTCCGGGTTTTCTTTTTTCTTTCATTTTTTTTTAATGAAAGCATAAGTTAGGAGGAATGGTGCCTGTAACATTTGCCAGACGTCGCATGGAAGCGGTAACACATGCTGAGAGCCTTGTATATCTCGCAGATGTTTAAAATAATTTCACCTCTAATAACTCAAAATATTTCCCTACCTTCCAGTTGAAAATAGCTCTATTCCCTAGATCTCAGTAGGGATTAGGGGTTTAAATGAGATTGACATTTTACATCAAGTAAATTTTAAGTTACAAATGGTCCAAAAAAAAAAGTAGAATAATTTTCTAAAGGTGAAGTATCATCAGTTTTCCCAAGTTCCACCAATGTGTAATGATGAGTCGCTGGGAATTCAAGCATATAAAAGCAGTTGTTTGCTAGGCAGAACTGAAAATTTAGCTGGGAAAGGTTTTCCAGAGTATTAGAGGTGATGAGGTGGAAGACTGATCATACACTGAGAACAGTTTCTCAGCATCAGTCTTGCAGGAACAGATCCTGAGTCCTTAAGTCACCATTCACCACTCTATTACTTCAAAATGATGCCAGTATCTCAGTTTAGTTCTTCCTCTTTTTTTCTGGTAAATCCTGAGGTGACAAATCAGAACATCTACAACGGGTGTGAAATGTTTATGTAACTAGTGAAAAAGATTCAAAATAAAATTAAATGAAAAATTTCCTTCACATTTGCTTTGTTGCCCCTCTATTATTGATGTCCTCGATCTCCATCTCTAGCCCCTGTGTTATAGCATATCCCAGGGCACTGGTTCACAACAGCCCTCGCAGGAAGATGCTAGGAGAAGAGATGCTGGTTCATGTGTAAATAGTTATGGAGAAGGGACCTGGAGATGGTGCCCAGAAATGTTTTTGTGGGCTGTGTGCTCAGGATGGGGTTTGTTTTCATGCAGTTCATGTGTAGTCCTTTACTTCCAACTCTTAATAATACCCAGTTTAGTAGTGTTGGGGCAGATATATTTATTCTCTGTGTTATTTAATACCCAGATAACTCCTCCTGGGGCATTTAATGAGTTCTTAAAAAAAAATCCACTGTGAGCCACACATTCTCGCATACCTCCGGCCTTATTTCATGCACTTAATGGACTCCAGCCTATGCTCTGGTAGTTAAAAATCTTCCATTACTATCACTCCAGCATTTTTACTGCTTTTTTTTATTTGCTCAATCATTTCACAGTCCAGTTGTTCAGTTTTGGTCAGGTGGGCTATAAAATATTCCTGTAACAAGTTCAATCTCTGCAACATCTCCGGCCTCCATCTATAATGACTTTGCACCATTGCTAGTTTCTCCCAAATCACCGCTTTCAAGAACTAACAAATCTTCTTTGCAGACAAACACACATCCCAAACACACACACCTCCTTCCCAGCAGCTCCCAAACAGCAACAGTGCTTAATACATTTGGTTATTCTCTCCCCATTGGAAAGATTTCATTTAACATTATCTGAATTTGAATAAATGCAAACTTGCAGTGGCTGAGCATCAATTTACCCTGCTACCTACCCACACTTTTGGGCTCCTCTCAGGGCTGTTGTTCCACAATCCTATTTTCCTTGGTTTTTGGGGTTTTTTGTGTGTGGGTTTTTTGCCCTTCAGTTTGTTTCGTGGAAAGTTTGCCCAAACAAGAGCTGGAAAACCTTGGCTGAAGCCCCATGAAGGGTTTGTTTGGCAGGACCGGACCCCTCTGTGATGGCTTCAAGGCTCAGTCCATACTAAGGGACCGCCGGGAGCTGCCGGTGAACGGCTATGTCGTTTCCTCTGCCAGCTGCAAAGAAAAGGCTGTGTCATATCCTCTGCCCATTTATGCAGGGAAGTGGGGGTGTAATGAGATTTCCCCCTGCTCACATGCATCTGTCATAATTTCGGTCCTTGGCTGGTGGGGCGGGAAGGTGACACTGCTGCTCTCTGCTGCGGGTGGTGAGTCCACAATCGGCATCCTTGCAGGGCGTGTGGGCGATGCTGTGGAGGGCTGTGACCATCTGCCTCCTCCAGCCAGAGTTACTGCTCAAGCTGTAGGGAGGAACAGGGAGCCCCGACTCTCTCAATTAGAGCCTGATGTGGCCCTGTTTCCCCTGCCGCGGGGAGATGAGTTGATCAGTGGTATGTGCATATGTGGGCTCTGGAGCTTCCAGGCACTTCTCAGGGACAGCAAATCCTCTCCCTGGTCCCAAAAGCTCCCTGTGGATCTGCCTGAGCCTGCCCTGCCGGAATGACATCTATGTCCAAGACATAGTTAAAGCATATTGTGCCCAGGCCAGTCCCAGTATTCATGAGTCAACCCAAGGCCATTGAGCTTGGTACCAGAGTCAGTCACTTTCTGGAGATCTTTGCTTGCTCTGAGGGCTCTGAGCCTTTTAATGGACACAGATTCCCATGTATTCATATGTGAAATAAGAAACGGGAGATTTAATGAACGATATATTAGGGATTTGTGGTGGAGTTGTGACTCTGGGTTACTCTCCTGAAGCCTGTGATGGGAGGGAGGAGGTTCAGCATCCACGGAGGCTGGTGTGCGGCTTGTGATGTAGCACAGTGCTCGCTCCTGCCCTGCAGCACCATTTGCATGCTCATGAGAAGGAAGATTTCAGCATCTTTTTCAAATGTGCTGCACTTCTGCTCTTGGTGAGGAGGGGCAATGGAGAGATTTAGTCTATAAGCCCGCAGAAATTTTAAATAAGGAAAGTTACTTTGCTCCATGTCTTGCATTCAAATAGTCGCACGTCCCCATGAGCCGGACCCTGCATCACCAGCCTGTCAAGCTGGCAGCTCCTGTTGGATTGGCTCATTGATTTACTTCATGTTGTAACTCGATGGAGTGGTTACAATATCTGTGGGGTTTACGCTGCAATCTTCCTCTGCCTGACTCACCTGGCTGGCTCCGATTATCTCCTTCCCTGTCTATCGTACCAGTCAAAATCACTTTCCAGTCCTTTCCCACAGGTAAACATCATCTCCAGCCCATGATGCATTTTGTATCTCTCCAGAAAGTAATACCTATAGAAGTCAGCACTTCAGTGATTTATGTAATTAAAATATGATGGATCAAGTCATTAAAATTCACTAGCGCTGGTACATGTGTTCACAAGTACACAACTTGTCTCCAACTATGCCTGCCCCATCATCCCAAGATGACCTTGTTTTATTACTTAAGCTTTTACTCTGTATCAGAAAATTATGAATAGCAGAACAAACTGAAGAGTGGAATTAAAAACAAGAGTGCCTGGTATATTTTTCTGCTTGTATTTACTTTGTCACTTCAAAATGACAGCTTTGAAATTCCTGCATGATCTTCAGCATGTTCTAAAAATGACAGCTACTATAATTCAAATTTACTGCTGTATTTTTTTTTACTAGTAATGAAGTTGTAAATGCAGCATTTCTTTCATTACCTATTCATTAAAGATATGACATGAAAACAGAGTTACCATGGAAATGGCTCTGTGAATTCTGAGTACATAATAAGAATTTCATTGTTTACACTACAGCATAGATAACTGATGGGTGTTGTTGTTGCTGGTAAAGTCTTATTTAGCCTCAGGAATGCTTGTAAGGGGAAAAAGGTTATGCAATTGGTCTTCCACTAAGTGCCTGCATACAAGCAAAGCTCTGTAAAATCATCAGTGCAGAAGAGTTTTATGATGAAAAGGACTGAATATGTTTTGAGCTTTAAATCTTTGAGCATCATTTGGAGTTGAATATTTAAACATTCAAAATAGAGATAGCCTAGTTCGTGTGTTACTAATCGTCTCATCACATATCTAATGCATACACATCTCGTATAAATAAATTAGCATACGGAAAATGTAGGAGGTTTTATACTTAAACTGAAAACAATAGGTTTTAGTAGCATGAAAGCATCAGATTTAATACATATCTATGTCAACAGCTTTGCAAAAAGGTAAAGGTGCTAGAAGCCTTATTTTTGCACCAGGGCTTGCAATTTCAAATGAAATAATGAAAACTGGGAGCAGCTTCCTCTAACTGTATAACAAGAACTGTGATTTTGTGCCATACTGCACCTATGGAAAGGATCTGATTTTATACGTAATGGGACTAGGAATATTCTTAAACAACCAAATGCCACAGTTACCCTTTAACATCTAAGTCAAAGTGATGGTCAGCAGCACTTTTTCTAGTAAAAAGGTTTTAATCCAATTCTGCACAGCTCTGCAAAACCCATGGAAAAGGCTTGAGCCCTGTTAAGAATAAATGAGTCAAGATTATCATTTATGCCACAAAACCCTGAATGCTTGTTTCTCATTTGAAAACCAGTTCATTCTATGGAATGAGCCATAAAGAGAAGCATTATAGATAGTGTGTTATAAAATAGAGTGATAATGATATCTCCTTTGTGCCTTAAATAAACATTTAACTGTTCCTAGTTTTAAATAGTAAAGTGTGTACATCTACACAAAGATGAGGAGTCTGAATGTGACCGGGCATGTCCCGAGTCCTTTGATGTCCGTGACAAGATTCTTGTTGATAATAAAGGTGCTGAACTGGGGTGTTTGATTTACATCAGTACTCTCCTGTTCCAGAGTCATTTGCACTAGGCAGCACTAATCACTCCTAATTGCAGTTGATTGGCAGAATAACATTAATAATATCCCTAAAGCAGCCTGCGCGTTCATCTTCCTAGATCCTTTGCAGGAGGACTGTTTCCTCCCACGTCTTCCAGTTGGCGAGATAACGGGTGAAGGGAAGGGACTGTCCCAGTGACACGCACGGCAGTGACAGGTACAACCCTAGAAATCAGGTCTTCCCATTCCCAGCTCTGTGGCGAGAGCTCATTGTGACTCTCATTTTAGTAGAATTTGGTAAGTTTGGGAAAAAATTAGACATGGCAGCCATCAGACATATTAGCTTAAAACAATAAGACTGTAAAGAGCATTGGATGGGTCACCTACATGCAAATAGCAGCTAGTACTTTCTCCCATGAGCTAGTCTGCCATAGTGCAATGATAACCATATTAAATCTGTCTTTATGAATAATTTGATACTTCCAGTATTCTGAGGGACAGCCACAGACCCCAGTTATTGCATAGTATGAATAATAATTTTGTAGGAAAGGGTTAGAGTGTTATTCCTCAATATATCTGAAGCTACTTTAAGAGAAGAGATTTAGGCAATGGGGGGACTAGGTGCTACTGCCACACATTCACCAACAACTTGTAGTTTGCCTTGGAGATTACGTTTCATTGCCTTGAATGGAAAAAGACAGTTAAAATAGTAGATTCTCTCCTGTTCCTGGTAAGAATTATCTTCCACCTTCAGCTATTAGAAGGAATACTGCTGTCCACACACTCAGCTTGGTGCCTATCATACATCTTTCTTGCGTGTGTGCAGCTGGCATGTACGGATGCGCTTTGGCTTTGGCTTAGCTCGGTGAAGTTACGCAGCAGCTGATGGGTGGCCAACAGCATGTGGCACGAGAGGAAGAACGGTTTTCACATCTTGCTGTTGATTACCAAATGAAATGTAACTCAGATTATTGGAGCTGCTCAGATTAATGATCTTGACAGTATTTTAGCTTTGCAGAGCATCTGCACCATATGTGATCCCACCAGTGTTTTGTTGGTTGAATCACTGCTGTGACAGAGCAAAGAAAAAGTGTTTAAATCATATCTTCTGTTGGAACCAGTAGGCAATGTTTTGCTTTTGATAAAATTTCATCAGACACAAAGAGAATAGTTAGATGAAAAAGGAAAGCTATTTGAATAATGAGCGCACTGACCATCATATTCAATATAAAGACTTACACCTTAGACAGTAGGTTACATTTTGGACCTAAATTGTTTGTTTGACTCTGTTTTGTTTTAAAATTTAACTATTTGTTTCTTTTGCAGTGTTGTAAACTATTTTTACTGATTTTATACGTAGGGTCGAATGTTTCTGATCAGATAGAAGTGCACAAAGACAAAAACGTTCTTCATCTGCCTCCTAAATGGACAATGTGCCATAAATCAAAAACTATAGGAGCTGTGTCTTGCTCTGAAGAGTTTACCTGTCTCCTCTCATGGAGTTTTCCTGTGCATGGTACTGCAGGGAGAGAACGAGCAGGAATTTCCCTCCCTAAAACCTCTTTGAGGGTTTGGGTGTCCCAGCTGCTGCGGGTATCCCATTGCTGAAGGGTGCAGAGGCATTTGTACTACATCCAGCATCAGCTCAGTCCACACTTAGCTTTTGCATGGGATCCACATTAGTCTTTGGGCCCCTACATGCCCCTCATCATAGAAAACTTACTGCAGGATGTATAGGTGAGACTGGGGGTATATAAATAACAGAGGTATTTCACATTTTACTGTATTTCACAGTTTTGGTTCTCCAGGCTTATTTTCTACACAGCAGGGGCAATTTGCACATAATATCTTTGCTGCTGGACTGTGAATATTTATGCTACATGAAGTTAAGCAGCTGGTATAAAGCCCTCAGAAATAGAGTTTTATAAAAGAAGTGCTGACACACTTTTAATTGGAGTGCTGGATACCACAGTGGCACTGTGTCATAAGCCGAGGTAGTTAGTGTATCTTATTTTGCAGCTTGCAATGTCCAAGCTATAGGGCATGACTGGCTTTATTTTTAATGCAAATTATAGCTTATTTCCAACTGTTGAATTGCAAGTACTGGGAGCCTTGCTTGCTCTTAAAACTGTTATTAGTAATTCGAAGAAATTGATTATCTGAAGAGCAGGCAGATCTTTTCAGGCAGGGGATAAACACAATTGTTTGCTGTCAGGGTGGTTTGTTTTTTTAAAACATTTATTAAAACTGCTAGAAACCATGCTGGTTAAAAGTGTAGTTTGCAATTTTCTGAGTGCTTTATGTCTCTTTCAGAAAAATTCATTATAATAACAGAGTAACCAGGCTGACTCTCTTTGTATAAAACAACAGACTCTCTGGAGATGATACTAGAGGGGTAACAAAACAAATGTGCGATGTCCTGATAGAAATAAAAGTATTGATCTGATGAATATTGCAGCCTAAAGACTACATGTTATTAGGCTGTAATGAAATCTTGTTGTTTTGGCTTTAGAGCTATAGCACTGCTGTTGATCACTACAACACTGAATTATTCAGAAATCACATCTTTGGTAATAGTCGGATGTTTTAGAAGATGCCATCAGCCTCCTTGTTTCTTTTTATCCTTCTCACCCATCCAAATGTTCTTTTTTGTCCCTAAATATTCCATAGATGCTTGAAATAAAGCCTTTCCCTCCTGCTTTTGCCTTATTTGACAGAAGCCGAGGTTGTGGTTCATCGATACTGTAAATCTGGCAGTAAGACTCTTGGTATTGGATCCAAAATGCCACAGGCAAGTGATGCAAAGTGCTGATTCAATACAAACTGACTCTCATAGTTCAAATTTATTTGGAAATTTTTTGATAGATTATAGCATAAGGTTTTCTGCTGAATCAGGTATTGTCAGTACTCCCACTGCTGCAATGAAGTTGGCATAAAACCAGCATGAACTTAATCTGCTTTGGCTTCTTCAACAGAAATACGATCATGTGCCCACTCCTATTGCAGATCAAACGTGTGTGCTGGGAAGCCCAGGACTGCGCAGGCTGGGTGTTACCGGTAGCAGAACCTCTGCCTGAAATGAAACCTGTTCTATCACAGAGAAAGGAGGGGGTGGAGGTATTTGAGGTACCATATCTAATGTCAGAGACAACTTATCCATGGAGCCACCATTCTTGTATGGCCCCCCTGGGATGCAGGTGTTATAAGATAGGCTGTGAGTTAAACTGTTTCAGTGATCAGCCCTTCTCACTGACCAGTATTTCCGTGGTAATTTCTATGGTCTGCAATTGATCCCTCAGTGGATTTGCTGCTGGCCCTGCACTCACACTGCTCATCAGCAGCCTGGTTCAGCGGCAGTGTTTCAGTTTGTCTGGAGCTGTTGCCTCCAGACTGTGGTGTACATAGGAGTCAGTGCTCCAGCCCTTTTCCCTCAGCTGTGCTGCAGTGAAATTACTGGCCCTGGAGAGCACTTCCCAGCTCCATGGTGACTCAGGTGATGCTCTCATGTTTCCTGCTCACAGACAACCCACTCGCAGTGAAGTGCACCTCCCCCATATTCCAAGCAGTACCACCTTCATTGGCTTCCCTCCCTTGCTCCTGGTCATGAAGTTGGGTTTATATATAGCTCTATCCATAGCTATGCCCGATTTCATGTTTTGGACATAGATGAAAGACCGCCTGAAAGTTTCAGATGGAAACAGACCATCCTTTGCTGCACGTGATGTCTTCCTACCCTTCCAGCATTGCTTTATTAGCACAAGTGTCCTTCACTGCTATTTCACTTGAAATCAATCTCTCCAGCACTGATTGGTATGTCAGATTCCCTCTGTAGGCAAGCTTGCTGAACACTTTTATTGTACTGCCCGCAGGCAAAGTGGTCACACAAAGAGCCCTCTAGACTGAGCTCAAGGTCACAGGTCCTAATAGCTTCCTTAGGATGGCTGCGTTCTCTGTCACAAATTCACTTTCAACCTGATCTTGCTGTGGAATCAAATCCCACTCAGCTTTAGGACTGGTGAAAGATGTTGTCCAAAACAGACCATCATTTATAAAAGACTTACCTGCAGGTTTTTCTGGAGCTCTGATGCTTCCCTAAAGGGAGTAGGTTCTGGCATCAGGGAAACTTCTGAAGTCAGGCATCTATCTCAGTCTTCTAAAAACAAACACACAAATTCAGGGGTGGTTAAGTGTTATCAATTGAACATATAAGTAAACATTTCTTCTACTGAGTTGTCTGTTAGATTCCTTTTACTGCTGCTGGCAGTGATGAATCCTCTGCATTTCACTTTGCTGCTTTACTACAGTTGGGCTTATTTCAGTTGCAAACAGGTAATCTTGGTTGCTAATTACATCAAGCCTTGTGGGCTTTGTTTAGGAACAATATGCAGGCTGCTGTTCCTGTGCCGTCAGCAGTGGTGTGGAGAAGAGGTCCACCCCATACCAGAAGCCAGCAGCTTGTGTACAGAGGATGAGCACATCCCTGTTGGGATGACTTGGAGCAACTTTGGGCCGAAACGCAGCCTTGCAGCAAAAGATAGAACCCCGAAACTTTATGCAAAAACTATGCTGTGTTTGAGAGAGCAGAATGGCATTTGTGACTCTTAAGACCAGGATTGTCGATCTGTCTCCCTAAGATGCAGGTATTCATACAGCCTTTGGGCCCTCACTCTTCCCAAGACAGTATTTTGCAGTTGGTGGTCCTGGACTGTAGACAGGCAGTCTGGCTTCCCTCCTCCATCCCAGGCTCACCTGAACTGTTGATGCATGTGGCTCCACACACACATCCTACAAGGCAGTCGTTATGTGCTGTACTCCTTTAGTTCATAGCATTTGAATGTCTTTGGATCAGTTCATCTAATTCTAGAGAATCAATCTTTCTGTGGAGAAACGTGTAGAGTTTTAAAAATAGGAAACATTTAAACCTCTTATACATCCTGGAGTGGATTAAAAGATCAAGGCCTGGTGCCGGTTTGTGAATGAACTACATAAGGATGAAGTAAAGTACTGAAGTTGAACTTTTTATGTGGTGCCTTATAGTACCCATGTAGCATCATAGGTAGCAGGTCTGCTCAAGCAGACCTCACTTATGGAGCGAGCGAGTCCTGGGCAGCTGCGTTTGGTGCTCACGTGTCCAAGGAGATCAACGGCATGCTGGGATATTCCCCTATTACAACTCTTTCGCCCTGTGCCTCTTTTCTAATTTGGTGTAATATGTTTCTTCGTCTTAGATGCCTGCGTCCAATCCCACTTGTGGTTATCTCTCAATACACTTAACAATAGGTTGTCAATCTGTTTTATCATACATAGAATCATAGAATCATAGAATGGTTTGTGTAGCTGTCAGATAAAGGAAAATAGCTAACATTAATCTCTGGAGGCCTTTAAGATATTATTATTGTTTTATCCTACATATAGCATTATCTTCTTTAGGGTCATTTTAAGATACAGTGCACTTCACCTTTATGTTCTGCACTTTACATGCTTTTGTGTGTGACCTTTCAACAGTAATAGAGAGGTTTCAAGAACACATCCATTTCTGCTGTATATTATTCACCTTGAGCCATGCTCTTCCTGTTTATGACATGATAATTTTCATAGCAACCACTTTCCATACAGCATAATGCAAATGAATGTGGTACTGCATCATCCCCATACCACTCTCACAAAGTTAAGTAGCTACTATAATGGAAATGTTACAGTAAGAAAGTGTGAGGTAGAAACAATAGAAAAGGAGAGGCTGCCAGGATTTCATAGGTGAGAGGTATTATATGTTGAGCTAGAAGAATGACTGATGTAGGATGGCAACGTAGAAAACAAGCGGTGAACAGAGCCTTTGAATATTGGATTTTTCTGGTTTGGTGACCAAGGTACAGGAAATACTATATCCGTTTAAGTAATTAGCAAATAATTTAATATCAGATTTTTGTCAAAATGAGAACAAACAGAAACAAATAGTTCAGATTAACCAAATGTTTTGGTCAAGATACGGGGAAGAGGTTATATATTTTCCAAATTTAATGCAAATGCAATTTTGAATCCCTTTCCACTCTGCCAGACATGGTGCCATTCTCTTACGAATTATTTTTTTTAAGAAAATATGAACTCACTGAGGCCAAGAAAGGTAGATTAAAATACTGAATGTACAGCGTAGACTTCTGTGGCAACCAAGGTTTCCTTCCAGACAGGAGAAGGAAAGGAATCCATTTTAAGATTTCTAACATGGGTACTTGTAGACACAAAAGCCCATGAAAAGACTCCTATTATCTTCTGTTACCTTTTGATCTAACTCTTGGAGAATTGCTGCAGGATATTAGTACCCACAGTAAGAATTCTCACAGAGAAAACGTATGAGCTGCAAGCCCTAAAGTAAACCACGTCAGACACCCAATAGACGCACGTGTAAAGAATCTATGTTAAAAGAAGGCCACACTGGGAAAGTTTGCACAAGGACACAGGTAGTGTTGGACCTGCAAGCATAATATAGTCCCTTTGTGCATATGGAATATGATGTTGTCTTTAGTTACGTGTTCATATGCTATTTTCTCCAAAGGATTCATTCAGTGCACAGAATGTACAGAAGTAATTGTAAGAGCAAATTCCATCTTGCTTTTCATTCAGTTGGTGACTTTTCTGCCTTATTTTATGTACCCCATCCAGACTTTGCTCGCAATGTACCCTAAATATAGCAATAATGATCTACTGTAGTCTTGATGGCAGTATGTGAGTCCTTTGGACGCACCAGTGAACTCATCTTCACAACACCACACTGATACGAGGAAGATCACATTTTGTCCATCTTGCTTGTCACCCTCCCAGATCACAGTAACAAGGCTGACTTCTTACAGCTAGTTGCAGTTTGTAAGAAAACGTAAGTATTTTCCCCAAATCAAGCACCAGCATCTTTTTTTTTGGTCTTTCTGAAGCTCTGGTATCAGTATTCATGTCCCTCTACTTTTGGGGTCTGTGCACTTACAATGAGGTGTGAGTTCATTTGTTGCAAAGGATCGTGAAGAGGAGCAAAAAAGCTGTTCAGACCTGTGTTATATGCCAGGTAAATACAGTCACTGATAGTGCAGCCATTTCACATTGACTTTATAGTTATTGTTGCAGCCAGATTATTTTCCTGTGTTAGATGTTTTATATATTAAGCAAAGATGCAAAATGCTTTCCAGGGTACGCTGTAATTTTGCTTTTTAAGTTGGAAACTAATTTACTCCTAAAAACATAGATGTTTAAAAATGGCATTGCTTGAAAAAAATAGCTTTTCATATTCCCTTTAAATTAGGAGAAGAGACTAATTGCCGTATTTTTTATAATACAGTGGAATACCCTTAATATTTCTTCTGGAGCTGACTAAATTGGGAAATCTCTGGAGGCTCCAATCTTTCTTCATCAAAGACAGAGAGAACCTGTGGTCATGTAGGCTCCTTAGCTAAGGTACCTCAATAAAGTACCTGCAGTCTGTAGCTCCCAGCCTGAGGATGGCTCAGAATAACAGAAAAGTAACTTTTCCCTAGCACATTACTGCACGTCAGCTAGCCCGAGGTAACCATCTATGTAGGCACTCTCGATCTATGTCCTTTGTAAGGCAGCATGTTGCCGTAGGTTAGTGTAAAATCAGAGAGGGCTAAGTTAACTCAAATTATGGTGTGTTTTCTGTGCACTCAGAGCGTGCACACAGACCAGCTGATGTATGGTAACTTACTCACCTGATGTAATTTGTGGTTTGTGTGCTGGAGCCCTTGTAGTCTACAGTAATGAGGTTTTAAAAGGACACATGCTTCCTCAGCTCCAAGGTCTCTTAGAAATGTTGTGTATTTCTGATGTCTCTTCACAGCAGAGATGATGTTTTCCAACAAGTTATTATCACTGCTCTCTAGGTCTCAGATACACTTGACTGTGTCTGGCCCATGTATAGCCGTCACCCTTTTATTTATGAATTACTTCTCTAATGCATTTTGGGGGAGAAATCCATTTTGTAGGAATCTGAGCATTATAATGCTTTTATATATGCTGGGTTTTGCGTGTTTAGTTGACACACGAAGTGTACTACTATTAAGAGGCAGATGGCTATTGGCTGTCCTCACAGCATGACAGGCCTGCGCACCTTTACCTTTGTCATGTATGGTTTGTTCTCTGGACCATTGTGACACCAGCCATCAGCCTTGGGTTTGCATATTGCATGTTCATCTCAATACTCAGCAACTTCCCTACCCCAGGGTCTAGAAAATGCACATCCTTCAGGTTTAGGGGTCCAAGGCTGGAGCCACCTCAGCTCCCTTCCTCCACGAAGGAGCCAGTGCAATTCCATGTGGTGATACATGAGATGCCAAGTTACTGACTTGAATCCTGGCAGCAATACACCCAGTGAGCTAATTCACTCAGGAGGATACCTTGTTGACACGTCCAGGTCGATATGCTGTTAGCTCAAGCAGCAGTGTTCTGAGATAGCTACGTCCACTCAGCCCTCCCTCCTACAGAGGATAGCCCTTCTGCAGACCGCTCACCACCTGGGCAGATGGAAGGTGATGGCCTCCCACTTCATCAATGAAGATGATGTAGGTGATGGCCTAACTCTGCAGGACCCCCTAACTCTGAAGGAGAGAATGAGGCTCTGCAGGTCTCTTCAATGCAGCTGAGCTCAAGAGGCCTGGGGCAGGGAGGATGTATGTTTTATACCATTCTTCTTTCCCGTGTGCATTTCAAGAAATGGAAAGCAGATTGTATTTGTCCCTGCTGTTCTACAGTGCCTGGGTTTACCAGTGCTACCACCACTTCCTGGGAGCAATCACACCCTCTAAATCTGTTGCGCTGCACCTGGGGTGGGAGGACACAGAAAGACTCTTCAAGGAGGACAGACATCCAAATACCTCATCTTCATCCTTCGCTCGAAACACATGAAATTCAAGGGGCATCAAAGTTGTCTTAAATGTCCTCCTTCAGTATGTACGTGCAACACCCTTTCACAGACTGAAAGGCTGAGACATCCGACCCAATCTATTCAGAAACAGTTTATCATCTGAAATACATAGTTACAATGGATGGTCTTCTGTGGTTTATTTAGTAGTGTTTTATTTTTCACTCTTTTTAAACTCAACCCTCCTGCTTCTGCAGTGCAAAAGAAGAGTCAAACTGACTACTTAACTGACTGAATACATCACTTGGGATGTTTCATTCTAAAAACCTGGGTGGATTTTTTTTCAAATTATTTACACTTCAGAGTGGAAAAATAGCAGCATTACTATAGCATTAGATTAAATTTCCCCAGGTTAATGGGCTCAGTGTCAGGAGTGAATAATCACAAGTGCGTTGCCAATGGAGAGACCATAAAGGCATGTTCCTTTCACAATATATTCTACTCCATGAATATATTAAAATATTTTTCCCAGTATAAAAAGAACGGAAATAGCCTTTTGTTTTCCTCTTTTCATAGCAAATGCTCCTGTCATTCGCAAGACAATTAATTCCTTGAATCTGTACCAGACAGTTTTTATCCTTCCTTCAAGACCCAGAGGCCACTGGAAAAATCTTTCACATGGCTAAACTTTGCTGAATATATTTAACCAGTAAATTATTTATCTTCTGAACTAGAAGAACCAATACTCATTTATGTTCTAAAAATGGTTTGTTTTACTTACTTTATGAGTTAGGCCTGCAATAGTAGCAAAGCCAAAGGACATTTAATTAAGTTATATTTGCTTTTTCATGATCTTTTAGCTTTAGATTATAAATCACAAATCAATGAGTACTTAATTTCCTCATATAGCATTAAAAGTAATTGCTTCATAAATTCGTTTTAGTAATCCAAATATTTGCACAGAGTGCAGCACAAAGAAGTTGTTTCATTGATGAGAGTTCTCACTTCCCTTTCCCCTGTTGGAAGAAAATGGGGTTTGCTCATTTGGGGTCCAGTCCTTCATGGTACAGAAATCTCTGAATACTAGTGGTGTTACTGCTGTTAAACATTGATGTCATACAGATTTTTTTGGTCATTGATTTCCTTGGCACTTGAATGACAGTGAACTTCTCTCTAAACTCCAGTCTGGCAAGCAGAATCTTGTGAGTAGGTCCGTGATCCTGTGCAGGGCCATCGAACAGCCATTAGCTACAGACATTTCTGCTTTCTTTCCAAAATCCAAGCCCAGATGTGGACACGTACTTAGATCCTTGTATATTAGATACTGCATTCTTGGACTTGAGTTTCCATTTAGCAACAAGGAGCAGAGAAATTCTTCCTGCATCATTCACCCCAACAGTGTACCATCTGTATAAAGAACCAGCTGCTTGAGAAACTATAGCCTTCCAAACATACTTACATACGTAGAGTACATACAATGCATGTATGTATTGGGTCCTGCTCAATTATAATGATTTGTTATCAGGCATTGCTGATTTTTCCAAGTGGAGGATTATTTTATTGAGTTGTGGACAGTGTGCTGAAAATCACAGTCTTTTAAAAAACGGAATGTCACAGTAGTGCAATGGTCCAAACTCCATGCAGCTCCATGAAAGCACTTTTTCAATTAAAGGCTTCGTTTGAATTGGAAAGCTTCTGATGAATTGTTTTTTGGTGGAAAGATGAGGAAAAAAATGCCAGCTGCTGTATGGAAAAGAGTCAGCTTTTCCAAGTTCCTGTAAGACTCAACCGATGCCTGGTGCTGTATCTTGAACACCCCTGAAATGGCTCCTAGGCACAAGAAGAGAGAGGGCTTCTTAAAGGGCAGCTGTAGACCATGGAGCACACCTGAGGTCCAGCTGGTAGGATCCAAAGCCCATGCTGCAACTGGAGCTGATGCAACATTTCCTTTAGATTCCACGCACCCCCAATCTGTGTTTTTAAATGGAATACACACAACATACAGAGTTTTCTCTAGCTGGGCTTCCAGGAGTTCCCACAGGTATCCTTGTGCAATCATGTCAGACAAAATCTCCAGGGGAGTGAACAGCAATCTGGGCAAAGTAAAGGGGAAGAGAGGAGGAGGTAAAGGAGGAGCTGCCGTGGCCATAATTCCCTTGTATCTGAGAAGGAAGTGTTTTATTTCTTTAATGGAGATATGAGTGGCAGGGAGGGGTCAGAAAAAGGAGCCTGGGGTTAGAAACAACTGTTATATTGGAAGAAGATCTCCACTGGAGTGCAATGGAATAATAAAGATTTATTTATAAAATATTGCTATTAAATAAACATTACAGAAACTTTCAAATATCAAGCTTATTTATAGCTTTAGGCGTGAAAACCCACATTAGTATGTTGAATTATAGGAGTTCACTGCTGCCTGCTAGCTGACAGCACGTCAAATTATTTGCAAATATTTTCTGGAACAGTAACCTTGAAGGATGCCAGCACCATTCAGTGTAACCTTATCACGAGACAGGAACCAAGTGATGAGATGAGGACGGAGGATACAGAGTTTTTAGCAGCAAACGACCTCTGACTCGCTGCCTAAAACCAGAATTCACGTGGTACCTCCCTCAGCAGAGAAGGATGCTTTTTTGTCTCTGACATTTGCGCTGGTTCTGTGCAGGGGTTTTGGAAGATGGTGTGAGTGATGTCTAGATGAGAAACTGCTCTGGGCAGGAATTTGAGAGTACATTGGTCACATTTAAGTGGGTTTATCTCCTCCAGCCTGCAATACCAAGCTTCTGCGAAAATTATGTAATCATTTTAACAAAGTGTTCTGTAATTGACATGAAAAAGGCAAAGTGAAATAAAAATGAATTTCTCTGTAAGCAGGAAGGTTCATTCATTTTAACTGCAATCTGCAAGAGGGAAAAGGGAAAAAAAATCCCAAATGCAGGCTTTTTATGGAAATCGTGGCCTCGTTGAAATTATAAGCTTTCTGCTATTTAAATGAATAATGTTCCCTAACACAGACTATTTTCTCATTTAAAAGTCTGTTGGGGTATAATTTCATCCTTTTACTGTCTGCTGTGTTTTAACTTACAGCAGTCTGACTAAATACTGTATTTTCTATCCTTCAGAAATTGTCGGTATAGTTTGTGCAACAAGCATTTGTTGCTCAATTAGAAGGCTCTGACTTTGAAATGTAACATTCTGCATGGAGGTATATAGGACCCTTGTCACATGTAAAGCAGGTGGCATTAAAATGCATATTTTGTTCCCTGGTGATGGGCAATGGCAATGACACCTGCTTGGGCACACAAGGAGTGGGAGGGCATAGGAATCCAAATCATTACACGTTACCTCTGGGCAAGATGCAGAGAGGCAGGCCAAGTGCCAGAATGACTGTCCTCCCTGCGAGGAAGGGACAGAGGGGACAGGCAGGATGAGTGATCGGCTCTAACCCACACCAGGCAGAAGAGCCGGTCCAAGTGGTTGTGGCTTTGGCACCCCGGACATGCAGGAGGGCTCCCTTGGGTGCAAAGTGCTTCTTCACACCAGCAAATTCAGTCCAGCGCGGGCAACCAAGTGCTTTATATTCAAAAAGCAGTGATTTCCATGTCCCACATGCTCCCAAATCTTAAGTCACTGCTCCCAGACCTGGTCTAAAAATAATGAGGTATGAGTAAATACGTGCACTTTTGCTTTCCTTGCCTTCTGGTTTTCAAGCCATTTAGTATGCACGCGGGTCACATCTTCATGTTTTAATCCGTAGCTGTGATGACTAGTCACTTTATCGTTGTTGTTAAAACAAATGCTGAGGTTCTCATATACTCACTTGGCTGGGAGTTGGGGCTTTTAAAGAGCATACCGTGGGGCTCACGGTAAAATGATGAGAGCAAGCAACTTGCAGCGTAAATTACCTTCGATCTTTTGAGGGCATCTTCGTTAAGCAGAAGGACACAGCAGTGAAAGATATTTAATGACAACAAAAAATGTCTTGCCTCAAAGATGCAGTTAACCTTGACAAATAGGTGTGAATCCTCTAAGGAGCAATAAAAGTGCTCACCTATTTTATGTCTGTCGGTCTGTCGTTTGGATGCTGGTGCTGGTGCATGCTCTATCAATTCTTACAGCATTTCCAGTGGCGAGGCCAAGCGGTTTATAAAGTTTTACATGCTGCCTGTGTGCTGATAGAATTACAGCCATGGCACCTCTGTTACAGCAGGAGAGGGGTTCCCAATGGCTGCTGGTGAAGCACGGTTTGTGCGAGGCAAGCACAGGGACCCGCACAGAAACCAGGCTGCCCAGAGTGGGCAGGCAGGCAGCAGGCACTGCCTGTAATCAGCAGCAGGAGCCACACTGGAGAACCCGCAGCAGGAGTGGCATTGTTCTAAAACAAGGTTTAGCAGCTGCTTCCGGGAGCCTCCTCTGCTTATTTCCCATTGGGGAACATCTTCTGGATATCAACCCATAGTTTAATAATGCTGAACTCTTTATCCCACCCGCAGGGACAACTGCAACTGAGGACAGCAGCTCTTACAGGCATGATGATAAAAATTAGCACCCCTGGAAAGCCACTGTCCGTGAGGCTAATCTTTGTTACCATGTCAATTCAGTGACTAGCTGCAGAAGTTCCTCTCTCCTCTTCTCCTGCTGTGGTGGGGAACATCCCTGACTCCACGAGGCTGCCATTACCTGAGCTTCTCTGTGGTTTGTCCCAACCAGTGGAGAGGCACTGGGGGACAGCAATTGAGGACCACCAGCACTTAAGTTAAATTGTGGTCTCACTGTCCGTATGGTCCCCGGCCTACGGACCCTGACGATCCAGACACCTTTTGTTGAAAAAAGAATTAAACGTGGGACAGGTATTTTGGGGTCATCATGAAGGCTACGTTCAAGCATGATTTTGCTCTGCGCTGAAGACATACATGTTGTGAAGGGATCTTGTTTTCTTTTTAGTCATTCCGTGCTTTTTCCCCACAAAAACTCCTTACCAGCTCTTGTTTTCTTTAGAAATATGGAAAATACCCAGGTTTAAGTATCCTTAAATGACACCGGTGGAAATGACACCGCTTTGAGAGGGCTGTCAATGCTGCTTCACAAAATAGGCCACAATATCATACCTGGTCTCTTGCAGGCTAGGGGCAAATACCTGCTAAGAAGCCTGAAATCTTTGCCATCTGCTTGGACTAACATACCCCATCTAAGTGGGACTAGGAATGAACAGTGTAAGTGGCAATAACAGTGGAAATTCAGATTGCACCAAGAGACAGGGCTGAGGGCAGTTAGGGTACAAGAAAAGACCTAGCAAAGAGTCCCTGTATGGAGCACTGCCATTGATCAGCGCGCAGGGAATGGCCTGGGTACGAGTTTTCAGCTCCAGCTATCACAGCTCTTTTAAAGGTCTAGCAAGCCTTCAGGTTTGCTTCCTGATCCCCTTACCTCTTTGCATTTACAGAAGAAATGTAGTTCAAACCATGCTAATAGCTTTTGGCCAAACCAGGCTTGAGCTTGACAGTCCCCATGGCCGCCAATCTCCTGGAGGAGGCAGACAGCAGCACCAGTGTAATTATGCCGTTTCAAGCTGCAATTGAGCTCATCAAAACCAAAGCTGAAATACCCTCTCTGTCCTTCCCAGGCCTGTTAAGCAACGGAGTGTCTTCTCTTGTGGCAGGTTTATTCATTAGGAGACGTTTCAGATTTACTCACGTATCCCAGCTTTGTACTGCAAGTTGCAGGTAGCCAACCTGGTTAATGTGTTGATCCTTCCTGAGCTGAACAAACCCTTCTTGCCTCTCAGGTCCTCTCACTTTGGCTTCTGCAGGGGGATCTCCATGTGTTGAATGGGCACAGTGGGTGACTTACGTTGTTAGCTTAGTTTTTGTCTAATTGTCATTTTGGCTTGACACAGCAGTCCTGATGCTTCTCTGGCTGCATGTCCATCTTGCTAATGCCCTTTCTGTGACTGATCATCCGCTGCAGAGTTCCTGAGATGCGGCGAGAGGTGGGAAGGAGCTTGCCTTTCAATTGCTGCAACATGTTGCTTAATGGTATTTACTTAGTTTCAGCTTGAAATCCTATTCTTCTCTTGCTTATTGTCATTACTCCCAGCGGTTTGTTTCACCTCTTATCTTGCTAACATGAAGTTTGAATAAAGTCCCTTAAGAAACAGCCCAAGTATGTGATAAATAGCAGCCGTAGGAGGCCACAGCCAAGTACTTTCAATTCTTGCCTTTTCTATTTTCTATTGTTTGTACTTAAGGATACATTTTTGACTTCACAGTCCAAATTCATCCTATTCAAATGAAGTTACCTCAGAGACACGCTTGGCTCTGTTGCTTTAAAAAAATAGATAATCCCAAACAGCAGGATAATTTTATGACCACTAATTACATTTGTTGCTATGCAAGCTAAGATAATGATAAGAGTAATCGTATCTCATGCTTCAGGGCATACGCTCATCACCTGTGGACGTCAGGAAGGAATTTTTCTCCCATGTACAGAACTGTTCAATTAACTAGATCTATTGTGGTGGGTTTGTTTTCTTTCTGTTTTCTTCCTCTGAAGCATCATCTATTAGCTGCAGACGGAATACGTATACCAGATTAGATTAACCGACAGTCTGATCCAATATGGGTATTCCTAAATCCCCATACTGGAAAGTAAAATCAGCTGAGGAAAAATATGTAATCTTTTGCAATTTGGAAACAGATTTTTTTTTTTAAATGCCTGAATATCCTGCCTGTAACCAAAGTTGAGAATGCAGCAACGCTGAGCTTTGAGCTACCGTGTCACATAAAAACCAGCGCCGTGCGTGTCCCGGTTTGAGGAAACTTGGAGCATTACGCTTCTCTTTTGACTCCATGAGTAGCATCTGCATTCGAGCACCACTGGGTCCTATGGATTATGTTTGTGGCTACCCGTCACGTTGCATTAGAATAGCCAGCCTCAGCCAGAAAAGCAATTGAAAGGCATTGGAAAACTGCCTCGCTGCCCACATCCAGGGAATAAGCTCTCTGATAATCCTAATAGAGAAGATCAAATTTGCCAAGAAAATAGAAGAGATTGCTTGTATTTTGCTTCATTCTCCTCAACTATCTTTCTGCTCCTCACAAGACTTAATCAACAGCTAATAAACCTCAGCTTCTCAGTGCACAACACAGTATTGTCTTTCTAGTACTTGTGTTGGGACTGGGATTTATCTGTTACTGACTTCATCCCTTTCCTATCCTTCCCCTTTGTTTGGTCCCCATTCCCCTTTTCTCACTAGCGCTTGCTTTATTTTTATCTCTAGTAAAGCAGGTCTGCCATTTAATTAGCAGATTGGCCTCTACCTGAAGCCAAATGAAATGTAGTCTCCTGTCGACCTGCATGCAAGTTAGAAATTCCATGTCTGAAAGATTTCAACATTTGTCTTTGCTCATTTCTGGCAAAATCAGAAAACTTCCAGGTTTACTTCTGGGAGAAAGTTCTGAAAACAAAATGGTTTGGATTTGTCAAAACTCGTTGGGCCTTTATTTTATGTTAACAAACCAGCCAAAAGGAAGCCATTTCACAGCAAAACAGTAGCAACTCTGCATTAATTCCACAGGCCTGGGGTAGTAAAAAACTTGAGAGTATCATATTCAGATGCAGCTTTTGATGGTAGATGAGATGAAGAACTCCTCAAAAATTAAGCCAGATCTGCCCTTTTCTATTAGGCTAGTGTGCTGTGCAAAAACCCTCCCAAGCTGAGCGGCTGGGAGGAGCAGGGCAATGCCGCAGTCGCTCGGGAGCAGTCACCTTCCTGACTCTGGCAGCAATAAGGGTGAATCATGAGATACAGATATTCTTAACATCTATATACACCTGTGTTATTAACTGTTCATAAAACTATACAGCCCTTTTAAAACATCCAGCTACAGTTATTTAATTCTCTTGACTCGTACAATAAAAGCGAGATGGAAGAGGATGTCAAACACTTCCCTGGGAGTCAGCCCCACCAATACGTATCTCACAGGGTGCCAGAGCTCCTGTGGTGCTCGGTATCACTGAGCATTGAACCAACAGCACCTGAATAAGCCCTCCTGATTCATTTTGAGAAGAAAGGTGTCATATCATAATCAAATAGCAGAGGTCAGTGTAAGCAGTGACAGCTTATTTTCATTGCTGAGCCTGCACTGCACGAACACCTATCTGTCAGCATTCAACTGGTTTAGTTCCAGGCAAAATGACTTGCTTGCTATCCAATCTGGCATGCTGGCAGTGCGGGAATGCAAACAGCCAGTCCTTTGTGTTCACCTGCAGCTTTATTCCCATCATCAATAACTGCTAAAAAGGCAAGTGAAATTTTTCATACGTTGATTCTGGAATTATATCACAGCAATGCTTTTGTTTGATCAAAATTTCTAAATGTTTTCTTTAACTTGGAACAGCATAAAAATTAGAGTCTTGAAAATTAACATATATGCCTCATCCTAACTTGAGGAATTCTAAAAGCTACTTGTGAGACAAGTCATGCTTACCATATTCCTTGCAAGTTGTCCAAAAATATCCACCAAAAGCAATGGCAAAATGGTCAGTGCAGCTGGGAACATACCACTGCAATGCAGAAGTCTCCTTAGCTGAGACTTCCAGATCTAAACACTTGCACAAAGTAAAGAGACCATTTGAATGCATTAACAACACTGAGCATGGACCTATCAGTTTTATCTGTCTATCTTTAGATCCACAGTATCATAAAGACTGCTGTTCCCAGGGGCTTTGGCATGGGAAGATGCCATCAGTCCTGCGTCTAACAGAAGTCTGCTGAAGCTGAGGGTAGTTGGTACTGACAGGGAGTGCACAGCATTTTGCAGGTTGACTCCAAGGGATAAGTTGCCTGTTTCTTTGGGGTTTTCTCCAAGCTCAAAACCACAGTTCCCTTTACCTTTTTCAAAATTCAGATCCAAAACTTTGTATCTGGCCCAGCTCTAGTTTTTAAGAGAGCATTGCAAGGAGTTAGTTGTGGCACACAGAGAAAGAGAAATGATTAGGAGGACAATTAGGAAAGAAGAGTAAATATGGAGCTGGAAGAGTGGTGACACAAAAGAAAATTAAGTTACCTCTGCAACAAGAGGCAAATCAGAAAGGACTTCAAGGAAGTGGAAGTGCACATGGTCAGAATAACGGGAGAAGTCAACTTCAGCAGGAGAATTTAAGCAAGATTCCAGAAGAGGGATGGATGGAAAGTAAAGAGGAGAAAGACAGTTCATGGGCTTTGGCTTCAAAGGGTAAGGGAAAAGGATGGATTTAGCACTAGAAAGAGGAAAAGCAATAACCAAGTGGGAGAGCCTAAGTGCAGGGGGAGCAGAAGAGTCAGGACTAAGGCAACAATGAAGTTACAAGTCTGTGAAGCGGAAAGTTTAGTAAAGTTATCAGCTCTGACAAAGAAAGTGTTAGGAGGGAGGAAAACAGCTTTTTTCCAGAGAAACCAAATCTGAGCTAATGGCAAGATGTTTAGGAGGAAAAGAGCTGAGGGAGAGAGCTGGAGATGACAGAGGAAAGAAGGAAAAAATTGGGCAACACAGAAAGAGGCCTTGGGCTTATTAGCATTTAAACCCTGACTTCTTGGGAGTGTTCAAACTGAAGTAGTGACTGCATCCTTTTATTTTATTTTACTTGGTGACCAAGAGTAAAGACAGAGAGATAAGGCTTAAAACTAAAAGGAAACCTGCTCAGCTCATCAAGTTTCCTTCTCAGACACCAGAAGCCAGCAAAGAGCCATAACACCACTGGATTGTGCAGGGGAGGTGGCTTAAGCAAAATAAAATATAATCTGTTTACATGTGGCAACAAACAAATATCTTAACAGCAGCTGGGAAAATCAATTCTCTTCTTCTTATACATGGGAAGTGACAGTGCCCAGATTGAGACACCGCTACAGAAGCTGACGTGCTAAATGGCAATTGTTCGGCACTGGGTTCCTGCATACACCCACATATATTACATTCTGATGTTTAATGTTCACAAACCATTAGATACATGTATATTTATGGTTTGATAATCAGCTGTCATTAACAGATGAGTAAACAACATAATGTTCATATTTAGGAGAAATATGCAAACTAAAGAGAAACTGCCAACTCCTAAGAACATTTATTTTCTCTACACTTAATGGGGGGAAAGGAGGAGGAAATACTCTGTCTGTAAATTAATTATGGGATATTGGCAATGCCTCCACTACTGTACAACTGTAATTATCTCATCTTAGTGCGTGGGACTGTAGTCATGCACCCCCAGCTATTCACATCCATGGGAGTTAAGAATATACCCATCAGCGAACATTTTCTAAGTTAAATCATTTTTACTGTCTCTTTGAACTCAGAAGAGCAGAGAAATCGTGATCTTTTCAACGACTGTTGTGCCAAGATGGTGAGGCCTTCTGCCCGACTCTCTTCTTGTAAATCAAATGTGTTTCAAACTTCAGAAGCAGGTGGAAACTTCTCCCCATGGGGAATGCCAGTTTAAGTAGAGCTGCTTGACTTGAATGGGGTTTTCATGCAGTTTTGCAGACGTCCTCTATTTTCTTACAGATTTGCATTTATCCATCAACTCTGAGCAGACAAGACCATGAAAACACATTCTCAGCCCCTCCACAAATGTCCCTGAGATGAATATGGTCCAATGTAATTCTCACTCCCTGGTAATATCTTTAACAATCCATGCTTTTCATCCAGAGACACTTTATGAAAGGTATCATTGTCCTCTTTTTATGGATGAGGGAAACTGAGGCACAAAGCAGGATGGGATTTACTCAGGGATGAGGCAAAAGAAGTGGAGAATTATAAGGAAAGGTCAGGTCTGGAAAGAACGAATCTGCAATGATGAGAAGACACTTCACTGGAGATGGCTGAGGGAGCTGGAAGAAATAAAAAGGCATCCAGTTAGGGATGAGGCTGGGAACAGAGTCCAGTCCTCTGACTGTCATCTCCCCACTCTCCTACCAGTTAGGCCATGTGCTTGTAAAATGATACGTGTGTTTATAACGCATATGGATATTTGACAAATAGCAGATTAACATTAACAGTAGTTTCCTGGACAATGTAACCAACTTTCCCCTTAACTGATTCTTCCCCTGCCTTATAAAATTAGAACATTTTGCAATCCATTTTGTAGATGAAAACAGATCATGTACAGATGCAACAATTTGGCATGTTATCACACCAGCATTTTCAGCGTGGGATAGCAGAGCCTCTCCAGCTGCTAAGTATCAGTCCCTTCAGCAGAACCAAATTCACTAATCTGGTGCTTCCTCCTACCCATAGCCAGGCTTATTGGGGAGGATTATCTCGTCGTCCAGGGGTAATTTTCTCAAATAAATGGGTCAAAGCCAGTGCTGGCTCCCCTCCTGCAGCCCTGCTGAGTTCAATGGCTTTGCTCAGAGCGCAGACTGGTTCCTCATTTCCATCTAGATCCTTGGGCTGTGGCTGAGTAACTAGAAGTGGCAGGTGAAGCCGAAGGTTTTGGCTTTGTTTTTTGTAAAGAAGAGATGAGTGCAGCAGAACAACATATGGTACACTGCTTGGCTAAAAATGATTTAGTGGGAAACTATTGCTTCATTTCTGTCTCTCTGCAACCACATACACTAATGCAGTGGTGTAACTATTAATCTAATAAACTGCTAATATTTATTATTAATTGAACCATTTAATCTAACAGTGGATTAGGGGAAGGCAAATGTAGGACTTAATGACTCTGCTGATTGGTATAAATTTTAACAGTGAGCACAGGCTGTATAATATAAATTGTGTTCCTGATGCTGATAAATATCTTGTAACTGGAAGAAACTGTGCTCAAGCAAAACTTGCGCTGGCTATCAAAAGGTAGTTTTTTGTTGTTGTTGTTTTAATGAACACTGTACGACTTAACTCCAAAAGGTGAGGTCACTGTTTATCACTGGTTGTTTATTACACTAACAGCAAAGAAAGTGGTTATTAGTAATGTCTGCTTAACATTAGAGGTCATCTTACATCCAAAATAGACCTCTGAACGGAAGGTGTAGTGCCACTGTGATAAACTGAAGTGCAGTATAACAAACCTTAATTATCTTGTACTTCTAACCAAATCCCCTGTGCTGTCTGCAAATCCATCATTGCCAGGGCTATCTCTAGCCCACCCAGCATTGTGAGCAGCTCCAAATCCCTAGTTTTCTATAACTGGAAGCAAGCATGCACCCACATCTTATGGTAGACAAATATCTGCTTAGTGCTAAATCTTGTTTCCCAGACACTGAGGCATGGGAGTTTAGGAATATTTCAGTTTGGACTGGAGAGAAGCTTCAGCTCTGTTACCTTTCAAGCCTTTGTAGTCAGAAGCAATGTCTGTATCCTGTGGCAAAATTAATGGAAAAGCCCAAACTTCCTAATGGGATGTATCTTGCTCTAAGTTCTTGGAGGACCTGAGATCTTAGACTTTATCATTGTGACATTATGGGCTTTAGACAAGCTATTTTTAGAGGTTTCTTTAAAATTTGATCAGTTATAATTTTCCCTTTATGGTTATAATTTTCCCTTTTACGGGTGTAATTTTCCCTTTCATGTGAGCTCTATAGCTAATACAATAACTCTTGGAAACATGGCAGCACCCTTTCTAAGTGGGGGGTATGAAAAATACTCCTAATTAAAAACATTCTTTCAAACATTTGCAAATTAATTTTTGATATTTTTTTGGTTATACATAGGACATATGGTGATGTGATGTGGCTCACAGGCATTTGATCTTGCATAAGTTATTGCAGCAGTTCCAAATTTCGTGCTGAGAAAATGCTGATGCCACTTCCCAGGTCTGATGAAAATCAAGGGCATGTTGTTACTCTTGGCTATCCTACCTTAGGCCTTCATGGGACTTGATTTTAGCAGAGTCTGGTTCAGTCTACGTCTTCTAGTGCCAGCAGAGACCAAAGCATGGAGGTCATCTTCCATTTTGTGTGTCCCCTCCCCTAATTTGCTCTCCATTTTGTACGGCTGATGGAAACGTGCCCTGTGGTTTTGCTATGAAAGCAAGGACGTGTTAAAGAAACTAGAAATCTATCTTCTCCTATCAGGGAAATCTTTTTTTTTTCCATCTACTTCTGTTAAGTGAGCTGGGAGAAAAGCTAGTTCTTACCCTGATGGCCTCTGGAGGTCAAGGGAGGAGAAATATGGAAGAAACAAAAATCTGAGGGGTGAATTAGAAGAAGAGAAAGAATTGGTGGAAAGATTAAAGCAGAGTGGAAAGAAAGGCGGAGAACATCTCCAAGAAAGAGATGACCTCATGGCTTGCTTACCTCTTTGAGATATAAATGTGCTAGGAGTTTTGGCAGAAGTCGCTTTATGAACTTGCCTTGGTTAGGAGTTCTTGATCTAGCTGCAGTATAGGCACGGCATCATACTAATGTAGCTACACTGCCTCACATTTCCCATGTTATCCCATACCTTCTGCCCTTCACACTCCCAAATTAGCTGAATCTGGAAGAAAATGCAGCTAAGAGAGTCCAAGGCAATGGAAAAAGTGAAGGGAAAGAGTTCAGCAGAAGGACAGACACACTAGAAAGACAATGCAGAGAGAGAATAAAGCAGAGGAAACTCTGATATCAAAAAATTATTAGGATTTGAATACGGAAATTTGAAAAAGGAAAGACTCAGCAAAGTGTCCTCAGTTCCAAGTAGCAGCTGTCAAGTCACGTTTTCTGAGCGATCTTCAGAAAAAGAAAAAGGAGGTGCAATGTGTTAGTGAAGGTGTTGGCGTTCAGCCGGCACGAATGCTTAAAGTTGAAGTGACTGCTGTTTGGCACAAAACCCAGGCTCTCCCCTCATCTGCACTGTACTTCTGGAAGTTAATAATAAGTGTGACTCAACATTCACCAAAATCAGTGCAGAGGACCTCCCTCGCTTAGCTAGAGGTTGAGTCCTGCCACAAAGACCAGTTCTCTGATGCAGAGGGAAGTAGCTCTGAGGGCGAAGTCTCTCACCTGGGAAAGTCTGAACTACAAACCAGTTTTAGGAACTGGTGGCGAGGGAAACCACAGCTCTTGGCAGGCCTAATGCAATAAAGAAGCTCAGCACTTGCTGCTAGCAATTTTGCTAAATGCAGATGTAATTTTTGAGGCATACAGGTCAGAGCCTGCATCTCCTTCACCCATGGAAATTGCCCAAAGCCTCCTGACCTCCATGGAAACACGCTGGTTTACACCATGGCTCCCTCACAACCAGTTTTTCTTCTTCCTTCTCTTAGTGCTGGTTGGTATTTTACAGGTGTTTTCTTGCTCCTGATGCTCATTTAGGTTGCCAGGTTGTTTCAGCTTTCAGTTATTCTCCTGCCCAGCAACAGAATGGGGCTGTAAAGATTTACTTTCTTGTTTACAACCACTCAGCAATTTTTAAAAAGAAAAGTGGGAAAAACCATAAGCAGAGAATCAATGCTTGCATTTAATAGTTAAGCATAAAAGTCATTCTTGAACAATATTTTTATTTCACTTTTAATGAGAGACCAGAAATACCACTACTGGGTTTTTAAGGCCCATAAGGTGTTAGTACTCTTGTTATCTCTGACGTTCATGGTCTCTCGCACACCATTTATGCTGGACATTATTTTTGACAATGCAGTATGGCAAATGCCTGGACTGGGATTCCTTGGAATGAATAAAAGATTTATAGTGGAAATTCTACAAGTAATATCTTGTTATAATACATTTTTGTGCTAACTGCAAGTGACAAGTGATTGCTCAAACTTGTTCCTGCAGCTACCAGGTTTTCCTCTTTAATCCTATATTAGTTCTACAGAAAAAAATATGAAATACAAGGAGAGCTGTCTTTTCATTTATTTTATCTTGCCACTATAGGAATATTTTCATGGTAAATTCAATATACTTTGTCCGAAATGTAAATGGAATGTTCAATATATTTTTAACTCAAGCACTGTTTAAACATTAAAATCCTCTTTTGCAAATGCCATTGTGATAGAGGTTCAAGACTTTGCAGGGGCTTAATAACTTACTGAGAGGAAAAGAGGCCAGTTTTGTAGTTAAGACTTGGTTTTAGAGGCTTCACTTCCTTGCTGTGCTGCAGGCTTCCCACGGGACCAGGGCTAAGTTGCTGATTTCTGTGTCCATCGTTTCCCCATCCATGAACTGGACAGTGTGCAATGGGCGCGCTGCAATCTATGGGGCAGGGAAACAAAGGGAAACATTAAAAAAGGCTAGACACAGTTGGGAGAACTGCAGGTGGGCATTGATGCAAATCATAGAGGGGATGGTGCTATCATAAAATAATTTGCAGTCTTTTTTGTTTGTAATGTGACAACCATATTTTGGGGTCGTGAACGTAGAGCTTGGGAGCTTTTGTGTGTATTAGTTCCGCTATCATCTACATGAAGTTATGAGGCACCATTTGGGCTGTGAATTAAAAAAATCTTTACATGAAAGAGGAAAACCACAATGAAGTTTGAATGGTGACATGGTGAGGTGCCACTGCAGATTGCAGTATATTCATATTTGCAGCGCAAAACAGAAAAGGTGGTTGTACACAAACAATGTATGGGACACACTGCCCCAGCATACCAAAGTGCAATATTTCACTATGAGTAGAGGTTACTACCAAATGTTTCCAAGGAATGTACAAGAACCTCCTCAAGTGTCAATTAACAGCAAACTCTATCCAAACTAAATTTTCATCCCAAGCCCAAGGCTGTTTGGGAAGTTTATGTCCTGAAGGTTGAATATGCATCCCCTCCATCCCTTTTTCCACTCTAATCTAAACACAGGATGTTATCTTTATTACATCTTTTCAAAACTTGCACAGGATTTTATTTCATGTCTGTATGAGAAGAAAATAAGAGGAAAAGAGAAACTGGCTTGGGTTTGGGGGGAGTAAAAACAAACTGGAGGAGCTCTTAGGGAAAAGATATAAAATAGTCTGAAGTGATGTAGCTTCTCACTCAGGGAGCGGTGAGCAGCAGCTGAGTAATACCTGGCTCCATGCTCTGTCGGCTTCAGCAAGCCTCTCCATTCTGGGCTAGAAAAACACTTTCCAATTCAATATCCAGGCAACGTTCAGGTTCTTTGCTGAGATTGCCAAAGGTGCCCATTTGGGTACCGGTGATGCCCTATGTATGTATGGCTGCTTACCAAATATTGCATTGGTAACACCTGCTGTGTCTGTCAGCTTTTATTGCTACCAGATGTAATTGGATTTAAGTGGTGACACAGGAGTATGAGACAATCTGCCTCTTAAAATGTGATCTTCTGGACACAATAAAAACTTCTGAGCCTTGGTCTATCCTTTTGTTAATCATCCTGACATTTTCAAGATTCCCATCTTTCTTTTGGATTTCTCACTCTGATTTATTCCTACCCATGTCCGTTCTACAGAGCAGACACCAGGACAGCTCACATCTCCCTTTGCTTCTATTTTCTCTTCTATTTTTCTTGTCATACTTGGTATCAACATTTTCTTCAAGCAGAAGTATTTCCAGAGCCGTTAGCTTTTCCTTGCTAGCCTGAGTGTTGCAGTAGTGGATTGTATCGTAGTAGTGTCTTGTTTGTTACAACTAAAAGCTGGGCTCATTGGTTGTATGAATTTTTTGGTTTGTAGCCACAATCAATCTGTGCATATGTTTATCGTGCTGTGACACAGTTACGGGTTTTTTAAAGCAGTAGTTTCTCTGACAACTTGGCTCGGTGTCCTCTGGATAATACCGATTTGCTGTAGGTAGACCTTCCTACAGAGTTGCAAATACTTGCAAGCCACCAGAGTCAGGACTGAGCCTGCTCACTATTGGTGGGTCTTTATCTATAGCACACTCCTACTCTCAGGTCTCTTCTCAGAGCCCAATCTGCAATTCAGACACAGAAACGGTGGCCCAGATTTCTCAATCCCCACATTATTTCTGCTCTCTCATTCCCATCTTATAAGTCTGCCTTTGTGGACAACAAAAAAAAGCAGAGAAAGCAATGGATTAATGAGGTTCACCTTGCTCATCAAGGAGGCCGCAGAATAGCAGTTCTACCGAAGCAGCAAATGACATTGCTCTGTCCTCGATCTTGATTTCATCCCTTTTGCGAATCCACGGTTTTGTCAGTATTGTACGTTAGGAAAACCATCATATCTTCACTTTACTTCCAGACTAGTTTTGGTGCATCAAAGAGAAGTATGATCTGCAGACAAGCCACTGCCATGGAGCCATCTCCATGGGCAGTAGCTGAAAGACAATTATGGTTAGGTCTTAGATAGCTTTGTCTTGGCTTCTAAAAGACATTCAGCGGGATATCAACCTCCTTCCTCAGGCAAGTGATTCTGAATCTATCACAATAACCTTGCGGTGGATATTTCTCTATTTGTTCGGCTTCAGACCGAGGCTGAAAGCACTGCTGGAAATACACTTTAGCCAAAGGTTGTTTAGGTCAATTGTTCCTTCTGGTATTAAAGTTATGAATCATCCTGGCATCAAGGTGTGACCTTTCCTCTTTACACTATTATGTCACCAAAAAGAAGGCAGAAATGGAAATAGGAAGATGATTGCAATAAATTTCTCATCACTGATATAATGTCTCCTGTGCACCAGGAGTATTGTACTCATAAACCTCATCTTCCTTGGCACAAATCCACACTAAACTTTGTTTCTGCTAACAAAATCCTTCTCTTTTTCCAGCACAGCTTTCTCAGCATCATAAACCACCTGCTGGAATGAGTTCTCTGAAGTGACAGAGCAGAGATTTCCATCCAAAACCGATACAGGCAGTCTGAAAAGCTGCACTCCCGCAGTGGAGTTCCCACAGGAATGGTCTTTCCAAACATAATGTTTTGATGTTGCTTGTCCAGAGGCAATAGTAAATAAAAACATTTGAAAAAAACAAAGCGTAGGTAACGGTGAGGGAATAAATGTCAGTTCTTGATCTGTATCTGCCTTGGAAACAGTTAAATTTGCAGAGCAGAAACTCAGTGCCGGTTATTTACTACAATTCTAATCTCTCACTGAAAAAAGATTTTGCCCTACAATAAAAACTCTTGAAATTAAATTTGACACATTGGAGTCTGAAATAAACTCTATTTCAAATAAAATTGTATCTTTGAAACAACATACATCAAAATACAGAGGAAAATTGCAGGGAGATTATGATAGGATTAAGCTATTTCCTGCGCAGAGCGATAGCGCTGCAGCCCTGTCAGGAGCCCTTTCCAGGATAATGCAGTTGTTCACCATAAAGCAGAGCTCCTGAAGGATGCTATTCCCTCTCTAACCTGCCAACTGGAGTGGTGTTAAAAAAATTTTGCTACTAGGAACTTTGTCACCTCGTATTTCAGCTTCTTTTAGTTTCATGGAGTTCAGGCGGACCGTGTTACCCTGGGCTGGGTCCCCCAGCTGAAAAGTGGTCCCCAGGGACACAGCAGTGGGGTTTTGGATGCTCATCGAGCTTTCAGGAGAGGGAAAGATGCTTTAGGCGACTCTGCAATAGCATTTTGCTCAATGTGAAGGGCAAGGAGAGTGGGAAGGGAGGGCAGCAGATGTGGGGCTCGGGAAAAGGATGCACAGTGTGCTGCCAGAGCATCTGGATGCAGGCGGTTGACCCCAGAATTTCCCTACAGTTAATCACCTTCAGCCCCTTTGTTCAGGAGAGCAAGGAGAGCCCCCTGTCACCTTCCTCCCATACTTCTCCTCAGACGCCCTTCCTACAGAATTGGTGCATTATCAGGATTTAGTGTAACGTAAAAACCTCCTCCATCTTGCAAACCACTTCTCCCATTAGTCCAGAAGATTTTGCAGCCTCCCACTCCAGTTGTCAGTCCACCATCAAACCATACATGTAAAATGATAACAGACAGTTTGATTTTAAAAGAAATTTGTGGTTTTCCGATGCCATTGTAAAAATTCTTAGGAATATAGAAAACAGCTAACTTTGTGTAATAGCAGTCCTCTTGTCAATGTTCCCAGACCTCAGCATTATTTCCCACTAACATTTTTAAAGAAAGATAAGTCATAGAATTTCTTGTCCATGAGCAGATTGTGTCTGCACTTTGGGATTGTGAGGATGTGCTATCCCTGACCAACGCAGCAGTGCCAATAAATGCCACAGGCATGGCTATATGTCTTGAACCAAGCTGGCGCTGGCGTGCAGGAGATAGTATTGCTGTGACAGGGCAGGAGGAAGCTTCCTGGTGTAGCTGCACCTGGCGCAGCGTGCTTTGCCACGGTACTTGCAGTGGGAGAGCATTCCTACACAAGCCTGCCTTTCAATTATTAATAAGAATTGGACTTTCTTCTTAAAAGTGAAGAATGTGATTCATGTTGAAATGTTAAAATCCCTATTCCATCTTTGCTCCCAAAATGTCAATATTTTCTGATGTTTTATTTTTTGATAACATTATACATACGGCTTACCATTCCAGCATGATAAAAATCTGAGAATTATAGCATATTTTGATAAAAGAAAAAGAACCAAAGCACGCCTACTATAATTTTCTGTGTAACTGTTAGTAGAGGACTAATTACTGTGAACTTTCGTATCATGATTTCATGTAACTTGTTTAAAATAAAAGATCTATTTATAATCTGATTCCTGTATTTTGACTAATCAAATAATTTGCAGTAATTAGTTTTCAGGATTAATAAAAGTAAAAGGAAGAAGCCATGGGAGACTAGCTCCATATTTTAAGCATGCATAAGGAATTACTCCCATTCCCATTTAACTTTATATTCAGTTTGCAACTATTCTGGGGATAAAATTAACACATAGCAATATTATTAATATCTGGAATTTACACAGTGCTTTGGATATACTCAGATCCTCTACGGATCATTCCTACCTCAATAGAGTTGGGTTTCTGCCCTGCCACCACATGAGAGCTCCTCCTCGTAAACCATTAAATTGTCACGCAAATCAAAATGTCGCCTATCTGGACCATGTGAGTGGGATCACTCAGCTACAGCTCAATTCCCAGACCTCTCATTTAACACTTTCAGAATTTATTTCCAAAAGCTCTGATCCAGCAAGTGATTTGAGCAGGCAAGTGGTTCCGTTGAAATCGGCTGGTACCATGTGGAAGTTAGGCTCAGGTCTATGTTCTCAGCTGAATAGTGGCCCTGGCAAGGGAGGGAATGGAAGTTTTGGGATGTAGAAAGACCATCTTGCGAACAGGAGGGGTCAGCGTCCTTCCCAAGTCAGGATCAGCACTCTCAGAGAACGCAGTATCTAGGAGTGACCGCTGCCAGCAGGCAAAAGAAGCTATTCTGTGGACACAGACATTAGGGGCAAGGGGGACAATCAGCCCAGCCAGGAGGCTCCACACAGAGGTTCCCATCAGCGATGACTGTCTCTTGGTTTCATAGTATGCTCTCAGACACTGATCTGCACCTACCTTGCTATCCACTGACCAACTTTTTGATATCTGAACACACCTTTGCATGCTACTGCAGCACAAATAACAGGAAGAAGAGGCAAACCGTGGCTAAATAAAAACCAACCTTTTGCTCAGGGCAGGTGCCGCAGACCATCCTAACCAGCCCACGTGTAAATGGGCACCTCATTCCTCTGACTGGGGAATCAAAACAATTTGACTGCAAAGTCTAGGCTTATCATTCCCACATTGGCAATGACAGCTGCTGAGCCCACACCACACTAAGCCCTTCCAAAAGGCCAGTGGTCTTGTATAAACTCTAGCACAACATGATGGGTGAATGATAAAAACAGGGACCTGGGAGCACTGTATGCCCTTTGACATATTTTGTTATGTTGTTTTATAACACTAAAATTGAATCTTAATTTTATTTACCAATACATTCACAATATGTATTTGGATAAGATCCTCAGATTAAAAAAATTGCTGAATTCTATCTGTGTTCAATAACTGACAGTTAAGATCCCTGTTTGCTATTGATGTAGTCAATATGTTTTGTGTAATATCTAACACATAGATAATATCTATCCCTGCCCCATGGAATTTTCTTTCTAAGCAACAGTTGTTAGTGGATTCAATATTTGCTGAATTGATTAAAACCCATTTTAGGTTCAATCAAATAATCTTCCAGTTGCAGTAGATCTATAGCGAAAATAGTTTATGGTTCTTTAGGGTCAATATCCAATCTTATAAGACTTGTTCACCTAAAACAGCTGTTGAGGTAGAGGTGCGTGCCTTCAGCCAAGGTTTTCAATGAGTATGTACAAGACATAGCTTTCATATAGCCCAGTTTGTTATTGCAGCCATCAGAAGGTCACATGTTGTCATAGAGTGACAATTGTTTTGTGAGGAAATATATTAAACACTTCTAAAGCAGGATTTTCTTATTCTACTTCAACATCTGAACCACTACAAATGTTTATAAATTAAGTGGAGCTGGAGGAAAGAACATCCAAATGCTTGAAATAAAAGAGTGGGAGTGGTCAGCCCTGATCATCATGATAAGTTTTACCCTTGTAAGTGCTTTCACCTGGTACATTGAAAATATGTCTTGCAGAGAAGAGGGGCCTTCCTGAAAATGCCACTAGCTGTCATTTATATGTAGTTCCTGTGTTTGGCAGCAGGCATTTACACTGCAAGGCCACTGCTTATTCTACTTCCAACACGCAGGTTTCCCAGTGAAGCAAATATGAGTTACACCATAAAGATCTAAGACATGTCATGTCACTTCAGACCAAAGATTCAAGTAGCTCAGTATCTTCTCTGTAACAGTGGCCAGCAGAGGATGTTTGGTGAAAAAGAGTAAGGAGGGTAAGAGCAAGCACAGTGTCATCTTTCCACTGGAATATACTCCCAGGTTCTAGGGAGTTTTAGGGACTTCCACAGTCCTACCATTAGAAATTATAGTCCTAAATCAATTATTTTCGTGTCCTACAGGTAAAAAAATCATCTGCTTTCCATTTCATGATTATGTTTCACTAGAGAGAGTAGAGCAACTAAATAACAGTATCTTGCAGATAGAAGGTGCTATTGAACTGCAATGCTTTTCATACCATCCGGTGCATGTTGCAGCTGCAGCTTTGCTCCTAAGATATGAGTTGCAGTCTTTGCAGGGGAGCAAGTGTTTATTGACTCCATTTTTACAAAGAAGTGTAGCAAAGCTAGCCATCATCATTTTCCCCAAACCCTGCTTGCACTTGTAAGGCTGTGTCATTTCTCATACCATTCACACCACCATGTACTGATGTACTTCAGAGCAGTGTATTAAAAGAGATGACTAACATCTTTCAGATGCTTTCTTTCTCCTGTCCTCCCTTGTGTAAGCAGTGCAGTGTTTTATTCGGGAAGGTTTTGTTTCTGTTTCTAACGTACATGCTGCTGAGCCTTTATGACTGAGAAGGCAAGTTCAGGAGTACATCTTGTACTTCTAGTGGAAGGTGTTCAGGTTTGTGATTGCTGTTGTTTCCTGTGGGAGCTGGCTGTCAGAATTATCTGCCACAGCATTATGTAGCGACTTGCAAAGATATTATACCCGGGATTGTGGATGTTACCAGCCGTGCTGGAGCCTTAGGCCTTTAGCAGAAATAGTTAGGAAAAAGATCATGTCTAAATACCAGAGTACAAATCAGAGCCAGCCTTTTATCTTCTTCCATACAAATCACTTCTGCTTAATTAGGTATATCTTCCCATCCATTAAGCTTCACAAATTCCAGGAACAGGTTAGGAATTAGTATCCCAGATTTACATATGGAAGTCCAAAGCTGTGGAGAATCCATTATCCAACATCATATGGGAAATAAAATACAGACTTCCTGACATCCAAGAGGTTGTCCTCCTAGTCAGTTATACAACCCTAGGTTATATGAGCATTTAATAGAGACAGTGACAGAATACGAGGGATAGCAAAGTTGCCAGTTCGTATTGTAGAAGATTCCCATAAATATGCAAAGGAGTACCAAGCTCCTAGTGTACCAGCCTGTGCGATGCCTGCCCCAGTGAAGCCAGGAGATTGCACGCAGTAATGAACGACCAGGAGTGGAACCTTGCCTTAAGGATGGTAATTTATCTCATTAGTTTCTAACTGATCAATTCAAATTTTCAACTATGTTCCCACTGCACTGATTTGTATGGATTCACACTTGCAATGAGTACACAAGGCACAAGAAGAAGCTTTTGCACTCATGTGCAGAGGAAAGAGGGAACTGACGTGTCAGCCTCTATAGGGTGACATGGTCAAGGGGAAAGGAGAAGAGTTTTAACAGCAAAAAACAGGATATCAGACTTTTTCTTTAATCCCAACGGAAATATTTAGAGTGATCCTCTGTTGGTTTAACAGGACCAGCAGTTTGATGAAAGTGAGACAAACCAGAAGAACAGCAATGATAAAAAATGCCAGTCTTGATAAGGAAATACAGGGTACTCAAAGCCAGCTAAGTGCTTTCCCCTCCTTGGCTGCACAGCCTGCCCTGTCACAGGAGGAGCAAAGCAGGAGATGGAGACAGCGATCACTTGAAGGAGCAGAGATGATTAAAAGTATAGCTCCCTTGTCACACATGGTGATATTGTTAACGCATTTCCTTAAAGCCCTTGTGCACTGACTTGAGACTAGGAGGCTACTTGCTGAAACTGCAGTGTGCCTCTTGTAACAGAGCCAGTTTGTTAATAGAGAGATCTATAAATGTTGGCAGCCTCCCTCCATTTTCTAGTGGAGAGATAGCTACATCCTAAAATCCGTTGTAGTTCCTGACTGGCACTGAACTGGATAAGGAGACCGATTTTGGAGCTGGTGCTGGTGCAGAGGCAGTGCTCCTGTCCCAGCCCCAGGCTGGCTGCTCTCAGTGCTGGAGTCACCGCGACGGGGCGGTGGGAGGAAGCATTTATCCTACTGAATATTTACCTGCGTGTAACAACAGGCTTCAGTCTCCTGAGCTATCAATCCACAGCATTAAATTAACTGGGGAGGAATCTGCAAGTGTGTCTGGAGAATATGTAGGAAAAGTTCAAAAGTTTAGCATGCTGTCAAAGCTGCATGCTCACTCCACATATAGCAAGAAGGAGAATAGCTTCTCTAGAAGTGAGACCTTCCTGAGCCACCTGTTGCAAAGATAAAAAAGAAAAGGAAGCAAAATGATGATGCTCTTTCTGAAGCCAACCCTTGGTTTTGGATCCAACTACTTATATGGGATTGTACAATGTAGGTGCTATTGCAACAGTTGTCCAGTTTCTACTTTTTGTCATCAATGTCCAACATACTATAAGGAGCAAATACTTCAGGTCAGAATTTTTAATAGTTATTAGAGCAGAAAGGAAAGATGAAGAATTTTCAACAGAATCCTTGCCCTCAATGCAGTGTGTCAGGAGAGATTGTTACATTTGTTAAGTATTGATTTTTTTTTTTTTAAATCTCCTTTATGGGAGATCAAATGATTGGATTCTTCCAAAGCTTCTGCATGCTTATGTGAAAAAATCTTGTGAAATATATGATAGACTCTGAATGCTGACAACTGATATGCCAGCAACAACTGGAGCCCAATAATCCTACAGTACTTATGTAAAATTCCAGTGGAAGTGGGTCCTTAAAAATTAGTCTTGTAAACTTAATTTACACCAATTTCCTTATCTAGAAAATTATTCAATTTTAATTAAAGGTGTTGTGGGTATACACTCTACAAATACAGAAAGTACACATCATTATTTTTTGTAGATATTCACCGATGCTTTGAAAGCTTCATTATACTTTGTCGTGCTACTAATATCCATACTGGACATTGGAGTACAGTAGTTAGAGGACTGCAAAATTCACATTAACTATTTTACAAGCCTAATGGTGCCTTGAAGATCCTACAGTCTACACAACTACTTGAATAAAATATCAAACTGTGCAAGATGAAGAGACTTTGCTCTGGTCAGACAGCAGATTTGTGGCTGAGCTAGGAAGAGATACAAGGTCTTACCTTCCCGCTCCACACTGCATGTGTTGGACCATATGAGGTAGCCCTTTGGGACAGATACCTTTCTTTTGACTTTTTAATTTGTATATTAGCTCTTTGTACATTTTGGGTCCTGCAAAAAGGAAAGAAGCAACTACTTTCAGAGGTGGGCTTTTGCAATAGCAGGAAAAGCCATAGAACTCTTCTTTCATTTTAACATCACAGTTGATAAATGTATTCTGATGGACCACTCGGTTTCTCATTCATGGAGATATTTAGTACATTCCTTTAATGGTTGGTGATGCACAAATCAGTTTTAATATCAATAATGAACAATTTGGATGGCATTCAGATTCAACACGTGCCAAAAAAATTTGCTACATGTCAGGATTTATTGAGTACAATACAATAAGGTTGCCAAAGAGGCTGGAGTTCCTTCAGCAGAAAAGTAAACAGATGGTCCCAGGAAAGTGAGCACATTCTTAAACACTGAATTGCATTTGGACAGAATGGAGTCACATCTGCCAAAGCTTGCTGGCCAGAAGTATGGCGGAAGGGAGCCATCAGAAACTAATGTGACATTCTTCAAGCTCTTTCACTTAATATTGATATTAGTAATCTAAGAGGAATGTTCCAGAATTGCCAGGTGTCCTTTTGGTTGGCCAGTTTGGGGGAATGAGACATGATTAACAGTTAGTAACTGGATAAACATATGCACTGCGGTCTGAATTGTTCATTGCTAAATATATCCTTTTAGGTCGTCCATGTCCACCTGGCCTGGAGCTAAAATGGGAGATGTTCCTCATTTCAAATAATCTGTTTCTGATTTCTGCCACCAGAAGCCAAAAGATAATATTGCAAATGTGCATGTCCCTCTGAAAGACTGGCTTTGAGAGAAAACACCAGATCTGGGAGTGCATAGCACAATTATTCTGGAGATCTTCTCAGACTTAGCACAGTCAGGGGTTCAGAATCAGGGTTCAGAACATATAAGGAGTAGGATATGTTAGGAAATATATGTTTTATGAATGCTAGTGGATTTGTGTTTGTGCAGAGCTTTGTAAATATAAACTGCAGTGTAAGGGAAAAGACTGACTTGTTCTTCAGCAGCACTTGAACAGCAGAGTGGGAAATCATCCAGCGTAGCACTGTATGTGAGGAAGACACATCCTCCCATTCAAGCAGTCTTCAGAGATGCAAGATAAGGTTCTAGCTCTTGGTAGAGCTTTGCAGAGTAAAAATGTCACTAAGTGCTCCACGACTCAAATTCCCATCATAATACAGGGCTCAATACTTCACAGAACTTAATTCATCAATAAATGTAAAACATGAGGTCCTTGTATGGAAGGATCTGTAGGAATGCGCTAACTGGGCATCACTGAGAACCACAGGAAGAAATCAGATCACTGATGTGGTGGCAGAGGTTGTCTGGAGAGCAAGGAACTCTGTTAACCATCGAGGTGAGACAGCTAACACACTCAGTGAGTTATACACACAGTAAAATGTTACAAGAAATGTTAAGGTTCAGTTTGCAACTGGCACCTACGAAGATGTGTAGAGGTAGTGTATCAGTAAATGCAGTCAAACAGAATTTATTCCTTCTTGCATACAACAAACAAACAAGTGATTTTCACCTTTTTATTTCCTACCCCAGAGCTGGCACATGAAACAATGGTGCAGTGAATCTCACACAGACCTGAGTGTTGGCACTCACGGTTAACCAGTTCTCAGATGACGCTAAGAGAAGTGGGAGTTGTGAGCTTCATCATATCCCTCTTCTCTGCACCTTCCCATCAGCAAGTCTGGGTAAATTAAAACTGATCAATAGTGTGTGTTTCCTAGGTACTGGGAGATTGGGAGAGGTTGGTGTCATTGCTAGGTGTGAGGTTTCTCCCTGGGCAGAAGTTGCTGTGAACTGTACCTGTCCTGGAGATCTCTGTGGTGTGGCTGTTCTGCACACTCTGCCTGTTTTATTGCATAGAGTTAACAATGTCTTAGGTAATACACACTTTTGCCTTGACTATCATATATACATATTATTTCTTGGGATCAAGTGTTTTTTCGCATCGCAAGGATAACCACTGCCAGGTCTCTTTTCTACCTTTTTGTGAAAGAGTCCTTCCTGCCTAGAACAGGTGAATTCATCCTCCACATCTACCCAGCATGAATCTCAGTATGTCACACCTCAGCCTATGTTAACCTCAAGCCTCACCATACAGAGGATCAGCACTTATGTGTTACAGGCAAAAACCCTCAAAGTAAAAGCTCTCACAAACTGGGTACAATGAGCCCTTTCATGCTCTACCTCCAGACCCTCCAGTGAGAAATGCAGCATAAACTGATTGAGCAAAACCTCCCAATGCCGTCAGGGGCAAGGGGAGGATGCTCAGCACCTTAGAGTGTCGTGCAGCATCTTCCCGTAGCAGTACCAAAGCAACTCCCCAGCCAACGTGAAAGGAATAAAATCTTTCAGTCAATCATCTGTGTGCGTAATGGGGAAATGGGTAAAAATTTCTCGCCTGTGTTTATGCAGGAAGTTAGACGATATGATCATAACGGTCCCTTCTGGCTGCAAAATCTATGAATATCCCTCTGTGCTTAGTGGGGTGTTTCATGTTCACGTAGTGAGCCTATTTCATCTCTGGTTTAACTCCACTGACATCAGTGAGTTACACCAAGGATAAATTTGGCCTTGTCACTGTGTTTTGTACTGTAATTCAGTTCCTCCTTTGTTTAACACTTTTGGCAGCTTAATATAATATAAAAGTGCTGTGTATGTATAAAATGCATTTCTTTGAGCAAAGAAAAATATGCTAATATGCATATTCCTGCTTTGTCTCTTTCTTGTTACCAGTTAATCAATCACACAGAATGTTTGTGACACTTATTAAAGGGAATGAGTAGATAAAAGCACATGACTTTCATTTATGAGACCCTGATAAGTTGGAAATACAAAGGATCTTACCAAAAGGAGTCAGTGTATACTAATGGGTAGAACAAAGAACTGAGAATGAAAAAGATGTTGAATGTGGATCCTGGTTCTATTAACTCCCTTTGTGATCTTGTGTAACTAAGCTATTCACTGCACTTTATACGTGTGACCAGCTCCAATCTGGAGGCCATGCTTCAGTTGAATATCATTAAGCCAATCATTCTTTTAAATAAAATACTTCTGTGCTGTCAGCTTTTAATTGCTATCATCCAGAAATCCAGATTAAAATCCTGGAGCCTGGATCTGGGAAGATTATGTTATTAGTCTGTGTTCAGATGCAGCTTCAAAAGAAAAGCAAATCCCAAA